>CM019063.1:202768309-203968309 GCA_009667805.1 Leptobrachium leishanense | reverse complement strand
CAGGGGTTGCCGTAATATTAGGGTGAGGGGCCTCCCCGAATCACGGCATGGAGAACCTTATTATCACAATTCAATCTATGTTTAAGGAACGTTTGCAATGTCCACTTGATACCACGATATGATTAGATCAAGCTCATCAGGCCCTCCGAGCACGCTGCATCGACTACACCCAGGGATGTCTTTTGCAGAGTACATAATTTCCCCTTGAAAGAGGAAATCATGGATCACGTTCCTTGTTCTTTGGTGGTCACAGAATTAAATAGATCAGAATATTTCTATATTCACTTTACAGGCCAGGAAGCAGTTAAAACTTGTCACAGACGCACGCATTCGATATCGCTGTGGCTATCCTTTTGCCTTCTATGTAAATCACGACAACCAGCTCTTTAGTATTGCTTCTCCTGATGATGTGCCAGAGTTGATGAGATCCTTGGGGCTCCCTCCGGTTACGGTACAGAGCTAGTACAGGGGACCTACCATCGCACCCCATTCCGCAAGGCCTGAAATGGCGGGCTGTCCGTGGAGGGTGCCGTAATCCTGATGGCCCACAACCTAATACCCCAGCGCTCCAGCTACTTCTAACCTGTTCCTGACGCCGTTGTTTTGGAGGTCCTGGACTCAAGTGAATACCCTCGATAGCTCGTGTTTGCGTTTCCGCCTGCTTTTGTACTCCTTATGTCTACCTCCTGCCAGTTGTGTGACATGACAACGATTTGCACGTATCTAGACCGGGATCCCAACTATCCTGCACCATGGACCGTGCACCTTGATGCTCTACATCCTTGGGACGTGACCATTTGGTTGCCAGTGGGAGGGATGATGGCAGTTGATGACTGAAGGGGAAGGGGGGTAGCATTTTCCTCGAGAGGACCGCTTGATTGTCAGATTACCTCACACTACTGAAATTTACGAAGTCGCTCACTTGCATTTACATGTTCCCTGCCTAGGTGCATATGAGATCGATGGGGATTGGTTACATTTCATGCCTAGTTTTCCAGTTCTACTTTGCTTTCCATCTCCTGTTTTTGCATTATATAGAACCCCGTTCAGATTTTTGCCCTGAATGAGCTGATGCACCAATGTGCAATTTATTCTTCAATGATTGTATTGGATTTCATGTTTAGTCACAACCTGCCCTTAGTACAGTTACATGATTTACAGAACACTCTCCCATTTCCTCAATATTTTGCAACATACTGAGTGTCTAGACATAATAATCACCACTTTATTACAGTTCCTCCATTATGGCCAATATCCAGGTTTTGTCTCTCAATGGACAAGATGAGCGGGAGACAAAGAAAGCTATTTCGCAGTACTTTGTGGAAGGATACTAGAGATGTCGCTGCCCCACTGGTTTGGTAAGCACATACATGTGTAATTCGAGGTTCTTTAATCCAAACAGGAGCGAGACAGGAATGTGAAAAGGGAGATAAGATTAAGACGTATCTCGCCAAGTCCCTGCATACGACTATTGCCCCTGACATGGCTGATGTCTTAGATGCCCTTTTTAACTCTATTGAACAGGTGGCGGCAATCTAGGCCACTCCTTTGGGTAAAAGCTCTCTCACTTCACTAGACGCCATGCAATACCTCCAACTGATACATTTCCTCTCCGCCATGATATTCATACTGCTTTGTCCCATTTTGAGAAATTCGGCACAACTGACCCTCCACCCCTTCATTTCATTTTCAGTATATATGCTATGTTGCTCATGGCCCACTCCGCTGAATTGTCGACATTCACAGCTAAATGGTCGGCAGAGCTTTCAAACCCTGTTTTGGATGAAAAATGGTCTGATGCCTTTCGTTCCCTCCAGGAACTTATGTTTGCAGGAAATCAATTATAAACTAATAACTTGGTGGTCCCTCACCCCTGTAAATTGAATGCAATATACCCTGCGGTGCCGTCAGAATGTTGGGAGGCGCCAGCGTGATTGTGGGCACATTTCTACATATATGGTGGGTTTGCCCAGTGATTTACCGTATTGGGAAGTTGTCTGGACCTACATCAGCGCGATTAGTTCCCTGGACCTACCTCTCTCGCCCCAGATTTCCCTGCTCAATATGATGCCGGTTTCAGAGAACCGAATTCTTAAGTTGTTGGCCATTCACCTATTTAACGCGGCACGAAAACTCATCCCGAAATACTTTACGCAGTCTGATTCCCCAACGGTCTTTGATTGGATAGTTCAGGGTAATAGAACTAGAGAATTTGAGGAGATACATTTCTCTCATGAAAATCATTACGTCAAGTATTTCAGGATTGGTATTGGTGGTCATATTTTGTGGTCAAGCACCGTAACACTGTACGTGACACGCCATGTCCCACATGAATTCTTGTGTGACCTTGATCGGGGTGGCCTGCTCTTGCAATCAGAGGGGATTGTGCTGTGACCAAGTTTTGTTGTTTTTCCGTTCATATAAGTGTTATTTTATCTGCATGTTTTTTTTTTTTTAATCATTGTTTCTTTCAAGTTGTTACCCATGAACCTTTTACTAATACTGTATACAATTTTTGGAAGTTGAGATTTGACAGTACTTTTATCACCACCACACCCTAACTAAGGGGTGAGTGTAACTGAAAAATCTGAAGCCACTACTTGTGTTCACGTATGGGTACATGGAGTCAAGCCGAATTTACCAGCATTTTCACGAGACAATGGACTTCCGCTCTCTGTATTGCATTATATTCATCTCTTCCATTTTAAGGGCTTTATTCCATATTGGTGCTAACTTAATCAGAGCTGTTGCAAACTTAACAACTCCATAGACTATAATGGCTTTGAGTTTTCAACAGCTCTGGTTAAGTTACCATCAACTTTGGGATATTGCCCTAAGTTTTTTTTCTGGGTTGACTACCATATTATATTGTATAGGTCTTCATGTTCTTTTGCGTATTGATGATTTTGTTGTTTACTAGACTTATGCGAATAAAAATGTGGTTTTATTTGGAGCTCACACACAAAACAGCATCAGCAAGATCTCAGCCTATCAACTTTCCTCAAGCTGGAGGCTGAAACGTTGTCGACACTGTAGTGTGCGGGAGTTCCAAATAAAGACATTTTTACAGGTCCCACAAGTGCCGATACATTTTAGTGGATGCAGAAAAATACACAGAATCCTGAGCATAGTGTTGTTGACCTGCCCCTAAATGAGTAAGTGCTGTCCTTTTTCTCCTGTTTTTGTGGCAATGGCTTATGTTAGGCAGAGAGAGCGCTCTCATGATATTCCCCATGGGTTCTTAGATCCCAGAGTTTGGGTAATGCTTATACACCATAAACACTGACAGTTTAACTGCATGTAATAGCCCACCACTTTTACCGTAATCTTTTATGGCATTATTCTGGTTGGAACTTGATTAATATTCTAATGCAGAGTCATAATGCATTTTGAAATAAAAAAGCAAGCTGGTGTGATCTGCATCTGTAAGTAATGCAGCCAGATTCAGGGTTTTAAGGACTGGGGAGTCAGGGATTGTTACCGATTATCTGGATTTTGAAATGTAGGATATTGAAACAAATGTAATAGCAGCATGGGAATCAGATCTTTCTAATACACACATCGTGCTCTTTGACAAACAATAGCTGACCCCCAGCTTTTACACCAAGCCTGGTAAACAGGAATTGAGGTTAAATGAATAGCAGTCAGAATAGGGGATTAAAGAGACACTTAACTCCTTTTCTACAATTTACTGCATTGGGTATGGTGATAGGAGTCTGGATATCATCCTTCCAGTTTAATTTCAAATCCACCTTTACAGACGAGTCAATGGGAGACATCTACATTTATCTATACAAACCAATTCATGAACAAAACACAGCTTTTAGAACAAATTGCCCTCAAAACAAACAGTAAAAAAAAAAGAAAAAAGAACATGAAAGGTGTAAAGCTGAAAAGTCCTCAAACATACTTGAGAGTTGGGTTGGTATCCAGTGTGGGGAGTAGAGTGCTTCTGGAGGTTCTCCAACATCAGAGCCTGAAGACAGGATGAAAAGAAAAAAATAATTGTTACATGAACATGAAACAAATTCACTTTGAAAACCACACACACACACACACACACACAGAGTATACATTTCTAAGGATTGCAGTCTTATTAGAGGGGAAGCAGCTGCATGGAATTTTAGGAGCCAGGCAAACCTCTATGTGATAATCCTCTATGACTGTCCACTACTTAATGTGTTTTGAAGGTACTGTATAACGTATTCTAGGTCTGGGTCTTTTCCGTGATTTAATGGAGTTAGAGGTCAACCTCGAGTTCACTTTTCTGAAAATTGAGGGGGATCATCGATCCGAGCATTGATAGAGCAGAGCAGTCATGTTCGACAGGCGCCTGCCGAACCTGTTGGCACATCTTTGCCAATGCTCAGGTGGTCTGTCAATTAAAAAAATCCAGATTCCTCGATTTTCGTAAAAATAATATCAAGGTTGATCTCAAATTCAATTAAAATTGAGGGAAACCGCTCAGCTCTAACATACTGCATTTCCTAAGTGAAGTCACACCTGTCTACAATTCAGCTAGATTTTGCAGCTGCACAATTGTGATAAGTCCCTTCCGCAATCTGATAATCTAATTTCAAAGTGTGATAGGTCTTACTGTACCAATATGGAAAGACCATTTCTCCTCCTAAAAATGTGGTTTCCAACATAGGCTTTCCGATAAAGTAGATTTATAATGTTGTGGTATTTAATCATTTCACCTCTGTGCGCTGAGCTCATTTTGACCGTTTTGTGCTCGTCATGTTTAACCCCTTAAGGACCCCCCCCCCACAGGTCTCCCTTAGACCCGCGGACGTACAGGGTACGTCAGCGGCACCTAATCCACTGGTGTATTTTGGCCTAGGCCAACTAGGCCCAGGCCTAGGGCGGCACTTTCCAGGGGGCGGCGGCCGGCACTGGGTGGCCCCACCCCTAAAGAAAAAAAAATATATATATATATTTTTTTTACTTTTGCAAAGTATTTTACCAGGAAGGATACATTGAGATTTCACTAATTTACACTTTCAATTTCACTTTCCAGGGGGCAGCAAAAAACCTCACCACTAAATGGGTTACTCACAGAGCACCGAAATGACGCCAACTTTTTGGTGTTCTGTAGTTCCCTGCACTAGGGAGAATAAAATTTCCCCACCCTGAAGTGACTTCACCATTCACCGCAGGGTCCCCAAAGTGCATGGAGTCGGCCGCTGAATGCTGCCACCGCAAACCCGTGGCCTGCTGTTTTCAAAAGAACTACTGAATGAAAATGTCTGGAATTTACATATAAGATCCTATGATTGATAATAAAAAGTTGTGTTACAGAAAAAAGAAAAACTGCTATTAAAAAAAAGGTGGGGGAATTTTGCCCAAAAAAAATCTGAAAAATGACTAAAAGGTACTAAAAAAAAAAATCAATAAGTAAAGACTTTTTACTGCAGATTAAAATAATAAATGATTTATTAGATATTGCATAAAAACGGGAATATTTTTAACATTGAAACCTATGGGGTTCGCCTGAATAAACCTGCTGATTGAAACCACCGAACATCAGGGCATTTCACTGCCATTTCTCTGAGTCTCAGTACCACATGACTGGCTGAACCACGTGAAACGCACGCGCGCAGCTGCCCGCCCTTTCGTTAACACAGACTCTATTCTGGACTGAACACCCACCGGGAAGGGAATCAAAGCTACAGTACACCCTCTGACAGTGGCACCCCACTGCTAACAAGATGGCTCCACAGCATAATTGCTGTGTGCTCATATACACTCGGTTTGCTGGGAGTTTTACTGCAGTGGATTCTGATGCACTCATACACACCGCACATTGCATTGTTGGGAGTTTTATTTCTGTGGATTCTGATACGCTGACACACACCACACATTGCATTGCTGTGAGTTTTATTGCTGTGAATTCTGATGCACTCATACACACCGCACATTGCATTGCTGGGAGTTTTATTGCTGTGGATTCTGATACGCTGACACACACCAAACATTGCATTGCTGGGAGTTTTATTGCTGTGGATTCTGTGATACACACTGCATATTACTGTGAGTTTTATTGCCCTGGAGCTCTGGGATACGCTCATACACACTGCACATTACTGTGAGTTTTATTGCTGTGCAGTTCTATGATATGCTCATACACACTGCACATTTCTGTGGGTTTTATTGCTGTGCAGCTCTGATATGCTCATACACAGTGCCCATTTCTGTGGGTTTTATTGCTGTGCAGCTCTGTGATACGCTCATATGCAAAGCACATTTCTGTGGATTTTATTGTTCAACCAATTAGAGCGGCTGTGATCCCGTTTACTTGACATGCGTGGCTGTTCTTCGTAAAAATGCTTGAATTTAAACATTTCATAATTTTCTTTATATCAATAGATACATTTGAAATAGTATACAAAATATACAAGTAGGCACTTGATATCCACTTTTAATATAAAGAGAGGAAAAGGCGGAGCTCTAAGAGGAAAAGGTGGAGCTTAAAGAGGAAGGGTGGGGATTAACCAGGAAGAGGTGTGCCCTTGACAGGAAGGGGTGTGTCAAATTTAAATTAGGGGGTGCACGAGTTTAGTCAGGCCTAGGGCAGCACAAAACCTAAATACACCACTGTGCATCCCCCTCCCGCCTGATACTCACCTCCCTCGCTGGATCCCTCGGCGATCTGGCAGGGAGGAAGCCTGCCCATGTGATTTAAATGGGCAGACGAGGCTGATGACGTCGCCACGCTGCGTGGTGACGTCCTCAGCAGGTGTCCCCATGCAATTCAATGGAGGGGGGGCTCCTTCGGAGCCCTCTATCTCCAACCATTGAAGCTAGGGAGATGCTGTTTGCACCGCTGAAAAGGGGAGAGTCTATAGTGTGTATAGTGTATACATTAACAGTGTCGCCGCCGGATCACGTTTCAGCGCCAATTGGCGCCAAAACGCGATTCGAACCTGGAGGGGGGCTGACATCTTGGATGTCAGCCAAGCCTCCAGGTCCCCCCCACCCACTGACAACCTCACCATATGTGTGAGGATGTCAGTGGGCCAGTTAACCATCTAGCTGCCATGTAGAGATAAGGGGATCCTAAGGATCCCCATATCTCCCGATCCATGGCAGCTAGATGGTCATATTTGACATCATTTGAAAGGCCTGATTGTGGCCTTTCAAATGATACCAAACATGACCAGGTTTGGTTTTAAAACAAAATTAAAAATAAATAAATAAATAAATTAAAAAAAAATTAAATAAAATAAAAAAATGTTTTTTTTAAAAAGTTTTTTTTTGTCTGGGGGGAGTTTAATTAAATAGGACCTAGGCGGTCATCTAAAAATAATTAGCACAAAATGGTCAGAATGAGCGCAGCGCACATAGGTGAACTGTCTCAGCAGTGAAGGGGTTAAAAAGCAAACGCATGTAAAAATTGGGTATTTCTAGTCTCGGGACAAAATTTTGAACCTATTTAGCCGGGGTCATTTTGGGTGGTTGTAGATTTTGGGGATTAAATTACGAAAAAGTGTGCTTTTACCATTTTTTCATCATATTTCATATTTTTTTTTATAGTAAATTATTGGAAATGATGGAAATAATGGTATTTCTAGAAAGTCCATTTAATGGCGGGAAAAAGGGTGTATAATATGTGTGGGTTGAATAAACGAGTAAGAGGAAAATTTGACCTAAACACTAACAGCGCAGAAACGTAAAAACAGCAGTGGTCACTAAAAGACAGATTTGTGTAAAACAACCGGTCACTAAGGGGTTAAATGCGATTTGAAGTTATGATAATAATGCAGACCCAGTTTAAAATTGTGTAAGATAAAGGACACCATCTAGAGTTCAGAATCTTACATTTCAACAATATTTCTGTAAAGGATAAACAAATACATGAAAAAAATTAAAAATGAGCAAATTAACATTTTAATTTTTAGCCATCTCAAAATAACAAATTCTGTGTAAAACCTCTCTTTTACCCTATATTTAATTGTTCAGTTCACATCCCTGGTTTCAAATAAATGTGATGATAAAAAATGTTTTCAACAAAAATAGCTTGGTAGTGAAGGGGTTAAGCCCAGATTATATCATTAGTATTAGAGCCCATTTTTCAGTGCTTTTCTCTCAATGGTTAATCCAACAGTTTCCATTGGCACTCAATGTCTATTGATCTAGCCGGAGGCTTCTTAATTAATGCAAGGCTTGAGCGGGAGAAGAGAGCCTCCGGTTTGGGCACACAGTACTAGATTAGCGTAAATAATTATCTTCTGTGCTTGCCTGCAGTGCATAGCTTGACAGAGTTTGCCACCACTACAGCATTTCAGGACATAACCTTTGGTACAGCCCATTGATCTCAATAATTCTTACATCTCCGAAACAGTCTCACCCGCACGGCCGCACCACTTCTAGCATGGGTTTTATACCCAACACTACATGGTACACATGACCAATATATATGTTATATACATAAGTCGTACAAATATTACATGTAGAGGCGACGGAGAAGAGAAACACAATTTTTATTTTCCTTTTTTACTGGTCTGAAAGGATTATTTTTAATATAGAACACTGGGAACATTATTCTAATTGAGCATTATAGGACTAAAGAGTGAGCTGTGAAGTATATCGGCTTCTATCCTATGCGAGCCGAGCAACAAACTCGTCTTGTAACAGTTTACTGTAAATTAACATTTTCTGTAATTTGTATCGGAAGTGCTAATGTTAAAGCAGCCAGAGAATAATGAGCAGATTCTAGGTTGCTTGTTACTCTCGCTTGCACCCTGTTAAACCTGGATTTAAATGATTCTGCATCACCAAAATCCTTTAACACACAACATCCCCCATCTCCTGTACCTCATTGGAAATAGCAACAGGGATTTTCGGCCTTCTCTTGCTGCTAGAAGGTCATCGAGAACAAATAGCTCACAAATGCCTTTCCGCCAGCCCTCCAAAACAGTATACATTCTCATATCCATGGACTAGCGGCACACACCAATTGATTCTATTAGCACTCCCTATTACTGGCTCGACCAATAGGTTGCTACTTTTAAGTGAGGAGAATCACAAAAGGATTTTCAGGATTTACGGAGAAGCATCGATGAACAAGCATTTAATTTTCATGCACCAACTTGATCTATACCACATGTACATGCAAGCATGGAAATTGTATATATTAGTATCTCACAGAAGTGAGTTTGTAAATATTTTATTATATCTTTTCATGTGACAACACTGAAGAAATGTCACTTTGCTACAATGTAGAGTAGTGAGTGTACAGTTTGTATAACAGTGTAAATTTGCTGTTTCCTCACAATAAATCAACACACAGCCATTAAGGTCTAAACCACTGGCAACAAAAGTGAGTACACCCCTAAGTGAAAATGTCCAAATTGAGTCCGAAGTGTCAATATTATGTGTGAGCACCATTATATTCCAGCACTGCCGTAACCCTCTTGGGCATGGAGTTCAGCAGAGCTTCACAGGTTGCCACTGGAGTCCTCTTCCATTCCTCCATGACGAAATCGTACATCCTGTGGATGTTAGAGACCTTGCGCTCCTTCACCTTCCGTTTGAGGATGCCCCACAGATTCTCAATAGGGTTTAGGTCTGGACACATGCTTGGCCAGTCCATCACCTTTACTCTCAGATTCTTTAGCAAGGCAGTGGTCGTCTTGGAGTGGTGTTTGGGGTCGTTATGTTGGAATACTGCCCTGCGGCCCAGTCTTCAAAGGCAGGGGATCATGCTCTGCTTCAGTATGTCACAGTACATGTTGGCATTCATGATTCCCTCAATGAACTGTAGCTCCCCAGTGCCGGTAGCACTCATACAGACCCAAACCATGACACTCCCACCACCATGCTTAACTGTATGCAAAACACACTTGTCTTTGTGCAATTTGCGTAGTGTACATATGTTTTGTATGTACATACACAAAATATGTATCTCACGTAACTTGCATACTTTTCACACACAAGGTATGCAAGCTTTCTCCCTGAACAAACGTTGCTAAGAGCACCCAGATTGACATGATAATGCCAGCACATTCCCTATACAGGAGATGTGGGGGTCTATAGGTCCCCTGTATTCCTGGTACCTGTTTCTGACAGCAGGGATCAGCAACCTTGGCCCTCCAGATCTTTTGGAACTACACTTCCCATGAGGTTCTAAGAACCTAATAAGTAGCTGAACATTACGTCAGATGTAGTGCCAAAAAATCTGGAGGGCCAAGGCTGTCGACCCCCTTACCTACAGGGTCATATAAGGGATTATTGCAAAGGCCAGAGTTTGGACTCCGCCATATTGTTAGTAAAAAAAACCCCAAAAAAACCCATTTCTTTTATTAAATATAATAAATTAAATGGAAATGCTGCGATGTTTACAGTTTTATTAAACGCATTCTATTCATGGGATAATGTCAGATTTGTGTTGTTTTTTTCACAACTTTAAATTTACGGATAATCGGCACCAGATATCGGCTATCGACCAGAAAGGCTGCAGATAATCTGTTTCGGCCATAGAAAAATTATATTGGTCTATTCCTAGTGGGAATGTGTCCCCAACCTGCATGTGACACAACCCCCCCCCCCCGCATCTATCTAAATGCTCCATTTTTTTTTTAGTGCATATGACTGATTGGACTTGTTTATATTACTATTAAATGTAGTATTATATAGATAGAAGTCCCAGACGTGCTGCTTCATTGTTGTGAGATAAATATATAGTCAGGTCCAGAAATATTGGGACATCGACACAATTCTAACATCTTTGGCTCTACACACCACCACAATGTAGTTGGAATGAAACACAATGTGCTTTAACTACAGACTGTCAGCTTTAATTTGAGGGTATGTACATCCAACTCAGGTGAACGGTGTAGGACTTACAGCAGTTTGCAGATGTGCCTCCCACTTGTTATGGGACCAAAGGTAATGGGACAATTGGCTTCTCAGCTGTTCCATGGCCAGGTGTGTGATATTCCCTCATTACCCCAATTACAATGTGCAGATAAAAGGCCCAGAGTTCATTTCAAGTGTGCTATTTGCATTTGGAATCTGTTGCTGTCAACTCACAAAGATGAGATCCAAAGAGCGGTCACTATCAGTGAAGCAAGCCATCATTAGGCTGAAGAAACAAAACAAACCCATCAGAGAGATAGCAAGAACATTAAGTGTGGCCAAAACAACTGTTTGGAACATTCTCAAAAAGATGGAACGCACCAGTGAGCTCAGCAACACCAGAAGACCCAGGAGACCACGGAAAACAACTGTGGTGGATGACTGAAGAATTCTTTCCCTGGTGAAGAAAACACCCTTCACAACAGTTGGACAGATCAAGAACACTCTCCAGGAGGTAGGTGTATGTGTGACAAAGTCAACAATCAAGAGAAGACTTCACCAGAGTGAATACAGAGGGTTCACCACAAGATGTAAACCATTGGTGAGCCTCAAAAACAGGAAGGCCAGTTTAGAGTTTGCCAAACAGCACCTAACAAAGCCTTCACAGTTCTGGAACAAGATCCTATGGACAGATGAGACCAAGATCAACTTGTACCAGAGTGATGGGAAGAGAAGAGTATGGAGAAGGAAAGGAACTGCTCATGATCTTAAGCATACCACCTCATCAGTGAAGCATGGTGGTGGTAGTGTCATGGCGTGGGCATGTATGGCTGCCAATGGAACTGGCTCTCTTGTATTTATTGGTGATGTGACTGCTGACAAAAGCAGCAGGATGAATTCTGAAGTGTTTCGGGCAATATTATCTGCTCACATTCAACCAAATGCTGCAGAACTCATTGGACGGCGCTTCACAGTGCAGATGGACAATGACTCAAAGCATACTGCAAAAGCAACCAAAGAGTCTTTTGAAGGGACAGAAGTGGAATGTTATGCAATGGCCAAGTCAATCACCTGACCTGAATCCCATTGAGCATGCATTTCACTTGCTGAAGACAAAACTCAAGGGAAAATGCCTCAAGAACAAGCAGGAACTGAAGACAGTTGCAGTAGAGGCCTGGCAGAGCATCACCAGGGATGAAACCCAGTGTCTGGTGATGTCTATGCGTTCCAGACTTCAGGCTGTGATTGAATGCAAAGGATTTGCAACCAAGTATTAAGAAGGGAAAGTTTGATTTATGATTATTATTCTGTCCCATTACCTTTGGTCCCTTAACAAGTGGGAGACACATCTACAAACTGCTGTAAATCCTACACCGTTCACCTGCGTTGGATGTACATACCCTCGAATTAAAGCTGACAGTCTGCAGTTAAAGCACATTGTATTTGTTTCATTCCAACTCCATTGTGGTGGTGTATAGAGCCAAAGATGTTAGAATTGTGTCGATGTCCCAATATTTCTGGACCTGACTGTATATAGATTTATTACATTTTACAAAGATAAAAAGGAAGAGATATATGTATTATGGAGTGACTGCTGATAAAATATAGAGCCCCTCTCCACCTCCATCACCCAAGCTGTGGCTACCTAGGGGAGTGCAGATGTATGGCCTCAAGCGGATTTATTGGAGCTATTCACTCATAATCACATTTTGGTTGGAATGTAGCTAGTCGTAACTAGCCAGATTACAAAACACATCATGTGAAGTGCTGTCTGTTTGTACACCTGCAACACGCTGAAGGCCAACTGATTTTATTACTGATGTTTCTACACAAATACACTTGTTAGTGTGTGGGTTCTTTGAGGATGTGTATTCCAACATATCTTCGAGGCCTCGATTAGGACAGTGTGACATCATTAGCCTTTGCATGAGATAAAAGGCTTGCCAACCAGTTTCGCTACTAGGGATAAAACCATTCTCTGAGAACACTGGAATCACCATGAACCTTCCAGATATTATTACAGTGACAATCAGTAACTGCACCCCTATTTCTTCAGTAAAAAACCTCTCTATGTGCATTCCTGCTCAGTTTCAAACGTTTAAAACTGGATCAAAGTGCTTTGTATAGTATTGATGCTCTCTTTTGAGGCCTACCTCATGGGAACAATAATGGGAGTTGTTATAGGCCACCTGCCATTATTAAAGACAAACATGGAAGTGTATTTACATGCCTAACTTCCCTGGAGGCCTTTTGTAACCAACCACACCCTGTCTGAGTGTAGGGTGTCCCATTTTAGTAGGTGCTCTTCAGTATATACGGAATGAGAGCAAAGTAAAGTTAGAATCCTGAAGGCGCCTGCCATCAACTTGACAAGTCAACAATAAGGAAGTTAGAACAAGAACAGTAGCTAAAAGAAGTGATGTCATTTACGTTCAACACCTAGAGTTAATTCTACTAATGGTAAAGATCAGTGGAGTTGTAGTCGCCACACTGTGTGCTGCAGAGATGGCCCATAAATACTTGTAGATGCGATCTAGTGTTAACGGTAGAGTACACCAAGAAATTATTTGATCTAGGGATATTAGCAGGATGAAGAGGTGGTGGATCCTGCTTTCCTCTTCACTTGACGATTAAAGCTGGCGGCACACTAGCAAACATTTTGCGTCCGTTTGACCGTACTGTTTGACGTCCGTCGTAGCTTTAAAAAAAGGAGTCAATTAAACACACCACACAAAGCCCCTGCGCACTTGTTCACGGACGGGCAAAGCATAAAGCCACGGACGCAAAAATAACAACATCGACGTGAAAAAGCTAAACGGACACAGAAACAACGCTGCCATGTATTTTCCTAGGGTGTGTAGACATCAGATGTTACGGACGCACTTTACACAGTACTCACAATATCGCCCGTGAAAAAGTGTGTCCGTAACAGACGCAGTACAGTATGGTCGTGTGCTGCCTCCCTAAGGGTATATACAGTATATTCCCCTCCACACAAAATCACATTTGTCTATATGCAGGCAACTGCAAATTGCTGGTTATTGTCGCAATGTTACCACATTTGAGCCTCCTATCAAAAGAATACTCTTAACTTGCATATACAACCTCCTGTCCGTATATACAGAGATTATCCAGGCTCTGTATGCTATAAACACACAGTCTGGAATGAACAAGAGAATATTAAAAAAATACACCCACAAAACAGTAGTTTTTCACACAAATTTCCCCAAGTCTTTAATTTAAGGCTATGCATCTTTATTCCCAGATTCTTCATTTTATTTTTAGCCTGAAAGCTGACATTTTTTGTTTGCTGAAAATCAGGGTGGATTAATTAAAATCGAGGATTTCTGAAATAAAAGTCAGAATTTTTTTATTTAAAATCAGATTTTGTTGATTTCAAATCGGATTTACTTTAACCCCTTAGTAACCGGGCGGTTTTACAAAAAAGTCTGTCTGAAAGTGCCCGCTGCTGTTTTTACGTTTTTGTGCCGTTTGTGTTTAGGTTTAATGTTCTTCTTACTCGTTTATGCAACCCACACATAATATATAAGGTTTTTCCCGCCATTAAATGGACTTTCTAAAGATACCATTATTTCCATCATATCGTATAATTTACTATAAAAAAAATAAAATATGATGAAAAAAAAGAAAAAAACACTTTTTAAAAAATTTAATCCCCAAAATCTACAACCGCCAAAAAAGATTTGAAATACCCAATTTTTAAATGTTTTGCCTTTTAACCCTTTTTAACCCGTTTTGCCATTTCACCTTTGTGCGCTGAGCTCATTTTGACTGTTTTATGCTCATTATGTTTAATCCTAATTATGATCATTATGTTTAATGCCATCTTAATTCCTATTTGATTAAAACCCCCCAGACAATTTTTTTTTTAATTTTGTTTTAAAAAACTACTTTTTTAATTTATTTATTACACCAAACCTAGTCATGTTTGGTATCAATGGAAAGGCCAGGATACGGCCTTCCAATGATATCATACACGACTCTCTAGCTGCCACGGATTGGGAGATAGGAGGATCCAAACGATCCCCCTATCTCCACTTGGCAGCTAGGGGGTTAACTGGCCCACTGATGTCAGTGGGTGGGGGTTACCCGAAGGCTTGACTGACATCCAAGATGTCAGCCACCTCTGGGTTTGAATCGCGATCCAGCAACAGATTGGTTAATGACAGGTACCGCTGAAAAGGGGAGACTCTGCCCTTTCCAGCAGTGGTTTTTTTTTTTTTTTTCTAGGTGGAGTGGTTTGGGAGGGAGAGGGCTCCAAAGGATATTCATGGAATATTTACATTTTTGGTAAACAAATTAAATTAATCCAAGTTATCCATATTAATCCAAGTGATCACGTGCACTTTTCCACATTAAAAAGAATACATAACCTTGGGATCTTTGTACACATAGCTTGAAGATCTTTATTCCATCAATTGAGGAGCAAAATGGCAGCAGGCCGTAAAAGAGATTATATTATTTTAATGAAGTTCCTCTACCCATGGATAAAGGAGGTATGTGTGCAAAATGCAAGCAATGCAACAAACAAACAAATGCAAGGCCTGGTGGCCCTGGGTGAAGTAATGTTCACAATGACCAAATTGGATGTGCTTCTACAGAAGAAGGGAATGTGTACCTTGCAGAAGCAATTGATACTTCAGGAAATGCACACACAGCAGAATACTTGCACTTAGTAGCAGCAAACATATATAAACATGTGACAAAAATTAATAGTGGTTTGGTCACCGACATTGCTGCAATTGTGTCCAAAATGTGACAAAATTTAGAAGAACATGAAGAGACTTGTAAGCTAATAACATATGGTTGAAGTGCTCATTTGTTGCATCTCCTAGCCATAGATTTCTGCGTTACAGTTACAAGTATTTATAAAGCGTCAACAAGTTCCATAGCACTGTACATTGGGAGAGACAGAATAACAAATATACATACATGTTACACCTGCATAAATAAAGAGTAATGTTGTTGAAAATCGCCAAATACTTCCATAACAATCATTTTGCAGTAGCAGCTCTGAAAAGTATGGGTGGAACCAAGCTATCATTTCCACATGATGTTACATGGAACTCCGTAGTGGACAGTTTTGAACAATATATCAAGAACTGGCTTATTCTGATGACAGTTTGTGAGCAAGAGCGAGAAAAAAAAAAAAGATGGCACGGTCACAGCCAAAATCATCAACATTGGGCTTAAACGAAATATTGAACATATGCTGAGCATCCTGAAACCCAATAATGAAGCTTTAAACAAAATACAGAAAAATAGCTGTTAAAATTTGGAAGGAATGGAGTTAGCACTTAAAAAAGGAACTACCCACTGACAGAATAAAATTACAAGTTTAACCACTTGGCTGCTATGGACGCGCTCAGAGCGTCCAGCCAAGTGGTTCTCCTGTGCTATGGACGCGCTGAGCGCGTCCATGCACAGGAGGCAGCAATCCGCCGGTTTCCCGCGGATTGCTGCGCCCCCCCGGTGCGGGCTGACATCTTGGATGTCAGCCCAGCACTCGGGACCCCGGCGGAGCAATTAGATGTCATCGCGGCGGCGCGATGACATCTAATTCAGGCGCCCTCCCGCATGTGCGGAGGAGGCGCCTGAAAGGGAGGGGGAGGTCCTTCGGACCTCTCTCCCTCCCGATCGCCGGGGGGCAGGGGGTTAATACAGGCACCGTTTGGAAGGGCACAGCCTGCCCTTCTAAACGGTGGCTGTGATTAACCCCTGGGGAGCCGGATCACGAATCGGCGCTGAAAAGCGCCGGATCGTGATCCTCTCCTGGAGCTGGCCGACATCTTGGATGTCGGCCAAGCCTCCAGGAACTCCCCCTGAGGACTGGCGTCATCGTGCATAGCACGATGACGCCAGTCCTGGAGTTAACCCCTAGCTGCCACCAATGGTGGAGATAGGGGGTTCCAATGAACCCCCTTATCTCCCGATCCGTGGCAGCTTAGGGGTTAATATTAGATATCGTTGGATCGGCCAGAGCATGGCCGTTCCAACGATACCAAACATGAAAATGAAAAATATTTTTTTTAAAAAAATAAAAATAAGAATATTTTAACCACTTCGCTGCTGAGGACGCGCTCTACCCATGGATATGGGTCATATTCCATGACGCTGAGCGCGTCCTCCCATCGGGGTCAGCGTTCGGCCGGGTTCCGGCCGATCGCTGGCCCCTCCGGTGCGGGCTGACATCCTGGATGTCAGCCCGGCATCCGGACCAGCAGCCGCCAGAATTAGGTGTCATCGCGGGGGCGCGATGACACCTAATTCAGGCACCCCCCCGCATGTGCGGAGGAGGCGCCTGAAAGGGAGGGGGGGAGGTCCTTCGGACCTCTCTCCCTCCCGATCGGCGGCGCATAGGGGGTTAACCCAGGCATCATTTGGAAGGGCACAGCCTGCCCTTCCAAATGATGCCTGGCATTAACCCCTGGGGAGCTGGATCGCGAATCGGCGCTGAAAAGCGCCGGTTCGCGATCCTTTCCCGGAGCTGGCCGACATCTTGGATGTCGGCCAAGCCTCCGGGAACTCCCCCAGAGGACTGGCGTCATCGTGCGTAGCACGATGACGCCAGTCCTAGACTTAACCCCTAACTGCCACCAACTGTGGAGATAGGGAGTTCCAATGAACTCCCTATCTCCCGATCCGTGGCAGCTAGGGGTTAAATTTTGGTATGGTTGGATCGGCCAGAGCATGGCCGTTCCAACGATACCAAACATGAAAGTGAAAAATTTTGTAAAAAAAAATGAAAAATAAAAATAAAAAAAAATTAAAAAAAAAATTATTTTTTATTTTTTTTGGTTTGTTAATGCAGCAATATTGTTCCCATTTCAATTATAATGTGAACAATGATGCTGCACTAACGATTTTTGTATGCGGTGCGTTTGTTAAAAATAGTGTCATTTTCCCCAAAAAAAAATGTAACGAGACCCCATCTCTAATTTTTTTAACAAGCGCACCCCATACAAAATATAACCGCAATTGCTCGCATGTTAAAATGTGGAAAAAAACACTTTACACATTGTAAATTATTGAAAATACATATTTTATTGCATTTTTTGTTATAATATACAGACATGACATAACGTATACATATAATAATGACATATTATGAATCTACTGAGTCTGACGGAAAGAACGATATATAATATGTCTGGGTCATATTCTAAAATAAGCCTTCAAAACACGTTTAAACATGATGCGCAAAACAGGTAAAAATGACCTCAGCATAGGGGCGGGAAAAGCCTCAGCAGCGAAAGGGTTAAAAAAAAATAAACATTTTTTTTTTGTTAATGCAGCAATATTGTTCCTATTTCAATTATAATGTGCACAATAATGCTGCACTAACGATTTTTTGTATGCGGTGCGTTTGTTAAAAAAAGCGAAATGTTCCCCAAAAAAAATGTAACGAGACCCCATTTCTAATTTTTTTAACAAGCGCACCCCATACAAAATATAACCACAAAGGATCGCATGTTAAAAAAAACACTTTACACATAATATAAATTATTGAAAATTCTAATTTTATTGCATTTTTTTGTTAGAATATACAGACATGACATAACGTATACATATAATAATGACATATTATGAATCTGCCGAGTCTGCCGGAAAGAACGATATATAATATGTCTGGGTCATATATCAAAATATGGCTACAAAACACGGTTAAACATGATGAGCGAAAGCGGTAAAAATGGCCTCAGCACAGAGGTGTGAAAAGCCTCAGCAGCGAAAGGGTTAAAACAAAAGGATGGGACAAGCACTGCCTCCAGCTCATTTTCTCGTAAACATTGTCAATATCCGGTGTCAATCCTCAAGTGCTGAAGAGGATTTAGCTATGACATGGGTACCCAGCAATCATTTAGGCTGGGGTCAGACCAGCGCACTTTTAATGTGCGTTCTGGCGCACTTAATCACGGCCGCACTAGCAGCAAATGACGGGCAATGACGGCCAATATACGAAGTACGGTCGCACGAAAGTCCGACCGCGCAACGCAAGTGGAAAACTAACGCATTTTTTCGAGAACGCCAAACCGCTAGTACGGACGTACAGAGTGCGCAGCTGCGGCATGTTTGCGTGATTAGGAGATGTCAGACACTGCTAATGTCCAGCCTACATAACGTCCAGACGCAAAAAGAGTTTTATTGACGATCCGAAAAAAATCACTCACGAAAAATGTGCATCGTATGACCGTTTTCGCGAATTCCGTGAAAAAATACGTCGATTCGTTCGGACGCACTTTTTTACGTTCGCGTGTAAAAATGCTTTCGTTTGACCCTAGCCTTATCCCTACTGCCAACTATAATGAACTTCTGAGCTAAGGGCGAACCATTCAAGAAATATGATGATGTTTGAGTAGAGCCAACATCACTGCTCTATAACTGTGGAGACACAGGTTCGAATCCTGGCAAGAGCGCCTCTCCAGTAAGTGTCCTTGGGCAAGACACCTGACAGTACATACTCTCCACCCAGGACATACTTGAAAGCGAGAGAAATCTCAATGTATCCTTCCTGGTAAAATAGTTTCTTAAAAAAAAAGTCACACCAGTGAATTGGTGGAAGTCACTTAAGCACTTGGATTCAGAAATTGTTGAAGTAATGATTTAGCTTAACAGCAGTGGCTTCTTCTGCTGGTGATGAAAGAATATTTTCCTCCTTTGGACTTGTTCATTCTAAATTGAGAAATGGGTTGGGACCTGATAAAGTAGGAAAGCTTGTTTTTCTTTTCCAGATTATGAACAAACAAGAGAATGAAGATAAAGACAAACAAACTGCAGAAGACAGTGTTTTAAGTATTTCTTGTGAACCCAGCTGAGGTTTGTTTAATTTATTTTTTGTTTAACCACATTCAATAACAAACATCGATGTTTAAGCAAAGAGTATGTATGCTATATAACGTTATTGAGTTAAATAAGACCATTTAAGTAGTTCTCCAAATATGAGTGATTACCCTACTTCACTAAAATCAGTTCTGATAGAGCGGGTTTACTAATCTGACAGGTTATTATTCTAGATATGAAGTCTTCATCTGGCTGCAAATATTAACGAATAGAACTACCAACAAGCATAGGAGTCTTAACATTTAAAAATCATGATTTAAATCGACTTTATTTAAATCAAATCCACCCTGCTGAAAGTAGATTGCATTTAATTCGGTTTTCTGAAGTGCATAAATAATAAGTCCAATTTAAATGATGTACGTCCGGTTCTATTCTCTTAGAACTTGACACACACACATTTTCAAACACTATAGGGAGCTATGAATGTATCTGGGAGCTTTCTCTGGCTTTCTACATCCATTCTGGCATGTTATTTTGAGGTTTAACCCCCATGGAAACATGCTGGTAAATTCCACAAGGGGTTAAATACACATTTAACGTTACGTTATGAGCAGAGGGACACATTAAGTGATTAATGGGTCTATTAATCGGGCATCAAATAGATTTAATTACATAATATGAACAAATAAGCGTCAAAGCACTTTCCACAGAGCCGTAGATTTGGGGAAAGGGCAATAATATGCTGGCACAATCGGAACATAAGGCACTGTCTGTAAACTACAATCTAGTATTTCTAGAGTTCTGCCAAATAAACCATGAGTTTACAATCTAATAAGACGAGAAAAGAGGCAGGGGTAGAGTTTAAAATGGGAGGTGAGAGAAGGAGGGCATCCGTAGTAACAGAATTCAGATACATAAAGTGATATATATGTATACACACGCTAGTGGCGATTAGCCCTTGCTTGAATATGTCGGAGTCGGTTCATTGCTTCATCTATAAGGCTTTGTCTTTTTTGTTTTGTACTTGCAATGCAGTTATAAATATAAATAATAAATTCAGTCTGTACAAATAAAAATCATTCGCACAACCAGGTTGCTTTAGACTTTCCTTACTATCTTATCGTGAGCTGGCGGGGGAGACGGTGTCCTCGCATACTGCTAAAGAATGCAATACATTATGTATGTACAGCCCACTCGCCAGCATAATTGTAGCTCTGCTCTGTATGCCAATGGCAAATAGATCTGCAATGCCGCCTTTACAGAAGATAAAAAATTTATGTAAACACTTGCCAGTGTTCTGGTTTTCACAATGTACATATTTAAAAGGGACACTCCGGAGATAAACAATGAAAGCGGCAATCCCCTGTGACCAATTACCCATACCAAATGCAGACTCTTTCCTAACACGGTTCCACCACCACCGACTCATTCAATCGCTGCGATCCATTGCTCCACTCCCAGACTACAACAGACCGTTAACACACTATGAGACGCTGATAGAAAGGGGCAGGTACCCATCGCACTGCCTCTCCTTACTGTATGATATGCTCCAGGACGTGTCCTCACAGAACTGCCCTGCACGCGCTAGCTGGGAACGTGAATTGAATTTTGCTTTTGAGGACTATCAATGGCGCGTAATATGCCAACTAGCACATTCTAGCTCCACAGTAGTGAGAGTCCAGGAAGCCAACTATAAAGTGCTCATGCGGTGGCACAAGACACCCCAAGTACTGAGCCATTACAATGGTGAGGAGGTTGGCAAATGCTGGAGGTGTGGCGCACCCGATGCGTCATCACTCCATATATGGTGGGACTGCCCGACTCTTACTGAGTTCTGGCGCTCCGTCCATAGCTGTCTCTGCGACGTCACGGAACCACCACCCCCGTATACCCCAGAATACTGCCTACTTAATCACTCCGAGGCCCCACCCGAGGTATTTCGGAAATCAATCTCTATCAGACTTCTACACGCCGCGCGCCTGGTTATACCTATGTTCTGGCGTAAACCCACTGCACCTCCCCTCTCTGTCTGGCTGCATGAAGTGGAAAGTATTCGTTCGGCAGAGGAAAGGGTCGCACTGTCCCTGGGTAGGGCCCCTGAGCACTATCGCTCCTGGTACTATTGGCTGCACACGTGTCTACCACGGTTGGGCAGGATCACCGCCCAGCCCCACTAGGTCTCCCTCACAGGGGGGATGCCCTCCGTTAGGTCCCCGCCTCCCGCCGGGACGCTGAAAGGTCCGAGCCATGCCCACACGGACACTTGCCTGTCACTCACGCCACGGGTACTGCATTGTAATTACTGTATTAGCCGTAACGTATGCTGTGTTTCAAGCTTCCTGCTTTCATTACTGATTTATTTTGTATTGCTGATTACTTCTGTATAACTCTTTCAACTTATCAATAAAGCATAATATGTTAAAAAAAAAAAAAACAATGAAAGCGGGTTTGTGTCAGGCAGCGCCGTTACATCTTGTGACACTATCGGCATCGCGGAAGCAAGCAGGGGGCAAGATGCCTGAATCAACCTCCAGGGACACCATTTGGGTGTCAGTATGCCTAGAGTGACCCTCTAGCTTCATCCATTTCATCACTTTAAATTGAAACACTTTCTAATAGAGCAAAATACGAGCACACATACATATATAAAGGGTTATTCACTAACCCCCCCAATTGGCACCAAAATTGCACCAAACTGAATTTCACGGCAATTCATCTATTCACAAAGCTGTCAGTTCGCCAAATATAGGTGCATTTAAAGCAAAACATGGCACACTTCACCAGCACTGAAATTGTCCCATACAAGTTTATCATGTCCTCTATTTACAGAACACCAAAATTCCGGTGAAATGCCCCGATTTCTGTGTTTTAGGCCCCGTTCACACCTGGGCGTTCCTACGCGCTGTAAAATACCGAACCACGGAAATCCCATGATTTCCTATGGGGCCCGTTCACACCTGGGCGTTTTACAGCGCGTAGGAACGCGCTGTAAAACGCCCTATGCCCAAAGAAGTACAGGAGCTTCTTTGGGGTGTATTGCAGCGCCTTCACGGTCATAGACTGCAGCGTGAACGCGTTGCAATGCGCGTTTTTCACGTTTGTGCGAAACGCGCGTATTACGCACATATGAAAAACGCTAAGGTGTGAACCCAGCCTCAATTTGAAATAAAAGGACCACTACCGGCAAAAAAATTAAATGTTATTTTGTTTATTTTATGTTGATAGCTTACACGCAATATTTTACTCAATATGTGTCACTGGGTGCATTCATTGTGTGATCTTTTCTGAACTGCACCCCCCCCCCCCACACATACACACACACAGTATCTTTACATCACTTGGTCTTTACTGAGCGGCAATGGTCATAGCATGGAGTCTATGGGTCGATCACTGACTCAAATCATTGTATTATGTGGGATGTATTGAAAGGACCAGAATCCAGGGGGTAGATTAGAAGTCTTTTAAGATCCCTGTATTTCTCATTCAGCTGCCATCTTTTATCTCATTCAGCTGCCATCTTTTATCTCATTCAGCTGCCATCTTTTATCTCATTCAGCTACCATCTTTTATCTCATTCAGCCTTTGGTACAATAGCCTCCTGCTGCCTTTTATAAACATTCCCTCCTCCACCTCATTAATTGTTAAATACTGTAGATTAAATAACCAAAAGCAGTAACGTTTTTGCACAGATTTTGGTAAATGTTGCATCAAGTGAAAAATCCAGAAAGACTGACACAGGAGATGAAAAACCTAAATATTATTTTTCCCTTTTACATGAAATTACTTTAAAAAAAAAGACACAGCAGCATGTGTTTAATAAAGTGGTTTTGTTTGTAATGCACAAGAAATCTAGTTAAAACGACACCTACCTGGCGTTAAGGGGTTAAACAGGCGACTCCCATAGTGTTGTTGTTTTTTTTAAAATGGAATATCTTTATTTTTTTAAAGACCATTTATTCTTTTCATTTTTAAAAAAAAAAATTGTTTAAAAAAAATAAAAAAAATTAAAAAGGAGCTTTTGTATTTCTAAACGCATTTTTTTTTAAAGGACTTTTCCTCATATTTAGACATTTCTCTAATACTAGTAATTGATTTAAACCTCTATTAGGATTTTAAATTCACCGAGGCAATTTTGGGGCAATTTGCAGTTTTCACCGACATTCAGTAACTGCTTCGTCAATTCTGGTTTTGGCAAAATACGGTGGCATTCGCTAAACAGTGATTGCACTGTATTTTCGGCAAAATGGAAATCACCTTAAAGCAAAGCACTGAAACTGCACGCAATTTTTGTGCTTTGTGAATAGACCCTATAATTTTGATTTTATTATTCAGACACCTTCACTTGTCATATTGCAATAAATACATAAATCTGGCTTTGCTTTGTGATGGGTTGACAGGGTTCACATCCGATGCCTTGAGGTTATCAAGAGTCCAGCCACTCTTAGTTGCAGCTGACCCAGATCTCCAGGACCTTTGCCCCAATCTGTTCATACACGGCCTTGCCTTGTACACTTGACCTTGACCTACGAATGGCTTCAGTCTCATTGTAATAGTGCTTTGCCCTGTTTGCATTCCATTCCATCACTCTCAGCAATTTCAAGGTCCTCAGGATTCATCGTAGACAAACACTCTCCTGCCTGGCACATCTTGGGATATTTGGATTATGCTACTTCTGCCTCAGGGGTGCTCAACCCATGTGCCACTTGTAGCCTGTTGGATTCTTTCAAGCGGAGCGCAAACACACATAAATATTTTCCGCCCGGGGCAAGCGTAAGAGTGGCTCTGTATTTGTGGAGGAGGCAGAGACGCATTTAGTGGAGGAAGGGTCTGAGAGCAGGAATATGACGGAATATATTGAAAACTAAACATGATATAGAATGAAATGCGGCATAACAGAATATAGGGGTATAGGAAAACAGGCACACAAAATTAAACATTAAAAAGGCAGAATTTAGCATGAACTAATGTGAATAGGTTTTCTAGAATGAAGCACATTCTAAAGTATTTTACCAGGAAGGATACATTTATAATATTTCTCTCGTTTTCAAGTATGTCCTGGGTTGTCATCTGTAGCACTGCCATCATTTAGCTATCACAGCAATAATATTGAATTATAAATAAAACATAAGTGTTAGTGTTCTCTTTAACTGGATTTTCCATTCATTTCATTGCTATTGTATTGTATATAAGAGTTGTCTATTGCGTGGCACCTGACATGCACAATATTTTCAAAGTGGACCTTGACTCCAAGAAGGTCGAAAACTCCTGCTCTATCTGGTTGTTTTCCTTGCCTCTGTGATAATCCTGAATGAACATACATCTCCCTCCCATTAAAAAAAAAAGTCACTAACCTCCGAATCGTGAATTTCACAGTTTGGTGCAATTTTGGGACAATTTGTCTATTCACCAAGCTGTCGATCTGCCGGCACCAAAATTGCACCATAGCAGACTATTGTGCATTCTATTGACACAGAACACAGAACTGCACCAAAATTTCGTCAATACGCCCTGATTTTTTGTTTTTCAGTTAGACAGGGTTAAACAGGCGAATCCCATAGGATTTAATGTAAAAACGTAATTGCATTTTAAATTATTTTTTTTAAAGACCGTTAGGCTAGGGTCAGACTAACGCATTTTTCCCGTTGTCCGTGAAAAAGTGCGTTCGAACGAATGGACGCATTTTTTCACGGAATACGCGATAGCGGTCATACGATGCGCATTTTCGTCCGTGATTTTGTACGGATCATCAATAAAACACTTTTTGTGTCTGGACGTTATGTTGGCCGGACATTAGCAGCATCTGACGTCTCCTAATCACGCACACACGCCGCTAGCGGACGCAGCGCACTCTGTACGTCAGTACTAGCGGTTTGACGTTCTCGAAAAATGCGTTTGTTTGCCACTTGCGTTGCGCTGCCGCACTTTTGTGCGGCCGTTCTTCGTATGCTGCCCGGCATTGGACGTCATTTGCTGCTAGCACGGCCGTGATTTAGTGCTGCTAAACGCATGTTAATACTGCGTTAGTCTGACCCTAGCCTTAGACTTTCTATTTTTCAGCAAAAAGCCTTTTTAATTTTTTTAAAACCCTTTTGCATTTTTTTTTGGATGAAATTTTTGTTTCTCAACTTTTAAAAAAAGCTATTTTCAGGGATGGGCAAATCCTACCGCCCGACTCCCAGGGCTTGCAGTTTTGGGGGCCGAGCAGGTGGTTTCGTGCCCCTTTTAGCCCTGCTTCGGGCAAGCAGAGCAGGGACAGAACAGATAACAGTTTTGGCTGCTCAGCAAGCGTGTGCGCTGATCACCAAGTGCATCCGGTATCCTGTAGTGCCCTGCACTGTGTGGACGTGCGTGGAGCGTCCTGGGGATTCCCTCTCCATTGCAGAAGACACTCCATACCCGTCCTGTTCTGTCCCTACTCGGTGCCGATCTGACAGAGCAGGGACATCAGCCCAGCCCACTCTGTGGGACTGCCCCCAGGCGTCATCGCGCGTGTGTGTGCGCACAATGATGTCACAAATGGGGATTCCCCTCCTGAATGACAGGGGAATCCCACAGGAGATGTTAGGGTCCTTTGGACCTCTGTATCTCTGGTTCCCTATGTCCTACAAGGACAATTGAGGTACCGTTGGAAAGGCCAGAGTCTGGCCTTTCCAGTGATGTACAACATGACCTCATAGTTTGGAAATATAAAAAAAATATATATAATTTATTTCATTCCTTTTTTGTTTTAAATGCAGCAACCCCTTTAACAATGCTGCTGCATTGATTTATAGATTAAAATATATATAAAAAATATATTTTAAAAGTTATTTATATTATAATTTTAAATAATACACTGCATTTTGATATAAGCTTTAATTTAATAAATAATTTAATAATCAAATAAACAGCACAATTGTTTTTGAGTTTTATTGCTGTGGAGCTCTGTGATACGTGCATACACACCGCACGTTACTGTGGGTTTTACTGCTGTGGAGCTCTGATAAGCTCATACACACTGCACATCACTGGGAGATTTATTGCTGTGTGATACGCTCATTCACACCGCACATTACTGTAATCTCTATTGTGTGGGTTGTTTGAGTGTGAGAACACTGCAATGCAGCAAGTGTTCTATTTAGACTAAATTAGGGATGCAACGATACCAATATTAGTATCGGTAACGTTACCAGGATCTGCACGAGTACTCGGTACTCGTGCAGATGCCCCCGATACCAGAAGCCAGCGGTGAGCTGGCTTCCCGGCCGGTGTCCATGGCAGTGTTCGAACGGCACTCTGCCAGGCCCCTCTGAGTGTTCTTCCTGCGAGCGTCCGACGGCAAAGGTTGTAGCCCGGCGGCATGCCTGGGATCCACCAGCCGCGATCGAGAGATTGCAGAGATCACCAGATAACGTGAACTCCGGCATCTCGCGAGACCGCAGCTGGTGGATCCCAGGCGAGCCGCTGGGCTACAACCTTTTGCCAGCGGACGCTCGCAGGAAGAACACTCGAAGGGGCCTGGCAGAGTGGGAGAGACCCACAATATGTGAGCTGGAGGCAATATGGGGCAATGTGGGTGCAATGTGTGAGCTGGAGGCAATACGGGGGCAATGTGTGAGCTGGGGCATATGGGGCAATATGTGAGCTGGGGCATATGGGGCAATATGTGAGCTGGTGGCAATATGTGAGCTGGTGGAAATATGGGGGCAATGTGTGAGCTGGTGGCAATATGGGGGCAATATGTGAGCTGGGGGCATTTTATAGGAGGTCTTTCTTGTTGAAAAGTGGTCACATGACATTAAATAAAAGTATCGGTACTCGGTTTCGGTGAGTACTTTTAAAAAGAATCGGTACTTGTACTCGGTCTTAAAAAAGTGGTATCGGTGCATCCCTTAGACTACATATCTGTGTTTGTTCTCCATGTGGTTAAGAATAATGACCTAATGCTATTTTGTTGGTATTATATTTCTTAGTGGGACAAGTAGATGTCCCAGTAGTGGGACAGTGGACGTTCAGAGTTGATTCCTGGAGTTTTATCCAAGATCCCCTATGCCATCCACCATCACGATCCCTAATTCCTGTGTCTCCTCTCTCCACAGGTAGGTCATTATCACCCATCATCCACAGACACCCACATCTCAACTGATCCCCTGCATACTTTTGCTGGTAGGTCATTATCACCCATCATCCACAGACACCCACATCTCAACTGATCCCCTGCATACTTTTGCTGGTAGGTCATTATCACCCATCATACACAGACACCCACATCTCAACTGATCCCCTGCATACTTTTGCTGGTAGGACCCCCATCACCCAGTATTCGCAGGCACCCACATTGTAACGTTACCTTGGTCTTTTTCTGTTTTTTATTTATTTTTGTTTTTCTCCACCATTTGCTTTGCTAATTAGCATGTGAATCTCCTGCCCTATTGACACAGCCCATCCAGCTTCAGGTGTTTGCAATCAGGCAGTTAAAAAGTAATCAGTCCGCCCTATATAACATTTAAGAGTGGCTCCACTGAGCCTTGGCTCTTGTGACATCCCCAAGTGGCATCCCTAAGTGGACGTTCAGAGTTGTTTCCTGGAGTTGAGTGGCATCCCTAAGTGGACGTTCAGAGTTGATTCCTGGAGTTGAGTGGCATCCCTAAGTGGACGTTCAGAGTTGATTCCTGGAGTTGAGTGGCATCCCTAAATGGACGTTCAGAGTTGATTCCTGGAGTTGAGTGGCATCCCTAAGTGGACGTTCAGAGTTGATTCCTGGAGTTGAGTGGCATCCCTAAGTGGACGTTCAGAGTTGATTCCTGGAGTTGAGTGGCATCCCTAAGTGGACGTTCAGAGTTGATTCCTGGAGTTGAGTGGCATCCCTAAGTGGACGTTCAGAGTTGATTCCTGGAGTTGAGTGGCATCCCTAAGTGGACGTTCAGAGTTGATTCCTGGAGTTGAGTGGCATCCCTAAGTGGACGTTCAGAGTTGATTCCTGGAGTTGCGGGACTGGAGGAAGGAACTGCAAGGCCCACATTTTACTCCGGGTAAACACACGTCTATATCATGCTTTCTCTCACGCCTCTACTCTTTACTTCTACCTTTCTCCTTAAATGGAACTCCTGCCCCTCTACCACCGACCCCTACACTATCTGCATCTCCCCCTCCCTCCTCTCGTCCCACATGATGGCCTCACATGAGCTCCTCTGTTTCCTCAGAACATGGTCTCCCTCTAACTCTCGTGCTGCCAATCACTCCCACTCCCACAAATCCCATTCCCACCTTCTCTTTCTCACCCTCCTGCTGTTACTCTATTCAGGTGACATATCCCCTAACCCTGGCCCCACAACACATCCAATACTTCCCTCTCATCCTATCTCCATCGCACATAAATCGCCTCCCTGCAAGCCCAGCAACCTCATTCCCATAATCCCTCAGCGCCTGTCCTCTTCTCCTGCGCCCTCTGGAACGCTCGCTCTGTGTGCAACAAACTCACAGCAATCCATGACCTCTTCCTTTCAAACTCCTTCAACCTCCTAGCTTTAACAGAAACCTGGCTAACCCCCTCTGACACGGCCTCCGTTGCTGCTCTCTCACATGGCGGTCTACACTTGAGCCATACCCCCAGACCGGGTGAGAGAAATGGTGGCGGGGTCGGACTCCTGCTCTCTCCCACCTGTACCTACCAGCATCTCCCTCCACCCCCATCCCTCTCCTTCTCCTCCTTCGAGACACACTGCATCCGCCTGTTCTGTCCTCTGGCTCTCAGGGTGGCAGTCATCTACCGCCCACCGGGACCAACCTCCCAGTTCTTTGACCACTTTGCTACCTGGCTTTCTCACTTCCTGTCTTCTAATCTTCCATGCTTAATTCTCGGGGACTTCAACATTCCCATTGACGATCCTTCCGCCCCTGCTGCCTCCAAACTTCTTTCACTCACGTCCTCCCTTGGACTCACACAATCCTCCCTCCTCCCTACCCACCGCGATGGTCACGCTATTGACCTTGTCTTTTCCAACCTCTGCTCCATTTCTGAGTTCAACTGTCGCCCTTTCCCCATCTCTGACCACCACCTTCTCTCTTTCAACCTATCTGGACTTCCTAAACACCCTGCTCCCCCACCCCGCATACACACTCGCAGAAATCTACATGCTGTGGACCCCCATCAATTCTCCAACCTACTTCACCACCTCCCTCATACCTCATCCTTCACCTGCCCGGATGCTGCCACTAATCACTACAACACGACGCTTGTCTCTGCTCTAGACACTCTTGCTCCTCTTCGACTCTGTAAGGCCCCACGCCGCCAGCTTCAGCCCTGGCACACCCTCCAGACTCGCTACCTGCAAAGATGCTCCCGCACCAAAGAGCGTACCTGGAGGAAATCCCGCTCTGAAGCGGATTTTGTTCACTTCAAGTTTATTCTCCGGTCATACACTTCTGCCCTCCACTTGGCCAAACAATCCTTCTTCTCATCTCTTATATCTACGCTGTCCTCCAACCCTAAACGGCTCTGGTCCACCTTCAACACCCTCCTCTACCCACCTGCACCTCCCCCCACAGCTGCCTTCAGCGCTCAAGACCTGGCAGACTACTTCCTCAGTAAAACTCTAACTATCAGAAGTAACATCCCAACACAAGATAGTTATCTGCCACCTCCACTCCCACAGGTCCCCTCTGCCACCCTCTGCCGCTTCCTCCCAGCCACTGAGGAGGAAGTCAATTCCTTATTGTCCTCCTCACATCTCACCACGTGCCCGCTCGACCCCATTCCCTCACATCTAATTCCTCCCCTCTCCTCCTCCCTCACCCCTGCTCTCACACACATCTTCAACCTATCTCTCGCCACTGGCTCCTTTCCATCCGCCTTCAAACACGCGCTAGTTACCCCTTTACTAAAGAAACCATCCCTAGATCCCAACTCTCCATCCAATTACCGCCCTGTATCCCTGCTTCCCTTCACATCAAAGCTCTTAGAAAAACTAGTCTTCAACCGCCTCTCCCTCTTCCTGTCCTCCAATTCCCTACTTGACCCCCTGCAATCTGGCTTCCGTCCCCTACACTCAACTGAAACTGCCCTCACCAAAGTCACCAACGACCTCCTAACTGCTAAAAAAACACGGCCACTATTCTATTCTCATCCTGCTTGACCTCTCGGCTGCTTTTGACACTGTTGACCACCCCCTCCTTCTACAGACCCTCAACTCTCTGGGTCTCGGTGACACTGCACTTGCTTGGGTTGACTATTTATCCAACAGGTCCTTCTGTGTGTCCTTTGCTGGTAACTCCTCCTCCTCATTGCCTCTATCTGTTGGTGTACCTCAAGGCTCTGTCCTTGGTCCTCTGCTCTTTTCCATCTACACCTCCTCTCTGGGCAAAATCATCAACAGCTTTGGCTTTAATTATCACCTCTACGCTGATGACACTCAGATCTACCTCTCTACCCCTGATCTCTCTCCCCCTGTCCTTTCAAAAGTCAGTGACTTTTTATCTGGCATCTCCTCCTGGATGGCCTCCCACCACCTAAAGATCAACATGTCAAAGACTGAACTCCTACTTATTCCTCCCTACCTCCTGACTTCTCTATCACGGTGGAGGGTATCACCATCTCCCCATCAAACCAAGTTCGCTGTCTTGGAGTTACACTTGACTCTGCTCTTTCCTTCATCCCCCACATCAAGTCTCTTTCCACCTCCTGCCGATACCAACTGCGTAATATTTCCAGAATTCAGCCATTTCTTACCGCTGTCACCACAAAACAACTCATACACGCCCTGGTAATCTCCCGACTCGACTATTGCAATAATCTCTTATCTGGCCTCCCTCTGTCCCGCCTCTCCCCCCTACAATCCATCCTGAACGCCTCCGCCAGGCTAATTCACCTCACCCGCCGCTCTGTCTCTGCCGCTCCCCTCTGCGAGTCCCTTCACTGGCTCCCCATCCACTGCAGAATTAAGTTCAAAATCCTTATCCTTACCTACAAAACCCTCACTAACTCAGCTCCCCACTACCTGTCCTCACTAATCACCAAATACACCACAGCCCGCTCCCTAAGGTCAAACAGTGACCTGCGCCTAGCTTCTCCCCGCATCACCTCTTCCCATGATAGACTGCAGGATTTCTCACGCGCAGCCCCCACTCTCTGGAACGCTCTCCCTCGTACTGTCAGACTTTCCCCTAACTTCTCTTCCTTCAAACACTCCCTGAAAACATTCCTATTTAGGGAAGCCTACCACCCAACTCACTGACGCAACCATCAATCACTCTCACCTTACAGTCCTCTCCTCCTGTTTCCAACCCCAACCCTCCCAGATTGTGAGTTCCTACGGGAATAGGGCCCTCATCTCCTCCTGTACTGTTTGTCAAATGTTGTTCAATGTATTGTAACCCTGTCTTTACTGTGCTTATTGTAAAGCGCTGCGGAATATGCTGGCGCTTTATAAATAAAGAATAATAATAATAAATAATAATAATAGATTGTCATGAGGGACAAGTAGATCGGGCTACCACTTTACTCCAGTTGAAAAGTAGATTTATTTTTAAATTTTCACACCCCTGAATTTTTTATTCTGTAACAGACCTTTTTATTATTTAGACACATCTTAAAACAATTTTATTGTATTAGCCCCTTGGATGCGGACGACGTGTGGGGAACATTGTGGGGATTCACACTATATGCTTTGGACGTTCCCCACACGTCATCCGGAAAGAGGGTATTCCTCAGAATACTCCCCTCTCTCCGGGGTCCCACGGTGGTCTGACTCCATTGAAGTCAGATCCCACTTTTATACCCCTTTTTGGCGCACTAACGTGGCGACGGGAATGATGACGTTGGTTTCAGTCACCGTCCCCTCAGCAAAACCAGAAGAACGGCGGAGAAGGGGGAGAGAATCGGGAGGAGATACATCTGACACAGTCTGACCTTTCCAGCGATACCCCTCTTTAACCACGATCTGGCACGGATCGCAGACTTCTCCTGGTGGTGGCTGACATCTTGGATGTCAGCCAAGCCTCTGGGGCTTCCCTCCCACCCACTGACTTCATAGCGCATTGGTGGGATAAGGTCAGTTGGTGAAATTAACCCCTAGCTACCGAGGGATTTTCTATGGAAATCACTATGGTGGAGATTAGAGCTGCGCATCTTCACTCGTCTCACGATTTGATTATGATTATTAGGTCAACGATTCGATGCGATTCGATTCCGCGATGTATTACGATTACTGATAGGTGTCATTGGGCAGGGCAGAGTCTGGCCTTTCTAATGATACCAAACACGACAATGCTAAATTTCACACAAAAAAACTAAATTTTTTCTTTTTCTTCTAAGGCAGAAGCATTGTACATTTTTTCCATATATGGTGAACAATAGCGCTGCCGTTACTCACCTTCTCGTTTCCCATGCTGGCAGCAAGTTTAGGGTTTTATACAGTCATATTATTCATTAAATGTAACGGCCAAAATACATGCAAACATTAACAGGGTTATTCAGAGAGCGGTGAAATGTAGGAGAATGACTGGAGAATGGAAAATTCTAGGTCAAAATAGCCAATTTTGAAAATGAGATAATTGGGAGAATTTTACTGGTTCGGCTATTTTGACCTAGAATTCTCAAGCCATTCTCCTGCTTTTCACCTCTCTCTGAATAACCCTGTTAGTTTTTTCAATTTAGATTAAAATTGTATCTTTTCATTTAAAAATGCAGTAACAGATTCCCCCGCGCGATATAAAACCACAAGGTCCGGATGATGAAATGTGGAAAAATTATATTGCACACGGGAAATGACTGATATCTGATATTTTTTCTATAGTGCTCTGATGGGACACGGTCACACAAGTGGTCACGCACAGCACTGAGGTGGTGTGGTCACACAAAAACACAGCACTGAAGGGGGTGCACACACACACAGATCACTGGGGGGGGTCACATACACACACAGATCACTGGGGAGTCACATACACACACACTGACCCTCCCAGTGATCTGTTTATGTATGTGACCCCCAAGTATGCACAGATCTCTGGGGGGGCACATGTATGCACAGATCACCGGGGGGCACATGTATACGCAGATCACTGGGGGGGTCACATGTATGCGCACAAACATAGATCACTGGGGGGGTCACATGTATGCGCGCATACATAGATCACTGGGGGGGTCACATGTATGCGCACATACATAGATCACTGGGGGGCACATGTATGCGCACATACATAGATCACTGGGGGGCACATGTATGTGCACATACATAGATCACTGGGGGGCACATGTATGTGCACATACATAGATCACTGGGGGCACATGTATGTGCACATACATAGATCATTGGGGCACACTCACATAAGATACACAGAGCACTGAGGAGTGCCTGTGTACCTTGCACAAATGTCTAGCAGGTGGCGTTGGAGCTGCTCCCTCATGCTGATTAGCCTCTCATGGAAGGAGAAAAGGGTGAAGCCAAGGCCATGTGCAGCAGCAGCTCCTCGCACATGGACTGGCTTCCCTTGCTCTGAGTCGGGTCTGTGCTGGAGCAGCCAGCGGAGAAAGCGAGTGGCCACATCGGGGTTCCAGCGTGCAGCAGAGGCAGGTAGGTGATGAGGTGGCAGGCAGGTTGGGCTGAGCAGCTTGTGCACTGCTGGGGCTGCCTCCCCCGCACAGGCAGGTCTGGGGCCCCGGAAGTGCAGCTCCAGTGTGTAACACAGCTTCCGCAGGCTGCCTCGAGCCACTGCACCTCCCGCTGCAGGTTCGATCAACCTGACCGCTCAGTCTGCGGTCGGGCAGAATTGATTTTTCAGCCCAAATGCATCGATGCAGCATCGTTCAAGGCTGCATCGCGCTGCATCGATTAGCTGATTATTTTTGACAGCCCTAGTGGATATAGGGGGTCCTTCGGACCATCCATCTTCAGATCGGTGGCAGCTAGAGGGTCATGTATTAGAAACATAGAAAAATGTCGGCAGATAAGAACCTTACGGCCCATCTAGTCTGCCCAATTACATGGATACTTTACCTGGATTTATCTTTTGTTTAGGATAGCCTTATGCCTATCCCATGCCTGCTTAAATTCAATTACTGTTTTGGCCTCTACCACTACTACTGGAAGACTGTTCCATGTATCCACCACCCTCTCAGTAAAATAATGCTTTCTGATGTTACTTTTAAACCTTTGCCCCTCTAATCTAAGACTATGTCCTCTTGTTTCGCTATTTTGTTTCCTTTTAAATATACTCCCTTCCTCTAGCTTGTGGATTCCCTTTACGTATTTAAATGTTTCTATCATATCTCCTCTGTCTCGTCTTTTTTCCAAGCTGTACATGTTAAGATCATTAAGCCTTTCCTGGTAACTTTTCTCCTTCAAGCCGTACACCATTTTAGTAGCCCTTCTCTGAACTCTCTCTAAGATGTCTATATCCTTCTGGAGATACGGTCTCCAGTACTGCACACAGTACTCCAAGTGAGGTCTCACCAGTGCTCTGTACAGTGGCATGAGCACTTCCCTTTTCCTACTGCTAATACCTCTCCCTACACAACAAAGCATTCTGCTAGCATTTCCTGCTGCTCTATTACATTGACTACTTACCCTTAGATCCTCTGAAATAATAACCCCTAAATCCCAACCCTCAGATGTTGAGGTTAGGACTGTATCAAATATTCTATATTCAGCCCTTGGGTTTTTACGTCCCAGGTGCATTATCTTGCACTTATCCACGTTAAAACTCAATTGCCACAGCTCTGACCATTTTTTTAGTTTACCTAAATCATTTGTCATTTGGCTGATCCCTCCAGGAACGTCAACCCTGTTGCAAATCTTTGTGTCATCAGCAAAAAGACATACTTTTCCATTAATACCTTCTGCAATATCACTAATAAAAATATTAAATAGAATGGGTCCAAGTACTGACCCCTGAGGTACCCCACTGGTAACAAGACCTTGCGCCGAATAAACTCCATTTACCACAACCCTCTGTTGCCTGTCAGTCAGCCACTGCCTAATCCATTCAACAATATTGGAATCCAAGCTCAAAGATTGCAATTTATTGATAAGCCTTCTATGCGGAACAGTATCAAAAGCCTTACTAAAATCTAAATAAGCAATGTCTACTGCACCACCTGTGTCTATTATTTTTGTTACCCAATCAAAAAAAATCAATAAGATTAGTTTGGCATGATCTCCCTGAGGTAAACCCATGTTGTTTCTGATCCTGTAATCTATGTGTTTTTAGATGGTCAACAATCCTTTCCTTTAACATGGTTTCCATTAATTTCCCCACTACTGACGTAAGACTAACTGGCCTATAGTTCCCAGATTCCTCCCTACTACCCTTCTTGTGAATGGGCACAACATTTTCTAATTTCCAGTCTTCTGGGACGACTCCCGTTAGCAAGGATTGGTTAAATAAATCTGTTAACGGTTTTGCTATTACATCACTGAGCTATTTTAATAATTTAGGGTGGATCCCATCAGGCCCCATTGATTTATTTGTCTTTACTTTAGACAGCTGCTGTAGAACCTCCTCCTCTGTAAACTGATATGTAATTGTCTCGTTAGTGTTTCCTCCTAACTGAGGTCCCTTTCCTTCCTTTTCTTCTGCAAAGACTGAACAAAAATATTCATTGAGGCAGTCAGCGAGACTTTTATCCTTTTCTACATACCTTCCTTCCTTTGTTTTTAATCTAACTAATCCTTGTTTTACTTTTCTTTTCTCGTTTATGTATCTAAAAAATGTTTTGTCCCCCTTTTTTACTGACTGAGCTATTTTCTCTTCTGCGTGTGCTTTGGAAGCTCTTATAAATTGCTTTGCCTCTTTCTGCCCAATCTTATAGGTTTGCCTATCTTCTTCACTTTTTTTATAATTATTGAATGCTATCTTTTTGTTCTTCACTATTTTGGCCACTTCTGCAGAGTACCACAGTGGTTTCTTCCCTTTTTTGTTTTTGCTAACAAGTCGAATGCAATTGCCTGTGGCCTTCAATAATGCTTCCTTTAAATAATCCCATTTCTCCTGGACTCCCTTTAAACTCCTCCAGTCTGATAATGACTCCTTCACACAAAATCTCATTTTAGAAAAATCTGTTTTTTTAAAGTCTAAAACTTTGGTTTTTGTGTGGTGCGGCTCCATCCCTGTTCTTATATTAAACCATACTGACTGGTGATCACTAGATCCCAAATTTTCACCTACAACAACATCCGATACCAAACCTCCATTTGTGAGTATTAAATCCAATATGGCCTCTTTACGGGTCGGCTCCTCAACTACTTGTGTTAGAGATAATCCCAGTAGGGAGTTTAGAATATTTGTACTCCTGGTGCACCCAGCTGTTTTGGTTTTCCAGTTCACATCAGGAAGATTAAAGTCCCCCATGATAATAACTCCCCCCCCCCATTGCCATTTTGGCTATTTCCTCAAGCAGCAGATTATCTAGCTCTTCTACTTGTCCAGGGGGTCTATAGATCACACCTACACGAGCTACTACTGTATGATTGCCAAATGTTAGCGTAACCCAAACTGACTCTATGTTCACCTCGCTCACTTTTATTTGGTTTGTTTTTATGTTGTTTTTCACATACAGGGCCACTCCTCCTCCTTTCCTACCTTCTCTGTCTTTTCTATATAAAGAGTACCCCGGTATTGTTATGTCCCAGTTATTTTTCTCACTGAACCATGTCTCAGTAACCGCCACTAAATCTACTTTTTCAGCTGCCATCATTGCCTCCAGTTCATTGATTTTATTGACTAAACTGCGAGCATTTATAGACACGACTCTGATTTGTCATTTTTTTCCCCGCATGTTGCTTGCACCCTCCGATTTAGTTTTGGGGGACAATCAGGCAATGTATTGTATCATTGGAAAGGCCAGAGCCTTTTTAATGATACCAAACATTAAAAATGTTAGGAGTAAGAATATATAAAAACTTTTATTTATTAATGCAGCATTATTGTTCACGTTTCTATTATAATGTGAACAATGATGCTGCACTAACGAATTTTTCCGTTTTAGCTAAAATCATATAATTTCTCAGAAAACCAAAATAATGGGTTCCTATTTCAATTTTTTTTAACCCCTTAGTGACCGGGCGGTTTTACACAAATCCGGCCTTTAGTGACCGCTGCTGTTTTTACGTTTCTGCGCTGTTCGTGTTTAGGTCAAATTTTCCTCTTACTCGTTTATGCAACCCACACATATTATACACCGTTTTTCCCGCCATTAAATGGACTTTCTAAAAATACCATTATTTCCATCATATCCTATAATTTACTATAAAAAAATATGAAATATGATGAAAAAAAATGGTAAAAACACATTTTTCGTAATTTAATCCCCAAAATCTACAACCATCAAAAAAGACCCCGGCTAAATAGTTTCAGAATTTTGTCCCAAGAATAGAAATACCCAATTTTTACATGTTTTTGCTTTTTAACCCCTTCATTGCTGAGCCAGTTCACCTATGTGCGCTGAGCTCATTCTGACTGTTTTATGCTCATTATTTTTAGATGACAGCCTAGGTCCTATTTAACTAAAACCCCCCCAGACAAAAAAAAAAACAACTATTTTTTTTAGCTTTTTTTTTTTTTAAACATTAGTCATGTTTGGTATCATTGGAAAGGCCATGATCAGATGGCCTTTCCAATGATGTCCAGCAGGACCCTCTAGATCCCCCATCTCCCCTTGGCAGCTAGGGGGTTAACTGGCTCACTGACATCCTCACACATATGGTGGGGATGTCATTGGGTGGGGGTGACCTGGAGGCTTGGTTGACACCCACGATGTCAGCCCCCTCCAGGTTTGAATCGCGTTTTGGTGCAAATTTGCGCTGAATCGTAATCCGGCAGCGAACTGGTTAATGCTGCACACCGCTGAAAAGGGGAGACTCTCCCCTTTCCAGCGGTGCAACTTGCATTGCTCCATCCTCAATGGTTGGGGAGATAGAGGGCTCGGAGCCCACCCTTTCCATTGATTTCAATGGGGCGCCTGCTGATGACGTCACCACGTGACGTCATCGAGCTCGCCGGCCCATCTAGATCACTGGGACAGGCTTCCACCCTGCCAGATCTGCGAGAGATCGAGCAAGGGAGATAAGTATCGGGCGGGAGGGAGATTAAGAGCCGCTGACGTACTATGTTCGTCCGCAGGTCTAAGGGAGACCCGTGGGCAGGACGTACATGGTACGTCAGTGGTCCCTAAGGGGTTAATCAGTGTACCCCATAGAATATATAACCGCAAAGGCTCGGATGATAAAATGTGAAAAAATAAGTTTTTTTACACGCTATGGATGATTGGAAATTCACATTTTTTGTTCTAACATTCTGGCAGGACAAGATGTATACATATAAAAATGATATATTATGAATCTGACGAGTCTACCGGAAAAAAAAAAGGATATATAATTTGCCTGGGTCGTATAAGTAAATGTGACTTTAAATCGTGTTTAAGAATGATGAGATAAAAAAAATGGTGAAAATTTCACAAAGGTGAACTGGCTCAGCAGTAAAGGGGTTAAACACCTATTCGGAGACTTCAGTTTGTTGTCCTTTTCCAGTCCAGTGGAATACGCCAATTTTGCACAATTCAGAGGTAATCTTTGAAGTCCGATAACGGCTTCTCCAATTTCGGCAAAATACGGTGACCATTCGCTAAATATTGAATTCACCATATTTTCAGCGAAATATAATCGCCAAAGTGCTACGCAAATCAAAGCACCGAAATTGCACACAATCTCGATGCTTGTGTGAATAGACCCTATAATGAATGTTTCCATACAAACCCAGGACCCTATGCTAACAGAGCTGGTGGCAAGGAGTTAATAAGCTGCTCGCCAATACAGATTCAATTACGAGTGAGCCGCCATGTCTCTAACGGATCAGTCATATCAAAGCTATTTGAGTCAGCTAGGCTTGAGGGATTTTAAACGGCCTGATAGTATTTTCAAATCCTTGTGTGTATTATAGGTTATTGCTGCACCATTTCCAAATCTAGAAATCAAGTACCAGGGCCCTCCTAGACATTCTATACTGCACATCAAGAGCTTTTAATTCATTTCTTCATTAACCAGTCCCAATGCGAGTTAAATTATGCCGTTTGGAAAGGCTTCACTTCCCGGCAACCATTGAGGACAATAAATTTAGTAAATATAAAAAAAGCATTCTAGCAGCCTATGCTCCTTGCTTAGGTGATGATGCAAAATAAATATTTCCCCTCACACTCAAAATGCTCTCAAACCGTCAACAGAATGATGCACGGAAGAAGTTTAGTTCAGCATCCTGAATTGCATGTGCCGATATAAATTCTGCAATCCCACCATGTTTAACAGGTCATTAAATCAATACATATGAAATAGAATGCCCAAAGATTAGAGCTGCGGAGTATACATCAATCTATTGAAAGGCAGATTACCCCTATAGCGCATGGAATTAACCCTTTCACTGCTGAGCCTTTTCACACCTCTGTGCTGAGCTCATTTTTACCGGTTTCGCTCATAATGTTTAAATGCGATTTGAAGTCACATTTTATTATACGACCCAGACATATTATATATCGTTCTTTCCGGGAGACTCAGCAGATTCATAATATGTCTTTATTATATGTATACATTATGTCCTGTCTGTATATTATAACATAAAATGCAATAAAATTTGAATTTTCAATAATTTACAACGTGTAAAGTGTTTTTTTTCACATTTTAACATGCGAGCGTTTGCGGTTATATTTTCCATGGGTTGTGCTTGTTAAAAAAATTAGAAACGGGGAATCGTTACCTTTTTTTGGGGAAAATTACATGGTTTTTAGCAAATGCCCCCCATAGAAAAAAAATGTCAGTGCAGCATCATTGTTCACATTATAATTGAAATGGGAACAACATTGCTGCATTAATAAACCAAAAAAGTTTTTAATTTTTTTTTTTAAATTTTATTTTTACACTGTACATGGTCATGTTTGTTATCATGGTCATGCTCTGGCAGTTCCAATGATATCAAACATTAACCCCTAGCTGTCACGGATCGGGAGATGGGGGGGTTCCAATGAACCCCCCATCTCCACCATAGGTGGCAGCAAGGGGTTAATTACAGAACTGGCACCATCACGCTATGCGCGATGATGCCAGTCGTTAGGGGGATATCCCGGAAGCTTGGCCGACATCCAAGATGTCGGCCAGCTCCGGGAGGGGACCGCGATATGGCGCATGTTAGCGCCATATCACGATCCAGCCCCCTAGGGGTTAAAGACAGTCGCCGCTTGGAAGGGCAGGCTGTGCCCTTCCAAGCGGTGCCTGCCTTTACTCGCTGGCCCACATGTATGGGGAGGGGGAGAGGTCCAAAGGACCTTCCCCCCTCCCCCGCAATGACGGGGGTGCCTGAAATAGACGTCCTCGCGCAGGCGCGATGACGTCTATCGTCCCCGCCAGGGTCCCGGAGGCTGGGCTGACATCGAGGATGTCAGCCCGCACCGGGGGGCTGCCGCGATCGGCCGATATCCTGGCCGAACGCTGCTGCAAAAGGAGGACGAGCTCAGCGCGTCCTCCGCAGCGAAGTGGCCATACGGCAGGATGCGCTGAGCGCGTCCGCCGCATGGAAAGGGTTAAGTAGTAAATTTCATCAGCAATTACTGTTGCTCAAATATATCTGATATCAAAATCAGATCTGCAATAGTTTGCCGAGAACACAATAATGAACCAAGAATCAGGTTATTTCAACACAAATTAGCGATGCGACTTCACAATTTGGGTCCATATTGACAAAAGATGACCAAATCTTTGTTGTATTCAAAAATAAACATAGAATGCAAAAAACTTAAAGTAACACTCCAGGCTGAAAATCACCCCCACCCTTTTTTTTTTACGGTATATTAAACCTATTGCCCTAACTAGTCATTAAGTATTTTTTCTTATTATACTTACCCTAAAAACGACACTTTTACAACGGCGGTATTTTTTTTTACTCACCTCCCTCTTCTTCCACTCCCGTTGTGGTAAATTTGGAACTTGGCTAAAGGTTTACGTGCAAAGAGTGCATGTGTGCCTATCACGTAAACCAGCCAATCAGCAGGCTTCCTCCCGGAATCCTGCGCATTCAACCGCGCATGCGCGGAGCAATGTGTGTTCACGAGCGGCGAGGTGAGCTGAAGTTCACCCCGCCTGCTGGTCTAAAAACTCTTAGGCAGAGAAGGAGGCGGCGGCGGCTCCTTCTCCTGCGTGTTCCCGCGACTCTGCCGGAGCGGTGGGACATCATTGCGCGTGTAGCGCGATGACGTCCCAGCTTTGCCGAGAGTTCCAAAATGCGGGACCTTGAAACCCGATTGGCTGGTTACTCCACCCTCCCAGCTGTCAAAGTCCACCGCTTCTCTCAGCAATATCAGCCGATCGGAAAAACGTAGAAGGGGGGGGGGGGGGGAATGGGATACTTCAGGCAATATGACCACCTTAAAAAGCTATGGTGGTCATATTGCCTGGAGTATCCCTTTAAGTGGTTACTCACTAAGCTCCGAATTGGGCCGAAATTGCACCGAATGGCCAATTTGTCGAATTCTGGTGAATTGACAGTAAAATATGGTGCAGTTCCCTGGCACCAAAATTGCCCCATAGAATACTAGCACGTCATCTATTCACAGAATGACGAACTGCACCGAAATTCCGGCGAAATGCCCGGATTTAAATTTTTTCAGTTTGACAGATTTAAACAGGCGAATCTCATAGGATTCAATGGAGAAACATAGTATCTTTCTCAATTTTATTTCAGAATACCATTTATTTTTTTATTTTTCAGCAGTTTGTATTTTTAGGACACTTTTCAGTTTAGAACACTTCACTTGTTTTGTTTTCTCTTCAGTTCGGCGGCATTCATCCAGGCGCTCTTCAACTTTTATGTGGGGCTTCAGCGACTCCATCTTCAGCGTACTATGATGACCATTTGGTCAATAGTGAATTCACCGAAATGCCTTTGAAATGGAATCGCCAAAGTGCACCAAAATGCGATGAAGTGAAAAGCACGAAATGTTTACTGATATTTTGGTGTTTTGTAAACCCTTTAAAGTGCTCCTAACACTTTAAAGGGACACTCTAGGCAACATGACCACCTAAGCTATTTTAGGTGGTCATGATGCCCGGAGTATCCTGCCCTCTGTCCCCCCTCCCTCCGCTCAGCGGTTCAGCTGTAAATGCTGAAAACAGCTGAGAGAGGCGGAGAACTTTACTCCGCCCTCCCAGCTGTCAGTCAGCAGAGCGGGAATCATATTTCCCGCTTCTGCCGACTTTTGCCGAGTAGGAGACGTCATCGCGCTTTCAGCGCGATGACGTCTCTAACTCACCGCAGAAGCTGGCGGCTCCCTCTGAGGGTTAGTGTTGCGCGCATCCTCTTGCGCGCAACACTAATCCTCAGAGAGAGCCGGGAGGAAGCCTGCCGATTGGCTGGCTTATGTGAGAGGCGCGCATGCGCGCTTCTCACGTAAACCAGAAGCCAAGACGCAGCAAGAAGGACGGGAGCGGAAGAGGAGGGAGGTGAGTATAAAAAAAAAAAAAACAGCGCTGGAAACAAGAGGATTTTAGGGTAAGTTACAAGTAAAAAAATAAAAAATAAAGATTTATTAAGGGAATAGGGATAGGTTAGGATAAAAAAAACGGAGGGGGGATTTTTGAGTAGAGTGTTCCTTTAAGTCTAACATCTGTGGATGGGAAATTATTTGCGAGTTTATTAAAGACTCACATTCAGGAGTACATCTGGAACAAACTTTTCGATAGTAGAAGTCAACATGGTTGTATGATCATGACCAACTTGCTTTCTGCTCCCTGATGGAACATTGCAGGGAAAATACACCTGTTGATCACAAGTTCATCTTAATATTAAAGGAACACTAGCAACTGACTACTCTGATCAACTCGTCCCTCTCTGGAATTGGAAGGGAGAAATAGGTATAGAAGGGCTGATTCAGCCCTCTGAGTGAAGGGATCATTCCCATCCAGAACCTGAGATCAGTGAGCTTTCAATACACTCGCCATTGAGAGCCTTTGCATTGGCTGCCTCCCACACAGGTCATGTGACAGCTGCAGATTACAGGAAGCGGCAGCATGTCACATCCGATCTGAGGGAGCCTGGTTTTGGAAAGATTGAGAGTTTGACTTTAAAAAGTAATTCAAGCGGGGAAAAAAAATGGGAGAAGGTGGTTAGGATTGGTTAATAACTAATCCTGCCTTGGCATACATAATTGGGGGTTTGACTTGGCTTGACAAGGGGGAACTAAGATGCCAGAGTTATGTGTGAAGCCTTACTATTTTTTTCATTTCTTGTCTTTGAGCTGCCAAAATTGCTGACAAGTGAATGAAATCCAGCCATGAAATCTTCATAAACCAAACACTGGCACTAAAATGGGTTCTACTGAAGAGACCTTTTAAGAACTTTAAGTGTAGTTGTGCCGTAGGATGACATCTTCCCTGCAAGCCGTTTGTGAAGTTTCTGCTTTACAGGAACAACCTAGTCATTTTAAGTGCCATTATTGTGACATGGAACAGTCTAGCAGCCATAAATCGCACAGCCACAATGTGATGGCACCAGCTCTGTGAGATTGCGTGGTCTGAGTGCGGAAAAGCATTATTCTCTGCCGCATCACTCGCTAAGGCTGGGTTCACACCTAGCCGTTTTTACGCGCGTTCGTGCGCGCTTTAAAACACAGGAATGGGAAATCCCATGCTTTGCTATGGGACCCATTCAGACCTAAGCGTTTTACAGCGCGCAGGAACGCGCGTTAAAACGGCCAACGCAAAAAGAAGTTCGGGAGCTTCTTTTCGGGCATACAGCAGCGCGTTCGCAGCCATATCATAGCCGCGAACGCGCTGCAACGCGCATTCGCAGGTTTTTTTTGTATGCGCGAACGCGCGTAAAAAAACGGGTGCATTGCGCGACGCAGCGCTACGCCCGGGTGTGAACCCAGCCTTAAAACAACGTTCGCATGAGAGCTGCGCGTCTGGAGTGTTATGAAATACGTTTCCATGTCTGAGCAGCTGCACACACACCTTTGGGATGAATTGGAACGATTAGGAGACACACCTATTTGCCCAAAACACTTATTGTGAAAGTCTGGAGCTTCTTGCCCACAACTAAAAAAAACAACAACTTGTGGACGACCTTTTCGGGAAAGTGGTTGCAAGGGAGGACATTTAAGACCTAGGCCTGTTCAGTTCCTCGGCAGCTGCTGAATCGTTACATTGAAGCGGTTTGGCTTGCTGCAGCAGTCTCACTGAGCGCTTTGGCTGTAAATAAGAAGTTGCTAATTTAGCACTTGCAGCAGCTGAGGAACTGAACAGACCTCAGGATTTATTAAGACTTGGCTTAACACCCAGGAGATTATTTTCCAGGCAACTGAGCAGATGCATGATCCAAACACCAGCCTTTCATAATGTCCACGTTTAAAAGAAAGCTACTGACCCCATCCCTGCATGCTAAGCATGATTAGAGGGTTAGCTAGTTACCATTCTTAGTTAAACATCCTATAAATCATAGTTAGATCCTATAACCTCAGATCCAGGACCGGCACCTTACTTGCAATACCACAATACAAAAAGAAAGTGGCTCGATCCTCATTTTCCTACAGAGCACCACAATTATTGAATAACCTCCCAGGCGCCATCAAATCTTCCCCCAGTCTAAAGTCCCTTAAAGGGACACTCTAAGCAACATGACCACCTAAGCTATTTTAGGTGGTCATGATGCCCGGAGTATCCTGCCCTCTGTCCCCCCTCCCTCCGCTCAGCGGTTCAGCTGTAAATGCTGAAAACAGCTGAGAAAGGCGGAGAACTTTACTCCGCCCTCCCAGCTGTCAGTCAGCAGAGCGGGAATCATATTTCCCGCTTCTGCCGACTTTTGCCGAGTAGGAGACGTCATCGCGCTTTCAGAGCGATGACGTCTCCAACTCACCGCAGAAGCTGGCGGCTCCCTCTGAGGGTTAGTGTTGCGCGCATCCTCTTGCGCACAACACTAATCCTCAGAGGGAGCCGGGAGGAAGCCTGCCGATTGGCTGGCTTACGTGAGAGGCGCGCATGCGCGCTTCTCACGTAAACCAGAAGGCAAGTCGGATAGAAGAAGGACGGGAGCGGAAGAGGAGGGAGGGGAGTATAAAAAAATAAAAAACACTGCTGGAAACAAGAGCATTTTAGGGTAAGTATTACAGTTACAAAAACAAAAAATAACAATTTATTAAGGGAATAGGGATAGGTTAGGATTAAAAAACGGGGGGGGGATTTTTTTGTTAGAGTGTTCCTTTAAGAGTTCCCTATTAACATACCTCAATACAGAATGCACCTGTAAACATGTAACATAATGTCTAATTCCTACGTATTTATTTTCTGTGTTAATCTGTAGATTTGTGTTTTGTTTTTAATATCTTGCATTTTATTACTTTGTATTTCTGTAACTGTAACATTTCAATGTTCTTGAACCCAGGACATACTTGAAAACAAGAGAAATCTCAATGTATCCTTCCTGGTAAAATACTTTATAAAGCCATTTCTTGAAGAACCCGTCTCACCAATTCAAAAATAGTTACGTCATAAAGTTATTAAAAACGGAAAACATTGAATTTTTAAGACGTGTACGAGGCATTTTTAACTTCTAAACGTTAGTCACGGCCTTTGTTACTAAATGCATGTCGGGCAAGTCTTTCAGACTATAAAAATAAAGTTGATGTGTACACTACTGCCCAAAAAAGCAAATATAAAAAGGAGGTGTGCCATCTTCAAAAATAATCCCTGTAATGCTCCTTAATATTTATAGTATATATTTATCTGATGAAACTGCACATAATACAGGATATGTTCCAGCGAGACTACCACTACTTATTACAATCAGCCATATTAACTGTCAATACCTTTGTGTCACAATACAAGCACCTACAATCGCTAAATAAAATCAGAGTTTAGTACATACCAGAAAGTAACGTGACACAAAACAGCAAAAGTAAATATAAATAATAAGCAAAGTAATCCAGACATGGCAACAAAACACAAAACGAAGAAGCCAGGTAAACCTGATGTTTCAGCAGTGGATGCCCTTTTCACGCGTTACCATGATGTAATGACAATGCGAGAAAGATTATGGTTTCTGTACATTGAAACTGCGCAATCAGTTAACATGTTAAAATCTTTCCAAAACATGCCAAACAGGGAGAACTTTCAAGGTCTATACTGCAGAAATAAGCGCTCATTAAACATTACAAAAAAAAAAAAACGCTTTCCTTTCTAGATACGTTGTATTCTGTTTCATGATGAAACTGAAGAATTATGCAGTGGCCAACTAGGAATGGTCATCTAAAATAAAAAAAAACACAAACTTGCAGAACCCAAAACAAGTAACGTTGACATTTTTGTGTTTCTCTAAATACGTTATGAAAGAGAATAGAGTTTATTTTTCACATTACAACTCCCTGTACCTTTTTCAAAATAAAAAATGATATCAAAGTGGATTTTAAACTTTCCACAAACTCCATTCAATATTCATAATTTATAGCCATTATTCATTTCCTACCTCTAGTGAGGCTTTTTTTTTTTTGAGGAAGAGTCAGCAGTCCTCTCTCGCCTAACCCAAATAAATGCAATCTGTTTAGGCTCTGCGCAGACTCCTGATCCCCTCTAGGAGTGCATCTAAGAGTGCATGGCAGAATCAGAAGTTGATACAGGGACTTAGTATAAGAAAATAGTCCCACACTGGTTGGCACCGTCACCCACAGCCTTGCCTACACTAAATACAGACTTTGCGCCCCTTTTGAAAGAGTATGGATGCCAGCATTGTCAAAACACAAGGGTTAACCCAACAGTCTCTGTCTGCTTAGATCATGGCTTGACAAAGCCAGGAGCCTGGTAGCCACTGGCTCCTAGAAATTTACTCCTGGCTCCTAAATTTCCAGTTTATTTTACACCAATCTAAAAGCAGTCTTTAGAATCTAAAATCATCTAGTTGGCTTCAATGTTTTCTTCCTGTCTCCTACATTTAATGTAAATATATCCAGCCATGGTGTATGTATTTATATATGAGGTCTGTTGTCTGTGGGTCTGTGTCTGCAGTGGGTAAATAGGGTGTCCAATGACAACAGAGCAAAGAAAATAAGTAAACAAAACAATTTGTTGAAAAACCCGCCTCACCAATGCCAAGATGTTAACACAAATAATATAAGTATATATATCTAATTTAGAGTGGCCAAACTGATATTAGAAGCAACGGTCTACACTTCTAGGCTCAAAAAAGTAGCCACAAGACCACATGCACAAAATACCTAACAGAAAAAAGCACCAGGTAACAAAGTGATAAATAAATAGAAGCAGCTAAAATCATAATGTGGGTCAGTACAAACCAACTCCCATATGCAGAGGCAAGGTTTCCAATGTTTCGGTGAGGATTCGCCTTTATCAAGGCATACCTTGATTAAGGCGAATCCTCGCCGAAACGTTGGCTCCAAACTTTTGTAGCTGACTCCTAGATTCAAAGTAAATTTGTCAAGCCCTAAGATAAAGTTTGATTCACCATCAAGATACTGTATGTATATAATGATTATAGTTTGGCCATTGTTCATGTGTTTTATGTCTGGGAGGAATCGTGTCTTGTAACTGTTAGGCTAGCGTCAGACGAACGCAGTCATCAAGTCCGTGTCGCCGCACAGTTTAACGTCAGTCGTAGCATTGATTTGTGATCAATAGAGACCAACACACAAAGTACGTGCTAGGGATGCACCGATACCACTTTTTTAAGACCGAGTACGAGTACCGATACTTTTTAAAAGTACTCACCGATACCGAGTACCGATACTTTTATTTAATGTCATGTGACGCTTTCCAATAAGAACAGACCTCATATAAAAATTTATATGAGATTGACCGCAGCTCACATGGATTTGCCCCAGGTCTCATGGATTTGCCCCCAGCTCACATGGGTTTGCCCCCAGCTCACATGGGTTTGCCCCCAGCTCACATGGATGTCCCCAGGTCTCATGGATTGGCCCCCAGGTCTCATGGATTTGCCCCCAGGTCTCATGGATTTGCCCCCAGGTCTCATGGATTGGCCTCCAGGTCTCATGGATTGGCCTCCAGGTCTCATGGATTTGCCCCCAGGTCTCATGGATTGGCCCCCAGGTCTCATGGATTGGCCTCCAGGTCTCATGGATTTGCCCCCAGGTCTCATGGATTGGCCCCCAGGTCTCATGGATTTGCCCCCAGGTCACATGGATTTGCCCCCAGTTCACATGGATTTGCCCCCAGTTCACATGGGTTTGCCCCCAGCTCACATGGGTTTGCCCCCAGCTCACATGAGTTTGCCCCCAGCTCACATGGGTTTGCCCCCAGCTCACATGGATTTGCCCCCAGGTCTCATGGATTGGCCCCCAGGTCTCATGGATTGGCCCCCAGGTCTCATGGATTGGCCCCCAGGTCTCATGGATCGGCCCCCAGCTCTCATGGATCGGCCCCCAGCTCTCATGGATCAGCCCCCAGCTCTCATGGATTGGCCCCCAGCTCGAAGGCTGGGGAAGCTGGCCGTGTGCATGTAAAGCACGCAGCCAGCGTTCCCCTCCGGCGCGCCAAATACTCACCCTTCCTGAAGTTCCGGTCTCTGGGCAGTGATGCGGTCACGTGGCCGCCGGGCGCATCTGTGACGCTGCCTCCAGCCGAGAGGCAGCGTCACAGGAGCGCCCGGCGGCCACGTGACCGCATCACTGCCCAGCGACCGGAACTTCAGGAAGGGTGAGTATTTGGCGCGCCAGAGGGGAACGCTGGCTGCGTGCTTTACATGCACACGGCCAGCTTCCCCAGCCCCGCGGATCCCGGCAAGCCGGTCCAGCGCCGGCTTCCGGTATCGGCGGGATGTATCGGGCCGTTTGCACGAGTAACAAGTACTCGTGCAAACGGCAATATCGGCCCCGATACCGATACTAGTATCGGTATCGGTGCATCCCTAGTACGTGCGCACCGAAGTGTGCACGCACCACGCAGATGGCAATGGACGCCATTTAGGCCTCGACATAAAAAAGCTACAACGGACGCCCAGAGTGCGCCGTGTACGCATATCGGCCTGTGTGCTTGATGATAACTAGTAACTGTTAAAAAGAAAATGTACACAGAAGCTCTGGGATTAATAACTGACTTATTTTTCCCCTATTGCTGAGGGTGGGAGATTCTGCGGCCAATTACACTTCTACGTAGAGGTGGCACAACAATCACATTAGCTTAACAAGTGTTAAAAAAAAAGTACCAGACTTTGAGAAAGTGTTTTACCAGGAAGGATACATTGAGATTTCTCTTGTTTTCAAGTATGTCCTGGGTGGCGAGTATGTACCGTTAGGTGTCTTGCCCAAGGACACTTACTGGAGAGGTGCTCTTGCTGGGATCGAACCCATGTCTCCACAGTTATATAGCAGTGATGTTACCTCTACTCCACCCCCACACAGATGTTTCAGAACTACAATTCCCATGATTCTCTAGCTATTTATTGCATTCAAAGAATTAAGGGAATTGCAGACAATCAATATCGGCGGGGGGGGGGAGAAATCGGTCAGTGTTTGACAGCCCTGACTTACACAGTTCCAGAGCCTGTGTAAGCAGCCCTATAAGTGGCATTAACCCTTTCACTGCTGAGGACGTGTGGGACACGTCCTCATTGAAGCACGTTACATGCTGAGGACATGCCCCACACGTCATCAGCTTTGCGGGACCCCCGGCGGAAATACTCGCCTCTCTGTCCGGGGTCCCGCGGCGTTCTGACTTCAGGGCCCTCGGACGCTGAAGTCAAGGTCCTCCCAACGTAAATGACATCATCGCGCCATGCACGATGAGGTCATTTCCAGGCGACCCCCCCGGCAATGCCGGGAGATAGCCTGGAAGGGAGGGGGGGTCCGTTCGGATCCCTCTCCCTCCCGATCGGTAAGGAGCAGCGCCAAAAGCCAGGCACCGCTTAAAAGGGGAGAGTCTCCCCTTTTAAGCAGTGCCTGGCTTTAACCCTTCAAGTGCCGGGTCGCACTTCAGCACCTTACGGCGCCGAAGTACGGCCTAGCTCCGGTGGGGGCCGCCATCTTGGATGGCGGCTCCACCCCCGGGTCCCCCCCCTCGCTGCCCAAAGTCATCACGCATAGCGTGATGATGTCAGATAGGCGGGGAACCCTTAGCTGCCCAGGGATTTCCCAAGGAAATCCCCTGATGGAGATAGGGGGTTCCTTTGAACCCCGATATCTCCAGAACCGTGGCAGTTAGGGGGTCATGGAGCATGGCCTTTCGAATGATACCCAACATGACCAGGTACAAAGTAAAAAAAAATAATAAAAACATGTGTTTTTTTTGTGTGTTGTTTTTATTAATGCAGCAATATTGTTCACATTTCAATTATAATGTGAACAATGATGCTGCACAAATTATTTTTTTCTAAGGGGTGCGTTTGCTAAAAGTCACGTAATTCCCCCCAAAAAATGTAACAAGGCCCCATTTCTAATTCTTGTACAAGCGCACCCCATAGAAAATATAACCGCAACCGTTCATGTGATAAAAGGTGAAAAAAAAAAAAAATTATTTCAATTTTTGTAATAATATACAGGCAGGACATGACGTATACATATACAAAATGATATATTATGAATCTGCCGAGTCTGCCGGAAAGAACGATTTATAATATGTCTGGGCCATATAATAAAATGTGGCTTCAAATCGCGTTTAAACATGATGAGCGAAAGCGGTAAAAATGAGCTCACAACACAGGCGTGAAATGCCTCAGCAGTGAAGGGGTTAATACACTGACTTCCAAGGATTTGGCATACTCCCTACAAATGCTCTCACGGTATGCAACCAGTAAGTGACTTTATGGGGAATAAACGTTTCTTGTATACTGGGTTACCAAAATCACTAGCATACACCTATACAAGCATTATACACATACATATGCACACTTTGTACAACTGCCTGTAATATCCCACCACAAGATGGATAACACATTAGTTTTAAAGATCAATGTGATATTTCATTTCTTGAGAGACCGCAACCATTACAAACCCCACCCAATGACGTCAGAGTAAAGCTTACGGAGGGCTGCCACACTGTAAAATTGACCCTCAGAAGTAACATTGGTGCGCTGACTTATCAGTCAGCTTGATGGCCTGCAATCCAGGTTGAGCAGAGGACTGTCGTCTAGCATGGCTCTTTCACTCACAGCTGTCACTCACCCTTGTGGCATTTCACCGGAAATGGGTGACAGGGAATTACTACAAATTTCCCATTTTATCTGTTAGCAAAGAAAAAATGCTAACAGATACGTAGGGAGTGACTCCGTTATAAATGGCCTCACACTGTGTTGGGCAAGGCAGGTGCATTTTAATTCAAAGGAGCCCAAGCCATTTTGGATACAACAGGTTCACTTTCAGATCAATGCTTCTATGTGATCATCATGTGATTTGGAATTTGTTCATCATCCGCTAAAGCCAGAGATGTAAACTGCAGAATAAAGCGTTGTAAAATCAGGAGTCTCACACCTTGGTCCTTCAGATGTTGATTGCTTATGTAACAGCAACTGGGGTTTACTGGTCTCCAGCTTTAGGAGCAGACCAGAACCTGTTACAGCATCCGGTCCCTTCTCCCCAGGTCAAGAAGCCAGAACTTGAGGGAGTGAAGTGTAGTTCTTAGTAGGGATAGACCGATATAATTTTTTCATGGCCGATACCGATACAGATTATCGGCAGCTTTTCTGTCCGATAGCCGATATTTGGTGCCGATATTCTGTAAATTGAAAGCTCTGAAAAAAACAGCACAAATCTGACTATGCCATGAACTCAATGGCCTAAACAACAATCTTCGTGCAAACGTTTCCACCGTTGCAAAAAAACATTTAACGCGAGGGGCAAAACCCTTTACGCCGAATGCCATATTACATAGTCAGCGCAACAAACGCACGTAATCGTCTAGCGCAAGTGAACCTGCGAACCTGCGTGAGCTTACTGTACGTCGCGCGATCTATACTTAACATTGTGAGCGCAAATGCGTTTGTGCGCTGGTACGCGGATGGTATTACAATCTATGCGCAGTTTGTAACGCACAGCGTTTGCACGTATAATTTTTAGCAACTACTAAAAGCTGGTGGTAACGGCAAATCTGAACGTCCTGGCCGAAACCAAATACACCAGCCAAAAATAAAAAAAATGCAGCAAAGTATAGTTACACATTCTACACATACCCAAACTAATAAAATGGAGAAGTTGTGTGTGCATGTATTATTGCTGCAGCATATATGCTCAGATTGACTTGTGGTTCTTAATTCTGATTGGCTGAATTGCGTGAAAAAAAATGACAGTAAGCACACTGATTTCTGTGCGCAACGGTACTGCGTGACCATTTGGGCGCGTCCGGTTTACGCGCGTTATTGATCGGATCAAAAATGCGCGAGGATTGTAATTCCAGCGGTGATTTGCACAAGCAAACGTTTAACGCTTGGTGCAAAACTTCACACTTTGCGCAAGCGTTTTTGCGCAAAGATTGTAATATAGCCCAATGTGTTTAACATGTAAACATTGCACCACGTCCACTTCATTTATTCAATTTAAAAGAATTTTTATTTTACTTAATCTTTTATTTTTTACAAGCAATCAAACCATGTCTTTGGCTTTCTTAAAGATCCCTCATATGACCCTCTATTTAAGGGGTTCAGCAACCTTGGCCCTCCAAGGGTTATATTACAAAGTTATACTACAGCTCTGGTTAAGCAGTCACTTTGTAATATTGCCCCACGTTTTGGAATTACATCTGCTATGATGCTCATCTTCTCATTAGGTGCTTGGAGCCTCATGGGAAATCCAGTTCCAAAACATCTGGAGGTCCTAGGTTGCTGGACCCTGCTGTAGGAAATAGACCCTACATCTCCTGTATAGGGAATTCCCTGCCAGATGGGATGGAAGCCCCATTTCTGTTGCCATCACGCTCATGCACAAGAGCAGGGGTCATTTTGCAGTGAGGGCTTACAGCCTGATGTGGGAGAAGCCCCAGATTCGCACAGTTCTGTGGGATCTTGCGTGTCGCAGCTGCAGTGAGCAAACTTGTCCAAATATCGGCAAATAAAATGCCGATACCGATATCAGTAATTTTCTGAATATCGGCGCCGATAATGGGCTAAACCGATATATCGGTCTATCCCTAGTTCTTAGTAACTCTCCTCAAAAACCAGACAAGACTTAGTGCAGGGAAGAATAATGATATTTTATTTAACCACTTCGCTGCGGTGGACGCGCTCAGCGCGTCCAACCGCAGGTAGCGTTCCATGCGGTGGACAAGCTGAGCGCGTCCTCTCTTTGGGGCCAGCGTTCGGCCGGGTTCCGGCCGATCGCTGGCCCCCCCGGTGCGGCTGACATCCTCGATGTCAGCCCAGCATCCGGAACCGCCGCCGGAGTAATTAGGTGTCATCGCGGGGGCGCGATGACACCTAATTCAGGCGCCCCCCCCGCATGTGCGGAGGAGGCGCCTGAAAGGGAGGGGGTCCTTCGGACCTCTCTCCCTCCCGATCGGCGGCGTGCAGGGGGTTAACCCAGGCACCGTTTGGAAGGGCACAGCCTGCCCTTCCAAATGGTACCTGGCATTAACCCCATGGGGGCCGGATCACGAATCGGCGCCGAAAAGCGCCGGTTCGTGATCCTTTCCCGGAGCTGGCCGACATCTTGGATGTCGGCCAAGCTTCCGGGAATGCCCCCTGAGGCCTGGCGTCCTCGTGCATAGCACGATGACGCCAGTCCTTGAGTTAACCCCTAACTGCCACCAACTCCCGACCCGTGGCAGTTAGGGGTTAATGTTTGGTATTGTTGGATCGGCCAGAGCATGGCCGTTCCAACAATACCAAACATGAGCATAAAAAAAGTTTAAAAAAATATATATATATATTTAAAAAAAATTATAAAAAAAAATAAGTTTTTTTTTCTTTTTTTTGGTTTGTTAATGCAGCAATATTGTTCCCATTTCAATTATAATGTGAACAATGATGCTGCACTAACGATTTTTGTATGCGGTGCGTTTGTTAAAAATCGCATAATCTTCCCCAAAAAAAAATGTATTGAGACCCCATCTCTAAAATATAACCGCAATCGCTCGCATCTTAAAATGTGAAAAAAAAACACTTTACACGTTGAAATTATTGAAAATTCATATTTTATTGCATTTTTTGTTATAATATACAGACAGGTCATGACATATACATATAATAATGACATATTATGAATCTGCCGAGTCTGACGGAAAGAACGATATATAATATGTCTGGGTCATATACTAAAATAAGCCTTCAAAACACGTTTAAACATGATGAGCAAAATCGGTAAAAATTAGCTCAGCACAGAGGCGGGAAAAGCCTCAGCAGCGAAAGGGTTAAGGATGGACTTTATATGGGAAACAGGGAGTGTTGGTAAAATGACACAAACAATAGAGTATATTGTCTACTTAAGGGGGATGAGAATCAATTAAAGAGACACAAAAATCTGATTAGTATTCAACAGACAGGATTAGCACATCCTTAGGGACCGCTGACTTACCATGCATGTCCTGCCCACGGGTCTCCCTTAGGCTAGGGTCAGGCGAAAGCATTTTTCCCCGCGAACGTGAAGAAGTGCGTCCGAACGCATTGACGTATTTTTTCACGGAATGCGCAAAAACGGTCAGACGACGCGCATTTTCGGGCGTGATTTTGTACGGATCGTCAATAAAACTCTTTTTGCGTCTGGACGTTATGTAGGCTGGACATTAGCAGCGTCTGACATCTCCTAATCACGCAAACACGCCGCTATGCCGCAGCTGCGCACTCAGTACGTCAGTATTAGCGGTTCAGCGTTCTCAGAAAAATGCGTTCAAATTCCACTTGCGTTGCACGGCCGGACTTTTGTGTGGCCGTACATCGTATATTGTCCGTCATTGCCCGTCATCTGCTGCTAGTGTGGCCGTAATTATGTGCGCCAGAACGCACGTTAAAAGTGCGCTGGTCTGACCCCAGCCTTAGGCTAGGGTCAAACGAACGCATTATTCGCAGCGACCGTCAAAAAGTGCGTCCGAACTAGGGATAGACCGATATATCGGTTTGCAGATTATCGGCTGCCGATATTCAGAAAATTACTGAAATCGGTATCGGCATTTTATTTGCCGATAATTGGACAAGTTGTTTCACTGTAGCTGCGACACGCAAAATTCCACAGAACTGTGCGAATCCGGGGCTTCTCCCACATCAGGCTGTAAGCCCTCACTGCAGAACGACCCCTGCTCAATGACCGTATGGCTAATGAGCGCGATGACAACAGAAATGGGGCTTCCATCCCATCTGGCAGGGAATTCCCTGTACAGGAGCTGCAGGGGTCAGCAACCTCGGACCTCCAGATACTTTGGAACTGCATTTCCCATGAGGCTCCAAGAACCTAATGAGAAGCGGAGCATCATGACAGATGTAATTCCAAAACATGTGGGGCAACATTACAAAGTCAGTGCTAATTTATCTTAACCAGAGCTGGTGTAAACTTCCCAGAGGCATTATAGTCTATGGGGTTGTTAAGTTTACAACAGCTTAGGTTAAGTTAGCACCAACTTTGTAATATAACCCTTGGATGGCCAAGGTTGCTGAACCCCTTACAAACAGGGTCATATCAGGGATCTTTAAGAAAGCCAAAAGACACCGTCTGATTGTTTGTAAAAATAAAAGCTTAAATAAAAAATATTATTAAATTGAATAAATGAAGTGGACGTGGTGCAATGTTTAAATGTTAAACACATTCCAGGTTATTCAGAGAGCGGTGAAAAGCAAGAGAATGACTGGAGAATGGAAAATTCTAGGTCAAAATAGCCGATTTGGAAAGTGAGATGAATGGGAGAATTTTTCTGGTTTGGCTATTTTGACCTACAATTTTCCATTCTCCAGTCATTCTCCTGCTTTTCACCGCTCTCTGAATAACCCTGATTGAGCTCATGGCATAATGTCAGATTTGTGCTGTTTTTTTTTCACAACTTTAAAATTACAGAATAGCGGCACCAAATATCGGCGATCGGTCAGAAAAGCTGCCGATAATCGGTATCGGCCCTGAAAAAATTATATCGGTCTATCCCTAGTCCAAACGCATTGACGTATTTTTTCACGGAATGCGCGAAAACAGCTAGTCGACGAGCATTTTCGTGCGTGATTTTTTACGGATCGTCAATAAAACACATTTTGCGTCTTGACGTTATGTAGGCTGGACATTATTTAAATAGGTGAGGACAGCGATTAAAACGTAGCATTTATTGTATACTTAAAAAATCAAACTAACAAAGACAAACATACATAAACAACTGTGTCCCACACAAGCCATCTAGAAAAGAAAATAAATCAATGCCACATCGGGTGTAGATTCTTTGTATGGGTAGGTGAGACACTGGAAAAATTACAGACTAGGCTGTTTTTCTTAGGACCCTGTTCAACGTATTAAATCCACATCGCTTACCATATGAATACCTATTGATAGGTAGCATATTGGCAAACAACAAAACATAGGGTCAACCAAAAAAGAAGGTTAGTCTCAAAATACACTTATTGTTTAAAGAGCGGCCCAATGCGGCCAGAATAGAGATCCTTAGAATGGTCTCATAGAACAGTGAAAGAAAGAGACTGACTATAAAGTAAACATTGCTGTCATTGATCCAAAAAGATAAAAATGTACAAACAACAATTTATCCCATATCAGGTGCTCGACATGTTTCGCCGCTAGGGCGTCCTCAGGAGCAAAATTTCTGGTACTGGTTGGGAGTATGTTAGATGTCATCTGTGGCATTGATTTTTTCTTTTCTACATGGCTTGTGTGGGACACAGTTGTTTATGTATGTTTGTCTTTGTTAGTTTGATTTTGTAAGTATTCAATAAATGCTACGTTTTAATCGCTGTCCTCACCTATTTAAATGAACCAAATTAGGGTTACCCCCTGTTCTTTTTCTGAGGAATACGAATGTCTGTCAATGCTGGTATAGCCAAACTGTTATAGACCTACTCTAACACCATGTAGTTAATTTGTTAGGCTGGACATTAGCAGCGTCTGACATCTCCTAATCACGCACACATGCCGCTATAGTGCACTCTGTACGTCAGTACTAGCGGTTCTGCGTTCTCAAAAAAATGCGTTCATTTTCCACTTGCGTTGCGTGGCCGGACTTTCGTGCGGCCGTACTTCGTATATTGCCCGTCATTTGCTGCTACTGCGGCTGTGATTAAGTGCGCCTAACGCACGTTAAAAATCCATTAGTCTGACCCCAGCCTTAGACCTGCAGACGTACATTGTACGTCAGCGGCTCCTAACCTCCCACGCTGGGTCCCTCGCAGTTCTGGCAGGGAGGAAGCTTGCCCCTGTTTTTTAGAGGGGCCGGCGAGCTCGATGACATCACCACGCTGCGTGGTGACGTCATCAGCAGGCGCCCCCATTGAAATCAATGGAGGGGAGGGGGTGGGCTCCTCCGGAGCCCTCTATCTCCCCAACCATTAAAGATAGAGCGCTGAAAGTTGCACCGCAGGAAAGGTGAGAGTCTCCCCTTTTCAGCGGTGTGCAGCATTAACTATTTTGCTGCCGGATCGCGATTCAGAGCTAATTTGCGCCAAATTGCGATTCAAACCTGGAGGGGGCGGACATCGTGGATGTCAGCCAAGCCTCCAGGTCACCCCCTACCCACTGACACCTCCACCATATGTGTGAGGATGTCAGTGGGCCAGTTAACGGGATCCAAAGGATCCCCCTATCTCCCGATCATGGCCTTTCCAATGATACCAAACATGACTAGGTTCAGTGTAAGAAAAAGCTAAAAAGAAATTATTTATAGGCTGTCCTCTAAAAATAATGAGCATTAAATAGTCAGAATGAGCTCAGCGCACATAAGTGAACTGGCTCAGCAGTGAAGGGGTTAAAAAGCAAAAACATGTAAAAATTGGATATTTCTATTCTCGGGACAAAATTCTAAAACTATTTACCGGGGTTTTTTTTGGTGGTTGTAGATTTTGGGGATTAAATTACGAAAAAGTGTGTTTTTACCATATTTTCAGCATATTTCATATTTTATTAAAAGTAAATTATAGGATATGATGGAAATGGTATTTTTTAGAAAGTTCATTTAATGGCGGAAAAATGGTGTATAATATGTGCGGGTTGCATAAACGAGTAAGAGGAAAATTTGACCTAAACACGAACAGCACAGAAACGTAAAAACGACAGCGGTCACTAAAGGACGGATTTGTGTAAAACCGCCTGGTCACTAAGGGGTTAACAACAACTCAACATCAAATCATTCTAAGGACAAATAGCAGGAACAATCATTCTAAAAAGGATTACTAAACAACCAGTTTTAAGATACGAATACATTTAATAATATTAATCCTTATATGCCCACTGTCTTTAAGATTTGGCTTTACCACGCTGGTCCGAGACCCCTTGGCAGGAGGGCCATATCCACACTTCAGCAGGCATAGAGGCTGCCAAGGCGGATGAGGGCACAAAGATGGAGGAAACTTCGGTTACAGTCTCCAATTCCCAGAACTCTTTGAAAGCAACAGTGAATCATGGGAGGTGTGGTTTAGAAACATCTGGGGGCCAGAGTTTGAGACCCCTGGTTTTTGATCACCAGCACCCAGAGAATTTTCATTTCCCTGCTGCCCGTTACCAGGGACATCGGCACGCGCAGAGCATGCCAACATCACTATCGGAGACCAATCGCATTAGCGAACGGTTTTAGAGAGGCCGTGATCAGCTTTGCGCACCAATCGATGGTTCTGCGCAGGCACTACGGAACTTGTGTACATGAAGTTCGCAGGTCCCATTGCGTTGCGCAACTTGCAGTTCCAACGCTACAGAAGTAGCGCTGGAATTGCAGAGAAGCTTCAGGGACTACCAGGTTTAGGAGTGCCTAAGGTTGGGGTCAGACGAGCAGTAGTAAGAGTGGAAGGAACGTCCGTGAGAGTGGACGTTCCTTCCACTCGACGCCCATCTGACCGACTCACTGAGCGCAGTTAGCGTGCTCAGCGCTGCAAGGCTCAATCCTCCTATGGAGGATCGTGCTTTGCAGCCCCGTCAATGCGCATCCTAGCTGCGAGGACGCGACAGCGTGTGGCCGGCCCCGACGGACATTGGAAGGCACATCAGTACTTACACATATAGTGCGCTCGTCTGACCCCAGCCTAAGCCAACAAGGAGGAGCTGCTTGCGCTGACTGACAAGGTGAGTAGAATGAGCCCAAATAAAAAAAGAATTGGGCAGAGGTTGTCAGCAGCCCCCCGCCCAATTATTTAAGGGTTAAAAAAAAAAACACACCTCTACTTTTCAATAGTGCTCCTTCAAAGTTCTCCTCTCACTCGTTTACATTTTTTCTTTTGTGAAATGCTGGCGTTTGATGCCAGTGTAACGATGGCAATTTTTGCCAGGGTTTTCAACACCAGTGCTTTCTGAATAACCCACTACAAGTTAGGCACGGTCATATGCCACACAATATGCCCTGGCATCTTGCAACTTAGAACCAAACAAAACTTTGTTGCTCTGTACACACCAGAGTCCCATTGACCTGCATAAAGATAGTATAGGGCAAGCAAGAGGGGTAGAATTTTGGAAAAAAAATATAAAGCAGCGGTGTCTTGCAGATTTAATAGCAGGTACACAACCTGACTGTAAGCATGGTCAGCAACCTTGGCCCTCCAGATGGTTTGGAGCTACATTTCCCATTAGACTCAGCCAACCTAAGGAGTACATGAGCATCAAGGAAGATATGATTTCAGAACCTGGAAGGCCAAGGTTACTGACCCTGCATAAAGATAACAGATATGCACTGTGAAAAGATTAAAGTGAACCTGTCTCGCATAGGTCGCTCAGCTTTGACTAGCAAATGTATAGTTTTCTAACAAGACCCTATAACCTATAACTCACTGACGCAACCATCAGTCACTCTCACCTTGCAGTCCTCTCCTCCTGTTTCCAACCCCAACCCTCCTAGATTGTGAGTTCCTACGGGAATAGGGCCCTCATCTCCTCCTGTACTGTTTGTCAAATGTTGTTCAATGTATTGTATTGTAACCCTGTCTATACTGTGCCTATTGTACAGCGCTGCGGAATATGCTGGCGCTTTATAAATAAAGTATAATAATATTAGAGGAGATTCACCACCCATCATACAAGAACTTCTGTCAGTGGAGGCGGGACAGGAGAGAAAGGCCTGCAAGTAGTTTCCACCCCACTCTATATTAGGGATAGACCGATATAATTTTTTCCTTGGCCGATACAGATTATCGGCAGCTTTTCTGGCCGATAGCCGATATTTGGTGCCGATATTCTGTAAATTGAAAGCTCTGAAAAAAACAGCACAAATCTGACTATGCCATGAACTCAATGGCCTAAACAACAATCTTCGTGCAAACGTTTCCACCGTTGCAAAAAACATTTAACGCGAGGGGCAAAACCCTTTACGCCGAATGCCATATTACATAGTCAGTGTAACAAACGCACGTAATCGTCTACCGCGGGCGAACCTGCGTGAGCTTACTGTACGTCGCGCGATCTATACTTAACATTGTGAGCGCAAATGCATTTGTGCGCTGGTACGCGGATGGTATTACAATCTATGCGCAGTTTGTAACGCACAGCATTTGCACGTATAATTTTAGCAACTACTAAAAGCTGGTGGTAACGGCAAATCTGAACGTCCTGGCCGAAACCAAATACACCAGCCAAAAATAAAAAAAAATGCAGCAAAGTATAGTTACACATTCTACACATACCCAAACTAATAAAATGGAGACGTTGTGTGTGCATGTATTATTGCTGCAGCATATATGCTCAGATTGACTTTTGGTTGTGGTTCTTAATTCTGATTGGCTGAATTACGTGAAAAAAAAATGACAGTAAGCACAATGATTTCTGTGCGCAACGGTACTGCGTGAGCATTTGGGCGCGTCCGGTTTACGCGCGTTATTGATCGGATCAAAAACCGCACGAGGATTGTAATTCCAGCGGTGATTTGCACAAGCAAACGTTTAACGCTTGGTGCAAAACTTCACGCTTTGCGCAAGCGTTTTTGCGCAAAGATTGTAATATAGCCCAATGTGTTTAACATGTAAACATTGCACCACGTCCACTTCATTTATTCAATTTAATAAGAATTTTTATTTTACTTAATCTTTTATTTTTTACAAGCAATCAAACCATGTCTTTGGCTTTCTTAAAGATCCCTCATATGACCCTCTATTTAAGGGGTTCAGCAACCTTGGCCCTCCAAGGGTTATATTACAGCTCTGGTTAAGCAGTCACTTTGTAATATTGCCCCACGTTTTGGAATTACATCTGCTATGATGCTCATCTTCTCATTAGGTGCTTGGAGCCTCATGGGAAATCCAGTTCCAAAACATCTGGAGGTCCTAGGTTGCTGGACCCTGCTGTAGGAAATAGACCCTACATCTCCTGTATAGGGAATTCCCTGCCAGATGGGATGGAAGCCCCATTTCTGTTGCCATCACGCTCATGCACAAGAGCAGGGGTCATTCTGCAGTGAGGGCTTACAGCCTGATGTGGGAGAAGCCCCAGATTCGCACAGTTCTGTGGGATCTTGCGTGTCGCAGCTGCAGTGAGCAAACTTTTCCAAATATCGGCAAATAAAATGCCGATACCAGTAATTTTCTGAATATCGGCTAAACCGATATATCGGTCTATCCCTACTCTATATAGTCTTGTATATGCATTGATGCCACTGCAAAGAGACGGTCATGTAATTCATGCAATTAGCTTGTATTAAAAGGGTCACTCTAACCACCATGACCACTTAAGGTGTGCCCCATCAAGGGCTAAACAAGTTTCACCCATTTGAAAAGAGAATTTCTCCCTTTGAGTAGACTGCCATTTTACCAAAGTGTATTTTGGTTGTAATTAGGGATGTACCGATACCGGGGCCTGCACGAGTACTTGGTACTCGTGCAGAGGCCCCCCGATACCGGAAGCCAGCACTGGGCTGGCTTGCCGGCCAGTTTCCTTGGGGCAGTGTTTGGGCGCGCTGCCTGGCTCTTCCGGCGTCTTCTTCCTTCAAGCTGCCGCCGGCAAAGCGTTGTAGCCCGCCCGCTCGTTGGGAAGCACACACAGCTGCGATCGTGAGATCGCGGAGTTCACGAGATCTCATGAAGTGCGGGATCTTGCGAGACCGAGGCTGTGTGTGGTTCCCAACGAGCGGCCAGGCTACAACTCTTTGCCGGCAGCCGCTCGAAGGAAGACGCCGCCAGAGGAGGAGGGTGAGATGGGGGGGCAATCTATGTGTCAGCTGGGGACAATAATGAGAGCTGGGGGAAATGTGTGTGTGTGTGAGCTGGGGGAAATGTGTGTGAGCTGGGGGAAATGTGTGTGTGTGAGAGCTGGGGGAAATGTGTGTGAGCTGGGGGAAATGTGTGTGTGTGAGAGCTGGGGGAAATGTGTGGGTGTGTGAGCTGGGGGAAGTGTGTGGGTGTGTGAGCTGGGGGACGTGTGTGGTGTGTGAGCTGGGGGAAGTGTGTGTGTGTGTGTGTGAGCTGGGGGAAGTGTGTGTGTGAGCTGGGGGAAGTGTGTGTGTGTGTGTGAGCTGGGGAAGTGTGTGTGTGTGTGAGCTGGGGAAGTGTGTGTGTGTGTGAGCTGGGGGAAGTGTGTGTGTGTGTGTGTGAGCTGGGGGAAGTGTGTGTGTGTGTGAGCTGGGGGAAGTGTGAGTGTGTGAGAGCTGGGGAAGTGTGTGTGTGTGAGCTGGGGAAGTGTGTGTGTGTGAGAGAGCTGGGGAAGTGTGTGTGTGAGAGCTGGGGGAAGTGTGTGGGTGAGAGCTGGGGGAAGTGTGTGGGTGTGTGAGCTGGGGAAGTGTGTGTGTGAGCTGGGGGAAGTGTGTGTGTGTGAGCTGGGGAAGTGGTGTGTGTGTGTGTGTGTGTTGTGTGTGTGTGTGTGTGTGTGTGTGTGAGCTGGGGGAAGTGTGTGTGTGTGTGTGAGCTGGGGAAGTGTGTGTGTGTGAGAGCTGGGGAAGTGTGTGTGTGTGAGAGCTGGGGAAGTGTGTGTGAGAGCTGGGGAAGTGTGTGTGTGTGAGAGCTGGGGGAGTGTGTGTGAGCTGGGGGAAGTGTGTGTGAGCTGGGGAAGTGTGTGTGAGCTGGGGGAAGTGTGTGTGTGAGCTGGGGGAAGTGTGTGAGCTGGGGGAAGTGTGTGTGAGCTGGGGGAAGTGTGTGTGAGCTGGGGGAAGTGTGTGTGAGCTGGGGGAAGTGTGTGAGCTGGGGGAAGTGTGTGTGTGAGATGGGGAAGTGCGTGTGTGTGTGAGCTGGGGCAATCTGCGTGTGACGTCTGTTCCTATTGAAAAGCGGTCACATGACTTAAATAAAAGTATCGGTACTTTGTATCGGTGAGTACTTTTAAAAAGTATCGGTACTTGTACTCGGTCTTAAGAAAATGGTATTGGTGCATCCCTAGTTGTAATGATCCTACACCAGTCAGATATATATATCCAAAAAGGACTGAGGGCACTCTATTCCAACCCTGGTGTAAACTTAAAGGAACGCTTATATAAAATAAAAATAGTTTCTTTTCTTGCCTTTAAATAAGAGGGTAGAGGCCGACAGCCTTTGCCCCTTTATTTTAATTTATTTTTGGTGGTTTTACACCCCTTTTGCCCTCGACGCACGCTGCTCCTCTACAGCTCACGGACTTCCAAACCCATAAGCTTTTCTGCACAATTTGCATAACGTAGGAGCCGCAAACTACGCACAGCTATGGGAGTTGTTCACTTTACATATGCAAGTTCCATAGCGCCTGTGCAGAATGCTGGATCGAAGCTGCGCGCACTACGCAGATCCAATCCATCAGCAGCCTCAGGCCAATCACTACAGCAACTTGTCTGAGTGTAACGTTCACATGTTCTCTGGTGACTGGCAGTTGAGAAATTCAAAAACCCTGTCTGCTATGATGCTGGGTGGAGGAACCTCCAGACAGGTGGTGCTGGGCATTACACACATCCTGACCACTTTACAAAGTGTCCCTTTAACTTGAGCAGTTGTAAAATTAGGGACTTTTAAAAGAGTGGCAGCCTTTCTTCTTTTCTGCTAATATTATATGATGGACGGTAAAAGGTATTAAATGTTTCACATGAAGACATCCAGGGCTCCAATTCAACCCTGGTCTAAACTTCCCAGAGCCTTTATAGTATATAGAGTATCTAGGTTTACAACAGCTCTGGTTACATTTACACCAGAGTTGGAAGTCAGCCCCAGCAGAAAGGAAGTCTACAAGACAAGGAAGTCTACAAGGACACATTTGCATTTTTCCCCTGGTGTTGAGACATTTCTTCGTATTGGTATTTGCTATACCAGAAGCCCCCAGGTGATACACATCAAGATTTTTGCAATCTGCTTTTCACTTTTGTTTCACCTGACGCATTCTTGTTATTATATGACACATTTGTATTTATGCATCTTCCACTTAAGTTGAATATCTCTTCCATATTTCATTGACTAATGAAATATGAATTCTGATTTGCCAAATAATGTAGCTCAGCTCTAGAGTATTATTTTTATAGCGCATTCTTGATTGCTAGAGGTTTTTAACCAATGGAGTTGTTTGCCCTGTGTTAAAGCTGTATTTTGGAAACGTTGCTATATGGTGAGTATATTCCAGGTTTACATAATTATATGAAATTCCATGAGTTTTATGATAACTTTGACACTCACTGCTTTATTAGATATCACACAGAATATGAACTGCTTGATGAAATTACGGGGAAAGCCTGGCAATGATGGAAGCTCATTGAGCAAAAAAAAGGTAAGCCTGAAGAGGTCCTCAAAAGGGGGATTTACCAATACGGATACATTTCAAAACACGCACACAAAGTGGTCATTCACGATGTGTCTGTGTTCACTGTATTTGCAAACAATGGCAAAAATTGCAGTCGCTGCACAGCAAGGGACATTGGTGTTTTAAAAGAGGGAAATTCAAATGACAGAAGAAACTTTGACGAATGCTGTTTAATTCCCATTTTGTGAAATGCTAAAGTTTGTTGCAATTACTGAATGACCAATATTTGTTTCTATTTGATAACAGAAACAAACTGCGCGTCAGCTCATTTCCCTTTAAGATCGGATTTTAAATTGAATAATTAACCTAATAAAAAGCATTCACAAATTCTTCAATGCCATCATTTTTGCCACAGCGGCTTACAAGACACACACCACAGCATGAAAGCGATTACATAAGGATATGCGGATTACAAAAAAACATCCACAGACACAGCTTTTCACTTCCCATCCCTCACTAAAACTCGAAGCTGCTCTTAATAGCATGTCTCGACAAGCGAAAGGCACAAGGGAATGGCTATATATGAGGGGACATTTACGACTGCCTGCAATCAGTGGATCACCACCAGCATTCAACATCCACTTGGTAAGGTGTCCAACTCCCCCATCGGGGCAGCATCTACCTGCAATACAGACAGGTAATCAGGGTCCTGCAGCTGGCCCACATAGCCTGAAAGGGGGCAAGAATGCTATTACCATCACATGCAGGGGAAGAGCACAGGAAAAGTGCTGCCCTGCCATACGCATAAGTGAAATCGGCTCCCTAGTCAATGCAAGCATTTGATGCTCTTCACAGAGCTTCCCTGTAGCACATGAATTCCATATACTGCAGGGATGCATTTTCCATTCGCTGCTCATAAACCAGAATAAATTAGACGTGCTCAATAAACCATGGAGGGTCTGGCACACCCAGCAGGGACATACGGATAATGCACAGTAACTGTTTGGGCTGAGAGGGGCAATTAGACCGTGCTGGCAGTTATTACAGTGTGTTTGCAGGAAAGCATATGGAGAGCGCTGAGCGGGCCTGCAAGAAGGCCACCGCAGCCAACAGGTTGTAGCCCCTCACTTCAGGTCAGAGCTGCTGCCTCACGGCACACCTTGCTGCCCACACCTGACTGCTCGGGCTAGCCGTAAGCAGGGCAGGCAGGGGCTGCAGGTTGAGGGCCTCGCAGTGTAAACACGGCGCCCGCGGCCCAGTCACAGCGCATAGACTACGGCGGGCGGCAGACGGCGCCGGCGGGTCTCGTGCGATAACCGACAGCACCTGACAACCTGTTGATACGCTTTATTTACTAATAATTGACCCATAAGGCCCAGGTGTGAGCGCGCGGCCGAGCAAAATAGGCGGGGCGAGCGTCGATCGGCGACGCGCACGCGACCGCGCAACTGGCGCCAAGCGAGAAAACGGCTTCCTCTGGGCGCCGCGCGCATGCTCCGTGCCCAACGGTCTCCGTCTACGCATGCGCGGTCTGGCTCCAGCGATAGGAAGAGGAGGGGGCGGCGGGAGCGCGCGCGGAGGTTTGTTGTGGGGAGTGCGCGTTTCCGCGGTACGGGCCGTTATATTGCTGGGGGTAAAGCGAAGACGGTTGCTGAGACCTACTCACCCCCTTCAGGCGTTTCATGAGAGCGCTCTTTTGGCCGCTTTTGGCCAGTCCTCGCTCCTCCAGCGCCGCCCTCAAATCGGTGACACGAAGACTGTCCAGCGCCCTCCCGTCTAGTGTCACGTCCTCCAGGTCCGCCATAGTTCGCGCCTCGGATCTCCGCCAGCCGGGGAGAGCGCGACACACCGGCTGCGGGGCACTATACTACCGAGCTCGGCCGATTCCGCTGCGTGACGTCAGCCTCGGGCACTTCCGCCTCTGTGCTCGGGTACAGTCGGAAAATCTCCCCTACTTCCTTCTCCTTCCTTCAACGTCACTTTCGGATACTGTACAGGTCACGCCCATCCGCCCGCGGTTACTCGTGTTTTTTCGGATCGCTCCATGTTTCAGTCGTGCGTTTAGCGCCACCAAGGGGACACTGCTGGGACTGCACCTGTGTAAGAAAACCATATGCTCCCATGTACACAATCCAAGTAGAATACAGTAGTTTGGCCTCGATCAAACAATCCGGGGCTATTTATATCCTGTTTTTTCTTATTAAATAGGGATGGGGTAATGACTAGTAGGACAGCCACGAGTAGCCCATTGCATCGCCAGCCTAGTGCTTTCATTGCCAATGCAGAGGTGAAGCGAGGCCAGGAGCACCTGTAGGATTTCACACGTCTGGGTAAATATGCGTCAGTTGCAATCAGGGGTGGACAGACCAATAGCCTGAGCGCCCTGGCCTGGGAGTAGCCCCCCCCCCCCTTGTCAGGTCTGTCCTAAGTGTGGAGACATTCAGTAATTCAGTTACAGAACTTGTTGGCGCTTTATAAATAAGTGTATCGTTGAATACAACAATGTATATTTGGGTGGTGCATGTATGTGCTGTTGTTGCATGGGGCAGACACAGTGGGCGCTCTATTATAAGTCCACCCCTGGCGACAGTAAATTTGTGCCAAGGTTTGGGGACCCCTTTAAATGAGAACTAGATTTCCACATAGAGCACATCCATGTGTGTGCGTTTACTGTGATTATCAGGGGTGATGGATCACTGGGGCCCTAACGTTATGGGTTAAATTGCAGGCACACAGACTACAAAAGAAACAGTAACTGAAAGTAACCCACAACATGGGTGGGTATTCAGTAAGAGATCGTACTTGCTGAAGACAAAATCACTGTTGAAATGGCACTTGTAACAGATCTGCATTTGACAAAAATGTGACGCAAACTGCAGTAGGAGAGGTTTGGATCTTCCTCTTGTGAAACTGTGTTACAACGTTGCTTCTTGCTGGTGTGTGACTTTAGAAAACACCAACACTTCTTTAATAACCACCATAGTGTCGTGCCACATACATGTTCGTAGCCACTCTGGTTCGTGCCACATTTACAGGTTATATCGGTTGTGACTGGACAGTTATTCATACACCTGTCACTTTAAAGCACACCTGTCATAGTTGCCTAGAGGGAGCCACCTTGATGATAATATTGGCAAAGGTGGCATCTAGCAGGTGCACTTCAATATATCTCTTTGCTGCTCACCTCTGCCATTGTTGAGGAAACCTACAGGTCAGCAATTTTTATGAGGCCTACTGTGGGAGCTGCAAAAGACCGAGCAAGCTGTTAACAAGTTGCTTTTCCATATTACTGTCTCTATTAAAAGGCAGCCGCTATGGTTTAATCCATGCTATATGGGAGCTGATAATGGATACTGGCAGTGCTACTGCTGGTACCTCACATGGGTGTCCTATGGCCTCCAGGCATGTTCATACAGGGCTGGAGGAACGACACTGGGAACTATTTGTGCGTCATGTACTACTTGCTGCAAGAGGCAGCTGGATGAGGGAAGGTATTGATTTTATTTTTATATATAGATTTCTATATTTTTGGGAATTGAACACCCATCAATGTTTTGTATGAATGTGTTACAGGGAAATCAAAAACATACAGGGTTATTCAAAGAGCTCTGAATTGTGGCCGAAAGGTAAACGAACAGTGAAATTCAGCCTACGGTTACCTTTCCTGGCCATTCGGCTATTCAGAGAGCAGGCATTTTGCCAAATCCTGGCGAATTGCCTGCACATACGGTGCCTGTTCGAGGGCAGTGAAGCAATGCATCTATTCAGAAAACAAAAACCAGCAGTGAAAAGTTGCCGAATTGCCCCGCTGTTCGGTGGTTTCATGCGTCAGATTTATTCAGGCGAATCCCATAGGCTTCAATGTTAAAAATATTCCCATTTTAATTCAATATCTAATAAACCGTTGATTTTATAATATTCTGCAGTAAAAAGTCTCTCTAGATAAAAAAAAATTTTAGGATCCTTTTTAGGTGTTTTTCGGGATTTTTTAAATTGTTTTTTCTTTTTTTCTGTAACAGCCCTTTTTATTATCATTCATTGGATCTTGTATGTAAATTCCAGACATTTTCGTTCTGTGCTTTCTTTGCAAACAGCATTTCACTTTTCAAACATTCAAGCGTACTGTTTTTTTTCTTTTCCCTCCATTCGTCTGCGTGTCGACTTTTTCCGGCGGCTGCTCTGCACTGTGATCGGTGGCTAGTCTGGTTTCTCCGCCGTGTTCGGGGGTTAATCCAGATGTGTTTTTGTGGGTTTCTGTGTACGTTCGCCAGGTTTTGCGGTGAGTGTTCGTCTAGTTTGCGGCGGCTTTAACCTGCACTATGACGGCCCTGTGGTGCTTGCTGGATACACCGCAGGATCGCCAAATCGCACTGAATTGACGAGAACGAAAAGTCACCGAACGTGCGGTGACTTTTCGATTCTCTTTGAATAACCCTGATAGGGGCCAGAGGTAAAGTTACATTTCCATGGCTCTCATTTAGGGTGTGATCAGTGTACGGACAATTAATGGCGTGTAATGATTATTTGAATGTGCCTGGCTCCTAAATCCAGGAGAATTTATCAACTCGTGATGCATTTTCTTTTCTTTAAAAAAATTTGCAGTGCTGGACTTAAAAGGCTTTTTGAACAGAGCCGTTATTTCATACTTGTAGAATATAGCACATTTTATTGCCTGAATTTCTAGTTATGCAAGTCCCACTGGAGCCTGAAGTAAATTCTGCCAAAGGTTTTATACTGAAGTTGGTAATCAATGACCAGTAAATGATTTGTTAAAGCAGCACACTCGGCCCTCACTTGGTTATCACTTTGCCACAATTTATAAATCTTTTTTTTTTTTTTTTTATTGGAGGTTGACATATTACTGTACCACTGTTTACTGTACTGTCAGATTACCACAATATGAAGTTTAGAAAATAAAAAACCCATATGTTAAATAGAAAACCCATTGTCATCAAACCGCATCAATGGGATAAATTTCTAGATGCCCAGTCATCCCCGGTCAGAGCTTAAATCTCACAGTTGGTGGTTATTTTCAAGAAAACTAGACAGAGTGGGGGGTGGGGGTTAATATCATCAACGTACGAACTCTTAAGACTCTGCATAGAGTACCATTTAGGACCGGAAAAGGAATACAACAGTGCCGTCTTGGGGCAATATTCCAAAGTTGGCGCTAACTGAACCAGAGCTGTTGTAAACTTACCAGAACCATTATAGTCTATGAAGTTAAGTAACATTTACAACAGCTTTAGTTACGTTGGCACCAAATTTGGAATACTGCCCTTGGTGTCCTGGGTTAAATGGGTTATTAGGTGTGCTAAATGGCTGCACTTTAAAGGGACACTCTACACATTTAGACCACTTTTTATAAAAAAAGTCATCAGGATGTGGGTGCCCCCCTCACTTCACCTAACTGGTGAAAACACTGGGTGAAGTGGAAGAGAGTCAGCCAGCAGTTGGGATTTTTGGTGGGTTATTTTTCCCCCAGCTGTAGGTCACCAGTGATGTCAGCACGCACAGTGTGCTGACATCACTCACTCTGAAACAAATTATGGTAGCGATTAAGGCTAGGGACAGATGAGCGCATTTTCTGCGGCCACCGTCAAAATGTACGTCGATGCGTGCGCACGCATTTTTTCACGGAATACGCTTAAGTGGTCAGACGATGCGCAATTCTGGACGTATTTCATGACGATGGGGTGAAAAGAAGTCTAGGGAAATCCGGCTGTTTGAACGTTATGTTGGCCGCACACTAGCAGCGTCTGACATCTCCTAATCACGCACACACGCTGCTATGCGGCCGCAGCGCACTCTGTACGTCAGTACCAGCGGTTTAACGTTCTCGAAAAAATGCGTTCATTTTCCACTTGCGTTGCGCTGCCGGACTTTTGTGCGACCGTACTTCGTATATTGGCTGTCATTGCCCGTCATCTGCTGCTAGTGCGGCCGTGATTATGTGCGCCAGAACGCGCGTTCGCACTGCCTCAGTCTGACCCCAGCCTTAGTCTCTCAGGCAGCCGATGGATCTGATGTGCACAGCTCCGATCTATTGTTCTGCACAGGCACTATGGAACTTGCGTACATAAAGTTTTCCGTTGCGGTGCACAATTTGAGGTTGCTACGCAAGAAGCGTACGAACAGCAAATTGCGCAGAAAAGCCTCAGGGTCATCTGGGTTCAGGAGTCCCTGCGTTGTAGAGGAGGCCGTCGGCAGCCTCTGCCCAATAATTTAAGAGCGAAAAAAGAAAACTGTATTGTTAGTGTTTCTTTTAATCGCTGAGTCACTGACGGCAAGGTTTGTTCTCCGGGCCTTTCTGCCTGATTAACACATTTCTTCAGCCTCTGTGATTTCAGATAGATGGCAGTTTAATGGAAAGATCTTTTGTTGACAATGTAGGAGATGAGCTGTTTTGCCTTTTTTGTAAAATTGCCTTTGTGCTATTCCTGCATTTGGGTAGGGGAGCTGGCCGTGCCATTATGTGTTGACATTGACTGTCACGTGAGCTTTTCCACCTGGTAATTCCCTTTTTAAGCCTGTGTCCAAGCAATCATAAGGGATAGATGGAGCCAGCCGGTACGCTAGTAAATCCTATGGGAAAAAACTGTTCTCTCCCAGCCATTGTTTTCTCAGAGGTATGTAATGTACCAAAAACATCCTTTCAATATGAGGTGAATTGGCAATAGCATTATCATATACACTTGGCCATATATATTCTGTACAGAATCTGTCTCCTAGCCACTCAAGCTGGACAAACTTTGAGATGTCTTGGCCTTGTGATGTTACGTCTATGTCCCTGATACACAGTACGTTGTCAAAATTAGCAGATTTGCTTTGCTTTTAGTATTTATACCCGTGTGTTTTTGGTTTTTTTCCGAGTTTGATGACCCAGGTGGTTGATGTCTTCAATTCTGAGGAAAGCATACACAACCAGACTAAATTGTACAGCAGCAGAGTTAGTTGAATATTTGGAGAATGTGGTATTGAATTTGGCTTGAAGTCTAGGATCTGGAAAGTACACCCAAATAATGCACGGCTAGAGGTGACCCAGGACTGCTAAATTATCTTCAGTTTATGGGACATACAAGAGCTCTGTGCGCATGAGACTCTGCCAACTGTTCCAACTGCGCCTTCGGCATCTACGCGTGAAGCTTTGCCTTTTACGGCTCCACAATCAAATGTCTTGTTGCAGCTCCAAACCTCTTGTTCACTATATGCAGCAGCTTTTTTGCGTTTACATGTCCTATCTGTGCGGCTGATGGTGCATTTGAAGGGTTCTAAAATGATTGTGGTAGTGTAAGGGGTAATAAAGCGGATCCCAATTGAAGTTAGGAGATGTTCCATCCATTTTCTACAACATTTAATCTCATTTCTGTACTGGAGGAATTAAATAAAAATGGTCAAATCTTTTTAACCAATTTAGAAAACCAATCCATATGCAAAACTGCCCTTTTAACTCGCATAAACGGTAACAATACATCCCATGTTTCAAATCAAATGTTTAAAAAAAGAAACTTAAGCGATTTCAGGATGAGTTGTACCTGGCATGTTTCACTCTTTTCCGATGTGCATTATCTGGCATTCTCTTCTAGGGATAAACCAATGTCTTCTTTCCAGAGCCTATACAGATTATTGGCCAGCTTTCAGGTCAATATCAGGTGCTGATATTCTGTACATTCAATTTTTTTGAAAAATCACACTTTCTACACCAATCTGGAATCAACTGAACATGTTTTAATATAATTTTTAACATAACTAAGAAAAATAAAGTGCTTGCAAAATACCTTTTTAAATAGCATTCCAGAACACAGAAAAATGGCAAAATATTCACTACTAGAAAGCTAAACAATTTGTTACCAATCACACGGAGCGCAGAGCTTCTGTAACGCACACTAATGTGCACTGTATGAGAGTATAACGGGTCAAATGTTTGATTGCTGTGGAGCTCTGTGATACAGTAATGTGTGCTCTATTACTGTATTTCATGGCTCCACAGTGCAGCATCATTGTTCACTTAATAATTGAAAAGTGAACAATAGTGTTGCATTAGAAGAAAAAAATAGAATATTGTACTTATCTATTACATAAACCCTTGCCTTTCCAATGATGCCTCACATGAGCTTCTACATGAGCTTTCCAGAAATACAGGGGTCCAAAGGTCCACCCTGTATTCCCCCCCCCATAGGGAATTCCCACTTCTGCCCCACAGCAGGGCTAACATTCAAGATATCAGCCCCTTGTAGGAGAAGTCCGAACGGTGCCAGATGGGTGTCAAGCTGTGGAATTTCACCGATGGGGAGATGTCCTTAGCAGGGGGAGCCTCTGCCCTGCCAGTACGAAACCAGAAAAAAGCCTAGGTTATCGGCAATGTAGCAGGCTGATGCTGATAATGGGGGGGGGGGAGATGCAGAACATTGGCCCCGATTATCGGTAGTCCCCTATTCTCTTCCTTTGCTGCATTAACTATTTCAGTTGTCTTCAGAATGTCTCTCACTTTGTTAATGTCTCGTTTTCAGATGATGTCTGAGGAGTGTAACCCCATCTCCTATGTCCCATCTCAAGAAATGCGCTGTGTCCTGCATTGGTTCTCTGGGTGGTCAGAACCTCAGCGTAGTCGCTTTATGGAGGACCTCCTGTGCAAGGCTGTCCCTGGGAAACTATGCCTTCTCCTGGAAGGGCTGAACTCTCTGCAGCTTAATGCTCCCCCACCAAGTTTATTCCAGTGTCAGATGAAGCTCTGGGATCAGTGGTTCCAGGGCTGGGATGAAGATGAGCGCAATGGGTTCTTACACCGCTTGGAGCAGCAGGAACCAATGTTTGTGGCAAAGTTCTATGAGGAAGTGGCTGGGACTGCTGGCAAAGCCTGATGGAAGAGTAGACCATGTCCCTTAAAAGGGAGTTGAGTTCCTCTTATGAAACTATCAGCCAGGTGTGGTTGTAGACGGGGAATCTTGCCAAAAGTGTTTAAATCTCTGAGTCACAAATTTAAGTTTTGTAATACAATTGTATCTCTCTACGAGAGAGACCACTTTAAAATCCCTTCCTTTTTATACATTGAAAGAAACGTCAATCTGAAATCTGTCAATCTGTTTTTTGTTTGTTTGTTTTTTTGTCTTTGGCAAGATGTGTACTTAAAACTCAGTTTTGTACTTTTCTACGCTGACCCTTTTCACATAAGCATGTATCAGGCTAAGATGCTATGCAGTGTTTCTCAAGTCCCCCTAACAGACAAGATTTGCCAGATATGTGAAGCACAGGTGATATGATTTGCTGCTCAGTGATTTACAGGATTCAGTCTGCACTTTTCCATGGGAATCCTCAAAATCTGCTTGTTAGGGGTATTTGAGGACTGGAGTTGAGAAACACTAATACGCTCAAAAAATTAGTATTATGGGAAATGTTGTTTCCTAACATGGGGTGGCGGAGTCGTCACAGTCGCTGACCCTTACTCTAGATCAGTGGTCTTCAAGTACCCCCTAACATGCCAGGTTTTCTGGATATCTGCAGCACAGGTGATGTAATTTGCTGCTCAGTGATTGCAGGATTCAGTCTGAATTTCCCCAAGGGAATCCTTAAAACCTGACCTGCTGGGGGGACTTGAGGACCGCGGTTGGGAACCACTGCTCTACATAGTTATTGGTTATTATTATTTAAAATTTGACTCCCACATCTGCCTAATACATTTGCTATAGATGTGCTGTAAGGATCAAACAAAATATAATTCCTGATGTGGAGATAATGATTCATTATGAGCTTCTGTGTTCCTCCCATGTGTCACACTGCAAGACTGACATGTTCCTGTTTACTGTAGGATGGCGCACTTTCTACATTCTCCGTTTGGGATTGATACATATCCTGAACTCTTAGGGATCGCTTCTTGTGTCTCTGCCAGGTGAAGATGAGAATCAGTGTTATTGGGAAGAGCGCACTTAGAGAAGCCCAGATCAAAGAAGAATCTGAATCCTCATTTGGCTTGGCAGTGGGGCAGTCATTGCCTGAGAACCTGGAGATAAGGGAAATGTGTTTGGTTAGTGATAAGTTTTCATAATTGGTTCAGTATATTGTAGTTACATTGTTTCAAAATATATATTTTGTTTAAACTCTTCACTCCTGAGCTTTAGATAACTTTAGGACTCCAAAGGCACCTAAAATCTGTGTAGAAAATGCTGGGATCTGGGCTACATTATTTCTCTCCTTTTTATAGTGTCAAGGAAGCAAACTACCTAATAAAGGCAGGTCATTTGGGAGTCTATAAGGATTAATGAATTTACTATCCAGAAAACCATGGAGAATCTGATGAATAATCCCACATATCTACAAAACAGATTTGCAACAGTCACACATAATTAAACATGGAACATTTAGGAAAAATAATCTTCTGGTTCCTCTATAACAGGAATATCAAACTCTGCCCCCCCCCCCCTCACCAAATATTTATGGCCTATAATTCCCTTAATTCTTTTGAATGCATCGGATGGCCAGGGAATCCTGTGTGTTGTAATTCAGCAACATCTCTGGAGCTGGAATTTAATACCTTTTTGCTTTTATAGGTTTCTATAAATTTATGGTTGTTGAGATTGTATGTATGTAGTGATAACTCACCTGATATGGACTGTTGAAAACTGAGATGAAGTGTAGCTGATTTGGGAAGTGCCAGTACAGGCCAGTTTAAGTAAAGACAATTGAGGCACCATGTCTGCATTGACCGCAGGACAGTCTTTACTCCATCCAGCCGTTATGGTGAAAGAGAAGTCTCTACCAGTTTGTTGTGTCACATGTAGGACACACCTGCAGAAACAGAAATAATAAACACTACCGTGATCTTTAATTCACAATTTTATATTTGAACACTGACCTTATATACTCATCTGACATTTATACCAGTAGGTGCCCACCAAGTTACAGTTACAAGTATGTATAAAGTGCCAACAAGTTCCATAGCACTGTCCAACGGGTGAGACAGGACAATGAATAAAAAAGTTAAACATACAGAATAGTAGGAGAGAGGGCCCTACTCGAAAGCTTACAATCTAAGCGAAGCGGGGGGGGGGGGACGGACACTAGTGGAGGGTAACCGCTAGGGCTGTGCAATATTGACAAAATAATCATATTGCGATTTATTTATTTTTTGAATGAATATTGCGATTGCGATTTTATTTGCGATTTTGGTAATTGTTTTTGCTTTTTCAAACATGCTACATAGTAGGGTAGTACTGATTACAAATTTTCTGTTCGATTTAATCAAATTTTTTTTAAATCTATTAATTATAACGCACCTACAGATCAGAAAAATTTAAAAAAAGGATATAACATTGCTCCTCCGTGACCACAGTAATAAAACTCACAGCAATGTGCGGTGTGTATGAGCGTATCACAGAATCCACAGCAATAAAACTCATATATTATATACGTAGAATATATCCTGCACTCATGAACTGGAAAAACCCCTAGCCCGGTGCCCATCCGGCTCTGATAAAGTATACACGAAGTATGGACGGCACTCACGGTCTTTTTCACAGAGTTTCTTGAATTTATTGTAGACAAAGGGATCGACGTTTCAGTCCACTATCCGTGGACTTTCATCAGGATTCATCAGTAATATATATTACTGCCCCAGCACATGGATACTGCCCCAGCACATGGATACTGCCCCAGCACATGGATACTGCCCCAGCTCATGGATACTGCCCCAGCTCATGGATACTGCCCCAGCACTTGGATAATGCCCCAGCTCATGGATTCTGCCCCAGCACATGGATACTGCCCCACCTCATGGATATTGCCCCCAGAACATGGATACTGCCCCAGCTCATGGATAATTGGATATTGCCCCCAGCACATGGATACTGCCCCAGCTCATGGATACTGCCCCAGCTCATGGATACTGCCTCAGCTCATGGATACTGCCCCAGCACATGGATAATGCCCCAGCACATGGATACTGCCCCAGCACATGGATACTGCCCCAGCTCATGGATACTGCCCCAGCACATGGATACTGCCCCAGCACATGGATACTGCCCCAGCTCATGGATATTGCCCCCAGAACATGGATACTGCCCCAGCTCATGGATAATTGGATACTGCCCCAGCTCATGGATTACTGCCCCAGCTCATGGATATTGCCCCCAGAACATGGATACTGCCCCAGCTCATGGATAATTGGATACTGCCCCAGCTCATGGATTACTGCCCCAGCACATGGATACTGCCCCAGCTCATGGATACTGCCCCAGCACATGGATACTGCCCCAGCTCATGGATATTGCCCCCAGAACATGGATACTGCCCCAGCTCATGGATAATTGGATACTGCCCCAGCTCATGGATTACTGCCCCAGCACATGGATACTGCCCCAGCACATGGATACTGATCCAGCTCATGGATACTGCCCCAGCTCGTGGATATCCGCAGCTCACCTCTGTGCGCCGCTGTGTTCTGTACGCCACGTGTTCGGCTCCCTGTTAACTTCCGCCGGCACATGGAGCTTGGGCGCTCGCCTGGGGGAACCATGTGATGAGCCGCGAGAACGCGGCTCGTCACGTGGTTCCCACTGCGAGCGCCCAAAGCACCATGCCGCCGCCGGAAGTTACAGCCGAAAATCGCAGCCTTATGCGATTTAGAAATCGCAGGGGCGGAAATCGCGATTCGATTGCGATTAATTGCACAGCCCTAGTAACCGCAGACCTCACGCAAATGTACCAGTTTAGAGATTCACTTTGGTCAAATTTCAAGAGTACTGGTTCCATGAACGATCACTGTCAATACCGAAAATAGCAGAATGCATGCACAAAACAAACAAAAATGGCTAAAGCCCAATACTTCAATGAAAATCTAAACAACATATCAAACCCTAGAAATTTTTTGAAAATCATAAGTAACATACAATCACCCCCGTCCGCTCCCAACCGACTGTCAAAGTAAAGAACCAAACTCTGCAACACCCCCAAGATGTAGCAAATGCCTTTAATAATTATTTTGTTGGATGTGCCACCACGCTGATTGCTAAGCTACCGAATGACACACATTCAGAAAGGCTGCACACAGGTCAGGCCCTACCAACTGCACAAAAACCCTGTATCAGAGAGAAATTCAGTTTTAGACCAGTGCCTGTCAGTGCTGTTACTAAACGTCTCCGTAATCAAAAAATGAAATACCAGTCTGGACCTGATCAAATCCCAGCAATGCTGCTGAAAATCAGTGCACCGGCCATTGCAAAACCTGCTTGCAACCATAATCAATGAATCACTGGCGACTGCATACATACCCAAACTCTGGAAGACTGCGAGAGTGGTACCTATCCATAAAAGTGGAGACAATACTTTGGTATCCAACTACCGTCCGATATCATTGTTCCCTATAATGTCGAAAATTCTGGAAAAATGTGTCTACACTCAATTATGTGATTATTATCTGTATTGGAACTATTTAACCCCAGATCAATCGGGCTTCCATCCAAATCACTCAACTCAACTGCCCTTTTAACCCCTTAAGGACCGAGGACGTACCATGTACGTCATTGCAGCGGGTCTCTCTTAGACCCGCTGACGTACATGGTACGTCCTGCCGTTTTTTGAGCGCTGGAAGCGATCGGATCGCTTCCAGCAGCTCAAACGCCATTGCAGGCTGCCTGGGAGTCCAGGCAGCCGTGCAATGGCGTTTAGAAGTGCCGGGGCACCATGTGATCGCTCCCCGGGAGCGATCAACATCCGGTTTCACCGGAGAGGTGCCCGGCACTTCTAGAGAGCGCTGGAAGCGATCGGTATCGCTTCCAGCTGCTCTGAGTATATTACAAGGATGCCTCGACATCGAGGCATCCTTGCAATATGCTTACGGCCGCCGGTCCGTCCGTGATCGCTCCCCCCGAGCGATCACTTCCGGTAGCGGCAGGAAGTACTGAGTGCCACGAGGTATCGTGGCACTCAGTACAAAAACGATCACATCAGTGATCAGGTGCTCTGCTGGGTGCCTCGAGGGATCAAGGCACCCAGCAGAGTAAAAAAAAGTGAAAAAAAAAAGTAAAATAAAAATAAATAAAATAAACTGACGGTTAGGGTTAGGGGTAGGGTTAGGGCTAGGGTTAGGGTTCTAAGGGCAGGGTCATCTTGGGGCTGAGTGGGATGTTCCTAGCCTGCCTCATCAGAGAGGCAGGCTAGCAACATCCAATCAGAAGTTAGAAAAAATCAAAATAAAATTTCTAATTTGTCAGGTCAGGTCAATATTTTGTAAATATTGGCTCTGACCTCTGTGATTCTCCCTCCCTCTCCTCACTTGTGTTTTGGTGAGCGAGAGAGAGAGATCAGATTTGACAGGTTAGAGATTTTAGTGAGATTTAGTGAGATTAGAAAAATTGAGGGAGATTTAGAAGAATTGAGGCAGGTTTAGAGGGATTTAGAGGGATTTAGAGAGATTTAGGTGTTTATTTGTATTTTCTTGTGAAACCCAACGGTTCTTCTAAGAACCAACAATCCGCTTATATATATATAATAATTATAAAATTTTATAATCTATTATATATAATGTCTGAGAGGGTGTACAGCGCCGAGGAGGCATATGCCATCCTGGCGTCAGAATCTGAGGCATCTGCGTCAGACTCAGACCCTCATTTCGACCCCGCTAACTGCTCAGAGACGTCGCTAGATACATTATCTACGCTGGCTGATGTATCTAGTGATGTTTCTGATGCAGATCCTGGGTCACCACCTGCCAGCAGGAGACGCACAGCTCCAGCTGAGGAGTGGGTAGTGCCTCATCGCCAGAGGCCAGATATCCCTCCTTTCACGGCAAATCCTGGCATCAATATTGATGTTGCAGGATTTACCGCCACACAGTTTTTTCCAGGTGTTTATGGGGGATGATTTGTTGGGCCACATCGTGGCCCAATCAAATCTGTATGCCCATCAGCATTGTGCTGCGAAGCCAGACTCCTACTTGGCAAGGCAGCAATGGACCCCGCTAGATGTGCCAGAATTTCTGAAATTCTGGGCACTTACTATGCTGAGGGCATCATAAAGAAGCCCTCAATTCGCTCCTACTGGAGCAGTAGCCCCATCTGCTCTACCCCATTTACCCCCAATCAATGTCACGTAGAAGGTATGAAAACATTTTGCGTTTCATGCACTTCAGTGACAACAGCCTGTGCCCCCCTAGAGAGCATCCCCAGTTTGACAGGCACCAGACTTTTACATTTTATTCGTACATTTTTATGTTCTACAATTGGTGCTGTATTTTGCCAAAATCTTTGCACACCTATGCATGGGGGGCATGGGTGTACTCAGGAGATCTTGCAGAAAACAACCTGGAGAGTTTTCATGCAGTAACAAACAACAGTGTCTCCTAAATCACAGTCCAAAACTACTGTGGGCGTAAAAATCTGAAAATTGAAAAATTACACCACACACCTTCTCAAATGTTTTGGGCTAAAACCGTTGCATCCATGGCATCAAAGCACTCCATATGCAATACCTTGGGGTGTCAACATAACAAATATAAACAATTTTCTGGCAATAATTCAAACTGGGGTATGCGGTAGACCCAAAACCAAAGATAGGCCTAGTTGAAGAAATAATCTCAATTTCAACTCCAATGACAAAGTCATAAAAATTGTATTTGAACCTTCCCAAAATCCTGGCAAACCTATGCATGGGGGGCATGGGTGTACTCAGGAGACCTTGCAGAAAACAACCTGGAGAGTTTTCATGCAGTAACAAACAACAGTGTCTCCTAAATCACAGTCCAAAACTACTGTGGGCGTAAAAATCTGAAAATTGAAAAATTACACCACACACCTTCTCAAATGTTTTGGGCTAAAACCGTTGCATCCATGGCATCAAAGCACTCCATATGCAATACCTTGGGGTGTCAACATAACAAATATAAACAATTTTCTGGCAATAATTCAAACCGGGGTATGCGGTAGACCCAAAACCAAAGATAGGCCTAGTTGAAGAAATAATCTCAATTTCAACTCCAATGACAAAGTCATAAAAATTGTATTTGAACCTTCCCAAAATCCTGGCAAACCTATGCATGGGGGGCATGGGTGTACTCAGGAGATCGTGCAGAAAACAACCTGGAGAGTTTTCATGCAGTAACAAACAACAGTGTCTCCTAAATCACAGTCCAAAACTGATGTGGGTGTGAAAATGAAAAATGACCACCTAACTATCCAATTTGTTTGGAGCAAACGGATGCATCCATAGCATAAAAACACTCCATTTACAATACTTTGGGGTGTTAGCTTACCAAATATATGCACGTTCATAAAACTGGGGTATGTAAAAAGGCCCCTAAAAAGAAGATAAGCAAAGAAGATACTGTATGTCAAATTAGAAAATTGACAAGCACATGTCAAAGATTGGCGTAGCACCCCAAAAACAACAGAACAAATCTATATATGGGTGGTATCAATTTACTCAGAAGATGTTGCTGAACATATTTTGGGGTGTTTTTTGGCAGTAACCCATAACTGGATTTGACAATTCATGCCTAAAGTACAATGTGTGTGAAAAAATAACACAAAAAGTGACTACCTGAAAGTTTGACATAGAGCTAGTGCATGGAAAGTGTTAAAATACAACTCTTTGAAGCACCCTAGGGTGTGCCCTTTCTAAAAATATATGGTTTGATGGGGGTAAATTACTTTGGCCGGCTTCAAAAATGTCCCAAATAGGACATGGGTGCATGATGACGAAATGTGAAAATTCCAAGTTGGAAAACTGAAATGCGCACCCCCCAAATAAGGCCTATTAGCCCCCAAATGACCCGACATACCTATACATGGGTGGTATCAATTTACTCAGAAGATGTTGCTGAACATATTTTGGGGTGTTTTTTGGCAGTAACCCATAACTGGATTTGACAATTCATGCCTAAAGTACAATGTGTGTAAAAAAAATAACACAAAAAGTGACTACCTGAAAGTTTGACATAGAGCTAGTGCATGGAAAGTGTTAAAATACAACTCTTTGAAGCACCCCAGGGTGTGCCCTTTCTAAAAATATATGGTTTGATGGGGGTAAATTACTTTGGCCGGCTTCAAAAATGTCCCAAATAGGACATGGGTGCATGATGACGAAATGTGAAAATTCCAAGTTGGAAAACTGAATGCGCACCCCCCAAATAAGGCCTTTTAGCCCCCAATGACCCGACATACCTATACTTGGGTGGTATCAATTTACTCAGAAGATGTTGCTGAACATATTTTGGGGTGCTTTTTGGCAGTAAACCTTAAAGTTCACAGTACATGTATTCTTAAATTGCGTTCAAAAAAAAAAAAATCACCAAATTTTTTTTTTTTCTCAAACTTTGGCATAGATTTGTGGTAAAATGGTTTGCATGGAAAGAGTCAAAATACCCCAAGTTAATACCTTGATTTGTGTACTTTAAAAAAATATGTATATGTGGAGGGTTATTCAGGAATTAGTGACAGATATCAGTGTTACAATGTCACTATCACTAGTTTTGAAAATAAACTCTTTGGAAATGGCAAAGTGCTACTTGCACTTATTGTTGCATAAAATAAGGAAAAAAGCGAGGAATATGTAAACATTGGGTATTGCTAAACTCAGTACTAAATTTAGAAACTACTAAAGAATTAATTTTTTTTGACGGTTGTTGATACATAAGAAATTTTGGGGGTCAAAGTTCGAAAAAGTGGTGTTTTTTCAATTTTTGTGTCATATTTCACTATTTTTTATAGTAAATTATATGAAATGATGAAAAAAATGGTATCTTTATAAAGTCCATTTAGTGACGAGAAAAACAGTGTAAAATATGTGTGGGTTACATAAACGAGTAAGAGGAAAATTTGACGTAAACACTAAGAGCGCAGAAACGTAAAAACAGCAGCGGTCACGAACGGACGGATTCGTGTAAAACCGCCCGGTCACTAAGGGGTTAAAAGTTTGTAATGATATCCAAGCTGGCATGGAACAAGGAAACCTAACTGGAGGCATCTTCCTTGATTTTTGGCAAGGCCTTTGACACTTGAAACCATGGCATCCTATTACAAAAACTTAAAAACCCTGGTATTGGTGATCGGACGCCAACCTCGTTTCAATTATATGTATCTGATCAGTCGCAATATGTGTCCATTTCTGACAGCGCTTCCCTCCCAGTCACTTGCGGTGTACCCCAAGGCTCGATACTCGGTCCCCTGCTATTCACGATATTCATAAATGATCTGCCCAACGTCTGCAAAGCCTCAAATGTACGGAGATGACACCGTAATCTATACCAGCAAACCAAATCTCCCGCAGCTGGAGGCGGTGCTGCAAGAACAATTTACAGAGGTAGAAAAGTGGATCAAAGATAACAAACTTTTTCTAAATACTGCCAAAACTGTTACGATGCTCTTTGGAACAGCACCTAAACTACACAAATTGCAAACACCCCATCTATGTGCCAGGACAAAATCAAATGACACGCTGACCACAGTCACTTCTCTCAAATATCTAGGTATGTGGTTAGACCCAAATCTATCCTTTGGCAGAAAGCAGATTGTACAACAAATGCTTATGCTTGCTATTGAATATGGAGATGTAGTGTATGCAACTGTCCTGCAAATACACCTCCAAAATTTTACTACATTGTATAACTCATTCTGCCGCTTTGTGCTACAATGTAACTACAAGACCCACCATTGTGACATGTTAAAAGAGCTAAACTGGCCGTCGCTGGGAATCTAGACGCACCCTTCACTTTTCCAACCTGGTGTTTTAAGAGCTTTTCTGGGAAGCTACCACCCTACCTGAATAGACTACTTCCCACAGCCGTTCCCTCATCCTATAACCTCCGATCCAGGACCAGCACCTTACTTGCAGTACCACAATACAAAAAGAAAGTGGTCAATCCTCCTTTTCCTACAGAGCACCACAATTATGGAATACCCTCCCAGACGCCATCAAATCTTCCCCCAGTCTAAAGTCACTTAAGAGCTCCCTATTAACATACCTCAACATAGAATGCACCTGTAAACATGTAACATGGTAAATATATTTATTTTCTGTTAATCTGTATATTTGTGCTGCTTTGTTTTGTGTTAATATCTTGCATTTTATTACTTTGTATTTCTGTAACAATTCAATGTTCTTGAACCCAGGACATACTTGAAAACGAGAGAAATCTCAATGTATCCTTCCTGGTAAAATCCTTTATCCATAAATATATAAAATAAATGGCTGAGGGGGGCGTGGCTGGCCGCGTGTGGAAGCAGAGGTGTTTGTGCTGAGCTCCGCTCATGAAAGCTGTCTGTGGCGATATTTGACCCGCATCCTCGATTGAATTGCCCCCCTTGGGGAGTCCCGGCGTGGCTGGCCATCGGGTGCAGTGCCCTGGAGCCGCTTAGGTCCCCCCCTCCAGGGCCCAGCGGAGATTGGGGCCCCGTTTCCCGGCGGGAGAGTGAGTCCGGCGGCCATTTTGAGGCCCACTACCTCGCAGAGTTTTGGGCCATTCCTCACCTTCCTTTCTTCCCTCTGTGCGGCTCCGCCTGAGCGACTGGCGGACGCGGGCTTGGAGGATGGAGGGCCCCTGTCCTCTGCACGCTGCTGCTGACCCGGTGGTGGAGCAGGTGTTGGAGCGCGCGGAATGGAGGCGTCTGATGCGCACCCTCACCAGCGGAGAGGAGGAGGCTGCCCTTGTGGACCCTGGGGACTACCTGGTGCGGAGAGTGGAGGTCGGGGGAGGCCCGTTGATGTGCGGCCTCTGGAGTGGCTCGTCGGCAGTCTGTCGAGTAGGATGGGACCCGGAAAGGAAGGCCCCAATTGCGACCTGGATGTTGAAGGCCCTACCTGAAGATCGTGGGGAGAGTTTCCTTGTTTTGGCAGTGGCTCGTGGTGGTGGAAGAATGGGGAAGCCGGCCGTGCAGCGGACTTTGGTAAAGGTCCGCAAGATGTCTGCTATTGATCCCCCAGCGCAGTTGGAGACACATCCTGTTTGTGGATCATGCGAGAGGTACCTGGACTTGGCAAGGCGGCATACCCTGCCTTTTTGCTGGATACAGGGTGAGATGTCTCCTGATATGATCCTACTCACTATCCCCCCATTCTGAAACGCTTTGAACTTTGCTGAGATATATTTTTTCTTTTTTGTTGCTTGCCCACACGCTGAGACTTTTTATTTACTTTTATCTTTTGATGAGACCCCCCTATTTGGGGATGCTTTTATAGACTCCCAGCTGCCCTCAGAAGATACCTCCGTATTTTTCTGCAGAGTGTTTTGCGGTACCATTACCCCCACCTCTATTGTATGTTATTATTCGCTGAGACCCCTCTATGTAAGGATGCTTAGATTATTTTCTGATGCCTTTTGTTTTATCGCTGAGTTTTCCCTATGCAGTTGCCATTTCTCTTTTATTATTATTATTTTGTATTTCATTTAACGACTTGTTATGGCCCTGCGAAGCCATTTTCCGCAGTTGATTTGTCTGACTCTGCAAAAATTCTAAAATAAAGAATTTAAAAAAAAAAAAAAAAAAAAAAAAAAAAAAAAAATGCAGAACGTTCAATTGATTTAAATAGAAAAAAAATAAAAAAAAAAAAAAAAAAAAAAAATAAATGGCTGAGTATGTGAAGTAGTGGGTGCATGGTAGCTGTGTGGGAAGATGAAGCAAGGAATGTACAATGCGGGATTATGGAGTGCAGCGATAGGCTTCTCTAAAGTATTTTCAGAGACTTCTTGAAGGACTGGAGGGACAGGGAGAGTCTAATGTTGTGGGGGAGGGAGTTCCATAAAAAGGGATCAACTCAGGAGAAGTCTTGAAGGTGAGAGTTGGAGGTGTTGGTACGAGGAGATAATAACATTAGACCATTGGCAGAGCAAAGAGGACAGGATGTACCTGCTAGGATATGAGGATATAAGATAGGAGATGTAGACAGGGGCGTGGGTATGGAGAGCTATGTTCATGAGCACCTTATTTTGAATTTGTTTCTAAAGGAAACGGAGCCTGTGTTAAGATTGACAAAGGGTTGAGGTGTGAGAGGTACGGGATGTGAGGTGGATGAGTCTGGCAGAGGCGCTCATAGACTGCAGAGGCGAATCTGGGATCTCTTAAGGCCAAATAGAAAGCATTTACAGTAGTCAAGGCAGCAGATAAGAGCTTGGATGAGCATTTTAGTAGAGTCTTGATTAAGAAAGGTTCCATATACAAATGTAAGCTTAGGCACCATCCCCCTTGGTGGGTCAACGGAGTGGAGGTCTGTTGCTGTGCAGCCCCAATACTCCAAACAATAAAATAAACTCTGGATACCACAACATTACTCCAAGTGCATTTATTCCAAAACCAAGTAACAACAACGACGTTTCGACCACAACTGGTCTTTGTCAAGGCTTGACAAAGACCAGTTGTGGTCGAAATGTCGTTGTTGTTACTTGGTTTTGGAATAAATCCACTTGGAGTAATGTTGTGGTATCCAGAGTTTATTTTATTGTTTTGATTAAGAAAGGGACAGATGCGTGCAATGTTTTTTAGGTGAATTAGCAAGATTAGGTTAGTAGCTAAATGTGAGGAGTGCAGGAGAGATCAGAGTCTAGGAGGACACCGAGGTAATGAGTTTGCGAGGTAGAAGTAATGGTGGCACCATTCACCTGAAGGGGAATGGGTGCAGAAATGTTGGCTTTAGAGCGAGGGAAGACAAGAAGTTCAGTTTTCGAGAGGTTGAGCTTTAGGAAATGGGAAATCATCCAAACGGAGACAGCTGATAAGCAGGCAGTAACACGGTCCAACACAGGAGGAGAGCGAGAAACGAAAGGTAGATTTGCCTGTCCTCAGCATAGAGGTGTTATTGGAATCCATAGGAAGAGAAGAGGTTGCCCTCAGAGGCGGTATAGATTCAGAAGAGTATGGAACTCAATAGAGAGCCTTGAGGTTTCCCAAATGAGAGACAAACTGGTGGTGAAGAGGCACCAGCGAAGGAGACACTGACACAGCAAAGAGAGCGAGGAAGAGAACTGGAGAGAGCGGTGCCGCTTAGGCCAAGTTGACGCAGCGTGAGGAGCAGCAGAGGGTGGTCAACAGTGGCAAGTGCAGCGGAAAGATCAAGAAGAATAAGCAGGGAGAAGTGACCTTTGGTTTTAGCAGCAACTAAATCATTAGTCATCTTGGTCAGAGTAGTCTCAGTGGAGCGCTGGGAGTGAAAGCCGGACTGGTGTGGATCAAGTAGAGTTAGCAGCGAGAAAACAGTGAGCTGGTTAAAGACCAGGCGTTTTAAGATTTTTGGGGGCAAAGAGATGGGACGGTAGTTTGAAATGGACGTAGAATCAAGAGATGGCTGGTAGGTTTCTGACCAACTCCGGCTGTAACTAAGATTTACCCGCTCATTTGCTCGCATAAAGCTTCCAACTGACCTCGGAGATCCTGGTGAGACCCAAGGGACATAACAGCCTTTCCTCGGAGCGCTCCGTGGGAGATTATTTTCCCAAGGTGATTTGGGCCTGGTGACGGTGGCCATTTTGGAGGCCCTCGTGTGTGCCTGCGGAGTTTCCCAGAATACTGTACTATACCGCTGGAAGGGGTAAAACATGCCTAAAAGACCTATCCAGAAGGGAGGTCCTCGCCAACAGGACATTCGGGATGCTATGGTAGGGGGGCCTATTTTTTCATCTCTCCCCTCAGGCTATGAGTCGGACGGAGAGGAAGACGGCACCTGGCCCCAGGGTGGAGATACTGCGATGTCTTGGATCACCCCTCCGCCCCAGACAAAGGGACAACAGCCTCTGTCCGCAGCAGCAAAAAAGAGGGCACAAAAGAAGCGTAAGGCCGCGCTAGCAGCGTCTTCAGTGTCTTCACTGGCTTCTAGGGATTCCTCTGGGGAGGAGTCAGCTGGCGATCGGCAATTATCCGCTGACAGTCATGCGACGTCGGAACGACAGCTTGGGTCGACGCAAAAGCAGCAAGCGTCAGGGACCCAAGTTAGAGCCACCGACCCTGGAGACCGGCTGCAGGTAGCTCAGACACGTGTGGAAGATGACCATATGGGACATGTGAGAAGCCGGAGGTGGCAGCGGTACGTGCAGAGGTGAAGGAGGTTTGCACTCAGGTGGTTGAAGTGCAAGCTAAAACTGCAGACGTGGCAACGGAACAGACCTTTATATCTGGCCAGGTGGCGGCGCTCCGCTCACAGGTTGAGATCCTGTCCCGTTCTGTTGAAACACTTAAAGCTCAACATCGACGTCGCAATATCAGGGTCAGGGGCATACCGAATTCGATATCAGCGGAGGATTTACAGCTGTATGTGACTCGCCTGGCTATCCAAGTAGCTGGACTGCCTTCTGACACCCTTGATATCGTCGGTTCGGTATACAGGGTCCAGAGACCTGTGGCGTCTGCGAAGGGAGCGCCTGGGGATGTTGTGGTGGCATTCTGGGAAGTAGCCCTGAAGGTCAAGATCATGACTACCCCTGGCGCTCGAAATTCGGTGCAGTTCGAGGGTTCTACTCTCGCTCTTTATCACGACCTACCATTCTTGACCTTACTGGCCCGCAGACGGTTCCTTAGCCGGAAAGGGATCCGCTATAGATGGGGGTCTCGCTGGCTCCCTTGTCGTGACACACGCTAATGTTCCTCATACGATTTCCGACCCCGACACGGCTTTGATTACCCTGCAAAAAGCGGGTATCCCGATGGACATCACGCAGGTTCAGCCGGGCTGATCACGATTTTATCCCCCCAAGTTCTCTGGACTAACGGGACTGTTCCCTGAGTTTTCTATGGCAGTCTTACGGACAATTTTTATTTTGCCTTCCAGTTTAGCACTAAGTCCCAACAACTTATTTTGACCCGTTATTAGTTACTCTTCTGTTATCTTGCACGTTTACTCGTTCTAGATTATGCGAGCCCTGTGTGGCTTTTTCTTCTTCTTTACCAGTTTGATTTCGTGAATGTCTTTTCTTTGTAATTTTACAAATACTTAAGAAATAAAAAAAGAGATGGCTGGTAGGACAGACTGAATAAGGTGCAAGGGGATGGGATGAAGTGGACTGGCAGTCGGGCAGGATCACCTGAGAAGTGGCAAGACATCCTCCTGAGACTGGGGAAAAAGAAGATAAAAGTAGAAGAGGGGACAGGGAGTGAGTGAGGTTGAATGGTTAGAGGAGGAAGGCAGTAAAGCGATTACTAGTGTACGTTTGTTAATCTTATCAGTGAAGTAGTTCGCAAAGCTGACAGCAGCGAGGCCCGTGGAAGCTTGAGTGGAAGTGGTGCGTATTAAATGATTGAAAGTATGAAACATGTCTGGAATCATGAGAAAAGGTGGAGATGAGGGACAGGAAATAACCGTAACACTACCAGTATTTATATAGTGCCAACACATGCCACAGCGCTTTGCACTGTAGAAGCAGGAACATAAGACCTAATAATAAAACAGAAGGGGGGGGCGTGTCTGGACCTCGAGGAGAGCGGTTGCAATCTCTCGCCAGATTCCTGGTATTTATGTACTCCCTGCTGTGAGCACAGGGCATCCTCTCCTCGGGGGGATTGTTCGGAGTCCCGGGATTCCACTGGTGCAATCTGGAGGTCACAGCTTCGACCAGTGAGTGTCTGGGTCTGCGTGCTCCCCTGCGGCCTCCTTTTGACAGCAGCCATCTTGAGGCCTTTACGACCGCAACTACATTGGTATGGGGAAAAAGAGCAAGAAGGACGTGGAGGACGGGGGCCCTAGTCTTCCAGACATCCGGCAGTCACTGGGATTGAGCCGAGCCAGCGGGGAGAGATACCAACAAGGCGAGGTACTTTCCTGCCTGAAGCCCTCGGAGGAGGCCTCTCGCACCGCATCTACTCCTCCTGCTCTGGCCCAGGACGATGTGCCGCTGCAGAATGCCGCGCAGCTGCTGACAGAGGCAGCTCTCCGACGGGTCACGGAGGAATTCTATAGTCTTTGGCGCCGGGATCTGCAGGAGGTCCGTACCACTGTAGAGACCCTCCAGGCCAGGATTGAGGTGGTGGATACCCGAGCTTCAGAGGTGGAGCAGACGCAGCTGGCGACAGATGCCCGTGTTGCAGACCTGCAGCAACAGGTTGATTTGGCTTGGATCAGCTGTGTTGTCTCTTGACTCAAGACACAGACGGCGCAATCTGCGGCTCGGGAATACCTGAAAGTGTCACCGGTGAGGGGCTCCTCAGGTATGCCGAAGGTTTAGTGACAATGTGCAATGTCAAACAGCAGCCGCCAAGGCCAGCAAAGTATTGGCATGCATTAAAAGGGGAGTTCACTCTCGGGATGAAAACATAATTTTGCCTCTGTATAAATCAATGGTAAGACGCACCTTGAATAGGCCGTGCAATTTTGGGCACCTGTCTTAAAAAAAGATATTATAGCGCTAGAAAAAGTGCAGAGACGGGCAACTAAATTAATAAGGGGAATGGAAGGGTTAAGTTATGAGGAGAGACTAACAAGCTTAAACCTGTTTAGTTTAGAGAAACGGCACCTTAGAGGGGATCTGATAACCTTATATATTTATATAAGGTTATCAGATCCCCTCTAAGGTGCCGTTTCTCTAAACTAAACATATATATATACGCTGCCATTATATACGCTGCCATTATCAACCATTGCCTGTCTGATAACCTATTCATTAACAGGACTATACACAGGACACGGGGTCATCCATTTAGACTGGAAGAAAGAAAATTCAGCCTAAAGCATAGGAAGGGTTTATTTTACGGTGAGAACAATAAAGCTGTGGAATTCTCTGCCTGTTGAGGTGGTTGGGTCAGAGACCGTACAGACTTTTAAAAGCAACTGGATGATTTCCTGCAGACACAGAATATTAAGGGTTATAATATTTAATATGTGGGTAAAAGCTTCTTGATCCAAGGAGAAATCTGACGCCATTCTGGGGTCAAGAAGGATTTTTTCCCCAGGATGTTGCATATTGGCAAGCATTTCAGACTGGGTTTTTTGCCTTCTTTTGGATCAACAGCAGTAGGTTATGTGGGAGAGGCTGAACCCGATGGACGCATGTCTTTTTTCAGCCTATGAAACTATGACACAGATTCTGCCGACCGCTGAGAATTTCGCTGGTACTGTCGGCCACGCATCTCTGGAAAGTGGCCACTGCCCCCGCAGAAGCCCCCCCGAGATGTTCTCCTGATGACACGGGATGGGTCAACGCAGTCCCAGATTCTGACGGCAGTTGGCCCTACTTTTAGAGTCACTTACTCCTCCAGTGACCTCACGGTCTTCCGAGACCTGCCTTTTCTGATGCTTGTGGCCCGCAGATGTTTTAAGGAGATTACCTCTCTACTTCAACATCACGGTGTCCGATATCGATGGGGGTCTTCGGGCTCTCTCCTTGTGTCCTCTGCTGGAGAGACTCTCACGGCGACGAACTTGGAAGAAGCGCAAGCTATTATATCCCGACAGTCTTGTGGCTGCGCCACTGCTGTCTGGAGATCTACCACGGGACCCTGGCTGACTGATGAACCACCCCTGATATTTTTCATATTTTTCTTTGTTTTCCCTTATGCTCTGTCTTATGACACTTTTCTTGTGACTTTTGATTTCACTGATGGATTACACCTGCGGTCCCACATGGCCATTCTGATTTTATCCCCCCTTCTTCCCCCCCCCCCCTTGGTTGCGACTCCGAGTATTCGGGTTCTTTCCTTCCCTCCCACTCTTTTTTTTTCTTTTTCCCCCACAAATGGGACACAGAGTAGTAACTTGGGTGAGCCGTTAGGGCGGCTACCGAGGCTCTGACCATCCTCCTGGCCCCAGGTCTCCCGGCCCAGTGACGTCTACCATGGCCCCCTGTTTGCTTCGGGATACCAGGGTGAGCCGGGTATGCCACAATTTTTTGGCAGACCCGTACCTTTCACCCACCCTTTTTATTTTTCTCTTTCCTCCTCTCTCCCTCCGGATTGGTTTTCCCGTTTTCATGTATGTTTTGAATTATTCCCTCATTTATTCCTACCCACCCCCTTATGATGTATTTTCTGTGCTTTTCTCCGCTAGGCGTTATATGGCCATTGGCTAATAGATGTTGTTGTGTATTGCATGCACACTTTCAAAATAAAAATTTTAAACACAAAAAATAAATAATAAAACATAAACAGATGGCCCTGCCCATGGGATCATTGTCCTGTTAATACAGCATTTATACACGTGCTCAGCCAGAGCCTGTGAGTTTACAATCTAAGGGACTAAGGTATGTGAAACGAAAGGGAGCGGAGAGAGTATAGCAGAATGCATGAGGATAGACCAAGCGCTCGGGCTTGATTAGGTTAAACCGAGAGTGAAATTTAGCAGCTGGAAGAAGGAGCTTATATAATTAGAATAGGGACTGGGTGGATGGGTGGGACAGCAGAGGGGGAGATGGATGTGAGTGTGGGGAAGAAACAGAGTTTAGAGAGAAGGCCAATGCATGCAAACAATCTGCGACCGCTAGGAGCAGAACATAATAAGAGTTAGCACAGAGTTAAACAAAAAAGGATGAAAAGGAAAAAAATTATAAAATCTAGCAGTCCAGATATAATCGATGCAAAGATAAAAATCTGTAATATTATTATTAGAGCAGAAAGAATGTGTCAAAAAAGTTGTGTTGATTGAATAATACCTTGCTGGCTTGTTTCAGAAGGGAATATGGATGTGATTGTGGCTTGCTGGCTTGTTTCAGAGGAGAAGATGGAGGTGAGGGTGGCTCGCTGGCTTCTTTCAGAGGGGAAGATGGAGGTGATTGTGGCTTGCTGGTTTGTTTCAGAGGGGAAGATGGAGGTGAGTGTGGCTTGCTGGCTTGTTTCAGAGGGGAAGATGGAGGTGAGTGTGGTTTGCTGGCTTCTTTCAGAGGGGAAGATGGAGGTGATTGTGGCTTGCTGGCTTCTTTCAGAAGGGAAGATGGGGGTGATTGTGGCTTGCTGGTTTGTTTCAGAGGTGAAGATTGGAGGTTTGTTTAGCGAAGGATAAAGCGAGACTGTAGGAACGGAACAAGAATTTGCAATGCGGGAATTCAGCCAAAGTGGGAGATTTCCTCCAGCCACGTTCACCTGCCCTGAAACACCGCCGAAGATAGTGTGTGTATTTAGTGTGCCAAGATTGGTGTTTAGGCCTGCGTGTTGGATGGAAAGAAGTCGGAGCGAATTCCTTAAGTGCTGCTGAGAGGGCAGAGTTGTAGAAATCAGTGGCTGTGTCCGTGTACTTGGAAGTTGAGATTGGGAGGAGAAGAGGATGGATAGCGGTGGAGAGTAGCTGTGGAGTCAGAGCACCAAGATGCCTTTGAGGCAGAGGAGGAGTGGGAGTAGATCAGGAAGCTGGGTTGGTGACAGGATAAGATTCCAGGATAGGAGGTGGTGATCAGAAAGGGGAAGAGGTGTGCTAGAAAATTTAGAAATGGTACAGAGGCTGGAGAAACTAAGGTCCCAGGGTGTTGCCAGCTTGGTGGGTAGGAGAGTTGGACCACTGTGTGAGGCCCAAGGAGGAGGTGATAGAGAGGAATTTGAAGGTGTGGGGGTTGGTAGGAGAGTCAATGGAAATGGTAAAGTCTTCAAGGATGCTCTGTCTATGCTTTTCAACACATTTTATACAGATCCTTTAATTCACTCCTAAAGTAATTTACACTTGGAAATATATGTATTTTTCCTTCTGATTGCTGACACCAGGACATTTTTTATTTAGCTTTTTCCTTTCATCAAATCTAAACATTATGAGAACGCATGGAAGTGAATTGTATAATAATTGAAATTCTTGGTGCGTTACTTGTTTTGCACATCTGTAGATCAATGACAGGAAGGATCATTGGGTAAGATGAATGAACTTGCTGTATATACTGTTAAAAAACATTCAGTAGGTGCTAGCAGCCTACTGACAAACTGATTAATTTTTTTTGTTTTAAACACATGAAACAGCCAGTAGAATGGTAGTATATTTAGCATAGTAGCCTTCTTATTACATACTAAACAGCAATACATGTAAGATCTCAAGCAGTCTTCAGGTTGGTTATTTATAGCGTACACAGTAGCCTTAGTGTCAGTTTTTATACAAATTTAAAGTAATGAGAATCGCGTGCTGAGATCAACAAAGTGGTGCGCTGTTCTAATTGGGGAGCAGTCAGTATGGGCTCTGATAAGTTCGGCAGGTGTGTTTCACAAGAAATAAGTCTGCTTCTGCACTACTTTGCCGACCATTATACCTTCCTTTGGTATTTATCACAACTATGTTCCCTCTGCAAAAATAAGAAAGGAACGCTGTTCCCCCTGGACTTGACCCTAGATCACCTGCTCCTTCTCTCCAAGTATGACTTACCTTTGCACACCTGCCTTTTGAGAAATCACCACCAGGACCTCTTCCTGTAACAGCATTGTCATCTCTGCAGTCCATTTCATTTCTTGAGACATTGTCACCTGCACCTGAAAATCTAGACCTGGCCCAGATTTAAAACCAGTGCCTTCTTTAACATTCACAGGTAAACTAAGAATGGAGCTGACGGTCGATACTGGAATAGGTAAGTGACTGAATCCCATACATAGTCTGCCTGATGGGCACTGTAGGAAACCTTCAAAACCTGAAACCTGTGGAGGCAAAAAATATTTCTGTAACGACTGTAACAATGCAATGTTCTTGAACCCAGGACATACTTGAAACAATTCAATGTTCTTGAAACAGAAAACGCCTGGTGCACACAAGCAGTTATAAGGAAGTGTTACTGCCGACCTATCGGCTGTCTCCGACTGGATAACTTCCCATTTCTTAAAGCTCAAGCTCTCTAAAACTGAACTTCTCGTTTTCCCTCCCTCTGAAGCCAACATTCCTGCACCCATTTCCCTTCAGGTGAATGGTGCCACCATTACTTCTACCTCACAGGCTCGTTGCCTCTGTGTCCTCCTAGACTCTGATCTCTCCTTCACTCCTCACACTCCGTCACTAATCAAATCCTGCTACTTCCACCTAAAAAACATTGCACGCATCCACCCCTGTCTTAATCAAGACTGCTAAAATGCTCATCCAAGCACTTATCTCCCATTTTGACTACTTTAACCTCCTTCTTGATGGCCTTAAGAGATCCCAGATTCTTCCTCTACAGCCTGTAATGAACACTTTGCCAGGCTCATCCACCTCCCCTCACGCACCTCTCCCACCTTGGCCCTTTGTCAATCTCTACACTGGCTGATTCCTTTAGAATCCAATTCAAAATATTGGTGCTTACGAACAAAGCTCTCCATAACTGTGCCCATCTCCCGTACAAGCAGGTACATCCCTTCCCAACTACAGTGTTTCCCCAAAAATAGGACCTACCCCGAAAATAGGACTTAGTGGTTTTTTTGTTGCCTACTAAAAATATAAGACCTACCCCTGAAAATAAGACCTAGTTAAGACCAACTTGAGGAGCCACGGTGGGAGAATTGCCGGCTCCTGTCACAGGCGGGAGTGATACCAGATGCACACCGCCTGTGAGGAATCGCTAGGTAGTGAAACATACCGGTATTTTGACCACCAGAGAAGATGAGTGCAAAAAGAAAGAGCTATTCCGTCGAGTATAAGAAAGGAATTGTAGAGGACTTGTGCGGCAAGAATCTTACAGCTTACTGCAAAGAGAAGATGATGGATCTCCGATTGGTCCGAAAATGGCGAGCAGATAACAGTAACCTCAGTCAACAGGTGGACGTGGGAAATGCTAAGAAGCGCAAGTGTGAATCAGGCCGGCAAACGTTATTTCCAGATTTGGAAGACGTCACCTGTGATTGAATTGCTGAGAGGAGAGCAAATGCTTTGGTTGTGCGCAGGGCTGATATTCCAGCATTTGCCCTTGAAATGGCACCAATGTTAGATATATCCCCAGAAGATTTCAAAGCATCACAACATTGGCTGGATAACTTCCTTCAGCATTATGAACTGTCTCTAAGAAGATCGACAACACTGTTCAAGCTGGAAGATGCTGAAATTGTTAAACGTGCACTTGCATTCAAGTCCTTTTGTTCATGGCATCGACTTTTCTAAATACCAACTCTCCAACATAATTGCTATGGATGAAACTGCAGTGTTTATGGGCCAAGGATCTCAAACGACAATAAATCAGAGGGGTGCCTTATCAATCTACATTCCCTCCACTGGTTACGAAAGTGCACGCGTTACCTGTATTTTGGCAATTCGTCTGGATGGAAAGAAAGTCACACCTCTAATCATCAGTAAGGGCAAAAAAGATAAGATTGAACATGTTTCAGGGATTTATGTTCTTGAAACAGAAAAGGCCTGATGCTCACAAGCGGTTCTAAGCAAGTGGGTCGATTTAATGCTGCCACTTACTTTGTGAGGTGGTCAAAGAGGCCTGCTACTCTGGGACTCGGCCAGCACTCACCGCGCTAAAGGCATGAAGAACTTCCTTGCAGAGAGAAGAATAGATCAAATAATGATTCCTGCAGGTATGACTGCCTATCTGCATACTTGATATTGCAATAAACAAGCCATTCAAGGATCATTTGCACGTGGAAATCAATGATTTCATTGAAAATAGAATGGAGAGAAATCAGCGTGGAAACTTTGTGAAGCCTGGCCTTCAAGAGGATGTGACTTTGGTGAAGAATTCCTGGGATAAAATCACTGACACCTGTGTTGCCAATGCATTACGAATAGGCTACTTGGACAAGAAGTGTTCATTTAAAGAGAGCTCTATTGCTAGACATGAAAGATTGGGGTCAATGTTTCTAAAGGAAATGGCGTTTCAAGAAAATCAGGCCAGAATTCAGGATTTGGAGAGTTATGACGATGTTCCAGAAGAAGATGACATAACTGTATGTTGTACATTAAAAAAATTAAAATAAAAGACCTACCCCGTAAATAAGTGTTTTTTGGGGTCCAAAAAAAATAAGACAGTGTCTTCTTTTCGGGGGAAACACGGTACTTCACTCTGCCAATGATCTGATATCATTTCTTCATATCCTCTTAGATTGTAAGCTCTCGAGCATGGTCCTCTCCTACTGTTCTTTGTTTGTCTAACTGTTATGCATATTTGTTATTCTGTCTCTACCACTGTATAGCGCTATGGAACTTGTTATCACTTTATAAATACTTGTAACTGTGTAGGAGCAGAAATTGAGCTGAAGAGTAGGAGCTGTGAACGGCGATGGACAAAGGTGAGTAAAATAAGACAAAAAGGAAAAGAAGAATTGGGTAGGTTTTTAGACTAAAATAGACGCATTGGAAACTAGTAACCAATTATAACTCCAATAGATTAGATAACAATAAAAAAATATTTAAATTCCAATTAAATCTGAGAAACTATAGTAGAGAACACATCCCACAATACCAAGCGTCCTGCTGCCCTCTGAGCACGCACAGATGGAGCTGCAAGAATCTCACTGATCCCTAGTGTCTCTGATGTGTAGTTTGTGGCTTATTGCAGAAACCTCAGCAGCAAACATGTATCTATTCAAAAAGTGATAATATTTTGTCAGCACATCTAGATAGATGAATCTGTTTAATAGGTCCCATCATGCCAGGTGCACTTTTATTGTACACTTTCCTATGCAGCACAAGAATTATATTTTTAATTTCATTACACTTTGTCTGAGAAACACAGTCTGCAGTGTTAATTATTTATGGAACAGTACGCAGTGTCTAAGATTCAGTGTAAAATTACCTGTCTGCTTTCTGCTCTAACAATTTGCGTCTACTGATATTGCACACACCGTTTCACCCATTTGAGGAATGCACTATATTTGTCAATAATTCATTGTTTTTCACATAGTTTAGATTTATTAGGTTTTTTTTGTTGGAGAGCCTTTTTATCATACATGTTCACTCACATGCTTAGTTTAATGGGTTATTTTTATTACCGATATTTCCAATTTCCCTATACATTGCAGGTACAGCCTGAACCAAATCCGGGTATTAAAGACTAATATTCATAAATCATGCTTTTTTTTTGGACTGCTCACCTTTATCCATTCTCCTGATGGACAGTCTGTCCACTCCGAACCTTGAACTTTGACCTGAAAGTGATTAGGAGCCAGACATTGATGTAGATAACAGCGACCTGTGACATTAATGGACAATGCTCCCTGTAACATGAACCACAGGTCATGTGTGTTATTCATTGTTTGGGACAGTTATTTTGTCACTGTGTTTTACTAAACAAAAGACTGAAACAACAATATTTCAATTCACTGACCTCTTTTGTTAGGTTGGAGAAGAAGCATCGACTGTTCTGGTTGTATATCTCCTCCTGTTCCCCTTCTTTCTGTGGCAGCCAGCACTCCCCCTGCAAAAAGTGCAATTAGTGGTGGGGCAACTTTGTGGCAGAGATCATTCATGTGCATGCAATATGCATGATCCAGGGGTGGACAAGACACATACCCCACTAGGGAGAGGTTTGTAGATCCGGCAACCGTCTAGGAAAGAATCCGTTGAGCAGACACCTTTGTCCAAGTGCAGGTGGTGGCAGCCAATCTCACTGGGAAGGTAAACAGGAGATGATGTAATGGGCATGAAGGGCACAAGATGGAGCAGAGAGACCATGCCAGTACTTACCTTGTTGTGCAGAAAAATTCACCTGAGGTATCATTACAGGTGGAAGGAAGTCCAAATGAATGGCCAGCCCCTGCAAGTGAGGAGAAGGCAGTCATCACAGCTATAATGGAGTAGGCTAAATACGTACACATTAAAACTACCATCAACAAACATCCTTGTGGGCCTGTCTTTAACCATCAGTTGCAACTCTTTTTATACCTACTTTATATGTAATTTTAAATCTTTATCAAAACCCAACAAAATGTTTAACCATTCCCCTGTTTACTGTAGCTGGAAGTTCCAGTAAAATGCACGTTCCCAGCGAGGTGAGCATTGGGCTTTTTAAGTCGTCAAAAAACAGGAAATGGCAAAATATAACTTTTACAGTCTCTCAGCAATAAAGAATGCTTAAAACCAGCTACAAACATGTATTAGGAAATTGAGAAAAGGAGCATGTGGAACTAGATTGCTCCTGTGTTTATTAGCATTTTACTGTGTTTAAACCAAAACCCAGTGGTCGCATTTTTGGGGGGTTTTGACAGGCAATATCCACCAGGAAGGTGAATACTCCTTTTGTGTCCTTTAACTCTGTATTCTGAGGGAGGGACTTGAAAATTGCTCTGAAACTCTCTCTGTCATGTTAATTAGTTCTCATTATTCCTCCTAAAGACAACATTCTCACCTTTTCCCCACACTAGCTGGTCAATGGTATTTGTATTGACACCATACCATCCCATGTCTTTGAAAGCAGCCAACGTGATAATGTCCAGGTGTGTGAGGTGGGGTGGGCTGAGTGATGCTGTCAGGATGGACCCTTGCAGAACCCTTGCCTCCCAATGTGAGGAAGGAGACATTGGAAAGTCCTGCAGGACAAAACAATGTAAGTACACAAACACTTCCCTAATAATCACCACAACAACGACAATGTCTCAATTGTGTTTATTACCTTCATAATTTGGTTTCTTTGTATTTCTTTAAACCAGGGGTCAGCACTTTAGCCCTCCAGGAACTACATTTTTAAAGAGTCTACGCCAATCTAATGATGGCTGAGCATCATGGGAGATGTTGTTTAACCTCCCTGCCAGTCTGATTTTGACATACTTTATATGTCATAATCTGTGCATTTATTTAGCCCCCTGGTGGTATTCCCAATTGTGGCTCGCGGTTAAATTTCTATGCTGAAAGCGGTAACCCCAAGCCACACTTGAGCTGGATACATACCTGTCCCTGTGCTCTCTCGCTGTCCCCTGCAGTTACCTCCGGCCGATTGCGGCTTCCTGCAGGCTACTTCCGGGTTCCCTTCTTGCGACGAGAACCCGGAAGCAGGACGCCGCGATTGGCCGGAGGTGACTGAGGGAGGTCACCGAGGGAGCGCAGGGACAGTTATGTATGCAGCCCGAGTGTGGCTTGGGGTTACCGCTTTTAGCTTAGGAATTTAACCCCGAGCCACACTCGGGAACACCACCAGGGTGGTTAAAAATATCTGGAGGGCCATGTTTGCTGACCCAAACTTTAAACCATGGATAGAAAGTACTTATATTTTTTTAAATATATCCACTCATAATAAATAAATGTATTCCAACCCTCTTTTCTTCCTAATAAGCATTCCCCATATTTTATTACCTTATTCTCCAGTGGGGCTCCCACACTTCCACCTCCTAGGTGTTCCCCCATTTTACGCATAACCGTTGGGGTGTAAATCCGAAACTGGCTATTCTCATCTGTATTTGCAACACGGGAGCGTGATGAGCAAATATCTCCTGAGTATATGGACAAAGGAAAAGATCCACGTTACAAAGGTGTGACAGGGAGCAGTGAGATTAATCAGTGTACATACTTAGATGGATGTTACACTATAAAGAGGATCAAGCTGAGGTAATATAGAATGTGACAGTATCGCTAGACATTTCAGTTGAACCTGTGAGTCTTAAATAGCAACCAGCATTCAGTCATCAGTGTGTACAGGAAGGCAGCTTTCAGAATCATGACTAACTATATGGAAGGTTATTTTGGTATATCCTATTAAAAAAAAAAAAAAAAAATTTCCCTCTTACGTCAAAATGGCAATTAAAAATGTTGCTTGCCAAAAAAATGACGCCTACATCATGTCAATACAAATTTTTTGACATGCACAGAAAAAGTAAAAAAAATGGCACTCTGATTGATCAGTCAACATCCCAGGAATTTATTGGCTGCCTGGAGTGAGCAGAGTGCTGTCCTGTAGGAAAGTGCCTTGCTACAGCATGGGACCAGAAGAGATGGACAGAAATTTTTTGACAGGGTAATAATCAGTTTTTTTTAATATATAGCATCTTAACAAAAATGGTAGCATATACATACTGTTCTATTTCATAGTTGGTGCTAATGTTGCATCTCGGCATGTAAGCGTTAACGCTAGGAGAAGTTAGTTTAACGTCTGGAATCGATATTCTAATCCTGACCCTAAACTGGGGTGAAAAAGGTTTCCGCTTTGCAGCTTGCGTGAGCTTACTGTACTTACGCATCAGGAGCGCAATATTTTTTAAGCGTCTCGACAAATGAGATATTACAAAGTGTTGGCACAATTTACCGTCAGGGCACACAAGCCAAAATTTTAGCACCTTCAAAAAGATCGTGTTAAATGATTCTGCAAATGCATAATAATGTAGCACTCTCTAAACCCCCCCCCCCCCCTAAAAATCCCATATTCGCTTCTCAGTCGCCAGGTGGCCTGATTTGCCGCTTCTTATCATCGGGAGCAGTGTGAGACTGAGAACAAATAGTTCCCTGTCTCCCGCCACGATCACTCTGCACACTGAATGATCTTGCAAGAGCGAGGTTGCGTGGAGCTCACGGCCCAGAAACGCATGCCTCCTTGCAGACGGATAGGCTCCACAAGCTGACGATTCGTGGTAGAGCGGAAGCACTGCTACGAGTATCAGGGAGGTTAGTGCTGCATTCTGGGGCGAGGTGCTGAGATGGCACCTTCCCCGGAATAGGAAGATAACATGGAGACGGTAAGAGAAAATCTGCAAGCGCGCATTATCCTGCTTACTGACTCCATCTTACCTTCAACCTTGAAATATTGCACATTGTTGTAATTCCCCATCAATTGAGCCCAGCTTACATTGGGCATGGCAGAGTCATTTTATTAGTGGCACAACATTTTATTGTATTAGTATTATGGCAATGTTACATTGCTACTGTAATTTATCATAGATCCACTTACACCCCCAAAGCAACTAGCACTCTGCAATAGGAAAAGACAGATCGGTGCCAACACGAACCTTGAGAGGCAAATATAGACATTTCCGAACACAGACACCACCATAATATAGGCTAAAAGATTAACGTGGTAAAATAAATTATGGAGATTTAGGTACAAGATGTGATCACATATTGAGTAGGTTTGCCACAGCACCATTGTACCCCTTTGTTTGCAGGTCCTACACTATTGCAATCAGGAGAAAGCTTCTGGCTACTGGAGAACTTGCATGATCTGTCCTTGATGTGTTCATGCTGTATAAGTCATATCCTTCATTGATATTCTCCGGGAAAGCTTTCTGCAGAGAACATGCATCAATGTCTATACTATAGACATAGACTCTATAGGTTCTTTCATAAAGGTAAGATTTGCCACAGGTGCAATTAGTTTGTTCAGCAATTCACAACGACTTAGGCTAGGGTCAGACGAACGCATTTTCATGTTGTCTGTGAAAAAGTGCGTTCGAACGAATGGACGCATTTTTTCACGGAGTACGCGATAGCGGTCATACGATGCGCATTTGCATCCATGATTTTGTACGGATCATCAATAAAACACTTTTTGCGTCTGGACGTTATGTTGGCCGGACGTGTGCAGCGTCTGACGTCTCCAATTCACGCACACACGCCGCTAGCGAACGCAGCGCACTCTGTACAACCGTACTAGAGGTTTTACGTTCTCGACAAAATGCATTCGTTTTCCACTTGCGTTGCGCAGCCGGACTTTTGTGCGACCGTACTTCGTATATTGGCCGTCATTGCCTGGCACTTGCTGCTACTACGGCCGTGATTAAGTGCGCCTGCACGCGCGTTCGCACTGCGCTCGTCTGACCCTAGCCTTAGTGGAATTGCTACAAATAGCAAAACTAATATCTCCTAAACCCATTCCAAGCTAAGATTTATGGGATAAGCTACACTCTCCTAAAGAAAATTGTATGGGAAAGAGGTGGCTAAGAGGTGTCTTCCTAAAGTGGTAAGAACTCACTACAAAAAGCCACAAAGCCCAAGATCTCAAGAGATGCAGGGACTTCAAAGATGACCACATTTTGTATGTCTATTAAAAAAGCATTAACAGCTTTTGGGTAAAGTGAAGATGATGGTGCGTTGGTAATGTATAATCTTACCTGTGTCATCAAGATCACAGTCTATCCAGTGAGGAAAAAGACTTTTGGAGAATCCAAGAGCATGAAGTAACTCATGGAGAGCAACCTGTGATAGGGGAGAGATACGTAAATGAAGGTGATGGACATGTGCATGACATTGGTTGTACTTCATCACACTTAAGGTGATTGGAAAATGTTCAGTATACAGAACTGGGTCATCGTCAATTTACCTGCACAACATGACTGTGCCGATATTCTCCTTCCTTTAGATGTTCCGGACAAAACACAATGACTCCTGCAAGAGGACGTCCAAAGGGATCCAGCTGACAGTACGAGGCATAAGCAATGACTGATGGCTGAGCAAAACATACACAGTGAGACAAGGGTACAGTTTCCATTACGAATCCTCAGCCCCAGCAGCCGACAGTGCTTTGTGAATAACTACCATAACCTATGCCTCGCAAATGAAGGTCAATTGAATTGCAGTTTCATGAGTCAGGTATGTGAAAATGGGCATTCACCGTATCTCAATTTTTATATATTGTAGCACCACTTTATTACATCAAGTTTATTGTTCATTTTTCTTGCTATATATATATATATTTGCTATGCAGTACGAGGCTTGATATCAAGGATAGAAATTACATTTATGTGGTGTTCATGGAGGATGGGCAGAGTTGATTGAGCACCGGATCTTCCCGCTGGCTTACAGAGAGCTCTCCCTGTTTGGTGAAGCAACACACTTTTGGTGAAGGACAGAAATTAGTGGGAAGTCTTGGTATACAGTATGTACCTCTTTTATCCAATTAACAAGATTACGCGGAGTCAGAAAATTAGTTTTCATGGGTTGTTCTGGAATTAAGTGAGGTATAAGCCCGTTAATATAACAGAATTTCCCATTCACTTATTTGCATTAATTTCCCTTAGAAGGTTGTTACATCGATAATTACTGGTAATGATACGGTTTAAATGGAAAAACATCATGTTTCAAACTTAACCTTCATTTAATGAACATCAAAGCCTCTCAAGAAGAAAAAGATTCATCTTCTAGATTTATTTCCCCTTGGGAAGGATTTGTAATGTTCATTAAATGATGTGTACATTTTAAGGACAATTTCTTTCAAACACTCATTTCATCACTGCACTAACTGAGCATGTGTTCTTTATTCCTTTCTCTACAATTCTCTCCATTGAGATTAATTTAATTCACAATGCTCCTTTGCATGCTGAATTATTTATTATTACAAGAAAATTAGGAAATTAATACAAGGTTATCCATGTTAAACCAAATTAACTCCTATTGTCTATTCCATTGAGTCTTAAAGTGTCTTCCAACACAGCTGGACCTATAAGGTCACACATGGACGGATGGAAAGTGTAATTGAGTTTGTAAGGTTAAAGGAGACTCTCCATTAAGATAAAACTCTTCTGTGTTATGGCTTTAAATTGTGTACTGTAAGATCTTTTCAAACGACGAAAGTGGAATATTACAAAAATTACATTGATTCTTCTTTAACAAAATGGTCCACGCTTGTAAAATCCATAAACTTGCCATGGGAAGGTCTATGCCTGCCACCCATCTGTTCATGCATCCCTGACTGTTTTGTAACAACATATGTTTAGATTTGATTTACATTTAGTATCTACAAACACATGATTTTTTTTGTAATGACTGTTCGTTCCTGACCTTTGTTGCACAATTTTGTGTCTGTGCTACTCTTACATAGAGTAGGAAGTCTGTGTCTGGAACCCCAGCTCCATCTGTAGTCATTAGACTTGGTTCTTGCCCTGTTTCTGGCCATACTTCAAATCCTCGCAGATGGGACTCTGGGATCTAAGAAACAAACTGTCAGGACAAGGAATCCATAGTGATAAAGACCAAGGAATCAATTCAAAACAATATATTGCTTGCAACTCACTATGACATCAAGGCAGGTTTCTCCACGGTACGATTTGTTCAAAGATCCACACCTACGGACAAAATGTCATCTTAAAGCCTTAGAGAGTACATATTCTATAAAATTGTACATATCTGGTACAGCGCAGTGCTGTTATGGTGTCTCTCACAGTTCACCGCCTATAGGGTAATATGCATAAAGTATGGAAATACAAAATATTATGGTGCAGACTGTCTTATGTGCACAGAACACTTTTGTGATGTGGGTATTTAACTCACAAATATAGAGCCCCAACAATGGCTCTGAGTAGTTTTACACCTCTGGGTTTGTTATCTTCTCCCTTCTCAGGTGACCCAAACCTTGATATATTTTCTTACACCGTAATTCATATAACGGAGATTGGAAGACAAAAAAAGCACGGAGAATACTCTCCTAGTGTAAATCTGGGATATCACTGCTAAACACGCTTTTCTGCCGATTTAAAACTTAGTTGGTGGAGCTACTTTGGTATTCAACTGGAAAAATCCATAAAAACTGCTATGGATTCCAGGACGTGGCTTTAAAGATCACATTTAATAAAACATAAGTAAAATAAAACAAGCAGCTACATCACCAGGACGTGTTTCGCCGTGCAAGCAGCTTCATCAGCTGATAGCTGTTTATTTTATATATATATATATATATATCAGACAATTACTCACTTGTTGTAGTTTAGAAGTGTAATGTTCCGCCAGACCGAATGACAGAACTTCTCAAAGTCTCTGGTCAGAAGTAGTGGGCCTTCCACCCTACGTACTAGAAGAGTTAAAGATGTGTCTTCTTTGTAAGAGGTTTAGACCATAAACATCTTTGAGTTGAAAATGTTTAGAAAATGTAAGACTAAATAACTTGCATACATTTTTTTCCCTGAATTTGGTGTATCCTATTGGCGTGAACAAACCTTTAGGCTGTACTCCTCGATATTGGTCAAATCCATCTCTAGAGAATCCTGATCTTCTAAACAAGCTCCACTTTCTTTAGCCATAACATGCTATGCAAATACATATTTGACCTAAACAATACATCACAGCCCTTTAATTATCTCTTCAGCTTCTGAATCCACCAAACCCAGTCAATCTGAGTTCACTACTGAATCCTGGACTCTCGATCCATTTCTTACCTGAGAGCACATCAGAGATAGTCTTGGTCACATCTGACATGGCCACCTGTAACTTCCTGCTTTGAGTGTCAGTTAAGAGGACACTTTCTCCTGGAAGATACCACGGAGATACCCGGAGAGGAAGAAGATTGTCATGGGTAGCCCGGGGATGTAAGCGGGAGGCACGGGAAGAAAAACCTGGAGCCGATACCACTACTGTCTGATTCTGAACAGCGTCGTGGATACAAAGAGAAGAGCCAAGTTCTGTCATTGCGGAGAAGTACAGAATGAAAAAGCAGAGAAGAAAATGCCTAAAGATAGGCAAAGGCTTGTACATCCTAAAAGTCCCAGCTGATAGTATATCGGTGTGTCTGGTAAAGGTTCCAGAGGTCTATCTATCTTGTTTCATTGTGTTCCAATACAGCAAATGACATCTACACACTAAAGATAGCGTGCCCTCCCCAAAGCAATGTTATTCACACCAGCAGAGATGTCCCTCCAAGAATCACATGTGTCTGCCACTAAGTTCTTTTACTGGTTTCTGTGTCCCAGGAAGTTAATAAATAAATAGAGAGGCAGAGTGTGACTTAGGGAGGGGGATACAGAGAAGGGCTGAATGCTTGAAAGGCGGACACCGTGAAAGGAGAATGGGATGGGAGGGAGAGAGACAAGTGAGAGTTTCTTGTTTTAATGCATGTATATAATGTTGAATGTGTGAGTAACTGTTAGTTCCTGTTTATCAATTTTAACATATAGTTTTACTTTTGTTTAGTTTTAAATATAAAGATCCTTAATGAGCACAGTGGGAGCAGTCCAGTATTAGCTGAGTGAATTCAATAGTTTTGCTAAACTACTGTTAAAATGTATTTTGCTTATGATGTAATCATCTTACAGTTCCTGAGGACACCATGGGTTACATAGCCAGTGATGTTCCCATATGTTTGCTTGGTGAAGCTCTTATTGGTGGAAGCAATTTGTCCACTTAGGCCGTGCCTCCCGGCGTCCGTCGCAGCGTTGTGACGCTTCGACGGGGCCAGCCACACGCTGTAGAGCGCGCTTGAATTGCAGGTGCTACAAGTGGACGTGCAGATAGTCTCCCCGTCAAAATGCTAGATGCACACTGGACGAGACTGCAAAGCGTGATCCTCCATAGGGGGATTGAGCCTTGCTGCGCTGAGTGCACTAACTGCTCTCAGTGAGGTGGCCAGACGGGTCTCCGAGGAGAAGAATGTCCATTCTCAGACGTTCCTTCCGCTCTCAAAGACGCTCGTCTGACCCCGGCCTTAATAATGTATTTGCTGTTGAATTCAGATACATAGTGGGAAGGAATGCTTAAACCGCCCTTTTAAAAGTCTGCAATGATATCCAAGCTGGGATGGAACAAGGAAACCTAACTGGAGCCATCTTCCTTGATTTTGCCAAGGCCTTTGACACAGTAGACCATGGCATCTTGTTAGAAAAACTTAAAAACTCTGGCATTGGTGATCGCACGCTAACCTGGTTTCAATCATATGTATCCGACCGATCACAATATGTGTCAACTTCTGGCAGCTCCTCCCTCCCACTCCCAGTCACTTGCGGTGTACCCCAAGGCTCAATACTAGGCCCCCTGCTATTCACAATATTCATAAATGATCTGCCCAACGTCTGCAAAGCCTCAACTGTACATATGTACGCAGACGACACTGTGATCTATACCAGCAAACCAAATCTCCCGCAGCTGGAGGCCGTGCTGCAAGAACAATTCACAGAGGTAGAAAAGTGGATCAAAAACAACAAACTTTTTTTAAATACTGACAAAACGGTAACGATGCTCTTTGGAACAGCACCTAAACTACACAAATTGCAAAATCCCCATCTATGTGTTGGGACAAAATCAAATGGCACACTGACCACAGTCACTTCTCTCAAATATCTAGGTATGTGGTTGGACCCTAATCTATCCTTTGGCCCCCACATCGAAAAACTCTCATCTAAACTATACCCCAAACTAGGTGCCCTGTACAGAAACAAATCCTGCCTGAGTCCCGCGGTAAGAAAGCAGATTGTACAGCAAATGCTTATGCCGGCTATTGATTACGGAGATGTAGTGTATGCAGCCGCCCCGCAAACACACCTTCATAAACTTACTACACTGTATAACTCATTCTGCCGCTTTGCGCTACAATGTAACTACATGACCCACCATTGTGACATGTTAAAACAGCTAAACTGGCCATTGCTAGAATCCAGACGCACCCTTCACCTTTCCAGCCTGGTGTTTAAGAGCATCTCTGGGAAGCTGCCACCCTACCTGAATAGACTGCTTCCCCCAGCAGCTCCCTCATCCTATAACCTCCGATCCAGGACCAGCACCTTACTTGCAATACCACAATACAAAAAGACAGTGGCTCGGTCCTCATTTTCCTACAGAGCACCACAATTATGGAATAACCTCCCAGACACCATCAAATCTTCCACCAGTCTTAAGTCACTCAAAATTTCCCTATTAACATACCTCAATACAGAATGCACCTGTAAACATGTAACCTAGTGACTATATTTCCTACATATTTATTTTCTGTTAATCTGTATATTTGTGTTGTTAATATCTTACATTGTATTACTTTGTATTTCTGTAAATGTAACACTTCAATGTACTTGAACCCAGGACATACTTGAAAACGAGAGAAATCTCAATGTATCCTTCCTGGTAAAATCCTTTATAAATAAATAAATAAATGCTTTTAAAAAATTGCTAACTATAGCATAGGGCTTGTTGGACTATAATCAAACTTTTTTTCAGGTTTAGGGGTTTATGAATGAAGTATTGTGCTAACTTTACATTTCGGGTTATTAGACACTTCACGAAATGCAATGAAAATTAATTGACATTTCTGCTTCTGTTCAGTCACACACAGATAAACTATTATTACCGACGGTGCTCTTGAACACAGTGTTTATATCTTGTGGCTATTGGTCCATTTTTAGAATTTTTCCCTTACAGAAAAAGAAATCCGAGAATAAAAACAAGGGGTCCTATTCCAAGATTGATGTTAACTTAACCAGAGCCATTATAGTCTATGGGGTTGTTAAGTTTACAACAGCTCTGGTAAGTTTACACCAACCTTGGAATAGGGCCCAAGGTTTGTGAGAGTACTGAGAACAGGCAGCAGCACTAGTGGCTTGACCTACGATGGGTCCTGGCTCAGGTCTCACAAGGTGCCATTACAGAGAAGACTATTCCATATGCAAAACATACTGTTACCATTCAAGCAGGATGCCCAAGGAAGTCTCCTCGACACGGGAGTAAGACCAACCCCTGACAATTGTTTTGGCCTGGAGCAAAGGGTTCACATCTGGATTACCTTGTACAGCTATAGTGAGCAAAAGCAAGGGTTAAGAGAGTATTGAGAACAGGCAACAGCACTAGTGGCCTGCCCTTTGGTGAGTCCGTGCTCAGGTCTCATAAGGTTTTAGGTTGATGGTGCCATTACAGATGAGGCTTCGGTCACACGAGCGCACTTAGCACATACGTCTGACCGCGCTGTTTGCTGTCCGTCATAGCTTTTCAAAGGTGTCAATAGAGAACAACACACAAAGCACATGCGCACTTTTTCACGCAGGGCAACATATGTTGCAACGGACGCCAAAATGGCATCAACGTGAAAAAACTACAACAGACGTAGAGAAACCCCTGCACAGTTTTTTTTCTTTTTCTCAACATCAGTCAAAACTAACAGATACAATGTAACCACAATCTCATCCGTTACAAAGTGCATCCGTTTCAATGGACGTACTGTGCGCTATCAGTGTGCTTGTGTGACCGCAGCCTAACCGTAGCCGTATGCAAATCAGACTGCTATCACCAGCAAAGAGTGGCCAGAACTAAAATGCCAAGAAGTCCTCTCTCCACCAGTGGTGGTGCTCTTAAGACACCAGAGAGAAATGTTTGCAGAATTAAATAATGAAAATCTGAAGTCTCTTAAATCTGTCTGGTTTTTGGCCTAAGCTTCTTTGCAGCAAATAAACATACATTTATAGGAACATTTGGGCGATGCTGCAACAGAACCATATTCATAGCAATGCTGCGTTTAGAAACCATGTCAGAGAATGATGGCATTCAACACATGATACATTCTAACCCTCTAGCCCTAAATCACCTTGATCCTAACCCAACTTATCGCACCCCTAAACCTGCAGTGAGGACTCCTATTTAAACTCAAAATGTCAGAGAAAATATCTCCTATGCTGTAATGTTGGTCAGTTTTATTAGAAGCACTATAATGTCCAATGATATTTTTATATTGCCGTTTTTCGAGTGAGCCCAGCCGGCATCCTGAGGCACATTAAACAATGTGGGCAGTGTTAGGAGTCGAGCGTTAGTAATGGTGCATGCGGTTGCTTTGTGCTATTACAGCACAAGCAAAAATATAATTAAGGTTTTATTCAAAGAGCACCGAATAAGCCACAGAATTGCACCAAATAGTGAATTTCCCGGTGCACTTTCGTGGTGCGAAATGCCAGAGAAATACTGTGACCTTCGGCGGCAATGAAATCCCCCATAGAGAAGCAATGGTTAATCTATTCAGAGAACACCGAACAGCAGAGAAATGTCAGCAGGCGAATCCCATAGGTTTCAATGTAAAAAAAAATCCCCAATCAGCAAAGTCTATTTACTTCTTAGGCATTTGAGATTTTTTCAGTGAAATGTTTAATTCTAATTTTTTTTTTATGGCTTTTTTTTAAAAAAAAAACGCACCCTTATTCATAGGATCTTATATATTATTTTCATGCACTAGTTTTTAAAAACGCGTTTTAAAAGTTGTGTGGGGTTTTTTTGTTTTTTTTTACCCCTGTTCAGCGGCTGTTCGACTTTTTCAGGATGCTGGTTGGTGGTCTGTTCAGTGGATCCTCGGCTTTTTTCAGAGTGAATGCAGCTGCATTTGACATTTTTTCGTATCGATTCGGCAGTTTTTCCGATCAAGTCGGCCGTTTTGTGGCAGTTTGAGGATGCGTTCGATTGGTCGATTCCCTGCACTTCAGGGACTCTGCAGTGAATACTGAATTCACCACAGGGTTGGTGAATTTTACCCGCCGAACTGCAGCAAACGAGAGAGAACCAGATTGTCGGTGGCATAATCCCCGAGGGGTTATGGCAGCCTCCCAAAGTGGAGGGTTTCCCTTGGCCAGAATGCTTTCCATGAGCTCCCACTGGAAAGTCATCCCAGGTTTCAATCAATTTTGCCAAGTTTTTGAAAGCTGATCGGTCAATGCCTCTCAATCTGTCAAAAGATTTGGTATAATTAGATTTATTTTTTTACGAGGTTAACTCCCCACACTGCCTTTAAATCTGTTTTTACAGTAATTTTACATACTGTATATGTATAAAGTAATACCTAAATGGAAGGCATTTCATTGGTTAAGAAGGGGCTGTCTGCAAACTAGTGACAAGGCATGTTAAGACTTGCACAATGTAAACACACTTCCTTCAGCCTGCATGGAACAGACCACTATGGAAACCAGTAAATCATACCACGTGTTGGACTGGCCATATCCTAATCCTTCAAGATGTATCCTCCTGATAACTGTGGCCTTGTGGGTTTTTTAAATAATTTTCTTTTTAAAACGGGATTAAATTTAGGCTCTGCCTTGTCTTTTTTATATCCGTTATTTCTGAAAATTCAGCAGCACCGAACAATTAGGCTGGGCATCCACTGGATCCGTATTCATGCGACAATGACATCGCACAAAGTCGTCCGTGTCGTCAGACCAATCCAACAACATTAATGTTAATGTACCATTGCGTCAGACTTGCGACTTCCAGCGACTTTTGAAGTCTGCTGCACACTAGTGATCAGACCAAAAATTTTGGAAATATCGCACAAGTAACTCAGACAGCCAGACGATCAGGGAAGAAGATGGATGCTGAGAAGTTGATTAGGGGAGTTATAAACACTATTCTATTCAATTGTTTGATATTTAAATGTATATTTTGTGTATGGGAGATGGATGGGACTCGCCATGTTTGGGTAGGGTTCAGGGCGAATTATTATTATTAATCTTTATTTATATAGCGCCAGCATATTCCACAGCGATGTACAATAGGCACAGCATAGACATGGTTACAATGCAAAGAACAACATTTTCACAAACCAATACAGGAGGAAACGAGTGCCCTATTCCTGTGGGAATTTACAATCTACAAGGGTTGCGGGTGGAAACAGGAGGAGAGGACTGCGAGGTGAGCGCGATGGGCTGTGAGGTGAGCGTGATGGGCTGCGAGGTGAGCGTGATGGGCTGCGAGGTGAGCGTGATGGGCTGCGAGGTGAGCGTGATGGGCTGCGAGTTGAGCGTGATGGGCTGCGAGGTGAGCGTGATGGGCTGCGTGATGGGCTGCGAGGTGGGAGTGATGGGCTGCGAGGTGAGAGTGATGGACTGCGAGGTGAGAGTGATGGGCTGGTTGCGTCAGTGAGTCAGGTGGTAGGCTTCCCTAAATAGGAAAGTCTTAGGGGAGCGTTTGAATGATCCTTTTTCAGCTGCGCAAAGGGATTAAAATTCACACACTGAACTAGCGCATCCAGCTCCTCCATATCCATTTTTGCACACAAAGGACTGCAGTGATTCCAAAAGCAGAATGCACTATGCAATAGTCTCAGAAAAAAAGAAAGCAAGAATAAACTGGTTTTTGGGTCCATAGTTGTCCATAGTCTCTGATCGCAAGTCTGATGCAGTGGACGACCCTCGTCAGACCAAGTCGCACGACAGATATCGTTCCTAGTCTGACGACCAAGTCGGTCGCACGACTATGGATCCAGTGGACATCCAGCCTTATTAAGCTAGTCAGACCAATTAAGCTGACAAAAAAATGTATGCTCATTAAATGAGAAGTACTACACGGATAGTGATTGTGCATGTACGGAAACTCGGATTTAAGACAACAAATCAGCTCTAAGAAGCTGAAGTTAACGTAATACTACCTCTAACAAAAATTTGATTACTTGTGCTTTACAATATATACACATACAACACATGCTACTGTTTTTTTCTTTGTTTGAATTAATTGCATATAAGAAGGAAAAATAAAATTAGGATTTTATCTCCTGTTTCCATTTTGTGGAATTTTGTCACAATGCAACAGTTACAAAAAACCATAGCATACGTCTCGATTTACAGCTGTGGTATAGGATAAAACCGTAATAAAGAGGCAATCGGTGGGCATGTGAAGGTAAGACAAGGCTGCAGGGGTTATATTGTGTTGTTTAATTTACCCAAGATAAGAGATGGCAGAAGAATGAGATCTGATAGTGGGCTAACTATGCTAAATGAAACTCCCCTGGTGAAGTCATTTACAAACATTCCTCACGATGCAAATCAATAGGACAGATTTCTGGACTTCTGCATAGCGTCAGAACGCCCAATGTTACACAGTGAGGAACGTGTGCTGGAAAGATACTGGGGAGGAGGCATTTTTCAACACAAAATATCACAATGAATGCACCCAGTGACACTTATAGAGTAATATATTTTCTTAATTAAACATACAGGAGAAAACCAAATCACATGTAAGATATCAGCAACATCAAATAAACACAATAAGGAAATTTCATTTTTTTTTGGTGGAAGCGGCACTTTAACTGATTTTCCTTTTGGAAAAATCACTTAACTCTTAAAAAAACCAAAACAAAAAAAACATTAAAAACATCCCAAAAATTAACTCCGAACCCATGGTGAAGATCAGTCGCTTTCTCTCGCCATATGCAATCTGGTAACAAATAGTTCCCAGTGTTTTTCTGCCATGTCTACAAGACACTGAACGAGATTGTAGCAGGATTGGGCTTGGCTCCATGGAGTCTTGTGGACGCAAAGAGCCATTACCCGTGACATCGCCGCTGCTGGTATCATTCATTGGCTTACAACTATTCCAACTCGATTCGCTGATAATGCGGTTGTGTCAGAATAGACATGGTAACAGGGAGCAGCTAGAATATAGTACATCAAACAAACGCATCAATGGTTTGTAAATCTGAAATTATTAAATGGACCTTTTATAATATATGTTCTTACAGAGCAGGTTTGCTGCATGTCCACTAGATAGCACTGGACACCCATCTGGCCTTCAAGCTAGCTCATACTAAAACTGTCTGAGCTTTTCTGAATCAAGGTACATGTCCACAGACTCAAAATCATGGTGTAACCATGCTCTGCAGTGATTAGCCTCTGGGATAATGCTGTTCTTAACTGCTACTAAACCTCTAGCCTGAACGCAAACTAATCGCTCATAATGCCGGCGTCTAATCAATCTTTCATTGACGAGCTTGTTCTCCGAGACATGGAGGTCCTACATTTTGAAGTGTCCTGAGCTGCGTATTAGAGGAAGAATAAACAGCAGTTAGTTCAAATCTAAATAAATGGGAAAAAATGAGATTCAGAATATTGAACAATACTTAAAAGTACTTGTCCATACCTGCCGTGTCCCTATTTAAGAGGCACTGTTCCGATTTTGGGCCAAAATATTTCTGTCCCTCTTTTTTCTTTAAATATCCCTCTTTTTAGGGGCTCCTCCATATATTAAGGGAGTGCAGATTTATAACAGAGCTGCAATGTAATAATACTCGCAGAAATGTGTCTCTAAATTATAAAAGTGGTTAGAAATCTCTTGGCCTAAATAAAATTCCTTGCTCTTATTCTACATTTTATTCACTTGATATCAATGCCCCCGATAGGTTGGAATGACTGTGTAAACAGCCTAGTTTCTAGCCTTGCATCCAGCAATATTCTCTAAAATGCGAGGGTATCTCTAAGGCTCGGGTCAGACGAGCACATTCTGTGCGGACTGTGCGTTGGTGCACAACGGACGTACTTTCTGACTGACAACAAGGTAGTGGCCACATGGTCCGTTTTTGTGACTGATGTTATTTTTTGACTGATGTAGAAGGGAAAATAAATTAATATGAAAAACATTTTGTCCGTCAAAAATGCAGTCTGTCTGACTACATTCCATCACTCACACACACTCAACACGTCCATTCTGGCGGTTTTACGTTCTTGTCTAACTTGCGTCCGTTTGCCGCGTCCGTTGTGCGTCCGCACTTCTGTGCGGGTCTCTATTGATCATAATTTTATGCTACCACGGACGGTAAAATGTGCGGCAACACGGACGTGAATACTGCGCTCGTCTGACACGGGCCTAAGGCAGTGTTTCCCAAACCTGTCCTCAGGACCCTCCGTCTAGCCAGGTTTGCCAGATATGTGAAGCACAGCACATGTGATATGATTTGCTGCTCAGTGATTGCAGGATTTAGTCTGCATTTCCCTAAGGTGATCTGCAAAATCTGGCCTGGTTGAGGGTCCTGAGGACAGGTTTTGGAAAACACTGCTCTAAGGCCATTTGAAATTTTAGCAGGTAAGCATTTATCCTTCGAAGGAATAATAACATTAACTGGGCTATTCAGAAAGAGGTGAAAACCTTGAGAATGACTGGAGAAGTGAAAATTCTAGGTCAAAAATAGTCAAACCAGAAAAATTCTTCCATTTATCTCACTTTCCAAATTGGCTATTTGGTCTAGATTGTTCTCTTCTCCTGACAATTCTCAAGGTTTTCACTTCTCTCTGAATAGCCCTGTAAGTTAAGTAGTAGAGGATTAAATTGTGCTATCAGAATTGGCCACCTAAGGCATCAAAACATCTTCTTTCAGTCCGCCCCCCCCCCCCCGACCCTTATGTACTGGCTGCTTTGCTGTGATATTGTACCAGTCTCCTGATCTGGTAGTCTCCCCCTTAGGCTAGGGACAGATGAGCGCATTTTCTGCGGCCACCGTCAAAATGTACGTCGATGCGTGCGCACGCATTTTTTCACGGAATACGCTTAAGTGGTCAGACGATGCGCAATTCTGGACGTATTTCATGACGGTGGGGTAAAAAGAAGTCTAGGGAAATCCGGCTGTTTGAACGTTATGTAGGCCGCACACTAGCAGCGTCTGACGTCTCCTAATCACGCACACACGCTGCTATGCGGCCGCAGCGCACTCTGTACGTCAGTAGCAGCGGTTTCACGTTCTGAGAAAAATGCGTTCATTTGCTGGTTGCGTGGTGTCGGCGCACTTTTGTACGCACGTACTGCGTATATTGGCCGTCATTGGCCGTTATGTGCTGCTACTGCCGCCGTGATTTAGTGCGTCTGCACGCGCGTTCCGACTGCCCCACTCTGACCCTAGCCTTACCTGCCCAGTTTCGTCCTGTGCTGGATCCCTTATGTTGTCCAAGTAGATTTCTGTTACCCTTAAAGGCTGCATTTTTGTGACCAATTTCCGTTTGGCCCTGTGTGGCTGCCATTCTTATCTACCTATTATATTGATGTCACTTTACCAAAATAAAAATTCTTAATACAAAAGAAAATCTTCTTTCCCTTCACCAATTCTCAGCATACAAAGCTATGGTGCCAGAATATCAGTGTTTCTTTATGATTTTGGCATGTTTGGTCAGCAAGAGTCCCGGAGGAGGTCCTATGAAGATGAGTGACTATGCACAACCACTTAAACAGGGTCAGCATTTTATCCTTTTGGTGCCCTGGGTGAAAAATCTTTCTAGATTCCCCTCAGCTAATTCCACCAGCAATATAAAACCTCCCACAAAAAGACTAGGAAGTCACCAACAGGCAAAATACACGTACAGGGTTATTCAAAGAGAATCGAAATGTGACCGCACGTTCGGTGACTTTTCATTCTCTTCAATTCGATGTGATTTGGCGATCCCATTTCAGCGACACTTCAGCAAACACCACAGTGCCATCGTAGTGCGGGGAAAAGCCGCCGCAAACCCGACGGACACTCACCGCAAAACCCGGCGAAGGCAGACCAAAACCCGCAAAAACATCTGGATCAACCCCGCCAAACACGCCAGAGAAACCCGAGCAGCTGCCGGAAAAACCCGACACCGCAGACGAATGGAATGAACAAAAAAAAAACAGTACGCTTGAATGTTTGAAAAGTGAAACGCTGTTTGCAAAGAAACTACTGAACGAAAATGTCTGACATTTACATATGAGGTCCAAGGAATGATAATAAAAAGGTCTGTTACAGAAAAAAGAAAAAACGATTTAAAAAAGAAAAAGAGAAAAAAATAAAATCCAGAAAAATACCTAAAAGATCCTAAAAAAAATCTATGAATAGAAAGACTTTTTACTACAGAATATTATAATCAACGGTTTATTAGATATTGAATTAAAATGGGAATATTTTTAACATTGAAGCCTATGGGATTCGCCTGAATAAATCTGCCGCATGAAACCACTGAACAGCAGGGCAATTCGGCAACTTTTCACTGCTGGTTTGTGTTCTCTGAATAGCCGAAGCAGTGCTTCTCTATGGGGATTTCACTGCCCTCGAACAGGCACCGTATGTGCAGGCAATTCGCCAACATTTGGCGAACTGCCTGCTCTCTGAATAGCCGAATGGCCAGGAAAGGTAACCGTACGCTGAATTTCACTTTTCGGTTACCTTTCTCCAGCAATTCGGATCTCTTTGAATAACCCTGGTAGAGTAGCTATTAAAGAGCAGCTCATGAAACCACAGCCGTCTTATGTAATGAAGACTGTCATTTTACAGTGAATAATATTCTGCATCGAAGGCCACTGCTCATTTTACAGAGGAGGCGGTATGACTGAGTTTGAAACTGTGGGCCCTATTCCGAGTCTGCTGGTAACAGAGAGCAAGTAAGGAAAAATATTGGTGCAAACTGATATTTTTTACTGGCTCTCTGCAACAGAGTCTATTCCTATTCAGCTGCTGTGTTAGTGGCTCAAGTTTGAATAATTCAGAAAAAAGTGCTGCTCCCGTGTCTTCACACCAAATCGTACAAAATTATTGTGGATGGTTTACCTGAGAGTTGTAATTCTCGTATAAATTTAATTGTTGATGTTTCCATTAATTAGTCCAGGAAATCCTCAAAAATAAATTTAAAAAAAGACACAATAGTGTAGTTCTGTGCATACAGTGTGGTATGTTAATAATAATATTATTGTAAATCGTTTTGAAATTTTTGTCCTGAGATTAGAAATACCTAACCTTTGCATGTTTTGCTTTTTAACTCCTTCACTGCTGAACCATTTCTCCTCTGTGCGGTGAGTTCATTTTGACCATTTTATACTCATCATGTTTAAGGCTAGGGTCAGATGAGCGCATTTTGTACGGACTGTGCGTCCGTGCAGTACGGACGTACTTACTGACTGACGACAAGGTAGTGGCCACACAGTCGGTTTTTTTCACTGACGTATTATTTGACTGATGTAGCAGGGAAAATAAATTACAATGAAAGAACATTCTGTCCGTCAAAAATGCTGGACGTATAAATGCAGTCCGTCTGACCTCGTTGCATCACTCACACACAAAGCTATGCGGACGTTGTGGACGTGGCGCACTCTGCACGTCCGTTCTAGCAGTATTACGTTCTTGCCTAACCTGCGTCCGTTTGCAGCGTCCGTCAGCCCCCGCACTTCTGTGCGCACGTACTTCGTGTGTGGGGCTCCATTTAATACAATTGTATGCTATCACGGACGTACTTATGTGCGGGCAACACGGACGTTAACACTGCGTTCGTCTGACCCCAGCCTAAATGCTAATTTAAGTCCTATTTTATTAAAATCCCCAGACAATATTTTTTTTTTTTTAAAAAAGGATTTTTATTTATTTATTAATTTTTTTAAAAACTTTTTTTACACCAAACCTAGTAGCATTGGTGAAGCAGCTTGTGTTTTAGATGGACCAATGTGTAATAATGCTTTGCGCCATCGCCTCCACATTTGGTCCCGGCGTCAGAAATGAGAAAGTGAGTTAGGGTAACAGTTATGGGAGAGTCTCCCCTTTTCAGCGGTACATCTCTTTAACCCCTTAGGTGCCACATCGCGATTCAAACCCAGAAATGACTGACATCTTGGATATCAGCCAAGCCTCTGGCTCACCCCTCACCCATATGGCAACAACGTCAGTGGATGGGGGGTGACTCGGAGGCTAGGGTGAAGCTGGAATGCAGGTGGATGGCACAGGAATCAGACTGGACACTTGGAGTAGGATATCACAGGAATACATATTGAAGGTACAGGAATTAGACAAGACACTTGAAGAAGAATGGGACAAGTATTCAGGCTGTTATGGAACACTGCAAGGAACTGTCACTAGTGGCACAAATAACCATTGAGAATAACCATTATACACCAAAGATTTTTATACCCGACTTGGAATAACAGTTACCATTCTTGAAGTTTGAAATGACTTTGGGCCCTATTTCCTAGTGCGTGCTAAAATGGAGACACTAGCGGGGAAAATGTGCACTTTCCCAGTAGCATCTCAATTTTAGCGCGATATTTAGCGCTTTCGCACCGCCACGAGTATCACCTCCTGGAGACTGTAGGACTCCATGGAGGGTTGCGCATTCAGGCAGTGAGCCCTGCGTGATCTCACTCTCCTGTGAGATCATGCAGCGCCGCGGAGTGATCGTGGAAGGAGACTGGGGACTATTTGTTCCCAGTCTCACTCTGCTCCCGGCGAGAGGAAGAGGCGGATCGAGCCACCATTCTTATTGTGGGATCCGAGGCGAGTATCGGATTTATTCGGCAGGTTGTAGGGGGAGTTAAATGATTTTGCAAATGTGGAATCATTTAGCACCAGCTTTTAGGTGTCGCTAAAATTTTGCTTTACGTGTCCCTGCAGTAATTAGCGCTAGCACTTTGTAATACTTTTTTTTTTTTTTTTTTTTTTTTAAATTTCAACATTTTATTTTGCAAAAATGTCATTGATACATAACCATTCTGTCAAAGAACGTATCGCATGAGAACAATATACATTCGATAATAAGGGGGGATAGGGGAAACATGGATATGACGCATAGTGATAACGAACGACGCGGTGATGCAAGACAGGGGAACGCATCGTAATTCCACATTATTAAAAAGAAAAAAAAGTCCACAGTAACCTATACGTTTGCTAACTGCTAAAATCAGAGAGTGGGAGAGAGCAAGAGGTAACAAGGGGGGGGGGACGTGTCGCGGTTCACTTTGAGGGGGAGAAGATGTCTCCAGCATCCAGAAAGGAACAACAAAACAAGAGGGAAAAAAAAAAAAAAACAACACCCCACCACATGAAAGGGAAGCTGGAGGGGGTGAAGGAAGTGGCAAAGGCCATATCCGTGACTCTCCTGGCACGCTCCCGGAGGAGGCCATGGAGGGTGTAATACTTTTTTTAACAAGCGCAACTCATAGAAAATATAACCGTAAATGCTTGAATGTTAAAATGTGAAAAAAAAACACTTTACACATTGTAAATTTTTGAAAATTCAAATTTTATTGCATTTTTTGTTATATACAGACAGGACATGACGTATACATATAATAATGATATATTATGAATCTTCCGAGTCTGCTGGAAAGAACGATATATAATATGTCTGGGTCATATAATAAAATAAGGCTTCAAAACGCAGTTAAACATGAGCGAAATCGGTAAAAATGAGCTCAGCCCAGAGGTGTGAAATTTCTCAGCAGCGAAAGGGTTAAAGTCACTTATCCTGGTGATAACGCTTACACACCCGAACGCTAAAGTCAGTGTTAGCTAGGGAATAGTGCCCTTTGAATTTTATGGGGCATATCCACTAATTCCCTATCTGGATCACAGATGTGTTACGTGGTTGCAAACACAGTTATTTTCACCACTTTTTGTAGCAACACTAAATAATGGAGATTAATGGTACAACTCCAATATGACGTGTTCATTCATAATCATAAAATCAGAATGATTCTTGAAGAAGCAAAAACAATTAGGGTTATTCAGAGAGAGGTGAAAACCAGGAGAATGACTGGAGAAGTGAAAATTCTAGGTCAAAATAGCCGATTTTGGACAGTGAGATAAATGGGAGAATTTTTCTGGTTTGGCTATTTTGACCCAGAGTTTTCACTTCTCCTGGTTTTCACCTCTCTCTGAATGACCCTGTATATTGATCAAAAGTGGAATTATACAAAGAGACCTGATTTCAGTGTATTCCTTATAATTATGAGTTGAGATTCTGGATTGTTTTCCAAACTGCACTTTTATTTCTGTCCTCTTTAGGCTAGGGTCAGACGAATGCATTTTTCACGTCTACCGTCAAAAAGTGCATTGATGTGTCCGAATGCATTTTTTCACGGAAGACGCGATAGCGGTCATACGATGCGCAATTTCGGCCATGATTTTTACGGATCCAAACCAGGAAACTTTGGGTGTCTGGACGTCATGATGGCCGGACATGAGCAGCGACTGACGTCTCCTAATCACGCATACACGCCGCTATGCGAACGCAGTGCACTCTGTACGTCAGTACTAGCGGTTCGTCGTTCTTGCAAAAATGCGTTCGTTTGCCGCTTGCGTTGCGCGGCCGAACTTTCGTGCCGCCGTACTTCGTGTGTGGGCTTGCGTTGGATGTCATTTGCCATAATCAAGTGCGGCTAAACGCACGTTCGCACTGCGTTCGTCTAACCCCAGCCTTAGGTCTGGCAGGAGAAAGTGCTAGTTTGCTGTCTGGAGGCTATTAATCATGCTAAAAAAAATGAAATAAAATCAGGTAAATAAGTGACATTACAGCAATAAGTGAAGCAAGTAATTTTCTGTTTTTAGAAAAAAACAAAACACATTTTTCCTATAATTAGTCAGCCCTACAAAACGTGTCCAGGATTTCCTTCAGCTTTTCATTCTTCTAAATCACATATTACTTATTTAATAAGTAATATAATACTTATTTGTGTGTGTGAGTATCATTATGTTATTCAGTACAGACGTTTCTCCCTCACATGTGCGGCGTGTTTAGAATGGGATGGAATCTCCCTGGGATGAATCACTTTCCAGAACAGACCAGATGCTCTAACCCGAGACTCACATCGAGTCAAACAATGTTCCATAAGTTTCATCACAATCTTTAGCTTCTCTAGTTTAAAATACAGAAACTGAATTTTCCTGACAGTTCTCCTAGTTTGTGGAAACTTAGATTTTTTTAGTTAAATTCCCCTTTCACTCCTAACTACTTTGCCGAAAGAAGAAAAAAAGTCAACACAGGAAAATAGTGTGTCTAATTGTTTAAACGATATGTCTTTTTTAAGGTATGTAAGGATAGGTGGTATTTCATGGGACATACATTAATTATTTATTTATTGTTTATTCTGCAACAAAATAAACTTTAATTGTGAAACACAGAATTAGGAATTTCTAAATCAGATGAACGTAAGAAACAAACTGATTTTGAATACATATAATTTTATCATTTTAGCATTTACTGTTTAATCTAATTTAGAAGCCTCTCTACCTGGCGTACCTCTATTTGTGATGAGTACAATAGTCTACAAATATTTACCTGTGCTCCTCTACATTTCATTTTGTATATGTTCCATTTCCCTCATATATAATGTCCTATTTTTGTAGTGAAATCACTTAATGGAGGAAAATCAGTAGAATAAATAATTCTGTGCTTACCTCTGATCCCGTGGGACACAGTGAGTCGTGATTTGTCACATTTTATGGATCCCAGTAGTTAAACAATGGGAAAAAATAGTTCTCGGTGTCACCCCATGGCCACAACGTGGTCTTGGACACATGAGCTCATTCAAAGCTCATGCAGAATTAAGCATAGCTTCATGGAGTCCTATGGACTCCATTAGCCACTACCAGCAGTGGCACTCAGCACAGCAGCGCTGCAGGTATCTATGAGCGGCTACCAAATATTCCAACTCAAGCCACTTAGGCTAGGGTCAGACTAACGCATTTTTCACGTTGTCCGTGAAAAAGTGCGTTCGAACGAATGGACGTATTTTTTCACGGAATACGCGATAGCGGTCATACAATGCGCATTTTCGTCCGTGATTTTGTACGGATCATCAATAAAACACTTTTTGCGTCTGGACGTTATGTTGGCCGGACATGTGCAGCGTCTGACGTCTCCTAATCACGCACACACGCCGCTATGCGGACGCAGCGCACTCTGTACGTCAGTACTAGCGGTTTGACGTTCTAGACAAAATGCGTTCGTTTGCCACTTGCGTTGCGCGGACGAACTTTCGTGCGGCCGTTCTTCGTATGTTCCCCGGCATTGGACGTCATTTGCTGCTAGCACGGCCGTGATTTCGTGCGTCTAAACGCACGTTAAAACTGCTTTCGTCTGACCTTAGCCTAATACAGCGGCTTAGTTGCAACAGAGTTATTTACAGAGAGCCACTAAGGCCGGGGGCACACTAGGCGTTTTTTCTGCGCACTAGTGCTCGTTAAAACGCACTTCCAGCGTTCTAGAGCCCCCCTCAGTGCTGCAAAGCACGATCCTCCATAGGATCGCGCTTTGCAGCCCCGTTGACGCGCATCCTAGTGCATCGACGGTGAGGATCTCTAGACGCACACATGCTACGTGCGCACTAATTGCGTGTGCACAAGCATGTGACCGGCAACGCTGCAACGGACGCCGGTAAGTGTGTTTTAACACGTGCTAGTGCGCAGAAAAAAACGCCTAGTGTGCACCCGGCCTAAGGGTTATTGGGGACCACTGATATTTTCCCTTCTGCTGTAGCTTCCTGTTACTGACTTGGGGTCCTAGTCCAGTCTTGCCATTATACACAATATCCCCAGCTGGTAGCTTACCAGCACAAGCCACTATTCCAAACGAGCCACATCTACAACTGCTTTCTGTAAATTTATAGCTCCTTTACTTTGAGCTGTTAATATATGGTTAACTGATGAAGGATGAGACATTCCAAACTCACTCACTCTTCATCAGATCCATCTGTTATTCAGTAAAGGATAATGGCTTTTAAACCAGAGTTTTAAAGAGAGTTTGGTTTTTCAAAATCACTTAACATTTACATTTAAACTCACAAAAAAATCCAAACTTAGCTCAGATCCCAGGGTGAAGGGGGTGGCATGATCCACTACTTCCCCAGTGTACTAAGCAGTACACTGGGAAGAAAGAGTTCCAATTGCTGTTCCGCAGATCCTTCCGATGTCCCTGCGTGTGTAATCCTGCTGTTCTCAAGCAGAGTCGCACTTGGCTTCCTAGAGTCCTATAGATTCAAGGAGCCAACTACAGAGCCACTATCAACCTGCAGCTCACAGAGATTCCCCCTGAGTTGTAATCAGGGCCGGATTAGCATAGGGGCTATTACAGCTGCAGCTCCAAGCCATGCCTCATAATAGGCCCAGAGAAAGAATAACTATATCTGCATAGATGGTTATTTAGACTCTGGACCCGTAGAAGCTACAGGGTCATGTGAGGTATCATTGGAAAGGCCAGATCATGGCATTTTCAATAGTATCAGACATGACCTGGTTGTATGTAAAAATAAAAAAATAAATATTTTTTTCTCTTTTGTTTCTAACACAACACTGCGGTTAACTTTTCAATTATAAACTCGCCATCTCATTTCCCATGTCACCAGCAAGTGTGAGGTGATGGCACAATGCGTTATTATGCAGTGTTCCATCAAATACCTAAATCACCGAACTGCAATGAGGAGCACAGAGAGGGTCTTTGGAACCCTGCATCCCTAATCTTTACACAACAGAAGGTGATGTGTCATTGAAAAGGACAGAGTCTGGCTTTTCCAACAATACCAAATATGACAATGTAAAATCTAAAAGAAAAAAAAAAACCTTATTTATTTATTTTTTGTTCCAAAGCATATAAAATTAGCAATATCACTACCGTTACTTTCTCATTCCGCATGCGACAAGCAAGTTCAGTGTTTTATATATTGTCATATTATTCATAAACCACAATGCGTCAAAATACAAGCTTTTTTTAAGTGAAAATTGCATATTTTCTCAGAAAAATGCAGTAACGGGTTTCCGTTTAAATTTTTTATTTAACAAGCTTACACCATAGAATATGTAATCACAAAGGCTTAGAGATTAAAATGTGAAAAAATAATTTTACACGCTGTAAATGATTGAAATCTAGATGGAAATTTTCATTTTTTTTAAAAAAAAATTTGTTATAGCATTTTGACGCGACATGATGTATACAAATAATAATATATTTTGACTCTGCCGAATCTGCTGAAAAAAAGATACAGAATTTGTCGGGGTCCTATTAACCCCTTAAGGGCCACTGACGTACCCTGTTCGTCCTGTTCTCGGGTCTCCCTTAGACCCGCGGACGTACAGGGTACGTCAGCGGCGCCTAATCCCTTGCTCCCTCCCTTGCTGGATCCCACCGCGATCTGGCAGGGAGGAAGCCTGCCCATGTGATTTACATGGGCAGGCGAGGCTGATGACGTCGCCACGCTGCGTGGTGACGTCATCAGCAGGCGTCCCCACGCATTTCAATGGAGGGGAGGGGGGGCTCCTTCAGAGCCCTCTATCTCCCCAACCATTGAAGCTAGGGAGATGCCGTTTGCACCGCTGGAGAGGGGAGAGCCTCCCCTTTTCAGCGGTGTATGGCATTAAGGCTAGGGTCAGACTAGCGCAGTTTTAACGTGCGTTTAGCCGCACGAAATCACGGCCGTACTAGCAGCAAATGACGTCCAATGCCGGGGAACATACGACGAACGGCCGCACGAACGTTCGTCCGCGCAACGCAAGTGGCCAACGAACGCATTTTTTCGAGAACGTCAAACCGCTACTACTGACGTACAGAGTGCGCTGCGGCCGCATAGCGGCATGTGTGTGTGATTAGGAGACGTCAGACGCTGCTAATGTCCGGCTAACATAACGTCCAGACTCAAAAAGTGTTTTATTGAGGATCCGTACAAAATCACGGACGAAAAAGCGCATCGTATGACCGCTATTGCGTATTCCGTGAAAAAATACGTACGCTCGTTCGACCGTACTTTTTCACGGGCAACGTGAAAAATGCGTTCGTCTGACCCTAGCCTTACAGTTTTGCCGCCGGATCACGTTGCGGCGCCAATTGGCGCCAAAACGCGATTCAAACCTGGAGGGGGGCTGACATCTTGGATGTCAGCCAAGCCTCCAGGTCCCCCCCACCCACTGACAACCTCACCATATGTGTGAGGATGTCAGTGGGCCAGTTAACCCTCTAGCTGCCATGTAGAGATAAGGGGATCCTAAGGATCCCTTTGTCTCCAGATCCATGGCAGCTAGATGGTCATATTTGACATCATTTGAAAGGCCTGATTATGGCCTTTCCAATGATACCAAACATGACCAGGTTTGGTTTTAAAAAAAATATATTTTTAAAAATTAAATAAAAAAAATAATAAAAAAATGTAATAAAATAAAAAAATGTTTTTTTTTAAAAGTTTTTTTTGTCTGGGGGGAGTTTAATTAAAGAGGACCTAGGCTGTCATCTAAAAATAATTAGCACAAAATGGTCAGAATGAGCGCCGCGCACATAGGTGAACTGTCTCAGCAGTGAAGGGGTTAAAAAGCAAACGCATGTAAAAATTGGGTATTTCTAGTCTCGGGACAAAATTTTGAACCTATTTTTGGGTGGTTGTAGATTTTGGGGATTAAATTACAAAAAAGTGTGTTTTTACCATTTTTTTTCCTCATATTTCATATTTTTTTTATAGTAAATTATTCGATATGATGGAAATAATGGTATTTCTAGAAAGTCCATTTAATGGCGGGAAAAAGTGTGTATAATATGTGTGGGTCGAATAAACGAGTAAGAGGAAAATTTGACCTAAACACTAACAGCGCAGAAACGTAAAAACAGCAGCGGTCACTAAAAGACGGATTTGTGTAAAACCGCCCGGTCACTAAGGGGTTAAAAAAACATGACTTCAAATCGCATTTAAACATGATGTGCGCAGTACAGTGAAAATGAGCTCAGCACACAGAGGTGAAATGGCTGAGCAGGAAGGGCTGTGCTCCTCTCTGCTGCAGCTTATTACTGTGGAGAGGTGTGGCCACGATGAATAATATTAGAGAATATCAGTGCAGAAGCCCCGAGTAAGACCAGAGATGAACGGCCAACGCACTTCAAGTGGGGGTCGAGTTGCTGCACTATGGCCCTCTGCGTTGTGCTTGCCCCCTAGGCCAAAAGTTGTCAGTCGGCCCCTGGTAATGGCACATTGGAAGTTGAGAAGTAGGGGCAGAGGCACACCAAACTCTTCCACTTCAGGCCCATGAAGGCCTTAATCCAGTACTGGATATACGTGGACATGAGTTGGCGGGGCAGGCAGCATCTCATTCTTGAATCCAGGCAGTACAATGTCTTGGACCGGCCCTGCATCTAGCTATATGTCTAAACAGCTCCACACCTACCATAATATATACACACACACCTGCCTGGTTATATATAAAGTATATCCTTTCCTACATTACATATGTATACTATTTTTCTCACACAGTATCTGCCTGGTTAGATATACCCGTATCTGCACTAATAAATAAAATATGTTTTCATTTCACTAAGTGCAGAGAAAAGCTGCCGCAAAAGCGCTGATTTAAAAAAAAAAACGCTGCAGAACCATGAAATTATCGGATCCAATAATTTCAGCAGGTCCGGCAGCTTATCGAATCGGATCCAATTCGATAACCCGCCGGGAACCCGACCAAAATTATTGGATCCATTAATTTCGGCGGTTTTGCTGCGTTTTTTTTAAATCCGATAAATTAGCAGGTCTGATCCGATAAACCGCCGCAAACATGCCAGACGCGTCCGAAAAAGCCGACAAACAAAAAAGATTCAATGTGTCAAATTTGAAACGCTGTTTGCAAAAAAAACTATTGGACGGAAATGTCTGGAATTAACATATAAGGTCCTATGAATAATAATGAAAATGTCTGTTACAGAAAAAAAAAACACTTTTTAAAAGAAATCGGGGAAAAAAGTTTGGCGAAACAAATGCCGAAAAATGGCTAAAAAATAAATAAAAAGACTTTTTGCTGCAGATTAAAAGAATAAACAGTTTAATAGATGTTGAATAGAAACGTGAATATTTTTAATATTGAAACCATTTGGATTTGTCTGAATAAACCTGCCGAATGGAACCACCGAACATCAGGGCATTTCACTGACATTTCTCTGCTATTTGATGTTCTCTGAATAGATCAACCATTGCTTCTCTATGGGGTTTCCTTCATTAATGAATGATTCCAGGGTTTCCGCAAACCTCTCTACTCTTAACTTTAAAATAAATAATAATTAAATACAAAATGTAAAAAAAAATCAAGGACAGGTACTCCATTTCAAAGATTTTAAGATATTCAAGGTCTTTAAAGATGTTAAAAACCACCTACCATTAGGAATAAAACAATAGGGATCTGGCCACCTATGATCATATGACGCTTAAGCCTGACACACGTCAGTGTATCCCATCTTTGACAGGTCCTGCACCTAATTACAGTCCGTAAAGGAATAAATCATTTACAAATCAATAAAGTAAGTGGCAAAATGATGTGCTACACAAAATAAAGAATATTTAGTGGGGTTCTTTGATGTAAGACGGTGCATACCACGGTCCCATAAAAGACAGTTTATATAAAGTTTCAGTAAGAACAGATCAGCCCACATTATATGAATCACACAGGATTAACACGTCCTAAACATCAAATGTGCACACCACAGATCTTAAAAAATAAGTATATCCTAATATAATTTACAGTAATTATTGCTTCCTCCACAAATCCTCCCGGATTGGACAGTATAAAATAGGTTTCTAAGAGGAAGGCGGAATGAATGCAACATAAACATCATAAATAAGTATGATAGTACTGGTTTGTCAAAATGTTGTTGAATGTATTGTAACCCTCTCTGTACTGTGCCCATTGTACAGCGCTGCGGAATATGCTGGCGCTTTATAAATAAAGATTGATGCTAATAATAATAATAGTGCAGACTGTATGAGATTTGTATACAAACACGGACGAGTGCAATCACACATGTTTATATCCCAATTTCCTACAGTTTGCACTATGTTACTTATTTATATTTTTTGGTTGCATTCATTCCTCTTTTGTTTATATATTCCTAACAGTAATATTAGTTTTATTTCTTTTGGTCTGGATGTCCGCTTCCCTTCATTTTATATTTTCATTTCTGTCCACCTCTTTGTTTCTTCTAGCTGTACCTGTCTCTTCCTCTTCTATCTCCCTGTGCATCCTCCTCCCCCTTCTGTATATACACACTGTCTGTGTGTCACTGCGTGTGTTTAATCCTATCTCTCTTTAAAGGATTGTTTTGTGTAATCCCTTTAACACTTCATTCTGCTAATTATCCGGAGAACGAGGTCCATGTTGGGAGGGTGGGTGAACAAGCACCATTACATCATGGCGAGGGGGGTTGTAGTCGGTGTGACCCTAGCGTAACCGTACTAACTCGACAATAGGGGCAGCGTCTATCACTAACACACTGTGACAGGAGGATTAGAGATGGATTCGCGCATGCACAGACACACACACACAACTATTACACACTAGGGTAGGCCCTCAATTATATCACACAATTATACCCAAGGACTAGTACACAAAATAAACCAAAAAAATACAACACAGTAACAAAAAAATCTAAAGGGCTTATTCGCTAAGCACCGTACTTGCGACTGAAGTGCACGAATGGTGAATTTCAACGTATGGTGCAATTTCGGGGCAGTTCATCTATTCAAAAAGCTGCACATACTGGCGTTTTGGCGACGCAATACAGTGCAGTTTGCCGCAGTTCTGTGGTAGCAAAATTATCCCATAGAAAAGAGAAAAGCCGAACTGCACCGAAATTTTGGCGAAATGACCTGATTTTGTTTCAGTTCAACAGGTTTAAGCAGACGACTCTCATAGATTTCAATGTAAAAAAGTAATACAATTTTAAATTATTTTTTTTTTTAAAAATGTATTCTTTTCATTTTCACCTATAGTCTTTTTATTTTTTAAAACACCTTTATGTATTTTTTAGATTAAATTTTTGTTTCCCAAAACGGCTTTTTTTTTCTGTAACAGAACTTTTTATTCTTTTTATAAATTACCATTTTTATATTATTTAGACATATTTTAATGCATTTTTATAGGTTTAAACACCTATTAGGAGAATTGGAGAGTTGCGTTTTCTGCAGTGAAATTTCGGTGCTTTGTGGATAGACCCTTAAGGCTAGGGTCAGACGAAAGCAGTTTTAACGTGCGTTTAGACGCACGAAATCACGGCCGTGCTAGCAGCAAATGACGTCCAATGCCGGGGAACACACGAAGTACGGCCGCACGAAAGTTCGTCCACGCAACGCAAGTGGCAAACGAACGCATTTTTTCTAGAACGTCAAACCTCTAGTACGGACGTACAGAGTGCGCTGCGTCCGCTAGAGGCGTGTGTGCGTGATTGGGAGACGTCAGACGCTGCTAATGTCCGGCCAACATAACGTCCAGACACAAAAAGGGTTTTATTGATGATCCGTACAAAATCACGGACGAAAAGGCGCATCGTATGACCGCTATCGGTACTCCGTGAAAAAATGCGTCCATTCGTTCGAACGCACTTTTTCACAGACAACGCGAAAATGCGTTCGTCTGACCCTAGCCTAAACTGTTACATTACATATTAAGAAGGCCGAAAAACGTAAGATAATGTAAAATAAAACACTTATCGTCAAAGTGACAAGGCAACGTTTCCAAATAGTCATTGTGCATATGTATTAAAGCTGAACAGTAAAATAAGTAATAAGTGGTCTGAGTGTATACTATGCTTGACACATGTAAATCTATTTTCATTTTGTCGTTTTAAAATAGTCAGGTGAATTATTATCTATAATGTTTATTATTAACATATGTTTTAATTGACAATAGGAGTCAAAATCTTGGTATCGCACGTTTTACAATGAACGTGAATGTGTTTTTTAAAGAGGGATTATACATGCGAGGCCCTCCTTTGAACTGGGAAGAGCAAGTCGTTTATGAATAACTTTGGCTCAAGCCATTAAACATTAGCAGCTTCACTTTACTAACTCTATTACAAGTGAGCTGCTATGTTAAGTGCCGTATTAATTGGGAGCTGTTAATAAATGCCGTCAGCTACACCACTCACCACCACTGGTAAAATTTTCTACAGCAAATTCACTTGACAGCTCTTTCTTGTAGCTGGTAATTGTTTTGTCATTACTAGCTGCAAGCAAGAATAACGAGCCATCTTGGAGCTGCACGTTATTCGCTGCTGCCCCCTCATTAGCTCTTCCTGTAGAAAGTATAGGAAATGTATATTTACAGTGTCAGTGTACCTATCTGGTCTGAAAGCAATAGAAGGGTTTGGACAGTTGTAACGTGACACATATATCTAAAATTGGACATGAGGGTAATCGGAGAGCTCCAGCATGCGCCATAGGAATATGAGACAACTGAGGTTGGCAGAGATGTCTTGAGGGATATTAAGGTCGGGGCTCCAAGGAAATGAATGTCAGCAAACTGGCAGCAGGTGAGCTGAACCTTTAGAGGGTAGAGGAAGTGAAAGAAGACTATAGAGGTATGGGATGTGGATAAGCTGAAGTAGTGAGGCTGCAACCAGCAAAGAGGCACAGGTAAGCCTCAAATGGGAAATTAAAATGAATAGTGTTAATGAATGGCCAGTGAGTGACACAAAGATTTGCAACAGGGTTGATGTTCCTGGAGGGATCAGCCAAATGACAAATGATTTAGGTAAACTAAAAAAATGGTGGGAGCTGTGGCAATTGAGTTTTAATGTGGATAAGTGCAAGATAATGCACCTGGGACGTAAAAACCCAAGGGCTGAATATAGAATATTTGTTACAGTCCTAACCTCAACATCTGAGGAAAGGGATTTAGGGGTCATTATTTCAGAGGATCTAAGGGTAAGTAGTCAATGTAATAGAGCAGCAGGAAATGCTGGCAGAATGCTTGGTTGTGTAGGGAGAGGTATTAGCAGTAGGAAAAGGGAAGTGCTCATGCCACTGTACAGAGCACTGGTGAGACCTCACTTGGAGTGCTGTGTGCAGTACTGGAGACCATATCTCCAGAAGGATATAGACATCTTAGAGAGAGTTCAGAGAAGGGCTACTAAAATGGTGTACAGCTTGAAGGAGAAAAGTTACCAGGAAAGGCTTAATGATCTTAACATGTACAGCTTGGAAAAAAGACGAGACAGAGGAGATATGATAGAAACATTTAAATACGTAAAGGGAATCCACAAGGTAGAGGAAGGGAGTATATTTAAACGGAAACAAAGTAGCAAAACAAGAGGACATAGTCTTAGATTAGAGGGGCAAAGGTTTAAAAGTAACATCAGGAAGCATTATTTTACTGAGAGGGTGGTGGATACATGGAACAGCCTTCCAGTAGAAGTGGTAGAGGCCAAAACAGTAATTGAATTTAAGCAGGCATGGGATAGGCATAAGGCTATCCTAAACAAAAGATAAATCCAGGTAAAGTATCCATGTAATTGGGCAGACTAGATGGGCCGAAAGGTTCTTATCTGCCGACATTTTTCTATGTTTCTATGTTTCTATGAGTGAGGACAATTAGCATATGCAACATCACTTGTATACCTTTTTAATGCAATATTATTGTGCTCCCTGTAGAAACAAGAAATTCTCTGTGAGATCTCACTCATTTTACCCTGTACTACTGTAAAGAAGCTACAAGCAGCAGCCCCACTCTCACTGTAACAAACCTTGCTGTTGCATTACAACACCCAGGGAGAGGGCAGAATACAGGGAGAGCTCTGGGGTTACTTGCTGTACAGGGATACGATTCAGGGTGTTATAATGGCTGAACATCCCTGTACAGTACAGATACAAGGTGTTACTGTAATACAGGAATTATGTCACATACGGGTATTATTTTTATTCTATTGTTATTTTTTGTGGAAGCTGCATTTCCTATAATCTCTATGATCACTACAAATCCCCATTAGCAGGATACCTGACCATTTTTATTATCTATCTTTATCACGTTTACTGTATTTAACACAATGCCCATTTCAGCCTGTATGCTGATAATGCAGCCTTCCTTTGAAATTTTGCGAGATAAGGGACACCATCTAAAGTTTACAGTTACAGGTATTTATAAAGCGCTAACATGTTCCGTAGCACTGTACAATGGGTGAGACAGAATAACAAATATACATACAAGTTAAACACACAGAACAGTAAGAGAGAGGACCCTGCTTGAGAGCTTAGAACCTTTCACCCCAGCAATATTTCTAAAAAGGATACATGAAAAAATAGAAATGTATACATTTAGATAGACTTAATCTTTTAACTATCTCAGAATAGCAATTATTTAAAAAAAATATTAAGTGTTGTACCCTATTTATTTGTTAACTTCTATTAATGTGTTTCAAAAAAATATGATGAAATTTTTTTTGCCAACAAAAAGTGCTTGGCAGTGAAAGGTTCACACCGTGTGATCCATTGCAAGTTATTGCACTCCAGCTATTATTATTATCATCATCATTTAAAAAGCGCCAACAGTTTCCTCAGCACTTTACAATAACCAAAGGTAACAAGATACACCTAAAACAGACATAAGATGGAAACAAGAGGTGTAGAGGCCCTCCTCATAGGAGCTTACAGTCTAGAGGGATTGGTGTTGAGGAAGATAGATTTACTGGATGTGAGGATCACTAGTGCCAGTGGTTCGGGTATGGTGGGGCAATGGAAACGGCCGATGTGTGAGTAGGTGAGCAGATGGGTGAGTTGCATCAATCATGTGGTACGCTGATCTACTATAGGTCTTGACAAATTGGTCAATTCTGCGTACAAATTAATTTCTCCATATCCACACATTTGTTCCATGTTTTCAGATCAAGAGTAAAATATGATACAAGTTGGGCAACCCTCATCAAAATTGTCACAAGTGGAAAACTCCACACTAGTCCTCTGTATCTCACATAGGATATATATATATATTTATATTTCTCTTAACGTAGAAAGTTCCTTTCAGGATATGTGTATAAAGTGTATATCATACATAAATAAATTTCTTGTTTGTCCCATCCCCAAAATATCTTATTGTTATGTGCAAATATCCCAAATTCCAAAACAAATCCAAAACCCAATAGAGTTCTGTTTCCAAGCATTTTGGATAAGAGATTCTCAACTGTAATATCACCTTCTTTAATAAAATTGTAATAAAGGTAAAATCCTCTCTACTTGTTCCCCATACTCGTTACACTACTCTTTTTTTTATTTTTTTTGCTATTTTGTGTTTATTTGTCTACAGATTTTTTTTTTTTGAGAAAGGATTTTACCAGGAAGGATACATTGAGATTTCTCTCGTTTTCAAGTATGTCCTGGGTGGCGAGTATGTACAGTTAGGTGTCTTGCCCAAGGACACTTACTGGAGAGGTGCTCTTGCTGGGATATGAACCTGTGTCTCCACAGTCTCCCTTCACACAGAGCAGTGATGTTACCTCTACTCCACCCAGCTGGCACTAAAGTTACAAATGTTATCGTTATATGTAAAAAAAAAATATAAAACATGACACATTAGCTATACACTAGGATTGAATTATTTTCGTTTCCTCATATTTTTTAATTACTATAGATTTAGAGCAGTCCATTCGAGCGGTAACGATTGCATGAGACTTGGCAATTCCTTCAGGTTGATACTGCTCCTTTTGCTATTCCAAGTCAAGTTGTAATGTGCATTGCTCAGCATTTTTGTGTGAATGTCCAAAGGATTCTTTAGGCACCGCCAGTGTTTTTCGAAGTTGTAAACACTAGTGTAAAATGACAGTGTTCCAACTTCAAAAACACCCGCATTGCATAAAAGTTAAGTCTTAGGCTAGGGTCAGACGAACGCATTTTTCACGTTGTCCGTGAAAAAGTGCGTTCGAACGAACGTACGTATTTTTTCCCCGAATACGCGATATCGGTCATACGATGCGCCTTTTCGTCCGTGATTTTGTACGGATCATCAATAAAACACTTTTTGCGTCTGGAGGTTATGATGGCCGGACATTAGCAGCGTCTGACGTCTCCCAATCACGCAAACACGCCGCTATGCGGCCACAGCGCACTCTGTACGTCAGTAGTAGCGGTTTGACGTTCTCGAAAAAATGCGTTCGTTGGCCACTTGCGTTGCACGGACGAACTTTCGTGCGGCCGTTCGTCGTATGTTCCCCGGCATTGGACGTCATTTGCTGCTAGCACGGCCGTGATTTCGTGCGGCTAAACGCACGTGAAAAATGCGTTCGTCTGACCCTAGCCTAAATAGTGTCAGAAGAGGCCGCACTGTGAAGCTTCTTTTGCCACTTTATGGATTCAACCTTTTTACAATGCCAATGTTATTCGATACTGCAATGCTAGTGATTTTCACCAGTGTTTGCAACTTCGACAAACACCGGCAGTACCTGAATTACCCCGCATGTGTTTTTACGACCTGTAGTTTGTATAGGATGGACTATAATGGCACTAGCTCTTAAATAATGGGTGACTACAAGATGCTTGGTATTCTTAGCACTGGACCAAAAAGTCCTTGGGCAAGACACCTAACGGTACATACTCGCCACCCAGGACATACTTGAAAATGAAAGAAATCTCAATGTATTCTTCCTGGTAAAATACTGTCTCAAAAAAAAAACTATTTAATAATAAATAATGTCAGCAAAAGCTTGTTGAAAAGTGGTGTTGCTAAGGCAAGATCAATTATATCCAGTTAGAAAACAGACCCCTTGCATCTATTTATAGGGTGTGCAAAGTACAGTAAGCTTGCACAAGCTAATGATCACAATGCACAAATGGGTTTAGCGTTAGGGATGTAATAGGGGGGGGGGCATGCGCTAAACTCACTTAGTCTAGCGTTAATGCTTACATATCTGAGCACTACAGTAATGTTAGCATTAAGATTGTAGTATGGCCCTGAATAACTTGAATCAGAGTCTCTCAAGTCACCAATTTATTTATTTGTTTGAAAATCTAGTGGAAATCCCTTATAGCGCATCAATATAGTTCATTGCATATGAACAATACAAACATTTGTGTCAGTAATGCAATAAAGTGCAATAGTGCTTATTGTCACTTTATCCCTACAGTAGTGCAGGATTAGCCAAGTGCAATAGTGCATATAGAGTCCAATATACATATAGGGCAGTTCAACAGGCAACAGCCAATAAAGTGCAGCAGTGTCCAGTGATAAGGAAAAAATTGTTCAGTCACGTGCAGTAGTGCATGCAGTAACCAACAAAATGAGAAGATATTCAAAAAGTGTCAATCAACTTGGTCCTCCTTATTATTCCAGTAGTAAGTCCATGCCGTCCTCAGCGTCTCTCAAAAACAGAAAAAGAGACACGAAGAATAATAGTGCAGAGGATCCTGACAAAAATGGTGCTAAAGGGGTATATACCACTCACATTTGCAAGAGCCTGTGGAATTCTCAGCTCTAGGTTTTACTGCCTCTGGCCACATAAAGAGTGGCACTTCCCTTCTTTAACCCGCAGTGATTGCTGGATAAACTGCCGACGTCAAGACACCTGTAGTGAAGGTGAGTCCTATCGAAACATGAAAACACAGGCAGCTGTGTAGCAAACCATAACTGCTCATGCTGCTTTTCAGTTATTTGTTTGTTGTGAAGCGATGAAGGGCACTATCATGTGCGTGGAGTTAAAACAGGGTTGCAAAGGAGGAAAGCTTGCGCTGGCAAAATTTCCCCTTAGTGTCCCCGTTTTATAAGCAGAATACGAGGCAGGTGCTGAAATCAGCAGCCTGCCTCGTAACGGCCGCCTACCCTTCAGAATACTCGTGGCAGTGCTAACGTGCCTCCACGAGTATCCCCTCCTGGAGTCCATAGGACCCCATGGAGGCTTCTGCTGCCAAGTCACTTGACCTGCACAATCTTGCGAGTGAGTGATTGGCGGAGGGAGACTGGGGACTATTTGCCCCTAGTCTCACTCTGCTCCTGACTACTGGAAGTGGCGGCTCGGGCGGCCATTCTCGCAGCAGGATGAAAGGTGAGTATCAATTTGGGGGGGGGGGCGTTCAGCTGGTGCTGACTGATTCCGCAGAAGCCGAATTAGCACCAGCTAGCTGCAGCGGTGCGTAATTAGCTTTTTGACTATGTGACCTTAACGATAATTGTGGATTATTCCAGCCTTGGTGTTAGAATAATCTTAATTTTAATAAAGACAGGAAGCGAATATTTTGCATTCTCTTTTCTTTACTAAACAAACAGCAGCAAAGGAAAGTTTACATAGCAACAGCAGTAACCAATAAACAACAAGTGAGTAGTCAGTCTTAGCCACGCCCTCTTTTCTTGGATGCGGAACGATCAGGAGAGCTGTGATGTGGAAATCCAGTGATCCCAGAAGTAGGATAAAACCCGGAACAGGAGGAGAGGAAGCCAAGATGAAACCGGAAACAACAGGATGGACCGTCGTAGGGCCAGAAACCCGCAGGCGTCCGAAAGGATAAAAGTCCAACGGGACCGAAGAAGGAACTCAAACTAAGGAGGAAAACAGAGGATACGTGAAAGTACCATGTGGTGGAGATTTGCCAAGCAACAGTGACCTAACTGACTCGCCGATAGCTAAGCATTATTAACAGTTAAACAAATGAGAGAGTAGCCCTTGGCTAGACTAACTAAACATGCATAAACGCAAACCCTACTCAGGGGAAGGAAGAAGGTTATACAGATGATATACAAAGTCATGGTTGAGTAATCATTTATTCCATGTATTCATATAGTTATTAAAATTATTATTATTATTTTTTTATTATTTTTTTTTTATTTTTTTTTGAACATGCCGAATCCAGAACAATGCGAAGAAACCCGGGTATGGGCGGGTGGGAAAAATATTCGCCTCCTGTCTTTATTAAAATTAAGATTATTCTAACACCAAGGCTGGAATAATCCACAATTTTATATCAAGGCAGGAGGCTTCATATTTTGCAGTTTCAAAGCTGCACTAAAGCCCCAGATGCATGGGAGCAAGGACGAAAATAGAAAGTACGGAAAGTAACCGCCCTAGACCAGTCAGCGGCCGCAAGGATATCGGCCAGAGATCCACCGGCGTCCGCAGCTGAGGAAGCCGCTGCGCCGCGCACGGAGTGAGCGCCAAAGTGGGGAGCAACGCCCGCCAAAGACAGAAGCCAGCGAACCCACCTGGAGAGTAGCGGAGAGAGAGGTTTAAAAGGAGATACATAAGAGACCAAGAGTTGGCCAGTCGGAGAGGAGCGCAAGGGGCGCAAACGGGAGAGGTAAGTATAGACACAACGAGCCACACACAACAGAGGGTCTGAAGGAAAGTAAGGGTAGAAAACCGCAGTGGAAAGCGTTTTAGTGCGCCTGGTTAGTGTGAAGATGACGCCTTCGGGGGAGAAGACCACAGCGTGCGCATCAAAAGCTCTAACGTCGGAGACGCGCCGAAAGGACACCAAACACAAAAGGACTGTTAGTTTGGCCGAGAGCTGGCGCAGGGAAAGCGAATCGTTGTCCGGCCAGCTGCGCAGGAAATTTAGCATAAGCGACACGTCACAAAACACAGCGTACTTAGGGGCCGGCGGACGAGCGAGTCGAATGCCCCGGAGGAGGCGACATACCGAAGGGTCCCGACCCACAGAAACGCCTCCCAGGGGAACGCGAGCTGCCGAAATGGCCGATCGGAACAGATTAATGGTACGATACGATTTTCCAGATGACGACAGGTCCGCCAGGAAATTCAGGACTAGAGCTAATGGTGCTGTAACGGGATCAGCCTCTTGTTGCACACACCAGCTACCCCAAGCTCTCCAGGCGTACCGGTAGCTTTTTCGTGTGCCTGGAGCCCAGGATTCCCATAACAGAGATCGAGCTGCTTCCGATAGGCCTGGCAGCATGCAGGGTCCCCGGAAATCGACCAAGCCACTAGAGGCAGGTTGCCCTCCAGGACCAACGGGTGTGGACCGCCTTGAGGATCCGTCAGAATGGAATGGAATGATGGGAGCCGAAGCGGATGGAGACACGAAAGTTCCAGCGCCAGAGGAAACCAGGGCTGAGCATGCCATAGAGGCGTGAGTAGGAGAAGTCGATTCCCTCGTCTGCGGACTTCCTGGATCGTACGCGTGATCATCTGGAATGGTGGGAAAGCGTAGGCCCCCGACTGCGGCCAGGGCTGTAGGAAGGCGTCCACCGCCGTTGCCTGGGGATCCGGGAGCCAACTGAAGTAGGCCGGCGTCTGATGGTTCAAGCGAGAAGCGAAGAGATCGAGGTGAAGGGGTCCCCTTCGTAGAGACAGTCGTCGGAACGTCTAATTTCCAATCGCTGGAATCTCTCCAATGCCGTGAGAACCAATCCGCCACATAGTTGGAGGTACCGGGCAGGTATTCTGCTTTGAGGGAGATGTTCCGTTCCAGGCAGTAGTTGAAGAGGGATAGGGTAAGGTCCGACAGGAGCTTGGAACGGGAGCCCCCCAGCCGGTTGACATATTGGACCGCCGAGATGTTGTCCATTCGAAGGAGGAGAGTGCAGTCCCTGAGGTGCTGGGTAAAGCTGCGGACGGCGAAGGAGCCGGCGATGAGTTCCAAGCAGTTGATATGGAGGTGTTGTTCCTCTGGTGTCCATGCGCCGCCCGTGGATGCAGAGCCACAGGTCGCTCCCCAACCCGATTGGCTGGCGTCCGATTCCAGCACGAAGTCTGGTAGGGAGCCGAAGATGGCTCGCCCATTCCATGCCTCCATATGGCGTAACCACCAAAGGATCTCCACTCTGACCTCTGGAGTGATGGGAACCAACTGGTCGTAGGAGGGGTTTAGACGGAGGTACTCGGCCTTCAAGTGCTGCATCGCTCGGTAGTGCAGTGGACCGGGGAATATGGCCTGAATGGATGAAGAGAGGAGGCCTACCACCCTTGCCAGATCCCGAAGGCAGATGGTCTCCGATGAAAGGACTCCCCGCAAGGCCTTTTTGATGGCTCGAAGCTTTTGTGGAGGGAGGCGAAGCTGGCAGGATCTGGAATCTATGTCGAATCCGAGGAAGGTGATCGTCTGGGCTGGACATAGTGCTGACTTGTCCCTGTTGATGAGGAAGCCCAGGTCCTGCAGGAGAGTCATCACCAGGGCCGTGTGTCGGGCGGATTGGGTCGGGTCTTGGGCTAGTATCAGTATATCGTCCAGGTAAATGATCGTCCTGATGCCCTGAGCCCGTATGGAAGCCATAACCGGTTTGAGGAGCTTCGTGAAACCCATGGCGCGGAGCTGAGGCCGAATGGTAGGCAGGTGAAGTGCCACAGATCGTGGTGCCAGAGGAACTGTAGGTACGGTCGGTGAGCGTGATGAACCGGTACCGTGAGGTAGGCGTCCGTGAGGTCCAGCCTTGTGAACCAGTCGCCGTCTCGGAGAAGATCTCTGAGTAGGTGTATGCCCTCCATTTTGAAGTGGCGATAGGACACGAATGTGTTGAGGGCCTTTAGATTTATGACTGGCCGGAGGTCCCCAGATTTCTTGTGTACCAGGAAAATGTTGCTGACGAAGCGCGGGGGATCTGACGCGGGAAGGATTGCTCCTTTCAGTTGCAGCGCGCAAAGTTCCCTGTCTATTAGTGCTGTCTCCTGTAAGGAGTAACGGGCTAGAGGCGGGGAAGCAGACTGGACGGGGACCTGGGAGAAGTCTATTGAAAAACCAGTCACCGTTCGCAAAATCCACGAGTCGGACGTGAGCTCGCGCCATTTGGAGAGGAAAAAGCGCAATCGACCCGCGACCGGTATGTGTGGAAGCGGGAGCGGGGGAGTACTTACCCGCGGAGTAGCGGCGTCTGGGTCTGCCGAAGCCACGGCCGACGGGGACTCCCCGTGCCAGGATTGGGCTTGGACGGTACTGCACGTCCGCGCCTTGGTATGAGGGAAGGCGAGGCCTATGCGAGGTATGGTAACGGAGTAAAAACGAGTGGTAGGGTGAAACACTCGTTTCATGTTTGATTGCACCTTCTGCAGGTTGGTGTAAACATTAACCTTGCGGTTTAGTTCCTTTAGGAAAAGATCCCCGAACAGCAACCCTTTTGCTGCAGGACCCAACTCTTGGGTGGACATAGGGGTTAGCTTAGCATCGAACCTAAAAAGCGCCGCTTTGCGGCGTTCGGAAGAGATGCCGACATTGGCATTTCCCAAAAGGCAAAGGCGCGCTGTGCCCATTCACGAACCAGGGCCGGATCGAGCGGAGTATTGTTGTTTAACGCCTCATCCGCCATGACAAAAATAAGTGAAAGGGGACCCGAGACGTCCAGCATTTTGTCCTGGGCGCCACGGAGACCCTGCTCCAGACCCCGTCGAGGATCCTTGCCAGCCTTCCCCATGAAGGTGACAAAGTCCTCATCGAACTCTGGGGTAAGGGATACTTTATCTGGTAGAGTCGGGCGAGGGCATTCCGCCCGCAAGCGTGCCCTGTCATCTTTTTCCAGGGGACAACGCAACCAGAAGCGCAGGAACTCTGCTATGTGATCTGGGGGAATCCAGGCTGGAGACCTGGGGTGTGTAGTGGTGCGTGGGTCGAAAAATGGAATACCCCTGGCGTCCAAGATTGGTGCCAGAGTGTCCGAGGACACTAGAGAGCGGGTGCTGATGTGACCGAGTGGGGTATACAGCCAAGGCATCGGGACGGGGCTCACCCGTCGAGCTAGGAGTAGCCGGTGGGTCACCGGTGGTCTCTGCTCCTTCATCTTCCGGGTAATCGGCCCGGTAATCCTCCAAATCACAAGGGGCATCCTCGGTGTGATGGGGAGACATACGCAAGGGTTTTTTAGCAGGGCCTTTACCCTTCCCCGCGGTTTCAGACTGGCCCTTCCAGGGTCTTTTACGGGACGGGGCGGCAGCCTCAGATTGATCGGACTGTGAGTCCTCTGAGCGGGCTGGGGACTGGGCTCTGGAGAGCACCGGGGGACCCTGTTGAGGAGGGGGAGGTAAAGCCGTAAGGGCAATGGGCAGGGTCTCTGAAATTGCGGAAAGGAGCCAGGCCTTGAGTTCCTCCTGTTGGAGCCGATTTAACTGAGGGGTGTCCATCAGTAATATATATATAACGGGGCTCACCCGCACGAATGTGTATCGGTAAAAAACCTGCGCAAATCAAATATTTTCGGGGCTCACCCGAGATGTTGCGGGCAAATCGCCGCTTGAATAGATATTTATTTGGTAAATAAGCAAATCGGGGCTCACCCGAGAAACTGAGGGGTCCTGCAGGGAAGCAAACGCGTGAGTTGTCACCCTTTCCGAACGGGCTGTAAGGTGTAAAGGCGCGAAACTGCGGCTCGTGGTGAGATTCACTGTGTACAAACTCTAAAATGGCCGCCAGCGCGCGCAGGCGCAGTATAATGGACGCCGATGCGTGAGGTGAATGAGCCGCGCATGCGCCAACGGCGCGGGAGCCGATAACCATGGAAATATGAAGTAATAAGCGTTGCAAACGGTACCCAAACACAGGGAAAGAAGGTGCTACCGATGGTCGCCCGGTCACCCGAAAGCAGGGGCCTTCGGTTGCCGGGAGACCAAGTGATTCGCAGAGCGCGCCCTGTAGGCGGGAGAGTGCCCGCACAGCAGGGACAACCTGTGATAAGAAAAATAGTAAAATATAACTAATTACGGTTAGCAAAACACTAAAATGACATAAACAACGTAGATATAACAATAATTATGCCTGGCAACCAGGAGCTGTTAAGGACACGTCTCACCTGGTCGCCAGCAGCAAAGAAAAGAGGGCGTGGCTAAGACTGACTACTCACTTGTTGTTTATTGGTTACTGCTGTTGCTATGTAAACTTTCCTTTGCTGCTGTTTGTTTAGTAAAGAAAAGAGAATGCAAAATATGAAGCCTCCTGCCTTGATATAAAATTACACCTTGCTTACTCTTTGCACTCCCCATGTTAAGTATAGGAAGAGCAAAGTATAGTAAACCCGCGCCTGAAAGCGTAATTACAGATGTGCTAACAGATTTTTTAACCCATTAGCGATCGGGATCTAATCTGGACATACCTCTTCTAACATAGCGCTAATGCTCATGTATTTGAGCAATAGTGCTAGCGTTAAGGAGGTGAATAGAGCCTGAAGTATGGAGAAATACACAATACATGCCATATATTTATTAGATGGATTTAGCATGTTCTACTTAAGAGTTCAGGGACTGTAGGGGCATTGCACTAGGCTACTTTCCTGGGGTCTTTCTCTAATTCATTGATTCATGTTGCCTTCGTTGGGACTGTTGAAACTATCAGGGTTATTCAAAGAGATTCGAATGGCTGCCGAAAGGGAACCGAACGCTGAAAATCAGCGTTCGGTTACCTTTCCTGGCCATTCGGCTATCCAGAGAGCAGGCAATTCGCCAAATCTTGGCGAATTGCCTGCACATACGGTGCTTGCTCGGTGCCTGTTCCAGGGCAGTGATATCCCCATAGCTTTGTCTATTCAGAGAACAAAAACCAGCAGTGAAAGGTTCCCGAAATGCCCTGTCATTCGATGGTTTAATTTGGCAGGTTTATTCAGGCGAATCCCATAGGCTTCAATGTTAAAAATATTCCCGTTGTAATCCAATATCTAATAAACCGTTGATTATAATATTCTGCAGTAAAGAGTCTCTTTATTTATAGATTTTTTTAGGATATTTTAAGCATTTTTTGGGATTTAATTTCTTTTAAAAAAAATCTGTTTTTTTTTAACTTTAGTTATTTTTTCTGTAACAGCCCTTTTTATTATTATTCCCTGGACCTCATATGTAAATTTCAGACATTTTCGTTCAGTAGTTTCTTTGCAAACAGCGTTTCACTTTTCAAACATTCAAGCAAACTGTTTTACTAATTTATTCACTGCATTCGTCTGCGGTGTCGGCTTTTTTCGGCGGCTGCGCTGTGTGTGATCGGCTCCTGCTCGGGTTTTTCTGGCGTTTTCGGCAGGTTAATCCAGATGTTTTTGCGAGTTTCGGTGTGCGTTCGCCCTCGTTTTGCGGTGAGTTTTCGGCAGGTTTGCGGCGACCTTTCCCTGCACTACGACGGCCCTGTGGTGCTTGCTGAATACACCGCAGAGTCGCTGAAATAGGATTGAAAAATCGAACCGAATTGAAGAGAACGAAAAGTCACCGAACGTGCGGTGGCTTTTCGATTCTCTTTGAATAACCCTGTATATATTCCTCCATTTAGTATAGCTAATTTGTATCAATGTTTCTTATGTATATGTCATCTTTGTCTCAATAACAATTTTGCTGTTTTCACTAATTTGTATTCCAGCCCTAGTGTCAACAGTCTTTGAAAAGTAATTAGTAGAAAATGTCTTAAAATGATTATAAACTGAGTCGGCATCCTGCACCGAACCATAAACATTTATAAAAACTGTATATGAACATACCGTAGGGACACATATCTGCACACACACTTCATCTGAGCATGTACTCACAATTGTAATTATGAGCACAGTATACACTTAGCATTTGTATATACACATACACTGTTAATGAGCGGTGCTGCAGTGTGTTTTTACAATGCAGACAAGCCGGATGTTATAGCGAATCAAGGCAAGGGGCCACGGGAACTACAAGGGAGATGGCCAGCCTGTCTATCCCTCTGTCTCTCTACCTAATCAGTTAGATTATGTCATTATAGTTATTACATAGCATTTCAGACCTATATTGTATGCAAAATGATTTATGTGGATCTAGTCCAAAAATGAAAACTTGATTAAACACTTTATTAGAAGTAACATTTTTGGAAATATGCCTCCTAAAATCAGACAGATCACAGAAATCTGGAACAGCCCAGATGCCATTTAATGAAACTGTAATGACTAAGCGGGTCTTTAATAGGTCATTAATGTGCTGATGTCATACGTACCCATCAACTTCTAGGAATACAGCTTCCAGGTGTTGTTTGGGCGTGCCTGTGAAACCCAACAGAGGATTATGGATAATTCACTTAAGCAAAGTATTTAAAAAATTAGTTGCCGCAATTAGCCTCATGATGAGATCCGGGTGATGACACCATCATATTTAATATACGCTGTGATCGCACGTTGGCTCTCAGTGCTTCATGGACTATGGGCAGGCCTTTGCACATGGGGTAATATGGTGGGTATATCATAGGTAGCGCATGGATATGTTCCTTCTCTATCAGCCCTGAGGCAGCAGGATGGAGGAGCAGGACACAAAGCTCTTTGACCCAAATATCAACGCTCCTATGCTCTGGTGGGGGGGGGGGTTGGAGGGAGTCATTTTTTACTAATTAGATTTTTTGTGTCATTGTACGTACCATGATCCTTCTGTGTATCTGAGTGGCAGGTTACTTAGGACATAGGGGATTAAGAATCATGAACACAATGTTGCATCTGTTCCAACCTTTCATCTGAAGTGATGCAGGGAAGTGACAAGGTATCCATTAGCTTCCTCTCATCCTCCCAACGCATTGGGTGAGGGTAGCGCAGAAAAGATTTTCAGTCACATCTAGAGTTACCAGGAGGAGTAAACAAAACAGCTTAGTAAATTTTTACTTTTTAAATTTCAGAAAATTACATTAAGAGGGTTATTCAGAAAGCACTGAAATTGCGGTGCTTTCTCGTTCGGCGCACTTTGGTTTGCTTCAGCCATTCCAGTTCGACGATCCTGTGGTGAATTCAGTATTCACCGCAGGGTCCGTGAAGTATGCCAAACGTGGAGCTGCCGATGACTGCGAAAGCCGCCGAATAGACTGCCGAACGCTGATGTAGACTGCCAGTTAGCCCACAGAATGCAGCCAAAGAACTTTGATAAGCTTGCCGAACGCCACAAAAGAGCACCGAACTACTGAATGCTGCCAAGCACGCTGAACTGACCACCAAACGTCGCCGAACTTCAGAAAAAAAAAAAAGAACTCTGCTATTCTTTAAAAGGCATTTAAAACAATAAAAATGCATGAAAATGTATGGAAATAATAAAAAAGGTTTGATACAAAATATTAAAATTGTCTGTTACAGAATGAAAAAAAACGCCTTTAAAAAAAATGGGAATCAAAAATTTCACCTAAAAAAAACCAAAAGAATAAATAAAAAGGCTTTTTGCTGAAAATGAAAAGAATAAATGGTTGAATACATTTTTTTTTAAATTATAATTTTTTTAAACATTGAATCCTATGGAATTCGCCTGTTTTAAACCTGTCGAACTTTCACTGACACTTCGGTGCAGTTCAACATTCTCTGAATAGATTAACCATCTCTCTATGGGACATTTTCATTGCCACCGAAGATCACTGAATTGCAGTGATCTGTGACAAACTGCAACATATTTCACTGTCAATTCGTCAGTATTTGGAGAATTGACATCTTTCTGTATAGCCGAACTGCCAAGAGATTGCACTGCACTGTGAAATTCACCATTCAGTGCAATTCAGCGGCAAGTTCGGGGCTTAGTAAATAACCCTTTAACTTTTAAACTGTAATTTACAGCTATTTAGGATATACAGATCCATTCACTAAAGGTGAAACTCAGGAGAACTGGCTGGAGAAGTAAAAATTCTAGGTCAAAATAGCCAAGCCAGAAAAATTCTCAGATTTATCTCACTTTCCAAATTGGCTATTTGGTCTAGGTTGTTGTCTTCTCCTGCCAATTGTCCTGAGGTTCACCTTTAGTGAATAGACCTGATAGTCAGAGAGGTTAAGGGTAAAGATCAAGTAACTGAGAAAGATATTATAATCTTCAAGTTGATGGTATATTGTACATTAGTTTGTGTTTCATGAGGTGTGTGTGTAATATACAAATTTGCCTTTGTGCCTTTTGCTCTTCTGTATACTTTATCAAAAACTATCAGGTTCTCCAATATGTGTTTTGAAGGTTTTCCCCACATGTCTTCGTTACTCTGCAAGCACGTCCCATCTAGACAACTCCGTTCAGCAGGTGATCTCCACCTGTCATCTGTCTACACGCGCACAGCCAACTCTCGCCTCCAAGACTTCAAGGGCTGCTCCGATTCTGTGGAATGACTTGCCTCGCCCTATCAAATTCTCCCCTGATCTTCAGACCTTCAAGAAATCCCTCAAAACCCATCTCTTCAGATTAGCGTACCACATCACTGACGCAACTCATCCCTCTGCTCACCTACTCACACTTGTTTGCCCCACAGTTCCTAAACCACTGGCACTAATGATCCTGCTATCTAGTCAAATTCCTCTTGTGTTCATCAACCCCAATCCCTCTAGACTGTAAGCTCCTATGAGCAGGGCCCTCTACACCTCTTGTTTCCATCTTATGTCTGTTTATCTGTATCTTGCTCCCTTTGGTTATTGTAAAGCGCTGCGAACACTGTCGGCGCTATATAAATGATGACAATAATAATAATATACATACAATGTATTCAGAAACTATCCATATGCCTTTAATTTTTTTTGTTTTTAAAAAGTGCTTTGTTTTCCCTTGTATGTTTAGTTAGCCCTTTACTGCTGGGCAGGTTGTACTAGTACACCCCGTTTGCCGGCCGCTGCGGCAGGGCCCCTCCTCTGGCCTGCCTACACAACTGTCGCAGGCAGCATTGCCTGCAGGGGGATGGCCTGAGTTTAGGCTGTCCCAGGGCAGCCAATGACACATGCAAAATGGTGAGCGAGCCTGTCTCAGTCCCTGACACTGGAACACACCCCCAAAGCATGATACTACCACCACCATGCTTCACGGTTCGGGATATTACTGTGCAGGTAAAGAGAGGTGCTTGGTTTACTGTGGACATGGTGATGAGACGTCAGGCCTAACCGTTCACTTTGTTACATCAGACCCAAAAAAAAATTGTTTCTCACAGTCAGAAGGTCCTTCACAGTCGGAGAGGCTTCTGTCTGGTAGTCTGCCATAAAGGCCAGATCAGTGCTGTCACAGCTGTGCTTCCACAATTGTCTCCCATCTCCACATAGTATCTCTGGAGATTACCCTGATTGACCATTGGGTTCTTGGTCATCTCTCTTATTAAGGTCCTTCTCCACTCATTGCTCAGTTTGGACAGGTGGCCACGTTTAGGAATTGTCCTGGTTTTTCCAAACCTCTTCCATCAAAGAATTATGATGGTCATTGTGCTCTTGGGAACCTTTAAGGTAGCTGAAATGTTTCATAGCCATTTCGTCCTTTGTGCAATAGGACTCCATCAAAACTTTGGTTGAGCATTAAAATGCATAAACAATTGACTAAACATTAGGGATGCACCGAGACCGAGTACAAGTACCAATACTTTTTAAAAGTACTCACCGATACCGAGTACCGATACTTTTATTTAATGTCATGTGACGATTTCCAATAAATAATTTAGGATTTTGTTGAAAGCCTGTCCTGTTTATGTTACGTTATGTTATGCAATGTATGAACAGACACCCCATTTACCCACTGCCTGCACACCCCATGACCACACACAGACACCAGATATACATTCATATATATATATATATACACACTCTGTGGTCTTGTGTCTGTTGGGTATACGTGTATCTGATGCCTGTGGTGTATATTATTTATATATAATATACCCCACATGCAGCATCAGATACATGTATACCCAACAGACACCAGACCACAGTGTGTATACGCACACACACGTCCTCAGAGTGTGTGTGTATATGTGTAATGTTATGATCTCTGCTTGTTCAGATATGAGGCTGGGCTGTCAGGTTCACCATTGCTTTATTGCAGGACACTTACTGTTATATACAGGCTTGGATAACTACAGGAACACAGGATCATGCATCTGCCTTCATTACTGCATCACACTAACTGACCCTGAAGATGGCTGCCGTGCCCTCTGACCTGTGTCATCCTGGGCGGAGCCACTAGTTAAAGTGATAGCACAGGTTTAGTATAGTCAGCTATAACACCTTCCTCCCCACCCCAAAAACAAAACCAGAACAACATAACAAAAACCTAGTAACAAATCAACAACCAGAACAATCGAACACAGTTCATCTGAGGAACTTGGAGAGTGTCACTGAAAAACTGATGACTAGTCTTCTGAAGAAAATTGCGGGGCCAAATCATCATCCACATCTTTCTGGGCCCTACGCGAGGACCGACGGAAGTCTCTTATCCGTTCTTGAAGAAGTAAGCGGTCAGGAGGGCGTCGGTGACGTTGGGGACGTCCACCAGCAGGCAGGGTGTTGGAGGCGGTAGGATTGGATGAAAGATCAACTGGTGGGGTCAAGGAGGGTACAGAGGGGTCAGGAGGAACCTCTGAACCAGAGTCACAAATACCCACAGGAGACGAGTCCAAAGTTTCCGAGTCAACCCAGACACCATTCCAGATGTCCTCTGACGCATTAGATGTGGACACCGGACCCCGTAGGGTTGGGGACGTTAAGGGTTCAGGCACCCGTAAACGAGACCGTAGCTGGTCTACATGTCGTCTGGTAATGGAACCATCTTCCAGGCGGACTCTGTACATCTTGGGTCCCAAAGATTCTGCAACGGTAGCAGGTAGCCACCGACTGTTGGCAGATCCATACGATCGAGTCCAGACCTCCTGGTGGGTTGCAAAAACAGGAGACTCTTTGGACTTCACCATCTTTTCTTGGGATTGTAATACATGTTCATGAACGGTCTGAGGGCGAAGCATGTCAAAAGCAGTCCATGGCTGTCTTCCCAACATAAGCTCAGCTGGTGTTGTACCAGTGGTGGCATGTGGTGTCGTTCTGTAAGTAAACAGGAAAGAGTCTAACTGCTGAGGCGATATGGACCTCTGGCTCGTCACAGCCACTGAGGCCTTGAAATAGTTCTTGAAAGTTTGTACAAACCGCTCTGCTTGCCCATTGGTGGCTGGGTGATAGGGGGCGGTTAATTTGTGCTTGATATTATGCACCGTAACAAAACTCTGGAACTCCTGACTTGTGAATTGGGCACCATTATCTGTGACAATCTCCCTGGGATACCCAAACGAAGCAAAAAGATGCAATAATATGGCAACTGTTGCCTTTGTAGTCAGCTGGGTAACTGGAATGACCTCTGGCCATTTTGAGTGGGCATCAATTATAATCAAGAAGGTTTGTCCCCTTATGGGACCCGCAAAATCCAAGTGAAGGCGAAACCAGGGAACCGTGGGCCAAGTCCAGGGTTGAATGCATCCTCGAGGAGGGTCTCTGGCAGTTTGTGCACATCCTACACAAGCATTGACATATGCCGTGATATCTGCATCTATGTTCGGCCACCACACATAGCCCGTGTGCTTTCTGTTTCATCCGCGTGGTTCCAGGGTGACCAGTATGTAGCAAGTCAAGATGTGTCTCTGGAGGGTTTTTGGAATGACCACTCGGTCTCCCCATAAGAACAATAATCCTTCACAAACAATTCCATTCGCTTCTGTAGTAAGGTTCATGTTCATGTGATACCGTCGCAGGCCAGCCGTCTCGTATAAAGGTAAGCACGTTTGACAGAAGGGTATCCTTCACAGTATGGGCTGCTTATCTCTCTGGAAGTAAGGAGGTGTGAGGTGGTGTACCTACAACTCTTGACTGATGGTGTCGACTCTAGAGGCAGTTCTGTGAGACGGGACATTGCATCTGCATTTGCATGTCATCATGATTCGATACTGTATGCGGTAGCTGTATGCTCCCAAGAACAGGGCGTAGCGCTGGAGACGGGCTGCAGTTGTCTGAGAGATTCCTTTGTCAGGGCTAAAATTTGAAGAAGCGGTTTAATGATCCGTTAAAAATGGTAAACTCTCTACCATACAGGTAAAGTGAAACTTCCGAATTGCCCATATCAATGCAAGTGCCTCTTTATCAATTTGAGAGTAATTGCTTCTGTCTTCGTCAAGGATCTGGAGGCGAAGGCCACCGGTTTCTCAGAGCCATCCGGTAGGATGTGGGAAAGAACAGCGCCCAGACATAAGGAGAGGCATCACAAGCCAGGGTGAGAGGCTTCTGGAGGTCGTAGTGCACAAGCATACGTGACGCTAAACAGTTTCCGTTTAGAGGACTCAAAAGCAGTTGACATTTAGCTGACCAGTCCCACCTGGAGTTTCTCCAGGAGCTTATGCAGTGGAAACAATGTATGAGCAAGGTCTGGAAGAAATTTATTATAGTAGTTAAGCAGGCCAAGGTAGGATCGTAGTTGATGGACACTTGTTGGGGCTGGAGCTTTGACTAAAGCATCGACCTTGTCTTCAACAGTATGAATGCCCTCTGCATCTACTAAGTGCCACAAAAACTCCAATTTAGGCACCATGAATTTACATTTTGTCAAATTTACCTTGAGACTTGGTCCTGAAGTCTTTGTAAAACGAGCTCTACATTCTGCTTGTGTTCTTGGTCCGTGCGACCAGTGATGAGATGTCGTCTAATAGACACGAGTGAAGGGAATGTCTGCTAAAATTTCATCCATCTTTCTTTTCAGATGGCTGGTGCAGATGCAATGCCAAACACCATTCGATTGTATTCTGACAACCCCTTGTCACGGATCCCCCTGATTACCAATGGTGGTCCCTTTACGCAGACCGCTCACTACCCTTCCGATCCTTAGAGTGGTCGCACGTCTAGACAGGCTACTAGGATGGTAGTACAGAGCACATACAACATACAAGGGTGGTCTGGTGTGCTTGGGTGCACACGGACTGACCTCCGTACCAGAATAGAGGAGTGATACAAATGCCAGGGGTCGAGACACAGAATAATCGTTTTGCCAATGCCAGGGTTCGGTACCAGAGTAATCGTTTTGCCAATGCTAGGTGCGTACACAGAGTAATCGTTTGCCATGCCAGGTTCGGTACACAGAATAATCGTTTAGCCAATGCCAGGGGTCGAGACACAGAATAATCGTTTTGCCAATGCCAGGGGTCGAGACACAGAATATCGTTTTGCCAATGCAGGGTTCGGTACACAGAATAATCGTTTAGCCAATGCCAGGGGTCGGACACAGAATAATCGTTTCCAATGCCAGGGGTCGAGACACAGAATATCGTTTTGCCAATGCCAGGGTTCGGTACACAGAATAATCGTTTTGCCAATAACACACAAGAGCTCTGCGGGAAGTAACTACCACGTCAGGGCACCAGTGAGAATGTGAAGCCGGGCTTTAAACTTTGCGGGTCGCGTCATGCGCCTGGCCCCGCCCCCGGCGCCCCACGTGTGCGGAAGCGTTCCGCGATATCACTCGCGCCTGGCCAGCGAGCAGCGAGGAAGCCGCTGCCAGGCGCCGGGGGTGCGGGGGCCACCGTCACAGAACCCCCCCTCTACGGGCGGCCACCGGACGACCCCCAGGGGCACAGGGATGAGCCAAATAGAAGGCCTTCACCAAGCGAGGGGCATGAACCTCAGTAGCCGGAAGCCAAGAGCGGTCCTCCGGACCGTAACCCACCCAGTCCACTAAGTACTGAAGAGCCCCCCTAGAAACCTGGCGTCCAGAATGGCCTTAACTCAAACTCCTCCTCGCCCTCCACAGAGACCGAGGAGGGGGACATGGGCCCTGGTGTATCGATTACACAAAAGCGGTTTTAAAAGGCTCACGTGGAACACGTTGTGTATCCTGATATGGAGGGCAGTGCAAGGCATAGGAGACCGGGCTGAGTCGCCGCAGTATCTTGTAAGGCCTATGTATCTGGGGCTAGTTTCATCGATGGCACTAAGAGCTTAATGTTCCGCGAAGAAAGCCAAACCCTGTCCCCGACTTGATACACAGGTGCTGGTCTCCTACGTCTATCGGCCTTCGTTTTCTGGACAATACTGTTCCTCTCTAGTGCCTGTTTAACCCTCCTCCAGGTCTCAGTCAATGACGCCAAGTGCTCATCCAGAGCAGGAATCGCGGTATCAGGAAATGCAGAGGGAAGCACGGGAGGATCAAATCCGTAAACTGTGAAGAAGGGGAATAACCACTGGCTTCACTCACGGCACTGTTTAGGGCGTACTCGGCCCAGGTAGCAGGTCTGACCAATTATCCTGTCGTTCAGATATGAAACACCTGAGATATTTCTCAATATTTTGATTTGCCCTTCTGCTGCCCCTTCGTTTGGGGGTGATAGGCCGAGGAGAAGGACAGGTCTATTCCCACGTTCTTGCAGAACCCCCTCCAGAATCTGGAGACAAACTGGGTCCCTATCAGAAACAATCCCAAGAGGGATACCGTGTATGCGGACCACGTTGGCGACGAAAATGGGCACCAGCTCGGCTGCTGACGGTAGCTTCGAAGAGGAACATAGTGACCCATTTTGGAAAAGCGATCTATAATCGTGAGTATAACAGTATTCCCTCTGGACTCGGGTAACTCTACTATAAAATCCATGGCTATCTGCGACCATGGTCGTTCGGGAATAGGCAGGGGCTGGAGTAAACCAATGGGCGCTGTCTTAGGACTTTTATTTCTTGTGCACACCTCGCATACGGCTATGTAATCTTTAATATCCCGGCGCATCGTGGGCCACCATAGCAGTTTTTGGATGCTCGCCACCGTTTTGGTGATCCCCATGTGTCCAGAGGTTTTATTGTCATGGTAAATTTTAAGGACTTCTTTTCTCTCCTTCTCAGGTACAAAGAGCTTCGCGGGAGGCCTCCCCCCGGAGCCTTATCTTGGATAGTCTGCAATCGAATCATCAGAGGGGATGAGACACTGATCGTGGTAGAGGCTATAATCCTTTCCTGAGGTACAATGGGATGTTGATCCTGAACGTTATGTTCATAGGATTCGTACTGTCTAGATAACGCATCTGCTTTAATGTTTCTTGACCCAGGTCTATATGTGAGGACAAAATTAAGCTTGAAAGAATAATGACCATCTCGCTTGTCTGGCATTCAACCGTTTAGCGTCACCAATGTACGTGAGATTCTTATGATCGGTAATGATGACAATGGGGTCCCTAGACCCTCTCAATAAGTATCTCCACTCCGTCAAGGCTGCGATAACTGCTAATAACTTCTGTGTTCCGATATCATAGTTCCTCTCTGCCGGGAACACTTTCGGGAATAGAAGCCGCATGGATGCAAGGGTTTGTCGGGTGCCTCCCTTTGGGACAAGACTGCGCCAAGACTAGCTCGGAGGCGTCAACTTCAACTTGAAAAGGCAGAGCCGGATCAGGATGTCGGAGAACAGGGGCAGTCGTGAATGCCTGTTTGAGGACCTCGAAGGCTTGCCTGGCTGGGGTGTCCATTTCTGATTCCCACCCCTTTCTTAGTCATGGCCGTGAGAGGAGCTACCAAGGCCGAAAAGTCTTTGATGAACCTTCGATAATAGTTGGTAAAACCTAGAAACCTCTGGATGGCTTTAAGACCTTGGGGTAGGGGCCAGTCGAGGATTGCCGACAATTTACCAGGATCCATCTGAAACCCCTCAGGGGTTATGATATACCCAAGGAAGTGCACCCATCTCTATATCAAATAGGCACTTTTCTAATTTGCAGTATAAGCCGGCCTTCAATAGTCTCCTTAACACTTGTTGCACATGGGCGTGATGGGTCTCCTTATCTGGAGAGTATATCAGGATGTCATCGAGATACACTATGACGAATGTATGCAGAAAATCCTTAGGGTGTCATTTATGAGATCCTGAAACACAGCTGGCGCATTACATAACCCAAAGGGCATCACCAGGTATTCGTAATGCCCGCTACGCGTATTAAAAGCCGTCTTCCACTCGTGCCCCTTTTTCACCCTTATCAGATTGTAGGCCCCGCGTAAATCGAGCTTCGTGTATATACGGGCCCCTTTCAGTCGGTCGAACAACTCTGTTATAAGGGGGATAGGATATGCATTTCTTATGGTTATCTGTTTAAACCTCTATAATCTATGCATGGTCGCAAGTCTCCCTCTTTTTTGGAGACGAAAAAGAAACCAGCTCCTGCTGGGAGGAGGACCGTCTAATGAATCCACGCTCAAGATTCTCTTTTATATATTCCTCCATAATATCGTTCTCCTTTTGCGACAAGGGGTATACATGTCCTCTGGGAGGCATAGTACGGGGAGTAACTCTATGGCACAGTCATACGGGCGATGTGGTGGTAAAACCTCAGTCCTGGCCTTCGAAAAAACCTCCTTTAATGCCTGATAACAGTCAGGGACTACTGTGGATAAAGGAGGTGCTGTGGCGATATTAAGGCTACCAATAACGGTGACTCTGCCCATGCATTTCAACTGGCAACTGGGACCCAACATTTTATGTCCCTCTGGACCCAATCAATCACCGGGTTATGCTTAGTCAACCATGGAAACCCTAGGACGACGGGGCATGAGGGAGAGTCGATAATCTGGAACCGTATGGTTTCCTGGTGCAAAACCCCTGTTTTCATGCATACCTCTATGGTGTCGTGGGTGATATGGGGACATGACAAGGGTTTCCCGTCTATGGCCTCCACCAGTAGAGGTCTTTCTTTGAGAACTAGAGGCATGAGTTTCTTGGAGGCAAACACCCTATCCATAAAGTTGCCTGAGGCTCCAGAGTCTAGGAACGCCTCAGTCTCGAGGTGTACCCCCTCCCAGGTTAAGGAGATGGGCACCAGAATCCGGGTTTTTTTTTCTCGTTATCGACAAAGGAGGCATAGAGCGAACCGATTACCTGGCTAGTAGGTGTTCTCTGGCCCGGCTTGCCAGTGTCACCCCTGCCACCCTTGGTCTTTGAGGACATTGAAGACGAAAATGCCCTGCCCCGGCACAGTAGAAACAGAGCCCCTTTCCCTTCTGTAAGTTCTCTCAGCCTCTGAAATACCTGTTCTACCTATCTGCATAGGTTCCACGACCGGTAGATCGGTTCTTACTGGCTCTGGAGTACCTGACGTATTGGTGTGTCTGGGTACCAAGGGTAAAGGAGGCAAAACCCTTCTGGGTCTGTCTCTAGAATGCCTCCTCTCCCTAATTTGGTCGTCCATGGCAATACAGAAATCAACCAAATGGTCCAGATGTTCTGGCAACTTCAAGGGAGCCAGCTCAAACATCAAGGCCTCGTTCAGGCCTTCGGTAAATGCCAAGGTTAGAACGTCGTTAGGCCAGTGCACCTCAGAAGTCAAGGTCTTAAATTCTATAGCATAGTCGGAGACTCTCCTATTACCTTGCTTAATGTGGAATAAGGACCTGCCTGCATTGGTGGCCCTTCTAGAGGGATCAAACGTACGTTTTAGTTCAGAGGTAAAGCCCTCATAGTCATATATGACGGGCTTTTTTTTTTCCCACAATGGCGTGGCCCACAGTAACGCTTTATCAGTTAAATGGTTAATTAGATAGCCTACTTTGGCCTTATCGGATACACAGGACCCTGGATTGTTCTCGAATAGAATCTCTAGTTGGGTCAAAAACCCCGACACAGGTGGCGTACCATCATAGCGTACGGGCGCCTTCATACTGAGCCTACACCCTTCGGGTGAGGCCGAACTGGCCCTAGGTACTACTGGTTCTGGAGGACTTGCAGCACCAGTAGTGGATCGATTCAACAGGGTTTGCAGGGCAAGAGCATTTGGTCCATCCTGTGGTCCTGCTCTTCTTGTCGGGCTGCAATTTTGTCAACTGAGATGAGAGGTCTGCGGGATCCATTGGCCCTGACGTAATGTCACGGATCCCCCTGATTACCAAGATGGTGGTCCCTTTACGCAGACCGCTCACTACCCTTCCGATCCTTAGAGTGGTCGGCACGTCTAGACAGGCTACTAGGATGGTAGTACAGAGCACATACAACATACAAGGGTGGTCTGGTGTGCTTGGGGTGCCACACGGACTGACCTCCGTACCAGAATAGAGGAGTGATACAAATGCCAGGGGTCGAGACACAGAATAATCGTTTTGCCAATGCCAGGGTTCGGTACACAGAGTAATCGTTTTGCCAATGCTAGGGTGCGGTACACAGAGTAATCGTTTTGCCAATGCCAGGGTTCGGTACACAGAATAATCGTTTAGCCAATGCCAGGGGTCGAGACACAGAATAATCGTTTTGCCAATGCCAGGGGTCGAGACACAGAATATCGTTTTGCCAATGCCAGGGTTCGGTACACAGAATAATCGTTTTGCCAATGCCAGGGGTCGAGACACAGAATAATCGTTTTGCAATGCCAGGGGTCGAGACACAGAATATCGTTTTGCCAATGCCAGGGTTCGGTACACAGAATAATCGTTTTGCCAATAACACACAAGAGCTCTGCGGGAAGTAACTACCACGTCAGGGCACCATGAGAATGTGTGAAGCCGGGCTTTAAACTTTGCGGGTCCGCGTCATGCGCCTGGCCCCGCCCCCCGCCCCACGTGTGCGGAAGCGTTCCGCGATATCACTCGGCGCCTGGCCAGCGAGCAGCGAGGAAGCCGCTGCCAGGCGCCGGGGTGTGCGGGGCCACCGCGTCACACCCCTGTGAGTGTTATGGTGAGGTATTTTCGAGAAGAGGGGTGGACCCTCAAACTGTAAGTAAAGCTTGTCGTAGATCAATCTTGGTGAACTTCTGTCCCCAGCAAGTGAAGCGAAGATGTCATCTACTCTTGGGTAGAGGATACTGGTCAACCTCCAGTTGGCTATTCAGCACCATGCGGAAATCCCCACAGATGCGCAATTCACCATTTGATTTCTTTACTGGAACAATAGGTGATGCCCAAGCACTGCGCTCTACCTTGGAAATGACACCCTGTTCTTCTAGCCGGATTAGTTCAGCGTCCACTCCCGCTCTAAGGGCAAACGGTACTGTCCGAGCCTTGAAGAATTTGGGATGAGCATCCGGTTTCAGCTTGAGCTCACACAGTCATTTTTGATTTTCCTAACTCGTCAACGAAAACCTCAGGGAAACGCTGTTTTAAGGATTCCACCCATCCATCATCATGTCCTGACGGAAACTGTCAGGGTGTTGCAAGGATTCTTGATGATATCTGGCATTCCCAGATGAGTGATCCAATCTCTGCCAAAGAGAGGCGGTCCTCCATTTCTCAGGATATATAGTGGTAGTCTCTTTGTCTGGCCCTTGTATGATACCTTTACCTTTGCACAACCAAGTGGATGGAGTACTTGCATTGAAGTAGGTCTGCAGCTTTATTGGAGTGGGGCGGACAGTTGCCTGGATCTGAAGATGTTTCCACTGTTTTTGTGTGATAACTGACACTGCAGCTCCTGTATCAACGTCCATCTTTAGTCTCTTCCCTTCAATGGTTACTTGTACTGTCATTGCAGGGTGTGACGAGTGTATACGATGTATAGATAAACTATGTAATGCCTCATCGTTGTCTGAGTCAGATGAAGATTGTAAGTTTCTGTACCTTGTAAGTCTTCTTCTTAGGGTACCGCGGCTTTCCTTGTACATTCCTATTACGGCAAACCCGTTTGAGATGGCCCATTTTTCCACATTGATGACAAGGTTGATCCTTAAACCGACAGGTTTTGGAGTCGTGGTCTGTATTACCGCACCGGTAACAAGCTGGCGTGGGTTTGGGTCTGTATCTCCAGTTGGCTGTAGCAACTGCGGTTCTGAAAACGTCTCTTTCACCCCTTCTTTGTGGATCTGAGGGTGCAATTCCTTCGTATCCCTGACAGCCATCTCCATGACTGATGCTATCTCAACTGCGCTTGTAAGGGTGAGTCCCTTTTCTGTCAGAAGTTTCCTTTGAATCGTTTCACTATTCAGTCCCAGGACAAACTTGTCTCTCAAAGCTGTCGGTAGGTACTCCCAAATGAACAGGTGGAGGCCAATTTGCGAAGGGCCACCACATAGGCTTTAATATCTTCACCCGGCTGCTGCTGCCGTTGATAAAAAACGAAATCTTTCTGCAATTTCCAGCGGTTTTGGCTGAAAGTGATCCTCTAATAGTTTCAGGAGTTCCTGTAGAGCCTTGCTTGCTGTTTCTCAGGGAACAGAAGGTCTCTTAGAGTGTCATATGTGTTAGCCCCCACGGCTGTGAGAAACACTGCAACCTGTCTCTCAGGGGGTATGGTGTTAGCACTGAAGTACTGCTCTAATCTCTCAGCCCAGGAGCTCCAGGAAGTTTTCTCTCATCAAACTCAGTTAATGTGTGCCTATCAGTGCCATGATCTTGCTGCTGGATTGCAGTGTGTGCTTTATCTGGCTTTCAATCCTGTTTTTTTTTTTCTTTACTTCAGGCTGAGCAGACCTTTACAAATCTCATTCTCGTCGCCACTGTTATGATCTCTGCTTGTTCAGATATGAGGCTGGGCTGTCAGGTTCACCATTGCTTTATTGCAGGACACTTACTGTTATATACAGGCTTGGATAACTACAGGAACACAGGATCATGCATCTGCCTTCATTACTGCATCACACTAACTGACCCTGAAGATGGCTGCCGTGCCCTCTGACCTGTGTCATCCTGGGCGGAGCCACTAGTTAAAGTGATAGCACAGGTTTAGTATAGTCAGCTATAACATGTAATATACACACACACCAAACTGTCAGACCAGCCCTCAGTGTATATATATATATATATATATATATATATATATATATATAGATATATTCACACACACACATACACACTTCAGACCGGGGTGTGTGTGGTGTGGTGGGGTGTGTGTGTACTTCAGACCAGCCCCCAGTGTATTTATATACATACACACATATTTCAGAACTCAGTATGTATATATACACACACACACTGCAGCCCTCAGAGTGTGTATATACATACATACACACACACATTGCAGCCCTCAGAGTGTGTATATACATACATACACACACACATTGCAGCCCTCAGAGTGTGTATATACATACATACACACACATTGCAGCCCTCAGTGTGTGTATACACATACACATACATTTCAGCCCTCAGTGTGTTTGTATATACGTACATACATAGATACACAGTGCAGCCCTGTGTCTGTGTATTTAAATATACACACACACTGAGGGCTGCAGTTTGTATATGTATATATACACACACACATTGCAGCCCTCAGAGTGTGTATATACATACATACACACACACATTGCAGCCCTCAGAGTGTTTATATACATACATACACACACACATTGCAGCCCTCAGTGTGTGTATACACATACACATACATTTCAGCCCTCAGTGTGTTTGTATATACGTACATACATAGATACACAGTGCAGCCCTGTGTCTGTGTATTTAAATATACACACACACTGAGGGCTGCAGTTTGTATATGTATATATACACACACACACTGGCACGTTTCAGACCTCAGACCAGACATGGAGCGACTGTCCGAATGCTCTAATGGCATTCGGACAGGCCCCTGCAGCTGGGCGCGTTCATACCTTCCATTGAGCGCTGCTGGCAAAGTCTTCCCGCGGCCTCTCGTTGGGAAGCCCCCAGCCGCGATCTCACGATCAGTTTGAGATCTCCGAGATCTCGTGAGATCTTTGCCGGTGGTGCTCGTTGGAAGGTATGAACGCGGCCAGCTACAGGGGCCTGTCCGAATGCCGTTAGAGCACTCTGACAGCCGCCCCAGCTCCTCGGATGTATCGGTATCGGTGCATCTCTACTAAACATCACCCATTTTTTATTACAATTTCAATGTTGACAAAAATCTGGTTTTTGCTTTATCATTATTGGACTTTGCGTGTAGATTAAGGTGAAAAAATATAAAATTTTAGTATAAGGCTGCAACATTAAAAACAACAAGAATACTTTCTGAATGCAATATATACAACAAGGTCTTCAGATGAAGAGCTTTAGAATAGTCTTTTACTTTAGATATAAGTAAGAAAAAAACAGCATGATTTAATATATGACTACATTTGAACAAACAGGTGAACGGTGTAGGACTTACAGCAGTTTGCAGATGTGTCTCCCACTTGTTAAGGGACCAAAGGTAATGGGACAGAATAATAATCATAAATCAAACTTTCCCTTCTTCATACTTGGTTGCAAATCCTTTGCAGTCAATCACAGCCTGAAGTCTGGAATGCATAGACATCACCAGACGCTGGGTTTCATCCCTGGTGATGCTCTGCCAGGCCTCTACTGCAACTGTCTTCAGTTCCTGCTTGTTCTTGAGGCATTTTCCCTTCAGTTTTGTCTTCAGCAAGTGAAATGCATGCTCAATGGGATTCAGGTCAGGTGATTGACTTGGCCATTGTATAACATTCCACTTCTGTCCCTTCAAAAACTCTTTGGTTGGGGGCGTGGCCTAACCGCAGCACATGGAGGACGTGTGAGAGCAGAGCTCCTGCACCAGATCCTCTAAATCAGCGGACTACATAAGCGAATCGGCCCCCACTCGCTCGATTTCGGGGGGGGGAACAAGCACTGCCCACCATGGCTACCTCAAAAGGGGGAAAAAAAGCAGGAAAATCTGAGTTTTTTACGCCGCGCGCGCACAAAACTGAAGGAATCTGCGGCCTCCCAAGATGGCGGCAGCTCCTCTCCAGCTTCCCCTAGCGCGATGGAGACAGGGAGCGCCGCAACACCAGCTAATCCAAATCTGGAAGCACTTATGTCCCGTATGGCTGACATGCTTGGAGACCTCTCCGCAACTCTAACAGCTAGGCTGGATGCAGTGGCGACAGCTATCCGCAGCGACATTAAGGAAATTGGTGAGAGAAGACAGACTGGAAACGAAGATGTCTGAGTTTGCAGATGCCCACAATACCATGGCTGAACAAGTTGAAACTCTGGAGGAAAAACTTAAGGTGACTTTGTTAAAATTGGCAGATATGGAAGACCGCTCGCGACGCCATAATTTAAAAATACGCGGCGTCCTGGATTCTGTCACCTCATCCCAACTTACTTCCTACGTGACAGATTTGTTTCAGAGCTTGCTCCCAGATGCTACGCCAGATTCGTTGTTATTTGACCGCATACACCGTCTGCCGAAACCTCCATCAGCCCCGGTGAAAGCCCCTCGTGACGTTCTCCTGCGCCTCCATTATTTTAAACCACGTGAGGATATACTGAGAGCTTTACGGGACCCAGGGGCGCTACAACCTGAATACGACCACATATCTGTATACCCTGACCTGTCCAAGGCTACTCTTCAGCAGCGGAGGGATTTTAAACACATCACGGCGATACTTCGAAATAATAACACCGCTATAGATGGGGTTTCCCGACTAAACTGCTGATCTCACGCAATGGCACTGTCCATGTGGCGGGTTCTGTGGAGGAAGGTGACAAGCTGCTTCGTAACTGGGGTTTTGGAGATCATCCTCCCCAGCCTAGGAGACAAACAGCGCCTCGTCGGTTGGATCCGGAGTGGCACAAACGCTGACTTGTCGATCCTGGGTCATGTTGCCCATTTCCAAATTTCAATGTCTGGCTCCTCCAATAATCTTTTACCTGGTCTCTGCAAGATCTCCGAGACTCCGTGGCTTTACCTGCCAGAGGACCATTCAACCCCCCTCCCCCTGGGTTGGTGAGTGGGCCAAAATGCCAAGGGGACCGCTTGGTGTGTAGTGTGCGGGTCTGGCCCTCCGTACCCAACTCTCCCTCCTCGGCTGAGGAGTCTGAGAAGTGTACCCGAATTCCGGGACTTTTCACAGGAGATGTACCCTTCTGGGTTTGTATATAATGTTTTGTTTACTTATTTTTTGTTTCTGAGCTACAATGGTACAACACGATGGTCGTTCTTTATTCTTGGAATGTTATTTATTTGTTTTTGCTCCCTTTTTCAATCTCAGGACTTATGTTTTCAATGTGACTGGTTCTTCTATCCCGCCCACGGGTTGCAATGTCCCATGAATATGAAGCCCCCTGGCCTCGTCAATCCCCGTTCCATGACGCACTTAATAGAAAATCTATGAAAGTATTAACCTTTAATGTTAAGGGCTTAAATATGCCCGTAAAAAGGCACTCTTTATATCGAGATCTCCGAGCTCATGATGCAGATATTGTATGTCTTCAAGAGACGCATTTTCGCCGTCTGGATCATCCCAAGCTATATACCCCCCAATACCTAACACAATATCACTCCACGTTCAAAACTAAAGCAAGAGGGGTCACCCTGTTGATTCACAATAGAGTGGCATTCCAAATGCACCGTATCCTTAAAGACCCGAAAGGTCGTTACATAATAGTCTGTACGATAAACTCGAGAATTTATACTCTGGTGTCCATTTATGCTCCCAACGCTGCCCAATCTCAGTTTCTGTCCCAGGTCTTGCAAAAGGTAACGGATATTCAATCGGGCACTTTGGTAATCTGTGGAGACCTAAACATGGGACTAGATCCCTTAAAAGACCGTTCGTCCACGGTTACTTGTAGACAGCATGGGACCTCCTCCCAGAGATTTCGCCAATTGTTAAATAGATACAATCTTTACGACGCGTGGCGTCTCCTTCACCCCACCGAACGGGATTATACATTTCGATCAAGAGTCCACAATAGCTATTCTATAGAATTATTTTCTGATAGCGGGTTCAGCCCTTCCATACACAATAGACTGCACTATACTGCCCCTTACTTGGTCTGACCATTCTCCAGTGATATTGACGTTAGGCGACGCTTATCAGACTTATTCCAGGCCCCCTTGGCGACTTCGAGACGACCTTTTACTTCATGAACCGGCGCGAATAGCTATACAAGCAGCCTTAGATAACTATTTTAAGGAAAACGTGACGCCTGATGTCAACCGCCTTACTATCTGGCAAGCCCATAAGGCTGTAATAAGAGGGGAATGTATAAAATGGGCGACTCATCTTAGGAAGCAATATGTATCACGAAGACTGGACCTACTTACTAAATTACAAGATCTAGACACGCGCAATAAAATAGCCCCGTCTCAAGAAATAATAGAAACTATAGACTCCACAATGGGTCTGTTGAGAGATTTGGAGGCGGAGAGCTATTTCAAGGCATTGACCAAGCGCAATGCTATGTATTACGCTCTTCGAAACAAACCTGGTAGATTCTTAGCTCGCAAACTTCAACCAGTTAACACGCCCCGTAAACAAATTACACTTAAATCCCCCACTGGACTTATTTATGACCCCAAAATTATAGCGAATGAATTTGCCACCTATTATGAAAGTCTATATAATTTGGATGCGAAACAGACAGTCCATTGCCCTACAGTGGCAGATATAGATACCTACCTGGAGCGGGTTCATCTTCCTTCGTTGTCCCAGACACATATTGCAAGTTTAACCACACCCATAATGACAGAAGACATTTTGAAGGCTATTAAAAACCTCCCAAAACGTAAGGCCCCAGGCCCTGATGGACTGACGGGATTGTATTACTCCACCTTCGCTTCCCAACTAGTACCACATTTAAGTGCGGGCTTTGACGAAGCGTGGGAGGGTGGCTCCTTCCCAGTAGACATGTTGAGAGCACACATTATTACCTTGCCCAAACCGGGTAAAATTCCTGACCGTTGCCCTAACCTACGCCCTATCTCTTTGCTTAATATAGACGTTAAAATATTCAGCAAAATACTGGCCAACCGACTTCAACATATTCTTCCCACTTTAATAGGTCTAGATCAGGTAGGGTTTATATCAAGGCGCCAGGGAGCTGACAGCACTAAAAAACTGGTTAATTTACTTGGCCTGATGGGACGTGGGGACTCTTCAAGCTTGATTCTGTCATTGGACGCAGAAAAAGCCTTTGACAGGGTTCACTGGAACTTTCTGTATCGAGTTTTACACAAGTTCGGATTTCCACCCTCCTTTATAACTGCGATACAGGCTCTGTATGATTCTCCCTCTGCTAAGGTACTCTGCAGCGGGTTTGTGTCGGAGGAATTTGTAATAACTAATGGGACAAGACAGGGATGCCCACTTTCCCCAATATTATATGCCCTGGTTTTGGAGCCTTTGGCGCAGGCCATACGACAAAATGATTCCATTTGTGGAATACAGGCAGGCCCGGTGACTTATAAACTCAACCTATACGCGGACGATATCCTTTTAACCTTGACTGACCCGGATTGTTCTCTCCCTTCCCTCCAACAAGAGTTAGACTTGTGTAGTCAGGTTTCATATCATTTGGTGAACATATTAAAAACCCAAGCACTCCCGATTAATATATCCCATCACCACCTGGAAGCCCTTCGAGCCAGTTATAAGTTTGACTGGCGAACTGATTATATTGTGTACCTGGGTCTTAAAATAGCTAGAACTCCAGAAAAACTGTTTAATTATAATTATGATAGATTACTGTCAGAGGTGAAATCACAGTTATATCACTGGAGACTTCGGGAGATCTCATGGTTGGGCAGGATGGCGGCGGTGAAGATGATGGTGTTGCCAAAAATTTTATACGTTTTTCGTACCCTCCCCTTGCAGCTGCCCACGTCCTTCCTAGATACCTTACAATCTATCATAATGAGATATATTTGGAATCATAAAAGGCCCAGAATACCGAAAAAACTATTGTATTACCGCCATAGAGATGGAGGCCTTAACGTTACCCACATACATAACTATTATTGGGCCACATGTTTGGCATCACTAGCAGAACTGGTTCACACCCATCCTATGCCTCAATGGCTGGTAGTGGAATATACTTTTATTCCCGGACATACTTTGGTCGACCTATTATTCGTGCCTCGTACAAAGAGACGACGTCTGCCAGAGATCCTACCCTCCACGATTTTGTATGTTAAGGCGTGGGACCGTTATGCCCACTTATTTCGAAACTACAATCCATTATCCATGGCCACACCTCTCACATCTATGTCATACTTGCTGCCTCACTTTAGAGTGGGGCCCTGGATTCAATCTGGAGTCACGCACCTACACCATCTGTTTTCGCTGCCGGACATCTTGTCCTTCCAAACTTTACAAACGAAATTTAAGATACCATCCTCAATGTTTTTGTCATACATGCAACTCTATTCTTATTTCAAATCCAATGCAGTAATATCTAATTTACGTACCACATTGCCGCTCCTCTCGGACACTGAACTATTTTGGCTAGACCCGCACACCACCACAAAACCCATCTCGTTGTTTTATCGATTGCTTAATACCCCGACTGGAATAACATCGTGGAAGTTTCACAACACTTGGGAAAAAGACCTTTCTATGCAATTTACCCCCTCGCAATGGGCCATGGCACATTTGTTTTCGTCTGGAGCCTCAAGGTGTGCAACGCTGATTGAAACGCAACGAAAAGTACTATACTGTTGGTATCTTACGCCCTCAAGGATTAGCCGTTTTGCCCCAAACACTTCGGACGTCTGCTGGAGATGTTTGTCTGCCCCGGGTACGATGGGTCATATCTGGTGGCACTGTCCACTGATAACGCCATTATGGAAAGATATATCTCTTCTTGCGTCGGAAGTCTTGGGTAGTCAGATACAGTGCGCACCGGAGATCTTGTTGCTGGGAATGGTCCACCTTCCTTGAGCACACCTCAGAATGTTACTTATAATTGTCTCTACAACAATGTTGCTTATTGCCCGGAACTGGAAATCGACCGCTGTCCCAACACAAAGTCAGATAGCTACGTTACTAACACAATATCGTTCCTTCGACTCCAAATCTACCTCGGCGTGGGGTTTTCGCCCCACTAAACATGACCCATGGGCTATCTGGGACGTTCATAAGATTTATGAGGCGTGTGGTTTGTGATAACAGTGTTGATAGAATTATGGTTCTAGGTCACTTTTCTGCGAGGTTTAAGGAGAACTCCTGGTGCACTTTCTGCCTCAGAGAAATTGCCTTCTCCTGCTGATCCTGAGATCCCCTTCCCTGTTTGTTAGTTCATTTATTTTTTTATTTTTATGTATTTCCTTTATTTTTATGTTATTTTATTATCGTTTACATGTCCTTACAAAAATGTTTGAGAGATACCGCTGCAATCATACCAGATTCTTTCATACGATGGTTGAATGTTATTTACAGTGATAATGTTGTAAACACCTCTCAATAAAAATATTTTGAAAATTAAAAAAAAACTCTTTGGTTGCTTTTGCAGTATGCTTTGAGTCATTGTCCATCTGCACTGTGAAGCGCCGTCCAATGAGTTCTGCAGCATTTGGCTGAATGTGAGCAGATAATATTGCCCGAAACACTTCAGAATTCATCCTGCTGCTTTTGTCAGCAGTCACATCATCAATAAATACAAGAGAACCAGTTCCATTGGCAGCCATACATGCCCACGCCCTGACACTACCACCACCATGCTTCACTGATGAGGTGGTATGCTTAGGACCATGAGCAGTTCCTTTCCTTCTCCATACTCTTCTCTTCCCATCACTCTGGTACAAGTTGATCTTTGTCTCATCTGTCCATAGGATCTTGTTACAGAACTGTGAAGGCTTTGTTAGGTGTTGTTTGGCAAACTCTAATCTGGCCTTCCGCTTTTTGAGGCTCACTAATGGTTTACATCTTGTGGTGAACCCTCTGTTTTCACTCTGGTGAAGTCTTCTCTTGATTGTTGACTTTGACACATATACACCTACCTCCTGGAGAGTGTTCTTGATCTGGCCAACTGTTGTGAAGGGTGTTTTCTTCACCAGGGAAAGAATTCTTCGGTCATCCACCACAGTTGTTTTCCGTGGTCTCCTGGGTCTTTTGGTGTTGCTGAGCTCACCGGTGCGTTCCTTCTTTTTGAGAATGTTCTAAACAGTTGTTTTGGCCACGCCTAATGTTCTTGCTATCTCTCTGATGGGTTTGTTTAGTTTCTTCAGCCTAATGATGGCTTGCTTCACTGATAGTGACAGCTCTTTGGATCTCATCTTGAGAGTTGACAGCAACAGCTTCCAAATGCAAATAGCACACTTGAAATGAACTCTGGGCCTTTTAGCTGCACATTGTAATTGGGGTAATGAGGGAATATCACACACCTGGCCATGGAACAGCTGAGAAGCCAATTGTCCCATTACCTTTGGTCCCTTAACAAATGGGAGGCACATCTGCAAACTGCTGTAAGTCCTACACCGTTCACCTGAGTTGGATGTACATACCCTCAAATTAAAGCTGACAGTCTGCAGTTAAAGCACATTGTGTTTGTCTCATTCCAACTCCATTGTGGTGGTGTATAGAGTCAAAGATGTTAGAATTGTGTCGATGTCCCATTATTTCTGGACCTGACTGTATGAAAATGCAAAAAATTATGTCGCTGAGGCACCCAGCAACATCATTAACCTGTTGATTGCTGCTCCTGTGGCTGAATGGAAATTATTTTGTTATTGGTCCTTAACAGTAAGACCAGTATGACAGAATAATTCCATCATGTGGCAGGAAGGGAATAATTTGCATTGTCCTGACCATGTATGAAACCAGCATTAACATTTTAATGGTATCTTCACACCTCAATACATTCAAGTCAACTCCAAATTAATTTCATTTGGATGACACTGTATGTATATCATTTACATAAGCTGTGTGAGATGCACTGGCTTTCTATATGCAAAACACTGCAGGAGAGAGAGGCTGTGGAGCTTGAGGAACTATGTTAGCATCTTTTACATATTATTATAAATTACATACCTATTATAAATTATATTATAGTATTATTGTGGCCTATTTCCTTTCACAACATTATTTTATATATATACAATCATTTTGTACTTATTTGGGTTGTGGTGGAGGGCAAACAATTAAATAAAAAACCTCCACAATATAATTTATAAAGTTTATTATTGCAGAAGGCATTTGCACATCACAGCATTTCAAAGAACTGTATCACAGAGCTCCTGTGCTACATTCCCCATTTGCAGCAAGGAACTTTGGGTAAGACATGCAAATGACCTCTGTCTCACTTTTATGCATCCTGGGTCTGTTTTTACACAGAACCTTTAAATCAATGCCATACTAAATGGCTTTTTTGTAGCAAAGATCAGGTTTATGCAACTGGTCAACACTACTTCTGGACAGCGCTGTTTCGGGTTTATTGGACCCCCATCAGCCAAAGCTAGGCATGACCAGTTGCAGTTGGATGCTTGGACCCGTAGGGCAAATCAATAATTTTTTAATTTTTTTTAGAAATATTTTTACCAGGAAGGATACATTCAGATTTCTCTCATTTTCAAGTATGTCCTGGGTGGCGAGTATGTACTGTTAGGTGTCTTGCCCAAGGACACTTACTGGAGAGGTGCTCTTGCCGGGATCGAACCTGTGTCTCCACAGTCTCTCTCTCTCCATTACAAACATTTATTTTAAAAAAGATGGGACAGGGTTTATTAGTTTGGTCACAAAAAGGCTATTTGTTGCATTTGCCAAAAATTAGCCCTTTTGCCTATGTTTGGAGAGTCAAGATGTTCATAAACTACACGGAAAGCTCCAATATAACCAGATTTGAGCCTGCCTTGAATTTAGTACTTTCATAAATATTGCTGTACATAAAACTATCCAATAAATTTACATTGACAGTGCTAATTTAAGAGCTTATGGGCCTGTAACAGATGAGTTTAGTGTGCCTTTAACCCGGCCTTCTCAACTATACCCTTACAACACTTGCTTTATGTCCTATCCCTCCCACTACCCCTTGTCACTTTGTTCTACCCCTCTCACCCTATTGTTCAATCTCTCTTTTGGTTGCTGCCAGATAGACAGATAATTTGACAGATAATTTTCACTGGGTCTATTTTGAGAGAATGGGCCTGGAACTGCAGCTCCAATAGTTCATATGCAAATTTTGCTATAACTGTACAGATATATGATTTTTGGGTCTGTCTTTACAAAAGTATTCAAGATCTGCATAGTCAGAAAGTTTTCTGTAAGTCCTCCTAATCACCCAACAGCCCTAGGCTGTAACCTGGTTTACGGGATGACTAAGGGAAACCGTCCATGAGCACTTATTTAATGACACTCATGGCATTGAAATAGTTAAAATCAGGGATTCTTATGCTTATAAGCAAGCACTAATGCAGTGCTCATGTGTGAGCAACCCTCATTGGCTGCTCAGTCAGCTAGCTGATCATCCTTTCGTGCATGCACACCACAATGATATGCCACCTTTTGGATGTCCTCATTGACGCAAATTGATTCACAGCCATGACCAACGATAACCACGTCTTCTGATCTAAATTTTAGTCCAAGTGACTTTGACAGGTCTGGTATTTATCGGTAGTTAACTCATTTATTACAAAGTGATTTTCCAAAAACCAACTGTCAAGAACCAATGTTTTTTTGAAAAATATTTTAAATTAATTATACAGTAAGATATATTTGGGAATATTCCCAATATATTTCTTACTGTAATAACCTATTTGGCAGGCAGATGTAGCCATCTACTGGCCAAATTGAGTTACTGCAGGTAAAACTGCAGCTCCTGTTTCGGTGTTGGTTTCAGGACATTCTTCAGCCGATTTTTATCAGTTTTAGCACCTTGGGCATTAGGCCCACAGGGCTAAATCTTTGGGGGCACCTTCTGTAGCCAAAAAGCAAATGAAATCCATTTACTACAAACTATTTCATTTGCAATCACACAATATAGCTCCAGATCGTGTTAACACGATCTCAGGCTGCTGTGTCTGCTACCGCTGATCATGACTTAATGATCACATAGTGAAGGGGTTAAAGAACATAAGTGTTGCTTCGTAGTGGTAGTTTCGTGGATGATGGTAGTTTTGCTGTTGAGAGCTCGAGTAAAATGGTACAAATCAAAGAAACCTTCTATAGCCATGTTCTCAAAGCACACAATTCTAATATAGAGCATTATAACCCAAATGCAATTCCTAATGTATAGCAGGGTAAAAATATATATATATATTTAACTGAAGAAGCTCAACCTAGCTTTCATGACTATTGATGGGAGCATGATGATTTACAGACACTTTGCTGCTTTAGCACTTGCATAATTTGACATCTTTTACATATCCATATCTATTGCATAGATCTAGGAAACTGAAGGTGGGTCGTGCAACAAGACACTGATCCTAAACATACAAGAAGACCAAAGAAATAGCAAGTGTAATGTGCAGAATACCAACAAATATCACAGCAGCTCAAAGCACCCCCCACATAAAGTGCTACTAATGGATACAAGAGAAAATATGAGAAGCATCCAGTGATCACACCAGCCAACTGGTACTGACATGAACCAGTGAAGTCCTGATCCAACTGTGGGAGCTCCTGGTGTATTGGCTACAGATATAAATATACAAAACACATCATAGCATAAAACTGTAGCAATTTTTAATATAATTAAGTAAAAGACGAAACCACTCACAGAGCAAGTGGCACACAATGCATGACTTTTGTGTGCAAAAACAGCATAGGTATACACATTCAATATTCACCACACCGCTGAATTCTGCAATCTGGATACTCTTCGTCTTTAGACATACACATGCCGATCCAGGAACATCACCAACTGACGGTTGGATAACAATTGGTTTCTGTCTAAAGGAGAGTATCCAGATTGCGGAATCCAGCGGATTTACTTAATAAATCTTAATAAATCAGCCACGAAATAGAAAACAGTTTTGCTTTGTGTATTACAGAGACACGGTCCATTTACATGTTATTCATCTTCAAGTAGTTAAGGTAGGTGTAGAGGGAGGACCAATTCACCCAGTGCTAGGTTATGCCTGGAAACACCGGGTACACTCTCTGTGCACATGTATGTCACCAGCCTTATGAGCAGTCCTACAATGCTTCATGGACGGGCAGTTTGCTACTAAGGATGTGCGTTTCGTTTCATAACGATTTGTTTTTCTCACGAAACGGACCGATTCGGTGCTTCGGATTCGTCCGATGTTCCGAACCGGACCGGCAACGAAATACACACCATCCGAAATATTTCCCGATACGAAACGAAAAAAATTTGTTATTTCATATGGACATGAAATTTGTAAAATCGTAAGTCATTTTCATTCTATTCGTGATTTCGGTTCCGTTTCAGTTCATTTTTCACAACGTATTTTCATAACGTTTCGAGTCCGTTTTGGTTCCGTTGCTGATTTCGTAATTTCGTATCGTCAGTCACTTTTTTCACTTGTTCCGGTGCAAAGTTCCCGTTTTAATTAAATATATCTTAAAGCATTTATTTTGTCTGCATTTATTTATTTGGTAGGATTATTTTTGCATTTTTCGGGAATTTTTGGGTTAATATTTAGGGTCCTTCCTAACTTATTTTAAATGTATAACGAGGTCTGTTTTTTTCTTTGCAGAACACATACAGCTGGATTATCTTCTCACAGTCCGTACCTATGTGTTCTGTTCAGCAATGAATTTTGATACAATACCTTTTGTCAGTATTAGTACCATGGATAGTAACAAGCCTGTCGTTATCCATGGTGCTGATATGAAGAAATAGATCGATAATATGTGTTTCACCATCGGCGACTGTCCATGTTTGCTGCAATTGAAAATAATAAACGGTTTTAGAAATATTTAATAAACACTTAAAATTTATTTTAACATTTATTCATAAGAAAAAAAGGATCTTTCATAAAAAACGATACGTCCGAAGGAACGCATCGGCAGGATTACCGTATCGACCGAAACATCAGAGCATCCGAAATACCATACCTCTAAAGTCAAAACGAAAATCCGAGGATGGACCCTTGGAAACGAAGAGAACAGACGATCCGAAAGACCGAAATTCCCCGATTTCACGAAACAAAAATCGATACAAAACACCGAGCCAAAATGAAATGAAAATGGGCCAAAAGGATCCGAAACGAAACTATTGAAAAACCGAACATGCCGAAACGAAACAAAAAAAAAACGTGCACATCCCTACTTGCTACCCTGGCATGCATGTGCACTGTGACGATGTCCTGTATACAAACAGATAAGACATTGGTGACTCAAATTCTGTCTCCAACAATCCTGTCACATCCCTTTCTGTGTCAGCTCTATATGGCAGACGGGGCTATCACATCAAGAAATATCTCAAAGCATTGTGAAGGTTTGGCTAATAATTGCTGGAAAAAACCACAAGTGCCATCAAGTATTAAATCCAAAGGTTCACAAACTAATAGATTATAATTAAAGCCAGTTGTCGGGCTGAATAGCAGTTGTGTGTGTGTAATGGAGCCTTCCCATTTTCTAGGCTGTTATGTAATTTGTTTGTAAGAAACTAACACATAAGCTGTAATAATTATATGCACAAACCATATATTAATACAAATATATATGTATCCGGTAAGATAATGCAAGTTGTGAGTCTGCATTGAATTGTCCGTTATTCCATTTTTTTATTCCTTTTGTAAGATAGGTGTTACTTATAATGTATATTTTAAAAACTAATAAGAATGTAATATGGTAACTAGTCATAAACATAACACGCGTTTATTCATAACAAACCTTCTACCTTCCTATGTCTTACAAGTTTTATATCTATAGGTACATCATGCCATCATTCTATGTCGTCAGTCCATGTAGATTTATGTGACTAGCTTGTGTATCAGATTATTTACTTATTTGCTTATTTACCTGCACTTTACAATATATTTTTACATATGTTTTGTCTTGCTTTGCTCGTTTTCAGCTCTGGTTTATTTTTCTTTCCATTTATGAATGTCACCTATCTGCTTCAGTTCATAGATAACTTCCAAAGTATCTGTCAGTCATCTTTTCAATTTGTCTGTTTATCTATCTATTCATCTATCTGGTAACTTTGTTACTGGGCAGAACATGAGCATATAAAGGGCAGAGACTGTGCCAGGCTCCCCACCCCCCCCCCCAAACTCGTACATTCTGCCCTTCCACCCCCCTCTCTAACCACCTCATTGGAGCGATTTAGCCCTGGCTCTGACAGATCCGACACTCTGTGAATAATTTTCTAAAACCCTCAGTCCCCCTCCCCTTCTCTGCCCTCTGCCCTCGCCCTCCCCATCCATCCCATGGCTGCAGCTATTGGAGAGACCATAATGGGATAAGTGTGAGCTCACAGGCCCGCTATTTAACCCCTGCACTCAGGGCACAAGCAGTAGATATTAGCAGAAAAGGAGGCACTATAGCAGGTATATCAGTGTTTGTCAAGAAAGGGCAGAGCAGGCTTTGCCCAGGACTTGTATGGGGATCTCTGAAAAAGGAGAGCAGAGGAGGAGCTGACCACAGTGAAACTAACTCAGAGTAAGTTATATCCTGGCTCGCCGGCACCATACAGACTATGAATTTTCTCATTTTAGCTTTTCTTTCACGATCATCATATGTCAGACGAAAGTTGATGCTCTTTAGCCAATCATTTTAAGGGTAGTCTAATGTAAACTGATGCCGATACTGTGTCCTATATTATCCCTGTGTGTTTTCATTCTTGCAGCGTAACGTTTTATCAATTATTTTGGGAATAGCATGTAAGTGGAAAGCACCATGAGGCATCAAGAGGGAATCTCAAATTAATTTTGTCTTTGCTGTTTGTTTGTGTTTGAGGCTCATGTCAGGACAATGTCTTCAATGATACCGTCGAATACATCTGATAACGTGAGAGCCTGTTCAAAAGACACTTTGCTATGTGCATGACTTCTCTTCCTTTCTGTTGATTATTTTAAATTATTTTGTTTGTACTACGTCGTTATGTTTGCGTATGCAATGCTGTGATAAGACTGCGTTGTTTGAATTGGGATGCGTTTAGTCTTAGTGTTAAGAATACAGCACATTGACCGATAGGTGAGAGATTAGTTTAGGGAAGAAAGGAGGTCAAAGGTTACACGAATACCCTTCATCTGTCATATCCTAATGGCACAGGTACTAAGGTTACACTGGGTTACCAGATTGGGGGTTCCCTGTGATCTGTAAGATAGATATATGTTAGCGTGTAGGATCGTCTTTTAATTTAATTTATTCTTTATGTCTAGGATTACATTATGTTTAATCTCCCAAGTGTCAATCTAATTTCCATATATCTATCTCTCGCTCTCTCTCTCTCTCTACAAATATATATATATTTGACAGCGATACTCTGTCAGATCTGGAAGGTTAGGGGTGGAGCGAGAGTTGTCAGACAGTATCACTCAGAGATGAGGGCTAAATCCAGGATAAGATGAAGCTCAAAGACGGAATTATCTGCACGTTAAGGGACAAGTGAGGTCTTCGGAAACATATCCCTAGTTGAGAAGTGTAGATCCTTTCAAAATATGGAGACATCTAGGGTGGAAGGACGTTTTCCTAAAAGAGGGAACATTTGCCCAGTGTACTGTGTTTAAATGCTATTGTAATAAAAATCTTCCTTTGACATATTACCTTCTTTCACATCATGACTTATCGCATGGAGTGTCAGCTGCAGTTAAAGCCTATGTGACATGATGGCAAAGTCGTCTGTTCTGATTTCACATACCGGTTATATCTCTGATGACAGCTTATATATGACTATGTTGTGCTCCTAAATGTACTCAAGGAACAGAAGATTCTTAGCAAACAAAATAGGGCTTATGCCGAGAAGGAATTGAAGGGCAAACTGGAAAGAGCCACCACTCTCATAAACTTCAGGAGTTCCCAATGTAATCGCCTACTTTTACAGCTTTGACACAAAATTCCTTCAAACACAAAGTTTTTTATTGCCACTATAAGACTCATAAATGATGTTTAATGTATAACAAGCATGTATTAAGGACATAGTCAACATAATGACATGGTGGCTTAAGTTCACTCAGATATTCCACACACCATTATGGAGATCCAGCAGTAAAGAGAGAACAGTCTTTTAGGTGACCTCCCGGCTCTAAAGAATAAGGGCAGGGTATATTTTCCTGGGCAAAACTCTTCGCTGTTGAGTGTGGCACAACTCTCTCACTGAGAATCTCGCAAATTGTGGTCAACAACTGCTTGGGTTTGAAAAGTTAAAATCAGTGCATTAAAGAGACTAAAGCTTTTCAGGACTGTGTATTGATGACGTGTAGGTGGTCACAGTAATGAGTTAAGTCCTAAATTACAATATAATTCCAGCAACTCACCAATATGTCTGACTCCAAAAATAAAAAGTTGCCACCTTCCATTTATCTCAGCAACTCACATTTAATCTGATATTAATTTATTTGTTTTATAATCACGACTCCCTAAAGCACAGTCAATATATTTTTAATTACATATAAATCTGAGCTGGGGTTATGGAATCATTATGATTATTTATTGTGACTTTACAGGAATATATTTTATTGAATACCAAATTAAAAGATTTACCTAATGTGAAGCAAAGAGGAACTCGATTCTTCCTTCAGAAATAGTGAGGGAACTGCGTTCCCTTGAATTCCCACACGAATAGTCCCCTGCCAGTGCGCCAAAAGCTCTATGCATGTGCAAGCACATAATAGAACAATATATTTAAGAGAAAATGTTCAGTGATTTACTCTGATGTTCAAGAAAACATGGAAATAAGAACTAATGATGTTGTCTTCCCAATCAAGGCCGTTCCACCAGATCCAGAATTGGTGGAAGATAGATAGGGAAGAACTTTCTGGTGCCAAATTGACCAGATAGAGCACCATGTTTACTGACACAAAACTGGAGCACATCTCACCGTATATATAGTATGTACACAATTATAATTATTTATAAAGCGCAAAACGATTCCATATAGATTGTACAGTGTACTACAGATACAATAATATCAAAGATGTAAAATCGCTTCAGGGAACAATGATGAACAACAAATTCCGCAGTGCTGTACAATCGGTAGGACAAATATACATAAAATGAACCAATGAGTTTGACACAGAGAATAATAGGAAAAGAGGATCCTGTTTTAAGTGGCTTACAGTCTAAGTATATGTATATATATATATCAAAAGACACTCTAAACCTGCAATAGCCAAAACGGAAAAAAAATTGCCCAGGTGCACAAGTCCAGAACGTAATATAGATCAAAATTTAAATGGACGCACTCAGAGACTTAGGTATTAATTAAAAGGCGATGCTTTATTCAAAAAACATTTAGGCTAATGTCAGACGAACGCATTCTGTGCAGACTGTGCGTCCGTGCACAACGGACGTACTTTCTGACTGATGACAAGGTAGTGACTGATGTTATTTTTGACTGATGTAGAAGAGAAAATAAATTAATATGAAAAACATTTTGTCCGTCAAAATGCTGGATGTCAAAAATGCAGTCCGTCCGACTTCGTTCCATCACTCACACACAAAGCTATGCGACGTTGCGGACGCAGCGCACTCTGTGCGTCCGTTCTAGCGGATTTACATTCTTGCCTAACCTGCGTCCGTTTGCCACGTCCGTTATGCGTCCGCAGTTCCATGTGGACGTACGTTGTGTGTGGGACTCCATTGGTCATAATTATATGCTATAACGGACGTACAAATGTGTGGCAACACGGACGTGATCAGTGCGTTCGTCTTACCCGAACCTAAAAGGTTCCTGCACTCATCATCCAACATTTCGGCTCTCTCTTGATTAAGGCTCCGGGAGGGCCGAAACGTCAGATGATGAGTACAGGAACCTTTTAATGTTTTTTGAATAAAGCATCACCTTTTAACTCATACCTAAGTCCCTGAGTGCACCCATTTAAATTTTGGTATGTATATATACAGTATATATAAATAAAGGCCCTTGAGTGGGCCGAAACATCGGTCAGTGCTATTGGGCACTTTTTAAGGTTTTTTCAATAAAGCATCATTTATATCTTACTTAAGCCCTAGAGTGCATCCCTTTCTGACCATTCCTATATATATATATATATATAGAGTCCAATATTGAGCCCAACCACGCCATAAAAGTGAAAATGGACCTGAGTGCAATGTCCCATAGACAGGTATATATCAAAACAATATGGACAGCACATCCGGATTTGCTAATAAAATCACAAAAATTTATTGAAAAATTAGTTAAAAAACATACGGTTTTAGTTCCGCTCCACCAGTGGAGCGGAACTAAAACCGTATGTTTTTTAACTAATTTTTCAAGAAATTTTTGTGATTTTATTAGCAAATCCGGATGTGCTGTCCATATTGTTTTGATATATATATATATATATATACATATATATATATATATATAAAATAAAAGTATGACCTAAAACATCAGTCTACATGTTTTTAAGTTCCAAATAAACTTAATGCTTTTAACTTAAAGTGCATCCACATAACTTCAAAGTATAAATATATAACATTGTGAACATAATGAGAATTGTAAGTGCTTTCTGGCCTTTGGGTCACTGCTCCTGTATTCGTAGAGAACAGTGCTACTATGAATAAAGTGTTAAGGATACAATTAAATGAAGAAAAGGCGCTAAATTTATTGGGTTTAAAGTTATATAGTTTGTAATACTGGGGATACAATGTTACTGAGACCTACCTTAAACTTTATCCCCCACGATGCTCCCCACAGGCCTATCGAACGTTCTACAACATGGGGTCAGAAATCTGGTACCTGCTGATGTTTAGAGACTATATTTCCACATGAGGCTCATCGAGTTAATAGCTAAGCATCATGGGAGATGTAGTTCCAAAACATCTGGAGATACATACCCCTGTTTTACCGTAAGAATAAATACCCCCAACTAGAAGTCCCCAAACCCTATCAACATTTCCCCTTAAACCTACCTTTTAGTGTACACTTTTGAATCCCTCATGATCATCTCTCTGATGTTCATCATTACCTCACTAGCTGTTCAGTGGTTCAACTCTATGAAGTTTCTGCTGCATTTTTATTGAACATTACGGCATCCACCTGTTGGTTGGGGATAATTATTTTATGCTGATTCTGTTCTTTATTTTCCTTCTTGGATTCTTGGTTTCTTTTTCTTACAGAAGATGCAGGGCACTGATCTGATGACATCATCATATCTTATATACCTTATCTTAAATTACTTTCATAGTTGCTCTTAATAGCTACATGATACTCCATTGTGGTTTTTATGACTATATCTTTGCCTTATCCCTCACTTTGCATTTCTTTCTATTTTCAGACTGTACTTGCAGAATAGATCTTGACAGCTCCATAAGTTTTTTATTTTTTATTTTCCAGTAATACTTGATTATGAGAATTGGAGAGGTTTTAGTTACTTCGTGATGCCACGCATTGCCTTTCACTAATTTTCTGTGGCAAAGCTGTTTCTCTCCATCATATAATACAGTTCCCAACCGCAGTCAAGTCCAACTACTAGGTCAGGTTTGCCAGATATCTAAAGCACAGCATAGGTGATATGATTTGCTGCTCAGTGATTGCAGGATTCAGTCTGCTTTACTCCAAAGCAATCCTTAAAATCTGGCCTGTTAGGGGACTCGAGGACCGCGGTTGGGAACCACTGATATAATAGATTAAACACACCTGAAATTCTGCTATATTTGTCATATTCCTATTCAGAAATATTTTTCGATATTTTCAGCAATGTTCTGCTCTCTCTTCGCAGATGTCGCTCTCTGATCTACCCAGCACTCCTTTGGCCCTTGAATACCTCAATGACTTTGACCTGATGAAGTTTGAGGTGAAGAGGGAGCCTCCTGAACCACGGGGCAATAGAATGGTTCCACCTCCCTCCCTTGGCTCCACGCCTTGCAGCTCAGTGCCACCTTCACCCACCTTTAGTGACCCTCCTGAGTCGGCAGGACCCCCTCGTCCTAGTCTGGAGGAGCTGTACTGGATGGCAGCTTTACAACAACAAATGGGTGGGGAAGGCTTACCACTTACCCCTGAAGATGCTGTGGAGGTGCTGATGGGAGGTGGTGGGGCATCCACTCTTCAGGGTATGGATGGTGGGTATAGGACAGGGGGGGCCCACCCACATAACACACATCCTAGCTATCTCCTGAGCCCTGAAGACTTAAATGCCCAGCAACACCAGGTGAGAAGATTGGAAAAAAGAGAAATATTGTTCTAAAATATACCTCAATGAATATAGAGTATTATGTAGATAAAGAAAAATCAGGAAGAAAAATCTTGGGATACTCTAAGAACAAAGGAAATGAATACTGAAATTTGGGATTGAACGTCATGTATAGAAGAAGATATGATGTAAGCAATGGTAGAAAAGTGATATGGATGTGATGGAGTACCATATTGCATTATTGTGTGTGACAATCAGACATCAAGTGATTCCAGCTTAAGTGTAATTTAATTGATAAACCGTATTCTTCCTTACAAAACACAAATCACACCACATAGCAGCAGCGTGTGGCTTCTTACCGCATGTCGTGAAGCATGTATTCTCCCCCTACAAGAATATGTGAGGAAATTGCCATTTGTTTTCTAAAGTATACAAGTACCTCAATAAATAATAAAATGGCTGCCGTGTGGTTACTGGTAAGGCTAGGGTCAGACGAACGCAGCTTTAACGTGCGTTTAGCCGCACAAAATCACGGCCGTGCTAGCAGCAAATGACGTCCAATGCCGGGGAACACACGAAGTACGGCCGCACGAAAGTTCGTCCGCGCAACGCAAGTGGCAAACGAACGCATTTTTTCGAGAACGTCAAACCGCTACTACTGACGTACAGAGTGCGCTGCGGCCGCATAGCGGCGTGTGTGTGTGATTGGGAGACATCAGACGCTGCTAATGTCCGGCCAACATAACGTCCAGACACAAAAAGTGTTTTATTGATGATCCGTACAAAATCACGGACGAAAAGGCGCATCGTATGACCGCTACCGCGTATTCGTGAAAAATATGTCCGTTCGTTCGACCGCACTTTTCCACGGTCGACGCGAAAAATGCGTTCGTCTGACCCTAGCCTTAGATGTAAAGTGTGACCACTGACATATGAGCAACAAGACGTGATACTGTACCACGTGAGCATATTTGTGTTTATCTACTTGGATATACGTGGCACTTTGAGTGACAGGACTTGTCAGTACAGTTATAGCCACAAAGCCGGACATGTCACTGATCACTTAATCTGCTAATATCAAGAGATTGAGAAGAGGGAGAGAGAAGGAATGACGGAGAACAGACAGAACAAACCGAACGTGTGGTTTTCAGAGCATGGAACAGATAAGACATTGTGGAAGATTGAGCAGGGCAAAAGTGGGTGAGGGAGTAATGGAGGGTGGAGACAATATAGCGAAAAGTTACGGCATAATAAAAGATAATAAAAGCACAGAGCCAGCCGAGTGAGAAGCAGTAAAGGAAGATGCCAGGATGAAATATAAGGGATTGATTGCAGAAAATGAAATTTCAAGCAAAGAAGTAAAAATGCATTGTCAGAAATCCTTATTCACTAAATTTCTCATGAGGTGATTTTAGAACTGGATAACTGCAATGCAGTCAGTTCACAAACTATCCAGTAACTGAGTATGTAGCTGGCACATCCCCATTAAATGTCAGATAAACAGCAGCCGAGTATCAGTTGGAACATATCGTTTGAACTATTATTTTTTTAAATATCCGCTCTTTGCTAATTCCAACCGGCCATCTTGCATAAACCAGTAAGGCCGGGTGCACACTAGGCGTTTTTTTGTGCGCACTAAGGCGCGTTATGACCCTCTTCATGACGTGCGTTGTAGCATATAATTACGCGGATAGAGAGGAACACACACATAACGCGCGCAATGCATAACGCGCGCTGAAGACGTCCGTCATGGAAACTCCAAGGCTGATGCGCTAGCATTGACGCGATGTTGGCCGCGTGCTGAACGTCAAATGCTACGCGCCTGCGCACTTGAACGGCCGCGTGCAGTCAAATTAGCGCACCTGCGCACTAGCGATGCCAGGCACTTTGGGTAGGCCAGCTTTTTTTTTCTTCATTCAACTCAAGTTCAGTTTTTACAACGTGCGTCAAAAATAACGCATCATCTGGCGTCTACCATCTCTTCTGTCATTTTTAACACATGGGTGCATCGTTTTTAACACACCAGAAAAAAACGCCTAGTGTGCACCCGGCCTTAGTGGCATTTGCTGACGGCTTGGGCACAATTCTCCACTTACAGGTCTATTCAATAAAAGTGAAACTCAGGAGAATGACTGGAGAAGTGAAAAATCCAGATCACAATAGCCAAACCAGAAAAATTCTCCCCTTTATCTCACTTTCCAAATCACCTATTTGGTCTAGATTGTTCTCTTCTCCTGCCAGTTCTCCTGAGATTCACCTTTCTTTGAATAGACCTGTATGTGACTGTCTTGTCACTCTACCAGGGCAATTCTACAGCCAATTGACTTTCAAACAGTTTGCAGCCAAATACACTGAAATTAGCAGAGCATTTTGTGAAAGCTGAAATGTAACTGAGCAAGTGCAACTTTTCTTTTATGCCTGATTAACCCTAACTCAGCTGTGGCTCAACACTTTGTGAAGACCCCTAGTGAAGAGAGTGTTTAGTTCAGTGCGTCCCAGCCTGGTCCTCTGGACCACATAACAGGCCAGGTTTTCCAGATATGTGAAGCACAGCACAGGAGATATGATTTACTGCTCAGTGATTGCAGGATTCAGTCTGCATTTCCCCAAGGTGATCCTTAAATCCTGGCCTGTTGGGTCCTGAGGAGAGGTTTTGGAAACAATGGTTTAGATGTATCATGTTGAGGGTGAGTGTTACAAGAGAATAAAGCGTCTGAAAGGAATGATGGAATTCGAGAAAAAAAAAAAGATGGACAAATACCAGTGCTCCTTGGACCTTGTCCTCAATATATTTACTATTTTTTTTGTAATTACCAAAGCAATGTTTTGGACTAGACCATTGGTTCCCAACCACAATCCTCATGTACCCCTAACAGGTCAGGTTTTCCAGATTTGTGAAGCACAGCACAGGTGATATGATTTGTTGCTCAGTGATTGCAAAATTCAGTCTGCTTTTCCCTGAGATGATCTGCAAAATCTGGCCTGGATGGGGTTCCCGAGGACAGGTTTAACCTCCCTGGCGGTGTTCCCGAGTGTGTTTCGGGGTTAAATTTCACCGCTGAGAGCGGTATCCCCTAGACACACATGTATACATAACCTCTCCGTGCGCTCCCTCGCTGTCCCTGCAGTCTCCTCCGGCAATCACAGGATTTTACTTCCTGGATTCCTTCTCCGAGGGGGAAACCAGGAAGTAATGAGGTTGCGGTCACCGGAGGAGGCAGCTGGGGACATCGAGGGAGCGCAGGGAGAGGTGATGTATCCAGCGGCATTCCGAGTGTTGCTCAGGGTTACCGCTTCCAACATAGGAATTTAACCCCAAGCCACACTCGGGATGCCGCTGGGGGGGGGGCAAAAAAATAAATAAATAGACCGTTTTCAGCAAATAATTTTCTAAATAAATAGACCGCCAGGGAGGTTAAGAAACACTGGACTAGACTATTATTTATTTATGTATCTAGTTTGTTCCCATGGCCTAGGCTAATTATTCCTATCTTTTCATATATTGTTTACTGAAGGCCATCGATTACATTGGTTTTAATGTGTGAAATTTTTTTCCAATGCTTTAACATACTGCCCTATGCCCCTAATTTGCTTTCCTCCATCTGCCACAGACATCCTTTGCTTTAGTAGGAAAAGGGAAGTGCTCATGCCACTGTACAGAGCACTGGTGAGACCTCACTTGGAGTACTGTGTGCAGTACTGGAGACCATATCTCCAGAAGGATATAGACATCTTAGAGAGAGTTCAGCGAAGGGCTACTAAAATGGTGTACGGCTTGAAGGAGAAAAGTTACCAGGAAAGGCTTAATGATCTTAACATGTACAGCTTGGAAAAAAGACGAGACAGAGGAGATATGATAGAAACATTTAAATACGTAAAGGGAATCCACAAGGTAGAGGAAGGGAGTATATTTAAAAGGAAACAAAGTAGCAAAACAAGAGGACATAGTATTAGATTAGAGGGGCAAAGGTTTAAAGGTAACATCAGGAAGCATTATTTTACTGAGAGGGTGGTGGATACATGGAACAGCCTTCCAGTTGAAGTGGTAGAGGCCAAAACAGTGATTGAATTTAAGCAGGCATGGGATAGGCATAAGGCTATCCTAAACAAAAGATAAATCCAGGTAAAGTATCCATGTAATTGGGCAGACTAGATGGGCCGAAAGGTTCTTATCTGCCGACATTTTTCTATGTTTCTAATGTTTTTCATGTCTTTTCCCCAGTTATCTCCTTTGTCGGAACGCTTCTCAGATGAACAACTGGTAGGCATGTCTGTGCGGGAGTTGAATCGTCAGCTTCGTGGATTCAGCAAAGAAGAAGCTCTGAGGCTGAAGCAGCGCCGACGCACATTAAAAAACCGAGGCTACGCCCAGTCGTGCAGGTACAAACGGGTGCAGCAACGCCATGTACTGGAGACCGAGAAATGTCAACTGTCTCGACAGCTTCAGCAACTGCAGCAAGAAGTGGCTCGTGTTACCCGTGAAAGGGATGGCTGGAGGGCACGATATGAGAAACTACTGAGCGCCACAGGAGGGGCGACTGGGGCTGATGTGTTGGGTGCAGGGGGGGATACAGGACCTGGAGCTGAGCTCTTCCTGTGATTTTGAAAATTAGAAGACTGAATCCATATCAGAGGAGCTGCTGCCATCCAGGAGACTGACCCACCTCTGAAAATAGAGGACTCACCCATAACAATCCCTTCTATCCTGGAACTTTAAATACAATGTAACACTGAGACACTGCAATTTACACTCAAACCTATCATTTCAAAGAGAAGAGGCACACATTACTGACAGCTTCTCCCTGATAAACGTCCCCCAGCTGGAAATGAAAAGATGAAATTTATGAGACATGTATATTCAATCCCTCCCTGTGTTTTATCTATCCTGCTTTCCAATCTCCAAATCCCTAATTATACCAGACCCAGGGCTGTATAGAGACCTGATGCTTATTTATGCCTCTCAATTTTACTTTTCCCCCACCATTGTATCTCAGGCTATATGGCAAAAAATGCACTTTTACATTAAAATCACTTCTTTATTTCTCAGTCCCCTCCCCAGATTTCCTCCATGTTGGTCTTACTACACATATAACTTCTGCCACAACACAAATACCCTCTGTGTCAAATGATTAACAACCAATACCATAAGTACTGGGACCGGCTGAGCCTGTCTCTGGTACCCAGAGATTATGTATGCTTCATCCTTATCATGTGTCCCCTTGCTGGGGGATCTGTCAAAATATTATGGTTTTATTTTCAGGGAAAGAAAGTAAATTATTGCATTTTTATGTGTGTGATTGTGACTTTAAATAAAATGCAACACTTCACAGCCTCCTCTCCCTGCACAGAAGGGGCAAAGCTAGTGTGTTATTAGGCAGAATTGGCTGTGTGTTGTGAAAAGTTTTATTAAGAATTGTTTCTTTTTTCTTATTATTATTTTGTATACAAAAAAGACAGAAAAAAATATCTATTTAAGCATAGAATAATAAAATATTCAGAGTTTTTACAGCAGATTAATGTGCAGAATGTTCTTTACTGTACACAGTTCACAAAGATGAATTAAAATCATGCATTTTTTTACAAGAACTTATACAGCTATTCTATAAATCATTCGTTGCTGAATTATGGGCTTTGAAGGCCTGAAGATGAAGATTTTGGTGGTCCTTGGACCCATCCCCCTTATCCAAATTTAGATTCTGCTCCATCCCTCTCATATTCCATTGTGCTTTTGTCCTATCTCTCACACGGCCCATTGTACCTCTTCACCTCACTTTGTGCCTTTGCCCTGAAAACACTTGGTACCATAAACAAAATCAGCTTTTCTCAGAGTTTACATGACTACAGGAGCTGGAGCTGCAGCTCCAATACCCACCATATTAATCTGGACTTTATTTCATTGGGTTATTATGATTAACATGTCAATAGATGCAAAGCTTTAATGTCTTCTATGTGACCTCCATCATGTCTGTGTAGTGTGTCGTTTTCATGCACCTGTAAACTATAATTCTTATTCTTCCCCATAAATACTTCTCTGTATCATCTCATTTAAATATTTCTTCCATTATATACATTCTGCTGTTGAATACATAATTTTTTATTAAGAGTTTTTCATATTGGCCAGATAATTGCGTCTCATACTGTTACGAGTAAAGAGAATTCCATGGGAGGTGAATAAATTACTGATGCAGCATGGGATTAAACATGTTCCTAAAGGCTCCAGCACCAACTTCTATTGCAAACGAATATACCAAAATACATCACATTTAAAGGGATACTCTAGAGTCTAGGCTACATGACCACCCAAGCTTTTTTTAGGTGGTCATGATGCCCTGAGTATGCCCTTGTCTTTCCCCCCTCCCTCCGCTCAGCCAATCGGCTAAAACAGCTGAGAGACGCGGAGGACTTTACTCCTCCCTCCCAGCTGTCAGTCAGCAGAGCGGGATTCATATTTCCCACTTCTGCCGACTATTGCCAAGTAGGAGACGTCATTGCGCTTTCAGCGGCATGACGTATCCAACTCACCGCAGTAGCTGGCGGCAGCGGCTGATTAGTGTTGCGCACATCCTCTTGCGCGTAACACTAATCAAAGAAGAAGAGGAACAACCAGGATCAGTGGAGCACCACACCAGAATGTCCCCTTCACACTAATGTAGTGTAATGTCCCTCTCGAATATATATGACATTTTATAGATTAAAAAAAAAACCACTTTTTATAAAACACATATGGTACTCATTCCAAACGATGGCTGTCATTAACCCCTGGGGAGCCGGATCACGAATCGGCGCTGAAAAGCGCCGGTTCGTGATCCTTTCCCGGAGCTGGCCGACATCTTGGATGTCGGCCAAGCCTCCGGGAACTCCCCTTGAGGACTGGCGTCATCGTGCATAGCACGATGACGCCAGTCCTGGAGTTAACCCCTAGCTGCCACCAATGGTGGAGATAGGGGGTTTCAATGAGCCCCCTATCTCCCGATCCGTGGCAGCTAGGGATTGATGCTTGATATCGTTGGATCGGCCAGAGCATGGTCTTTCCAATGATATAAAACATGATAATGAAAAAAGTTTCTTTTAAAAAATAAAAAAATATATATATTTAAAAAAAAATAAAAAAAATAAAATAAAATAAACAAGTTTTTTGTTTGTTTTTGTTTTGTTAATGCAGCAATATTGTTCCTATTTCAATTATAATGTGAACAATAATGCTGCACTAACGATTTTTGTATGCGGGGCGTTTGTTAAAAATAGTGAAATTTTCCCCAAAAAAAATGTAACGGGTCCCCATTTCTAATTTTTTTAACAAGCGCACCCCATACAAAATATAACCGCAAACGATCGCATTTTAAAATGTGAAAAAAAACACTTTACACATAATAAATTATTGAAAATTCAAATTTTATTGCATTTTTTGTTATAATATACAGACAGGACATACATATAATAATGACATATTATGAATCTGTGGAGTCTGCCGGAAAGAACGATATATAATATGTCTGGGTCATATATCAAAATATGGCTACAAAACGCGGTTAAACATGATGAGCGAAAGCGGTAAAAATGACCTCAGCACAGAGGTGTGAAAAGCCTCAGCAGCGAAAGGGTTAACCATTTTATGCTCATCATGTCTAAACGTGATTTGAAGTCCTATTTTATTATACGACCCAGACAATTTCTTATTTTTTTAAAAAAAAAAATTTTTTTATTTAGTTCTGTGTTTTTAATTCTACACCACACCATGCTCTGGCCTATCCAATGATTCCAAACATGACCCTCTAGCTGCCACTGATCAATAGACCCTCCTAACTCCACTTGGCAGCTAGGGAGTTAACTGCCCAACTGATGTCATTGCGCATATGGCGACAACGTCAGTGGACAGGGGGAGGCCCTGGAAGCTTGGCTGACAACCAAGATGTCAGCCACCTCCAAGAGTGAACCGCGATCTGGCACCAAATCGTGATCCAGTACCTATGGGTTTAAAAGAGAGGCACCGCTGGAAAGGGCAGACTGTAAGTACAGGGAGGGGGGGTTAGAGGACCATGACGTACATGGTACGTCCTTGGTCCTTAATGGGATTTTTTCTCAGGACGTACCATGTACATCTTTGGTCCTCAAGGGGTTATAGACCATTTTATATTTTGATCCTTTTCGTTTTTAATTTATTTTAAAGAACTTTTTGTATTTTTTTTACCCATTTTAGTTTTTTATTTTTAAAAGACCTTTTTATTATTTGGAGCACATTTAAGCTCCTATTAGGAGAATTGGAGACCTTTTTTCAGTTCAGAGGAAATTGCTGATGGCAGTTTGGCGTGATTCAGTGGTTATTGATGCAATTGGGCGGTTTTCACCGATGTCTGATAACTGGTTCGGTGACTCCATTTTCGGCAAAACACTTTGAACATTCTTTAGTGAATTCACTGTATTTTCAGCGAAATGGAATAATGTCACTGGGTGGAGTAGAGGTAACATCACTGCTCTGTGTGGAGAGAGCCTGTGGAGACATGGGTTCTATCCCGGCAAGAACACCTCTCCAGTAAGTGTCCTTGGGCAAGACACCTAACGGTACATACTCGCCACCCAGGACATACTTGAAAATGAGAGAAATCTCAATGTATCCTTCCTGGTAAAATCCTTTCTCCAAAAAAAATAAAAATCTTTAGCTCCAGGCCCATAGAGATCTTAATCCGGCCTTGCGTGTTTGCATAATTGGAGTGGGCCAGTCTGGATGAAGTCCAGAGCCATTTTTTTTTTGTCCCAGTCCAGCCCTGGGCCTGAGTAAATAGCCCGTCTGCCCCAGGACTCAAGGCATGTACAGTGAATTTCGCCATTTATTGGTTTGCTCTTGAGAAGGCCTCTATGTCTGCGGCAAAACACACGGAAGGTGTTTTGTTTAAAAACTGTCTTTACCTTTTCTTCTTTCTGACTGTTATGAGGGGGTAAACTAGAAATCTTTAAGAATTAGGGCTAGATCCACCCCTATAGCTATTACACATAGCCAGTAAGACTGCTGGAACAGAATCACATAACCATGAGTGCATGTACAGCTCAACATACGAATCACAGGAACAGGCGTTGCCTGACTTTTACGGTCCTATTTTGCCCCTTCTGCCAAAAGGGACTTTGGTGCAAGTGGGTGCCCATTAAGGCATATTGCCTCTAAATATCATCAATTTATCAACTTATATTACTGTGCATTATTTTTTTAAATTTTTATATTTATATTTTTAGTTTTACTTTTATTTCTTTACATTTAACATGGTCATGTTTGGTATCATTGGAAAGGCCATGCTTTGGTCGTTCCAATAATACCAAACATTAACCCCTACCTGCCACGGATCAGGAGATCAGGGTTCATTGGTACCCCCTGTCTCCACCATAGGTGGCAGCTAGGGGTTAACTCCCGAACTGTATCATCACGCTATGCGCGATGATGCCAGTCGGCAGGGGGAGATCACGGAAGCTTGGCCAACATTCAAGATGTCGGCCAGCTGCGGGAGGGGACCGCGATCTGGCGCCGAATCGCGATTCAGCCCCAAGGGGTTAGAGGCAGCCACCGCTTGGAAGGGCAGGCTGTGCCCTTCAAAGCAGTGCCGTTTTTGTCTACCACACGCAAATCGGGAGGGAGAGAGAGGTCCAAAGGACCTCCCTTTCAAGCACCTTCCCTGCACTGGCGGGGGGGGGGTTGCCTGGAATAGACGTCATCGCTCCTGGCACGATGACTCTATTCCTACCCGCCAGGGTCCCGGAGGCTTGGCTGACATCAAAGACTGGGGGGCCGCAGCGATCGGCCGAAATACCGGCCGATCGCTGCCTCCTGTGCTAGGACGCACAGTGCAGGAGAACCACTTGGCTGGATGCTCTGAATGCGTCCTTAGCAGCCAAGTGGTTAATAGTTCTGGAAATGTGATAGTGTCCCTTATCTTGCACAATTTTTACATTAAATTTGCATTATTAGCATACAGGCAGCTATAGCCTTTGCGCCAAATCCAGTAAACGTGATAACGTTAGATAATAAAAATGGTCAGATATCCTGTCTATGGGGATTTGTAATGTTTATAATGACATAATTAGCAACGCCGCTTCTGAAAAATACCAATAAAATATAAAAAAAATTAAGCATATGCCCATATTGCCTGTATCTAGAAATTAAAGTAAAATCTTGAATCTGTACAATATATGTGTTATTAGCAATCGCTACCATCTGAAATGAATCTCCAGAGCTGTCCCTGACTACTGTTATGTGCAGTAGCAATAAAGTTTTTTTTTGTCTCTTTGTGTGAAACAATTATTGGCATTGTCCTTATATAAACAGCAGCATTATTTTGTGTATTTAAAAAAGGTGATGTAAAAAATACCAATTTAACAGAACAAATTTAAGGGGATAAAAAAGGAAGTACAGGGTGAGCCAGTCAAACCTGCATTTTTGAAAAGGGCGGGAGAGCCGTGAAAGTGGGCGGAGCGAGTTAGCAAGGTTACCATTGTGTCCCCCACAACTAAGTATTTCAGTCATCATGGAGCAGTGGTCTAAACAACAACGTTCATTCGCTGTGAAAGCGTTTTACCAAAGTGGTAGTTATGCAGCCGCTCAGCGTCGTTTCCGGAAGAATTTTCAAATTAATCGAAATAAGCCAGTGCCGTCTGTTAATTCAATCAAATTGTGGGTGACAAACTTTGAAGCAATTGGTGAAACGAGAAGCAGAAGGGGTGGCAGTGCAAGATCAGTGCGAATATTGACCGCGTGAGAGTTGCTGTGGAAAGAAGCCCTCGGAGATCGGCGCGTCGACAGAGTGCTGCGTTTGGCATGGCAAACACGAGCGTCCGAAGAATCTTGAGGTTAGATTTACACCATCACCCATACAAAATTCAGGTTACCTGAAGAGTAAAGTCTTTGAACAACGACCTCCAACGCTTGGGGAACTCAAGAGGAGAATCCGGTTGGAAATCGAGAGAATTCCTCAGCGTATGCTCCGTGATGCGATGGGCTGTTTCAGAAATCGCCTACAAGAATGTCTCAATCGGGAAGGACACCATTTTACTGGAGTTATTTTTAAACAGTGAATGTTGTTTCTTAAATGCTTTTTAATGTACATTAAGATAGTAACAATAAAATTTTGAAATATCCATCCGTTTATTTTTTACAGTCATTTAAAAAATGCAGGTTTGACTGGCTCACCCTGTACAAATAGGCCTGGGCAGACGAGCTTGCAATCTATAGAGGCAAAGCATCATACTGAGGTCTTGTCTAGTCTGAGTTTGGAAACTGTTAATTTGCATATGAAGATTTCCAAAGTTTCCCGTCTGGACTAGGTTAGACAAAATCACAGATTGTGCTCAGTATGAGAGAATTAACATGTAATGCAGCCAGGGCTAATTTAATACAGAGCTTAGGAACTGACATAATTAAAAAAGTGAACAGTTAGTAACTAACATGGAACACCAATAAACCGCTAAATAAACTAATGAGCTTAGGTACTAACACAATTACAGATGTAATAGCTATTAACTTTCATGTAGCACTAAATGCAGAGGGAGCTAGCTATAATATAGAGGATATACAAGACGTACGAGTCTCTCCTGAACAGACCACGAAACAAAGTTGCATGTTACTGAGAATGAAGCGAGAAAACAACCAATGCAAAGCAACCTTAATCTAAGAGAGTAGATATTACCTCAGAAATGAACAAGTGAAATAATGTGTCTAGCAAAAAGTAATGTGTCTAGCAAATCTAAGGAAAAAATTCTAATTGTAAGCAGTCCCTCAAAAAAAAAATGAGGACAGGAAAAGGATTATGAGAACAGATATCACACCCTGTGGCCTGAGCTACAATTAATGCCGGCTCAGGTTTCATAGGGTTTTAGCCAGTTGGTGCAGTTACAGAAGAAAGATAACCATATGAAAAATGGACCGGTTACAACTCAAATAACAGTAGCCAGGACCAAAATACCAAGGAATTGCCCTTTGTATGAAATACTGTTATCCTGATGATCATTTAGGAGTTAGCTGTCAGGGAGTTGCAGTAGATATTCTTTTGAGAAAGGATTTTACCAGGGAGGATACATTGAGATTTCTCTTGTTTTCAGGTATGTCCTGGGGGGCGAGTATGTACTGTTAGGTGTCTTAACCAAGGACACTTACTGGAGAGGTGCTCTTGCTGGGATCGAGCCCATGTCTCCACAGGCTCTCTCCACGCAGAGCGGTGATGTTACCTCTGCTCCACCCAGCCGGTTCTTCAAGGAACCATGTTTGAATTTCATTGATAGCTTAGCAAGGACAAAAGACAGGTCTTTGAGAACACTTAGAACTGGGTTTTCATTACCATTCATAGGTTACCCCTAGATTAACAAGGTAAAATGGACACTCTATTTAACCTATTCCGTTTTATAGCCATGAATGTCCCCTTAACGCCACTCAGTGCCACTTTCATTCCTGTGTCCCATGCATCGTCCGCTATACTTTCCCTGTTCCCTGCAGACTGTCAGGTCACACTGGAAACATCAGGAGACCTCTTTAACTCCAGCAGGGGTGGATATTATTTCGATGTGGAGGGGAGGTGGGGGGACCATTTGGATCGCTGTATTTCCAATTGCATAAGTTCTATAAAGTCATGCGAGGTATCATTGCCGATTGTACAGCCCTACGGACCTTGTTAGTGCTTTATAAATACTTGTAACTGTTATACTAATGCCTAGGACATTACTTTTCAATGTATTACAATGCAAAATCAAGTTAACACGATGTCAGTGAAAGGGTTAAGGAGATGAAAAAAGGGATTAAAGCCCAGACAGCCAGGGGCTTGTGCTGTGAAAAATAAATCTTGATTCAAGCTTGAGGTTCTTCTGACCAATTATTTTTTTTCCATGTCGGCCCAGTGTTTTGGTGCTACAAGAGTTTAATGCACTGAGAAAGACATTCTCCACCTTTTGCAGGCCAGTGGTCTCCTGAAGTGTAGGTTGAGGTGATAACATGGCTCCTCTGTCTGTATGAGTATTTTGAGAATCTCTTGCTAATATATGTACAGTACTTTGCAAACGTCTTAGCAAAGTTTTAGCAGTTTGAATGTTTTAATGAGCATCCATATTTACGTTTCAGTGTCTGTTTTAACCCTTTCACCGCCAAGCCATTTCACCTCTGTGTGCTAAGCTAATTTTGACCGTTTTGTGCTCATCATGCTTAAATGCGATTTGAAGTCATGATTTATTGTAGGACCCAGACAAATTATATATCCTTATTTTCATAAGACTCAGCAGATTGACAATATAACATTATTATATGTATATGTCACGTCCTGATAGAACGCTAGAACTAAAAATGTAAAATAAATGTGAATTTCCATTCAGATTTCAATAATTTACAGTGTATAAAATTATTTTTTTCTTTCAGGTTTAGGAGTCTCTGAGTCGAAGAGGAGAAGCGAGGGACAAAAGGTGAGTAAATTCACCAAAAAAGAAAAAATATATATATATAAAAATAATTGGGCAGAGTCTGTCAGCAGCCTCTGCTTAGTTATTTAAGGACACAAAAAGGAAACTATTTTTTAATAGTTTCCCTTTTAAGGGTCAGTGCTAGAATTAGAGGAATGGCGGCATAGAGGTATGTTTAGAAATGCAATGACTACTTAAGGAGTGTATGGGAGGAGAGCCAGCATCAGGGGCCGACTGTCAACTAATGCAATAGAAGATCATGGTGTCCCCTTCTGCCGCACCCAAAAGAAGGCCACACTCATAAAACCCCACCCATACAATGCAACACCCACATGTGCATCGCTGTGCTAAAGAATTCCCAGATTCCCCTATTACCATGACGGGGAATCATAATTATAATAAAGACAAAGAGGCGAGTATTATGCTATCTTTCCTTTACTAAGCCGATAGCAGCAAGGAACTATCTCTCAAATACCACAACAAAAGTATTTAGAGAGAAAAAAATACATTTTAACAATATATAACCATAACAGATAATGGTACAGTCCAACTCCTTAAATCCTCCGACCACTGCTAGCTCCTCCTCTTTTTCTGATGCAAGACATATTAATCTTCTTCTTTAACAAAATGAACATCGGAAGAGCTTCGTCTTTCCATGCAAACCTCCAACATGAAGTCCAACTCTTCTGATAAAACTCCAATACAACACTCAAGCTGTCAGAAAAAACAACATATTAGAGATCACCAGAGCTTACTTGAAAAAAAATAAATAATGATCGACCGATCTATAACACCTATTGAACAGTTAATATTAACCTCAGATATCAGGGTGGGAAAGAAAACTCCAATGTTTGGGTGGGATAATACTCGCCTCCGTGTCTTTATTATAATTATGATTCCCCGTCATGGTAATAGGGGAATCTAGGAATTATCCCACAAGACACGGAGGCTCTTATTATGCTAGTTCAAAGCTTAATTAACTAGTGAATGTGACATGTGACACACTGGTTTAAAATAAAACTCCCTAAAGGTGGATTCTCTGGACCAGTCTGCTGGTTTTAAGATGTCCTCAAGATGACATCCACGGGAAAATGCTCCGGAAGCAGAAGCACTCCGGGAAGAATGAGCTCCGAACACGGAGACGTCTACACCAGCTTCCGACATGATCCATTTAACCCACCTAGCGAGTGTGGTAGAAGTTACAGATTTATATGGATTACGTTTTGAAATAAATAACCGTTGAGATTGAAGAGACCTGTTAGGGGCAGTAACTCTATCATATTCTTTTAAACAATGCACCGGGCACAAACTAGGACGTTGCGGAAAAACTGGATAGAAAACCTCTGACAATGAAGTTTTTGTCCTATTAGAAATCAAAAATTTCACTCCATGGGGGAAAAACATCTACCCCCTAAATCCAGGGCCCGAATGTCCAAGACTCTTTTGCAGGAGATCAAGCAAAGTAAAATGGCCAATTTTGCAGAAATTTGTTTAATGGACAAAACTTCATTATCAGGCCACCCATCCAAACAACTAAACACAACATTAACATCCCAGGTGTTAGAATAACGAGGACGGGGAGGCCTTTTCCATCGTACACCCTTTAACAACCTACATACCATCGGATGTTTTCCTGCAGGAACCCCGTTAAACCCCTGATGCGAAGCAGATATCGCCGAGCTGAAGTTATTGATTGTGCGAATCGCTTTCCCATCCTCAAATAGACAAGTGAAAAAATTTAACAATTTACTCAAAGGAGCCGATACGGGATTAACCTGTCGTTCCACACACCAAGAAACACATGCGTTCCATGCTGACCTATATCTCCTCCTAGTAGATGGCGCCCATGAGCTTGACAATAAGGAGGCAATTGCCTCCGAAATCTCGAAGGAAGGCCATTGCACGCTATTAACCACATTGAGTGGGGACTCATGAGATTCTGAAGTGTTCCCTCTGGGTCCTTCAGGGTGGAGGCGGAGACCCGAATCATCCTGGGAAAGTCTACAGTCAGTTACAGAAGTCATGGGAACCATGGTTGAGACCTCGAGAGTGGTGTTATGAGCACTACTGTAGCTAACTGTGATAGTATTAACCGTATTACTGTTAGAATGAGGGAGAATGGAGGAAACGCATAGAGAGTCCCTAGAGGCCAGGTCTGAACCAGAGCATCTGTAGCTAGAGCCATGGGGTCTGGTCTCCAACTGTAATACTGCGGAAGAAGGCTATTGAGGCGTGTAGCAAATAAATCTATAGAGAAAGGACCCCAGAGGAATGAAAAAGCGGCAAACACCCTGGTATCCAATCTCCAATCACTGGAATCTATCAGATATCTTGAACTCCAGTCTGCCACAACATTGCTGAGGCCTGGATTATATTGGGCCTGAACCGATAGGCTGCGAGACAGGCAAAAGCCCCAAAAGGATTTTGCTGTCTCCGCCAACGGTCTGGACCTGGGACCTCCCAGATGGTTGATATACTGCACTGTGGACAAATTGTCCATCTTTAACAGAATGGAACTCGCCTGGAAATGTTTGCTAAAGCTTTGAATAGCAAGCAAACCAGCGAGGAGTTCCAGAGAATTTATGTGTAACTCCATTTCTGTAGAATCCCATCTGCTGCCTGTGGAAAGCGAACCGCATCGCGCACCCCACCCAGATCTGTTGGCGTCTGATTCTATTATTAACCCTGGGGATGGATGGATGATGGCTCTGCCATTCCATGACTCCAAATGATTTAGCCACCATTGCATCTCTTCCTTCGACTCGTCGTCCAAAGAGATGCAATCTGGATAAAGCCACCCTTTAGTCAGATATCGTGCCTTCAGACGTTGAAGGGCCTGATAATACAGCGGTCCCGGAAAGACCGCTTGTATTGCTGAGGAGAGAAGGCCTAGTAGACGAGCCAACCATCTCAGAGAAAACTCCTGTGTAGATAGAAGACGTCCAATCTCCTTGTGAATCAGCCGAACCTTGATTGACGGCAAGGAGAGAGACATCTCTACCGAATCTACGGTGAAACCCAGAAATTCAATAGATTGTGCTGGTGCGAGAATCGACTTTTTGAAATTTATTAAGAAACCCAAATTGGATAACAGATTCACCGTCCAATCCTTGTGGACCATCAACAATTTTGGGTCCGCCGCCAGGAGGAGAATATCATCCAGATAAATTACTAGACGCACTCCCCTGCTGCGGAGGAACGCCACCACTGGTCTCATTAACTTGGTGAAACACCAAGGGGCGGATGACAGACCGAAAGGAAGGGACTTGAATCTCCAAAGAGTGCCCTCACAGAGGAACTGAAGAAAATCTCGGCTTGAAGCCTTTATCGGAATTGTCAAATACGCATCTTTTAGGTCTATTTTGACCAACCAATCCTGTGGAGTTAAGACCCCTTTAAACGATGGACTGCCCTCCATTTTGAAGCGATTGTACACTACATATTCGTTGAGATATTTCAAATTTATTACTGGACGGAAACTTCCGTATTTTTTCTTCACCAGAAATATATTGCTGAGAAATATCTCTCTGTGAGGTACCACTTTTTCTATTGCATTCTTTCTGAATAAGTCTTTTACTTCTAGTGAAGTAACCGCTCTGTCCTTTTCGGACATTACCATTATCCCTGGAGGAACATATTGTATGGGATGCAAGGTGAAATCTATCTTGAAACCCCGTATTGTCTGAAGAACCCATGGGTCTGACGTGACTATCTGCCAATGTTTGAATAAATTTGATGTCCTGCCCTCCCCCTCTTGTGTGGAAGAATGTAGGTGTGAACACATACTCACCAAAAGATCCTGATCTCCTAGGACCTCTGTAACCTCAATGTCACTGAGGTCTGGACCTTTGTGGAAAAAAAAGGTGGGATTTCTTGGGACCTCTTGATAAGAGGACTTAAAAGAAACTCTTGAGGTGGAAAATGCGTTATGGCCGGGAAAACGGCCCCTGCTTTTCCAGGCCCTGTCAAAAACCTTATTAGGGAAAGCCTTTCGAATGTTGGCCTTTACCTTGCCAACCGTAGACAAGGACCCTGTATAATCTGCCATCTCTTTAAAAATGTTGTCGCCAAATAACATGCCCTCAGCACTAGGGCCTGGCTCATTAGCCGCTAAAGTAGTCACTTTAGATCAATTTGACCCTTGTAGAATATCAATTATTTTTGGATTTAATTCCGGAGTTAAATGTAAATTATGTGCAAAAGTTGGGGCTGGGCACTCAGCCCTCAGATTATTTCTAGTTTTTTTGTCCATCGGCATGCGAATGCGCTGCTCAATATATTTGGCTACGTGGTCTATTGGTGTCCACTCCGCAGATCGCGGGTGCTTAAGCTGTTCAGGGACAAACATAGAGTTTCCCATTGCGTCTACCGGGTCTACAACCGGTTGCTTAACCTCATTGGAATCAGATGAGGACACCGAGTCTGATGCAACCGGAGAGGCCTCCGGATCATAGTCAGGGTCAGAGCTCTCCTCTGAATCTGATACTGTTTCTTCACTGGAAAATTCAGAGGAACTGTCAGACTCTTTAGAGCATTTCCACTTTCTTTTATTGGTGGCCGATGATAAATGGCCTCTCTTACGGACTACAGTGGAGTGCTGTGGGGATTCCTCTTCCGTACGAGTGTATGTATGTCTTTTATGAGAGCATTTTTAGGGAGTTGCTCACCTCCCTCCTTTGAAGTCCCGGGGACTTCGTCCTCCCAATGGGAGTCAATGGATAGAAATCTATCCGATGCTGGGGAGATTATTGAAGATCTCCTAGCGGAATGACTCTCCAATACCCATGTGTTCTCAATATTAGAGGAGAACGCCGACATAGACGCCACAAATGCGTGCACAGCCGGTATTAAGGTACCTGGGGTAGATGGTACGTTAGGATGGGCCATTATAACCTTAATTAGTTAAATAGTAGTCTAAACTATCGAATTTGGGGAGAAACCAAAAACTTGCCACAATTCCGTGAGATTCCCTGAGGTAAAACTCTGCGGTGCCGCGCGCATGCGCAAACCGCCGAGAAAGTTACCTCAGGGCAGCGGCGCGAAGCCACGCCTCTCCTCAGACGCAGCTATGAGGGAGGCGCCGAAACCCCACAGAGAAAAGCGCGACCAAAACCTGACAAAAACACTTAATAAATAAATAAATAAATTATTCCTGTACAAACTAAACAAACAGTATATGCAAAACATACCTGTGGAGAAAAACTTATCTTATGTGAAATATACCACTACAGAATAACTGCATACATATCTAGACTTAACAAAAAATACATATAAGTATATGAATATAAATTAAAGACAAAGTACATAAGACTGTCTCATAAAATCATTGAGTTTTGCTGCCAGATACTTATCTCATCGGCGAGCAGCAAAGAAAAGAGGGAGGAGCTAGCAGTGGTCGGAAGATTTAAGGAGTTGGACTGTACCATTATCTGTTATGGTTATATATTGTTAAAATGTATTTTTTTCTCTCTAAATACTTTTGTTGTGGTATTTGAGAGTTTGTTCTTTGCTGCTATCGGCTTAGTAAAGGAAAGATAGCATAATAAGAGCCTCCGTGTCTTGTGGGATAATTTATTTCTTAACTCATTAAAATAATTTTTTTGAAAATTGGACCAAGCAGCCAATTGGGGAATCCATTGTGCCCCCAACAGACTTACAAATGGCCACCACTCTGCTGAAGCAGCCATCACCAACTCATTGCAGCTAAGGCTGCGTTGCCTGCAGCACAGAAATTCCCTGTGGCAAATGTGGGAAACTGCCAATCACTTTAAAAGATACTGTACATTACTGACACACTGCACATTACAGAGCTCCACAGCAATAAAACTCACTGTAATGTGCAGTGTGTATGAGCGTATCGCAGAGCTGCACAGGGCTACACCTCACAGTAATATGCGGTGTGTGTCTGACTGTATCAGTGCTCCACAGCAATAAAACTAAAAAAACTATTATATTTTAGTTATTATTTATTACATTATATATAAAATATAGTAAAATTTATTTAATTAAAATAAATTAAGATATTGTTAAATAATATATAAAATTATATTATTAAAAGAGTTACAAAATCAATTTAACTATATTAAAATTTATATGAAAAAATACTTAGTTTATTGCAGTGGCATTGTTAACCTTATAAGGGGGGACAATACCACTGCTTTTAGAAGAAAAAAATATATATTTTAAATGTATTATTTATTTATTTATTTACACAACAATGACAAGACTAATATAGTCGTGTGATATATCATTGGAAGAGTCAGAGTCTGGCCTTTCCACATGACACCTGATCCGCGCTTATAGGATACGCGGGCCCGGAGATACAAGGGTCTAAATCACCACTTAATCTCACATGATGGGATTTCCCTGCCCACCAGGGGAAATCCAAGTTTGTGACATCATCAGGCGCATGCACGATGACTCCTGCGGCACGGGGGGGCAGTCCTGCAGCATAACTAACATCCAAGATATCAGCCTGCTGTGGCTGCAACCCCTGCCAGTTCAGCACCTAGCACTGCAGGGACGCAGGACGTCCGTGGAGCGTCCTCCGAACTGGGGAGGGAATACCAATAACGCTCAACGGACATTCTAGCACTGCAAGAGCAGCAAGGTAGGCTGATGGGACCCCAATCCGGGCCCGCGGGCAGTGCCCGAATGCGTGATGGGTCAGTCCGCCCCTGGACAGCATTAGGAGTGCATGGACAGGTTCAGGAGTGCAGAGACAGGTCATGGGGTGCAGGGACAGATATAGAAGTGCATGACTTTGGTTTAGGGGTGCAATTTAAGGTTCCAGAGACAAGAGTAATTACAGGAATATTGATTTGAATTTGATTTGAAAGGCTTAATGGTGCAGAGGCACGTAGGAATGGGTTTGATGGGGAATGGTTAGGGTTCAGGAATAGGGATGAGATGACAGTTTAGGGATGCAGGGACACATTTAAAGATTGCAAGTACAGGAACAGGAGAAACAGGTATAGGTTTATGAGTGCAAGGACAGAATTAGGTGGAGTTCACAATGACCAGTAACAGCGACAGAAGACAGGTATGACCTTGTGGATTTCGCCAGTTTAAAAATTGGTGGTGAACAACTGTTTGTCCCAGCCAGTAACATATAACACAACATTTTGTAAATATATATATATATAGACTTTTTTTAACACAGACTCATTGTTGTCTGTGTGCTTTGAAAGCCGTCAGCAGCTTTATTGTTGCTCAGTCAGTCTCCCTGCATGGCTGAACACTGCTGAGTCTATCATCAATCTACCTAATGCTGGGCCTGGCTTGCGTTCTCGTTAGTCATTTCTGCTCAATCTTATCCGTTGTGTCTCTCCGATTCTACTGGATGGATCAGCTGTGTTTCAGGTACAATAAAAATTATTATTAATGAAAATGTAATATGCTGTGGGAGTGTCTAAGATAGGAGGGAGAAGATATAATAGTTTCTTATCATGCAAAATAGAGAAAAGAAAAAAAGCAGCCTGTTATGTGGAGAAAACAGAGATGGAGATGAAGGAAATGGCAGGTGTTTGTTTTGATTACTGTTTCGGTAACAAAAAATCTCTGCTAGGGGCTGGATCAAGGTCTTTTATGTTGACAATATATTGAATATAATAATACATCATATCTCAAAATCTTCAGGCCTAACCTACAGACCACGTATCTGCTCAAACACTTTGATTCTGGCTTTGATTCAGGATTTTGTGTTTGTGAATGCAGAGTGAATATGTGTCAATACACAAAGGATGGTGTTTCTCTGGTGGTCCTTAAAGTGGGATACAAGATGTAATAAAAAACCCAGGGGCCAGACCACAACTTAGATGTTAAAGGCAGGGCCGGATTTGCACCTCAGGAGCCTGTAACCACAGAAATACGGAGCGCCCCATCCCCCCCAAAAACCTGAAACTGTTTTTCTCCGTGCTCAAATCAAAAGAAGAGGCAGAATCTGTTGCCTTAGTTGAATTAGTTACAGTTACAAGTATTTATAAAGCGTCAACAAATTCCTTAGCGCTTTACAATGGGAGAAACAGAATAAAAAATATACATATATGTTACACACAAGGAACAGAAGGAGGAAGGACCCTGCTCGAGAGCTTACAAACTAAAAGGAGAGGGGTGACACATTAGGTGAGGATGAATAGAGTATTTGAAGTAGCAGGTTGCATGAGGACTGAATGGGAAGATAGAGCAGGAAATGACAGTGGGGAATCATGGAGTGAGCTGATAGGCTTCTCTATAGTAATGCGTTTTCAGAGACTTCTTGAAGGACTAGAGAGACGGGTGAGTCTGATGTTGTGGGGGAGGGAGTTGCATAGAAAGGGTGCAGCTCGGGAGAAGTCTTGAAGGTGGGAGTTGGGGGTGCGGGTACGAGGAGCTGATAGCATCAGATCATTGGCTGAACAAAGTGGTGGGGATGGGATGTACCTGCTAATAGGTACAGAGACGTGAGGTGCAGGAGGTGAGGTGTATGGGTCTGGCACAGGGGTTCATTACAGACTGCAGAGGGAGAATCTGGGATCTCTTAATGCCAGAGAGAAGGAGGTTACAGTAGTCAAGTCGGGTAATAATAAGAGCTTGGATGAGCATTTTAGTAGAGTCTGGATTAAGAAAGGGACGGATGCGTGAAATGTTTTTTAGGTGGAAGTAGCAAGATTTGGTTAGAGACTGAATGTGAGGAGTAAAGGAGAAATTAGAGTCCAAGAGGACCCTGAGGCAATGGAGCTTGAGAGGTAAAAGTAATGGTAGCACTATTCACCTGAAGAGAAATGGGCGCAGGAATGGAGGTTTTAGAGGGATGGAAGATGAGAAGTTCAGTTTTAGAGAGGTTGAGATTTAGGAAATGGTAAGTCATCCAGTCGGAGACAGCCGCTAGGCTGGCAGTAACACGGTCCAACACCGGAGGAGAGAGATCGAGAGAGGAAAGGTAGATTTGGGTGTCATCAGCATAGAGGTGATATTGGAATCCATAGGAAGAGATGAGGTTGTCCAAAGAGGCAGTATAGATGGAGAAGAGTAGGGGACCCAGAACAGAGCCTTGAGGTACCCCAACTGAAAGAGGAACTTGTGTTGAAGAGACACCAGGGAAGGAGAAACTGAAGGAGCGAAAAGAGAGACAGGAAGAGGACCAGGAGAGAGTGATGTCACTGAGGCCAAGTTGACGCAGCATGAGGAGCAGGAGAGGGTGATCACCAGTGTTGAATGCAGTGGAAAGGTCAAGAAGAATAAGGAGGGAGAAGTTACCTTTGGTTTCAGCGGCAGCTAAATCATTAGTCACCTTGGTCAGAGCAGTCTCAGTAGATTGTTGGGAGCGAAAACTAGACTGTTGCGGATCGAGTAGAGAGTTAGCAGCAAGAAAACTGGTGAGCTGGTTATAGACCAGACGTTCTAAGATTTTGGAGGCAAAGGAGAGCAGAGAGACGGGACAGTAGTTCAAGAGGGAGGTAGGATCAAGAGATGGCTTTTTTAGAATGGGGTGATCAAAGCACGTTTAAATACATAGGGGGAGATTCCAGAGGAGAGGGAGAGGTTAAAAATATGAGTCAAAGCAGGGACAGTAACTGGTAGGACAGGCCGAATAAGGTGTGAGGGCATAGGATTAAGTGGTCGGGTAGGAGCACTGGTGTATTTTGGCCTAGGCCAACAACGCCCAGGCCTAGGGCGGCACTTTCCAGGAAGGAAACATTGAGATGTCACTGATTTTCAAGTATGTCCTGGGTAGGCAAGGCCTAGGCTTTCACTTTCCAGGGGGCAACAAAAAACCTCACCACTAATTGGGTTACTCACAGAGCACCGAAATGACGCCAACATTTTGGTGTTCTGGAGTTCGCTGCACTTCGGGGAATAAAATTTCCCAACCCTGCAGTGAATTCACCATTCACCGCAGGGTCCCCAAAGTGCATGGAGTCGGCCGCTGTATGCTGCCACCGCAAACCCATGGCCTGCTGTTTTCAAAAGAACTACTGAACGAAAATGTCTGGAATTTACATATAAGATCCTATGATTGATAATAAAAAGTTCTGTGACAGAAAAAGGAGAACCGCTATTAAAAAAAAGGGGGGGGAATTTAGCCCAAAAAATTCTGAAAAATCACTAAAAGGTACAAAAAAAATCTATAAATAAATAAAGACTTTTTACTGCAGATTAAAATAATAAATGGTTTATTAGATATTGCATAAAAAACGGGAATATTTTTAACATTGAAACCTATGGGGTTCGCCTGAATAAACCTGCTGATTGAAACCACCGAACACCAGGGCATTTCACTGACATTTCTCTGCTGTTTGGTGCTCTCTGAATAGATTAACCATTACTTCTCTATGGGGATTTGCACTGCCTTCAAACAGCACCGTACTTGCTGGCAGTTCGCCAAACTTGTGTGTGAGCATATCACCAGAGCAGTGGTGTACTTAGAGGAGTGGCGGAGGGCGGGCCGCCCCAGGTACCAGTGATTATTGGGGTGTCATTAGGGGGTACTAGGAGGTGCCACTGTCACTGTGTGTCAGCTTTGAGCTGTGTTCTCAAACAATGAGCAGCGGAGCATGGCTTTTGCATACGGAATAAAATCGAATAGAATAAAAATCCCCCTCTCCTCCCTCCATAGCTCCTCCCCTGCCCCGCAGCAGCTCTAGGAGAGGGGAGGGGGATGTGATTTGTGTCCAGAGAGAGAAGATGACAGTAAACGGCAGGTAAAGGGGGGGGGTTCAGCAGAATATGAAGCCCTGTCTGCTTACTGCTGTTTAAAGTGGACCTTTCCTTAACCAGCACTGCAGTGATAGAAATCTGTCATTGAGCTGCATGGCTCCTGGTGAGGCTGCTTGCGTGCAGGTCACACTCGGTCCGGCCAGTCAGGTGGTACTGAGTCTCAGTACCACCTGACTGGCTGAACCACATGACACGCATGCACGCAGCTGCCCGCCCTTTCGTTAACATGGACTGTCACTCTATTCTGGACTGAACACCCACCGGGAAGGGAATCAAAGCCACGGTGCACCCTCTGGCAGTGGCACCCCACTGCTGACAAGATGGCTCCACGCACAGGCACAGCCGTGATCCTAACGTGGCCTGGAGGGACCTCCTGCTGAGTCTGTACACAGTCCCTGCTGACTCTGCACACAGCCCTACCGCGGACAGAGGCCGGTAAATGTAGAATAAATAATTGCTGTGTGCTCATATACACTCGGTTTGCTGGGAGTTTTATTGCAGTGGATTCTGATGCACTCATACACACCACACATTGCATTGCTGGGAGTTTTATTGCAGTGGATTCTGATGCACTCATACACACCGCACATTGCATTGCTGGGAGTTTTATTGCTGTGGATTCTGATACGCTGACACACACCACACATTGCATTGCTGGGAGTTTTATTGTTGTGGATTCTGTGATACACACTGCATATTACTGTGAGTTTTATTGCCCTGGAGCTCTGGGATACGCTCATACACACTGCACATTACTGTGAGTTTTATTGCTGTGCAGTTCTGTGATATGCTCATACACACTGCACATTTCTGTGGGTTTTATTGCTTTGCAGCTCTGTGATACGCTCATATGCAGTGCACGTTTCTGTGGATTTTATTGTTCCACCAATTAGAGCGGCTGTGATCCCGTTTACTTGACATGCGTGGCTGTTCTTTGTAAAAATACTTGAATTTAAACATTTCATAATTTTCTTTATCTCAATAGATACATTTGAAATGGTATACAAAATATACAAGTAGGCACTTGGTATCCACTTTTAATATAAAGAGAGGAAAAGGCGGAGCTCTAAGAGGAAAAGGTGGAGCTTAAAGAGGAAGGGTGGGGATTAACCAGGAAGAGGTGTGCCCTTGACAGGAAGGGGTGCGTCAAATTTAAATTAGGGGTGCACGAGTTTAGTCAGGCCTAGGGCAGCACAAAACCTAAATACACCACTGGGTAGGAGGACATAAGTAGTTCTGTTACATCCTCCGAGACTGTAGAAAAGGAAGACATAGTAGAAGAGGGGGTAGAATGGTTAACGGAAGAATGCAGTGAATGCAGCAGCATTGTTTGTTTTATATGTAAAAGCATATATTGCTTCTGCTGAAGAACAGAAAAAAAATATTTTGCATTTACTTTTTTCATTTTTTTTATTTTGACACATTACATGGTCATGTTTGGTATCCTAGTAAAGACTAGACTCTGACCTTTCCAATGACACCTCACATAACCTTGTGTGCTGTACAATTCAGGGATGCAGGTTCCAAAGTCCCCCTGTCCCTCCTCACTGCAGCGCCACGGTCTAGGTTTTGAATTAAACCAACCCTCAAAATTTCCACTCGCCTGCTCGCAATTTGCGAGGGCAAATCAAGCGATGGCGAGTGGAAATTCACAGGCAGGCAGCATGATAAGTTATATCGTACTGCCTGCTCTGTGTATTCCAGCGGCGGCCGGGTTTTTTTTTTTTTTACGCCGGCTGGCCGAGGTGCTTTCCTTTTACAGCAACAGCTGGACATGGCCCGAGTCATTTCCGGCGCGCTGACCGCACAGGTTGAGATGCAGCGTGTTTACCAGGGATGGGGAACCTCCCGCTGAGGAAAACAATCAGTCCTGAGTGCCACAAAGGGAGGGGGTGCAAATTCCCTCTCCCGCTGCTCTCCTTACTCCAATCCCCTCTCCAGTCCTTACTGCTGCGTGCTGGATCCTTCTTTATCCTCAGCCCCTGAATCCAGCATGCCTCAGCGTACTCGGAGGTGAGGTAAAAGGGGGTGTGGTGTGGAGAGAAAGGAATTAAAAGGTAGTGGGGGAAGAAATAAAATAGGGAGAGAAATGAATTAAATACTGGGGAAGAGAGAAATGAATTAAACTACTGGGGAAAAAAGAAATGAAATGAATTAAAATTCTGGGGAAGAGAGAAATGAAATTAATTAAAATTCTGGGGAAGAGAGAAATGAAATTAATTAAAATTCTGGGGAAGAGAGAAATTAATTAAATACTGGGGGGGAATGAATTAAAATACTGGGGAAGAGAGAAATGAATTAAAATACTGGGGAAGAGAGAAATGAATTAAAATACTGGGGAAAAGAAAAATGAAATAAATTTAAATTCTGGGGAAGAGAGAAATGAATTAAAATACTGGGGAAGAGAGAAATGAAATGAATTAAAATTCTGGGGAAGAGAGAAATGAAATGAATTAAAATTCTGGGGAAGAGAGAAATTAATTAAAATACTGGGGAAGAGAGAAATGAAATGAATTAAAATTCTGGGGAAGAGAGAAATGAATTAAAATACTGGGAAGAGAGAAATGAATTAAAATACTGGGGAAGAGAGAAATGAATTAAATACTGGGGAAGAGAGAAATGAATTAAATACTGGGGAAGAGAGAAATGAATTAAAATACTGGGGAAGAGAGAAATGAATTAAAATACTGGGGAAGAGAGAAATGAATTAAATACTGGGGAAGAGAGAAATGAAATGAATTAAAAACTGGGAAGAGAGAGAAATGAATTAAATACTGGGGAAGAGAGAAATGAATTAAATACTGGGGAAGAGAGAAATGAAATAAAATACTGGGGAAGAGAGAAATGAATTAAATACTGGGGAAGAGAGAAATGAATTAAATACTGGGGAAGAGAGAAATGAAATAAATACTGGGGAAAGAGAGAAATGAATTAAATACTGGGGAAGAGAGAAATGAAATAAATACTGGGGAAGAACTTAATTGGGCAAAATAAATATACTAAAAGGAGGGAGAAATTAATTAAAGGGAGCACTTGACAGAATAAAGGTTCCCCACCCCATTGTAAACTAAGTGAAAGTAAAAAGCTGTCAGCACGCCGGAAGTGATTTCAAAACCAGTGCCGTTAGTACAACTCCAGTGAGGGGCCATAATTAGTGAAATGGTGGCATAGGCGTTTGAGTTTATGCAAAATAAATCTATTTATTTATAAAGAAAGAGGTGATTCGGGAGGAGCAAAAAAGAAAAATATGGGAAGTATCGCACATGAATATTAGTGGATTCATCTGTATAAGCATCCAAGGGGGAAACCTGACTCTGGCGTCTTCTAACTTCTATTGATAACCTGGCATATGAATAATGAAAAGAGAGTATTAAAGTTCCCCTTGATATGTCGGATGCATAAACCCCAAATTAATTTGGTCCTAAAAACTGTTGGAGAGGAGTCTGTACTTAATGGATGAAACTACTTGTCTGGGTCTGGTGCCTGAGTGTACATGTATCTGATGCCTGGGTATTAATGTTAATTATTTTTGTAGCTTTATTCTGAATAAAACTTTTAACAGTGTAACTTCATAAAATAGGAGTGTTTAGGGGTGGAGTTCAGGGCAGGGTAGGTGGGGCAACAGGTGGCGAGTAACTCTTGAGGTCTGGCTAGTAGTTTGGGAATTGAAATTTTGAGCCCTGGTGTAAGGTACCGCTGCACTACACTATACTGTACCCTGATGTGTATGTCTCGTTCTCTTCTAATAAAAACTTTTAATACAAAAAAATGATTAAAAAAATGGGACGGAACCACTGCAGCGTGCCATTCCCAGACTCGTGTTATGAGTGTGGGCGGCACGCTGCAGCCAGGGCGGATCCAGGAGGGAAAATCGCCGCCGGCGTTCTTCAGTTGTCCCAAGGAGGCGAGTGGCCGCTGATATGCAGCTTGGCCGCTCTCCTGGGATGAGAACCACCTGACCGGCTGAGCGGCTGGTCAGGTGGTTCCCGGCGAGCGACCAAGCTGCATATCAGTGGCCGCTCGCCTCCTTGGGACAGCTGAAGAACGCCGGCGGGTGGAGGTGAGAGCTGGGGGCTATACACCCATGTGTGAGCTCAAGTGAGCTGGGGCTATATACCCATGTGTGAGCTGGAGCATATCCATGAGCAGGGGCATATCCATGTTCTGGGGCATATCCATGAGCTGGGGCAGTATCCATGAGCTGGGGCAGTATCCATGAGCTGGGGCATATCCATGAGCTGGGGGCATTTTTATATGAGGTCTGTTCTTATTGGAAAGCAGTCACGACATAAAAAAAAGTATCGGTACTCAGTATCGGTGAGTACTTGAAAAAAAGTATCGGTACTCGTACTCGGTCTTAAAAAAGTGGTATCGTGCATCCCTACTATATACCCATGTGTGAGCTGGGGCAATATTTATATCCATGTGAGCGGGGGCAATATATATATCCATGTGAGCTGGGGCAATATATATATCCATGTGAGCTGGGGCAATATATATATCCATGTGAGCTGGGGCAATATATATATCCTTGTGAGCTGGGGGCATATATATCTGCCTGTCACTGCGAACCCAACACCAGCTCTTGGCCAAAACTGGTAGAATGCCCCCCCCAAACCTGTGTCTGGATCCATCCCTGGTGAGAGCGTGGAAGACCGCCAGGCAAGAAGAAAGGAAGACCAGCCGAGGCCCGATCTGCCGCCTGGGAGTTTCACTGGTGAGTGACTACGGGGCCTGTGCCTATTTAAGGGGGCCTGTGCCTATGTAAGGGGACCTGTGCCTATGGAAGGGGACCTGCGCCAATGTATTTAACATTAATTGTTAATGTTATTTATTTTTGTAACTTTATTCTGAATAAAACCTTTAACTGTCATTTTGTAAGATATTTTAAGAGGGAGGAGTTAAGGGCGGGGTTACGGGCAGGGGATAGGTGGGGCAACTGGTGGCGAGTAACTCTTAATGTCTGGCTAGTAGTTTGGGACTTGAAATTTTGAGCCCTGAATTAAACAATGCATTGCTTCACCAGATACACACTTGCTGGCAGTGTGGTAAATGAGGTGAGTTAGTGCAGCATCACTGTTCGCTTTATAATTGTAAACTGAATAATAGTGCGTGTTAGAAAAAATGAGAAAAATAGAATTTTAATAGATATTTTATTTTTATGTAAATCTAACCTGGTTATATTTGGTATCACTGGGAAGGCTATAAACTGACCTTTCCAATGATACCTCATATGTCCCTCTAGCCCTTAGGGCTCCAGAGATACAGTGGTCTAAATTGTTGCAAATTATAAAAAACAATTACACACAGAGCAAGGTGCCTCCTTGTGGCAGGCGCCTGTAGGCACATGCCTACTCTGCCTAATGGTAAATCCGGCCCTGGTTAAAGGTAAGAGACATATGAGAAATGTTTGTGCCAGCCGTTTTACATTTGCGGCACACCTTTAATGTCTGTACCGGCTGGGTGGAGTAGAGGTAACATCACTGCTCTGTGTGGAGAGAGCCTGTGGAGACATGGGTTCGATCCCCAGGAGCACCTCTCCAGTAAGTGTCCTTGGGCAAGACACCCAACGGTACATACTTGCCACCCAGTACATACTTGAAAACAAGAGAAATCTCAATGTATCCTTCCTGGTAAAATCCTTTCTCAAATACAAAAATTACGACGAGTCGTTCTCTCAGCAGCTCGAGTTGTAATACTTACGAGCCACAGGGTGATAACACCAATGGTGCTACATGCCTTGGTCACTGCCAGCCCATCCATGGATCCCGATCGGGACACGGCTGCAGGCGGTACTTTTTTTAGGGCGCCATTTTGCAGTTCCTGTCAAAGGCTGTTGCTGTCCTTAACAGCACAGTTGGCTTTTGTGTGTGGTCTGAGGTCTGTGTGTGTGTCTGAGGACTGTGTGTGTTTCTGAGGTCTGTGTGTGTTTGTGTCTGAGGCATAGGCGTCTCTACAGGGGTGCAAGGGGGCAATTCCCCCCCATGGTTATTCCTTGCCCCCCCACCAAAAATCAGCATCCAGATTCCCACACATTTCGGACCGCCGTATCTCCGCGGTATATGGACGTTATAGGTGTCATTGGAAAGGGCAGATTCTGGCCTTTCCAATGATACCCAACATGAACATATTCAGTGTAAAGTAAAAGTCATAAAACATTAAATACAAACGTACACGTAAACGTAAACACGGCTCAGCAGTGAAGTGGCTAATGTTCAGACTATACATTACTTTGTGTATTACGTTAGTTTTTGCCTTGGTTTTAGTTGTATATTAAGGGTTAATGGGTAAGCATCATTCCTCACAGTATACATTTTATTTTTTCCTTGATTTATGGCATTTTAGGGGTTAATGGGTAGGCTACATGCCTCACAGTGTATTCATTTCATGTTTTCCCTTCAATCAATCAAATGCATAATAGGGGTTAAGGGGTAGGCTAAATGCCACATTGTTTATTATTTTTATTGTATTTCCCTGGGTTTATGGCATTTTAGGAGTTACTATTGAAGTTAGAATCTAAAGGGTCTAATGATCTTTAGATCCTCTGCTTTTCGTCACATTTCGTGGAATTTATTTAGCCGAAAATAAGGTGAATTCCCTATTTAGCGAATGGTCACTTTAATTTGCTAAAAGTGGAGTCACTGAAGCAGCAATAAGACATTCAGCAAAAACTGCCTAATTGTAGCAAATAAAATATTGAATTTAAGTATTGAGGTTTTGGAAACTTATTTATGTATATACCTTATTTAGGGCACTATGACCTGGTGTGAGCTAACCCTTGCGTCGGCATGGTTTTGCGTTAGCGCCAGGTTAATTGAGTCTAGTGCCTGACCAACAGATTGTTTGCCTCCTTGCTACAAACGGGAAAATTCACTTAGCGCGTTGCTATTAGTGATTTGTACCGCGAGCTTACTGTACTTTCCGCGTCCTTTACTTAACATGGGGAGCTAACAGATCACTTGGTGTCAGCGCTAATTTTTTGAGGGGCGCTAATCGCAACATTTTACCTACTTCTCAACCCTGGTGTAAACTCGAAAAAGACAGAAAAAACAGGTCCTTTTGCCCAAAATTAACTGGCAATTAACAGGCAATTGAAAGGAATGCAACACTGGTTTCCTCATAGCACCATAGTAATGGATCTGGTCAGCAATGTCGTTGCTGTTGCAGTCGGCTCTATGATAAATGTATCCTTTATCCACATATATCCTAATTCTAATAAATTGCCTAATTTTAAACATTTTATGCTGGGGGTTATTCATAGTATGGAAGCGGTTGATTATTAGGGTGACTGTGTGGACCATGTTTAAAGGGACAAATGAATAAGTCTTGCCCTGAAACATGTATTATTTATATGCTGCAGCAGGGAAGTTATTGTCGCTCATCTGGCCTTCCTTTTGGATCTATTAAATGCATTGTAAGGATTCTACATGCTGCTGGGTGGCATTCATCATCCAATGCCCATCAGCCTTAATTAATATATGTGTGCACATAATCATGGATGATACGACCATTGATAATTTTTTGCTCATGACATTTAATAAAAGTCATGCTAGGAACCAAACAAATTTTGTGTATCTTTTTTTCAGGGGTCTCAGCAGACATGTACAATTTGTTTCATAACAAATCGCAATTCGTCCGAAATTCCATCAATTCGAATTTCGGAAGTACTTCAGAAATTGCGACTCAATATCATCCAAAATTAATTGCATCTGAAACGAGACAGTATATAACAAATTAATTTGTTATACCGAATTTGTTTCGTTACAACATTTCACACAGGTGGAATGATTGACAGTAGCCTGAACCAAACACTACATTTCTTGGATTGAAAAAGTTAACAGTGCTGGGCCAATCACTGTTCTGCATCTGTCTTCTGTCTGCAGCCAATCAGATCATGTTTTATCCCCTGATTTACTTGCTTTACAGCCAGTAATTTTTATCACGTGACAGCCAGTTGTCCAATGAAAGCTAAGTGGGTCATATAATCACCATGGGGGGGGGAGTACATGTTTAACCCCCTCCACTACCAAATGATTTTCCAAAGAACCATAGTCAGGAACCAGTATTTTTTTGAAAAATCATATTTAATTAATTATATAGTAAGAAATATTTTGGAATATTCCCAGTGTGTTTCTTTCTGTAAGAACCTGTTTGGCAGGCAGATGGCCAACTGGGGTTACAGCAGTTAGAGCTGCAGCTCGTGGTTCCCTGCATTGGCTGCTGAAAGCCCGATATGTCAGGGCATTCTTCAGCCAATATTAACCTCTTAGTGACCCTGCGGTTTTACGAAAGTCTGTCCGAAAGTGCCCGCTGCTGATTCTACTTTTCTGCACTGTTTGCGTTTAGGTCAAATTTTCCTCTTACTCGTTTCTTTCATATTATATACTGTTTTTCTCATCATTAAATGGACTTTCTAAGATACCAATTTTTTCATCATTTCATATAATTTGCTATGAAAATTGTGAAATATGACAATTAACTGAAAAACATCACTTTTTGAACTTTTACCCCAAAATCTCTTATGCATCTACAACCGTCAAAAAAAACTTTGCTTAATAGTTTCTAAATTTTGTCCTGAGTTTAGCAATACCCAATATTTACATATTCTTTGCTTTTCCCCCCGTCTTATATGACAATAAGTGCAATTAGCACTTTGCTATTTCCAAAGGGTTTATTTTCAAAATTAGTGATAGTGACATAGTAACACTGATATCTGTCACTAATACCTGAATAATCCTCCACATGTACATATTTTTTTTAAAAGTACACAACCCAAGGTATTAAACTTGGGGTATTTTGACTCTTTCCATGCAACCATTTTACCACAAATCTATGCCAAAGTTTGAGGAAAAACCTTTTCGGTGATTTCTTCACATAGAGTGCAATTTAAGAATACATGCACTGAGAACTTTAAGGGTTACTGCCAAACCACCCCCCGAAATGTGTTCAGCAACATCTCCCGAGTAAAGTGATACCACCGATGTATAGGTATGTCAGGTTATTTGGGGGCTAATAGGCCTTATTTAGGGGGTGCACATTTCAGTTTTCCAACTTGGAATTTTCACATTTGGTCATCATGCACCCATGTCCTATTTGGGACATTTTTGTAGCCGGCCAAAGTAATATACCACCATCAAACCATATAGTTCTAGAAATTACACACCCTAGGGTAGTTCAAATAGTTGTATTTTAACACTTTCCATGCACTAGTTCTACCACAGTCTTTGTCAAACTTTCAGGTAGTCACTTTTTGTGTTATTTTTTCACACACATTATTATTATTATTATTCTTTATTTATAAAGCGCCAGCATATTCCGCAGCGCTGTACAATAAGCACAGTATAGACAGGGTTACAATACATTGAACAACATTTGACAAACAGTACAGGAGGAGATGAGGGCCCTATTCCCGTAGGAACTCACAATCTAGGAGGGTTGGACTTTAGGCAGGAATTGTCAAATCCAGGAATGGGTTACTGCAAAAAACACCCCGAAATGTGTTCAGCAACATCTTCTGAGTAAAGTGATACCACCCATGCATAGGTTTGTTGGGTTGTTTTCGGGGTGCTACGCCAATCTTCTGACATGTGCTTGTCAGTTTTCTAATTTAACATATCTTCTTTGCCTATCTTCATTTTGGGAGCCTTTACATACCCCAATTTTTGAATGTGCATATATTTGGTAGGCTGACACCCCAAGGTATTAAAAATGGAGTGTTTTGATGCCGTGGATGCAACCGTTTAACCCAAACAACCTGGATTGTGTGTGGTGATAATTTTTCACTTTAACACCAACATTATTTTTGGACTGTGATTTAGAAGACACTGTTGTCGGTCACTGCATGAAAACTCTCCAGGTTGTTTTCTGCAAGGTCTCCTGAGTACACCCATGCCCCCCATGCATAGGTTTGCCAGGATTTTGGGAAGCTTCAATTACAATTTGTATGACTTTGTCATTGGAGTTGAAATTGAGATTATTTCTTCAGATAGTCCTATCTTTCGTTTTGGGTCTACCGCATACCCCAGTTTGAATTATTACCATAAAAGTGTATATATTTGAAATGTTGACACCTTGAGGTATTGCATATGGAGTGTTTTGATGACATGGATGCAACGGTTTTAGCCAAAAGAAATTCAGAATGTGTGTGGTGGTAATTTTTTGATTTTCATTTTTACACCCACATTAGTTTTGGACTGTAATTTAGGAGACACTGTTGTCGGTCACTGCATGAAAACGCCCCAGGGTGTCTTCTGCAAAGCCTCCTGAGTACACCCATGCCCCCATGCATAGGTTTGCCAGGATTTTGGCAACTATCAGTCATATCAGAATCCTACTAAGACACCTTAAAAGGGACACTACCACTAATATAAGTTATAGATTACTTATGCATTCCAAAAACGCACCTTATAAAACACAAGCTGTTGTTTTTTTTTCTTTGTTTGATGTAATTGCATGTAAAAAATAAAAATACAGTTAAGGCTAATGTCAGACAAACGGATTCTGAGCGCACTCTGCGTGCATGCATAACAGACGGACGTACTGACGGAAGATACCGTAGACACCACACGATCCATTTTTTCTGACGGATGTAGAAAAAAACAGGGAAATATGGGAAACAAAATTAGTTGGAAAATTTAAAAAAAATGGTAACAGGATATAAAAGCCATTTTGTGGAGGGTGGAGTTTAATCCAAGATGGATGCAGGAGAAGCTTTTATGTTTGTTGCAATGGCATACCTTTATCTGATGAAAAAAAAAAGAAGGTGGTGGGTTCAACTCCAGCAGATACACCCATGGGCACATTGTGACACTGTACAGGCCACTCAGAGAGAAAGACCCGGCAAAGTTTTTCAACTATCTACGTATGTCCATAAACTCTTTTGACGAGCTGTTGTCCAAGGTACAAGAGCTTCTGACGAAGATGGACACCAATATGAGGGCCGCCATACCACCAGAGGAAATGCTGGTCATCACATTACGGTAAGTACTCTAAAAACACCTGCATTCTTGTCCTCGCTGCCAGTCACCAGATATGTGTTTGGTGTGCAGAGCCCCTACTGTTGAGGTCTGCATTGATATGTCCACTAGCTCATTCGCACATGCATACCCACACACGCACAGGCATCACATTCTATCACACATACTCAATAATTTATGACACCGACAACAATATTTGCTGCATAAATGTTTTATCCATAAACATGTCAAATGAAAATACAACAATATATTCCCAACATATATTATTGACAACAAAGTATAGACTCTTGAACATGACGTCTACAAACAAAAGTGTCCGAAAAACACACTACAAATCCACATTGTCCTGCACTTCAGGGTCAAAAGAACATGTATCAATACACTTATTTTTTCAGCTGATGAAGTCAGTGAGCCGACGAAATGCATCCTGGATATTATAGATTTTAAAATAAAAGCGCTTATCTAACCTTGCCGTTCCTGTGTCGTTTGGGAAGAGGTTTAGCGAATTGTTCCGAAAAAAATTCACACGCTGACATGCCAAGAGCCTGGAGGCTCCACCAAGAGTAAGTGGAAAATTGACATGCTTTGTTAATTATACTAGCAATCACAGAATTACACTAGGACCATTTGGGGTTCTTTCTATGTTTTTCCATTACATGCATGAGGATCTTGAAATAAGGATGCTGGAAAGGTTAATGGGTCTCTGCGAATAAGAAATAAACACCCATAAGGCTGAGAACACTAGAGCCGGTTGGGGCTCTCTGTATGTGAATGACAGTTGTAATGTATACAAAATGGGAAGCAATAAGACAATCTGCACTATTGTTTTTATTCCTCTGTTTATTTATCATATAACCTATGGAGACCTAGAGAGAATCTGGATAAGAATACCAAGGTGTAGGCAATCTATATTTTAAATGAGTGCGCTTTACCTACTTTGTAATATTGTAGGAATGGAAAAACGCCAGATCATCATTCTATTCCACCATGGATTTTGGTGGTGATGGTGGTGGTGGTGATGGTAGTGGCTGTGGCTGATGGGCGTCCGTTGTAGAGCTTTAACGTCGAGGCCTAAATGGCGTCCGTTGCCACCTGCATGGTGTGTGCACACTTAGGTGCACACATACTTCGTGTGTTGGTCTCTATTGATTACAAATCAATGCTACAACAGACGTTAAACTGTGCGGCGACACGGACGTGATGACTGTGTTCGTCTGACGCTAGCCTAAGTGTTTATCTCCTGTTTCCATTTTGTGGATTTTCCCCGTGATGCAACATTTACCAAAATCTTAGCAGAAGTTTTATTTTACCGCCGTGGTAATGGATAAAGCAGTAGTGAACAGGCAATGGGATCGAGGAGCGAATGTTTAGGAAAAGCTGTGGGAGGGTCTATTGGGCTGTCTAGGCTACCTGCAATAAGAGGTGGCAGTTGAATGAGATCTGATACTGAACGTAAAAGACTTACAATCTACTCCCTGGTGATGTCATTTGCATACAACACACGCAATGCATTCCTATGATTCAGTTGTTTAGAGGTCTGATCCATTCATCCACTCTATGCCCAATGCCAAGTGAGGAGCAAGTACCATAGAGATACTGTGAGAGGGCAGTTTACAACACAAAATATCTCAAAACAGTGCACACAGTTACACCTATAGAGTAAAATGTTCTCTTAAGTATCCATACATGAGAAAAACAAAGCACCTGTAAGATATCAGCAACATAAAATAAAGAACACCTACAGGGTTATTCAAAGAGATCTGAATTGGGGCCGAAAGGTAACCGAACAGTGAAATTCAGCGTACGGTTACCTTTCCTGGCCATTTGGCTATTCAGAGAGCAGCAGGGCCGGATTAACGTAGGGGCGGATGGAGCGGCAGCTCCAGGCCCCTACTGAAAATAGGCCCACAGCTGTCCAGCAGAGACAAGCCGCTGGCCGGCCTGCCATTCACACACATATACTGCAGCAGCCGCCGAATACAGACAATACGGCCCAGCCGTTGTGGGGAGGTGTAGTTGACAGGCCCTGCGTGGAGGCAATCAGCACGTGTCACATCACTTGCCCTCCCTGCCTGCACACGCCGCTGGCTCGTTTAAATACAAGCCGGGAAAGGAAGGCAAAAAGTGAGCGGGCTTGCGGATGAATCTGTTGCCTGCCTCCCCCTCAGACGAAAATAGCAGACCTGCCCAGCCCACACAGCATGAAGAGGACTGCTGACCAAAGGTGAATTACTATGGGGGAGAGGGGGTGCACCCCGGGTGATGAGCAGAGAGAGGTGTTGGGGGCTGGGTGTCAGACTCCGTGCTGATCCAGACAGGCAGCAGCTCATGCTGTTCTCCTTGATCACACGAGGAACACAGCAGGCTTCCTGGTAAACAAGACGTTCCTAACTTCCGGCTGTCATGGGGGAGGGGTGGTCTGTGTGATGATTTCTCACCCCCCCCCCCCTCCACCTCCGGATCATCCACAGCTGACTGGCAATGGATATGTAGGCTGCTGCAGGACAGGTGAGACCTATTAGCACAGATCAATTACTTCAGGCTGATCCAGAGCCATCCCTGCACACCCAAGCCACATACACCCTAGTTCTATATTGGAAGTGCTATGACATTCCTCAAATGGATTTGCAGGAGCAGTCATGTTTTATCATTGTTGGCTATTTTGGCACTGAAACCTGCAAACAGGAGCACTTCCAGCAGCTGCCCTCAGCGTAACAGCTTCTTCTCTGCTCCCCTGTCTCCTGATCAGACTCCTAATTTTTTTGATATCCTGTGTCCCAGTGTGTCTGTCTGCTCAGTGTCTCAGTCACACAGACTCACAGTTCAGCTCTCCCCCTTTTTTCTTGATTGTCTGCCCTCTCTCTTCACGCTTGTCTGCCCTCTCTTCGTTTCACGCTCGCTTGTCTGCCCTCTCTTCTTTTCACACTCGCTTGTCTGCCCTCTCTTCGTTTCACGCTCGCTTGTCTGCCCCTCTCTTCTTTTCTTAAGGGGTTAAACTAGTTTGGCTGGAAAGGTCAGACACACTCTTTTTTTTTTTCTCTCACCGAAGGACCCCTCCTTTCAGGCTTTCTCTCTGCTCTGGTCTGCCGGGGGGGGGGGGACGCATCTGAAATGGACGTCATTGTGCTCCGGTACAATCACGTCAGTGTACCAGGAGGAGTTTAAAAGTGGTCTCTGACTTTTTCATTTTATTTCTATAAAAAGGCCCACCAAAATCCTCAGCACCAGGCCCATGATCCTCTTAATCCGGCCCTGGAGAGCAGGCAGTTCGCCAAATCTTGGCGAATTGCCTGCACATACGGTGGCTGTTCGTTACCTATTCGAGTGCAGTGAAATCCCCATAGAGAAGCAATGCTTCAGCTATTCAGAGAACAAAAACCAGCAGTGAAAAGATGCCAAATTGCCCTGCTGTTCGGTGGTTTAATTCAACAGATTTATTCAGACGAATCCCATAGGCTCCAATGTTAAAAATATTCCCGTTTTAATTCAATTTCTAATAAACCGTTGATTATAATATTCTGCCGTAAAGAGTCTCTTAATGTATAGATTTTTTAGGATATTTTAGGCATTTTTTGGGATTTTTTGCAAACATTTTTTTTTCCGTTTTTTTAAAAAAAATTGTTTTTATTTTTCTGTAACAGCCCTTTTTATTATCATTCATTGGATCTTACATGTCAATTTCAGACATTTTTGTTCTGTAGTTTCTTTGCAAACAGCGTTTCACTTTTCAAACATTTAAGCGTACTTTTTTTTTTTCCACTCCATTCATCTGCGGTGTCGGGTTTTTCCGGCGACTGCTCTGTGCTCAGATCGGCACCTGCTCGGGTTTCTCCGGCGTGTTTGGCGGGGTTAATCCAGATGTTTTTGCGGGTTTCGGTGTGCATTCGCCTGGGTTTTGCGGTGAGTGTTTGGCAGGTTTGCGGCGGCTTTTCCCTGCACTACGACGGCCCTATGGTGCTTGCTGAATACACTGCAGGGTCACCGAAATGGGATCGCCAAATCGCACCAAATTGAAGAGAACGAAAACTCACCGAACGTGCGGAGACTTTTCGATTCTCTTTGAATAACCGTGCTAATTTTTTTGGTGATAGAATTCCTTTAGAAAAGAACCCCTTTGCAGTCATGTTGTTTCCGTTGAAAAGCTAACTACATAAATTTAATAGATCAAGGGTTAAAATGTTGGACTTTCATTTGGAAGGTCATGAGTTCAAGCATGAATAACTGCAGGCATGGATGTAAGTTTCAATTTGCCTCTTCCTGCCCAACCTTTGAACCAGTACATACTTGCTTATAGTTCATAAGGCTGCAGGAGTTTTATTTAAGTGTAGCCTGTCCTAGACCATACAAAGGAAATAATATGTATCAATTACAGCTGATACTGCAGGCTGTAGGTTCGATTTTTTTTTGGCAGACACCCTTACAGTGATTTTGAGCTGCTGGATCAGGAAAGGGAGATGTTAGTTCTCCTCCTATAATGGTGGTTAAAGGATCAACCATGAGCTAATTTACCATTAATCTGTACTACTGAGTGTTTGGTGACATCTTGTGGTCATTTAGAAAGAGAGCGTGTAGCTCAAACCTCGTTGTGAAATTTCTTTACATATTGTTGAACATTCTTCACTATTAGCTGAAGACTTTGGGATCTGATCACATTATGCGCCCTATTCCCTAGTCTGTGCTAAAATGTGAGCGCGACAGCCAAAAATTAGTGCATGGCGAGACATGTTAGCACCTGCCAACTGAACGCAGGTTCAGGCACAGGATCAGTTACTGCACTCATGTGATGCGCTAATGTATCACAGCTGAATGCTACAGTTTGCGAAGCCTAGCGCTAACAAGGTTGTGCGCGCAGATTTTTGCTGGGTTTTTCCTATGTGTCTTCATCTGACCCCACCTGTTCACTGCCTATAAATACCATCTGTGCGCACAATGCTGTGACTGTGATCACACATGTCAAAGTCAGACACAGGGCCCTGGGTGTTTGGAGGTTATTTGTAAGTATAGAGGGTATGGAGTGCAGTTTGCAGAGTGTAGGAAGACAGTTTTGTTTACTGTCATCTGTGTTAACCCATTCGTCACACATCACATACAGCCATCGTTACACATAAATACACATTACACATACTTGCATATACACATACACCTATACAGTACTACACATCACATACATACAGTGGCAAGAAAAAGTATGTGAACCCTTTGGGATTACGTGGAGTTTTGCATGAATTGGTCATAAAATGTGCTTTGATCTTCATCTAAGTCACAACAATTTGAAAAACACAGTCTGCTTAAAATAATACAACACAAACATTATATGTTTTCATGTGTTTATTGAACATAACATGTAAACATTCACAGTGCAGGGTGGAAAAGGTATGTGAACCCCTAGCCTAATGACTTCTCCAAGAGCTAATTGGAGCCAGGAGTGAGCCAACCTTGAGTCCAATCAGTGTGATATTATTGGATGTGTTGCTGAAAGCTGTCCTGCCCTTTAAAAACACACACCAGTTTTGGGTTTACTGGTTTCAATAAGCACTGCCTGATGTGAACCATGCCTCGCAGAAAAGAGCTCTCAGAAGACCTACGATCAAGAATTGTTGACTTGCATGAAGCTGGAAAGGGTTACAAAAGTATCTCCAAAAGCCTTGATGTTCATGTGTCCATGGTAAGACAGTCTACAAATGGAGAAAGTTCAGCACTGTTGCTACTCTCCCTAGGCGTGGTCGTCCTGTAAAGATGACTGCAAGAGCACAGCGCAGAATGCTTAATGAGGTAAAGAAGAATCCTAGAGTGTCAGCTAAAGACTTATAGAAATCTCTGGCACATGCTAACATTTTTGTTGACACATCTACAATTAGGAAAACATTAAACAAGAATGGAGTACATGGGAGGACACCACGGAGGAAGCCATTGCTGTCCAAAAAGAATATTGCAGCACGTTTGAAGTTTGCAAAAGAGCACCTGGATGTTCCACAGCACTACTGGCAAAATATTCTGTGGACAGATGAAACCAAAATTTAGTTATTTGGAAAAAACACACAACACTATGTGTGGAGAAAAAAAGGCACAGCACACCAACATCATAACCTCATCCCCACTGTAAAACATGGCAGAGGGAGCATCATGGTTTGAGGCTGCTTTGCTGCCTCAGGGCCTGGACGGATTGTTGTCATTGATGGAAAAATGAATTCCAGAGTTTATCAAGACATTTTGCAGGAAAACGTAAGACCATCTATCCGCCAACTGAAGCTCCGCAGAGGATGGGTGATGCAACAGGACAATGACCCAAAGCATACAAGTAATTCAACAAAAGAATGGCTTCAACAAAACAAAATACGCTTTCTGGAGTGGCCCAGTCAGAGTCCTGACCTCAACCTGATTGAAATGCTGTGGCATGACCTTAAGAGAGCGATTCACACCAGACATCCTAAGAATATTGCTACACTGAAACAGTTTTGTGAAGAGGAGTGGTCCAAAATTACTCCAGATCGTTGTGCAGGTCTGATCTGCAACTACAGGAAACGTTTGGTTGAGGTTATTGATGCCAAAAGAGGGTCAACCAGTTATTAAGTCCAAAGGTTCACATACTTTTCCACCCTGCACTGTGAATGTTTACATGTTCTGTTCAATAAAAACATGAAAACATATAATGTTTGTGTTATATTATTTTAAGCAGACTGTGTTTTTCAAATTGTTGTGACTTAGATGAAGATCAGAGCACATTTTATGACCAATTCATGCAAAACTCCACATAATCCCAAAGGGTTCACATACTTTTTCTTGACACTGTACCTGTCTTTACCCACACCTTGCCCCCTCTTCTACCCACCCTGTCCCCTTAACCCCATGTATTCTCAACTGTCATTGTCTGTAACTGTTTGTCATGAAGGGTGATGGGAGAGGAGATGGAGGGAGGAGAAGTAGTGTTGGTGGGGAGGTGGAGGACGTAAGGAGAGGTGTATGGATGTAGGGGTGAGGGGGAGAGGAGGTTTGTGGAGAGGAGACATGGTGAGGGGGAGAGGAGGAGTGTGTTGACAGAATATGTGGTGAGGGGGAAGAGAGGAGTGAAGAGAGGAGGCGTGTTGAGGGGGAGTGGATGAGTAGGTTGATGAGACATGGTAAGGCTCATAGAGGCTTATATGAGGGCACACTGGCTGGATTGCCTGTCCCAGTGTGGGCACCTGCGTCTCCGCTTGTAGAGTGAAATTCGACAAGCGTTCTGTGCGCTGGGAAGGAGCCAGAGCATACACTCAATCAAGCACCATTACCAGGACTGTAAAATGAATTGGCCAAGATTGGAAGGGAGCTGCGGGAGTCCAGGAGGTGGCCCCTCAAGGCGTTATGTGTACGCTCGGTGGGCAGAGATGCTGAAGAGCAGAATCTCGGGAGTCAGTGTCCATTAATTGGAGGGAGCAGTGGAGACCAGAGCTAGGCCATCAACCCCTAAGCGTGAGTAATGGTGTCATTGATATCCATCAATGTGTCTTTTTCCCAACTCCGAGCACATGTTTTGTGCAACCTTACATATCCAGATATTTTGGACTACATCTCCCCTGATGTTCAGTCACTAAATTTCTGCCTAGTGCATGATGGTACATGTTGTCCAAAACATTCTGAAGGTGCCAGCTTGCACAGTAATAATCTAGAAATAATGTAAAATAGGACTTTGATGCTTTGGCTTGTGATTACTTGTGGTGTTCTTCCTTATGCTGGGGGGGGGGGGTAATACAGTACTGCATGTCTTTTTTTTTCTGATGATGTGGGGTTTTATGCCATGAGGTCATTATCCTGGGGGGTTGTTATTATGCTGTAGAGTTATTATGCTGAGGGGTTATTATGCTAGGTATCTACATTTCTCTTATTGCTGTTGTTATCTTGCTAGTATTCTCAACATGTCATGTCAATGTGTGTCTGTGACCCTTTATCGGTTGACCCCGAATTCAGAATAAATTCAAATGAGTATTAAGCATTGTAGAAAATATATCCTGTTCTCTCTTCACAGGTACACCACCACTGTGCCCTGTGACCCCTGAGCGCCCCCTAGGAGGTGGAACTGGGATATGACAATACCCAGTCCTTTCTCGACCTCCTGGTGGACCAATGATACACTTGGAAAGTATTCTTACACATCAAATACTGCCGTATGCCACATCATACTCAAATGTTCAATATTGCCCATTGTGATATGACCACTGTAAAATACATATTGTATAGTGCAGTATCTTCTAGTGCATGTATAGATCTACAATTGACACAATGGGTCATTACAACATCTAATACTTTCATATGGTATCGCCATTATCCATCCCTGTGGGTTCCAGCTTGATACACACACAACAACATGACAAATATTTTCCTGAAACTAAGATGCATATCATCCCTGGCAGGGTCTACTGTTCCCACTCAATAGATCATAATACTGAAATATCATGTCTCCACACTCATTGAAATGCACATAATTAAGTCCCACTGTATTCCGGCAATTACTAAGACAGGTGTTGGTGTTTTCCAAATAATTTATTTTCCTCATAGGAAATGTTTTACTATTTATAACTTGAAACAAAATAGATATCCTGCACACTGTTTTCATAAAATAGTCACAAAAAGGGTGCTCATCTGATAAAAGGAGTCCCTAAGGTCTTATAAATGTGTAACCAAACCACAATAAATCAAGATGGCACAACCATTAAATAATATATAAAAAAGTATAATAAAAAAATATCTTTGTTAAATACAAAAATATATAATGTTAGTAACAATAGTAATAGTATCACAATGCCAAATAGCACACACTATGCAACATATAGTAAGGCAGCCGCACAGGCACAAGGAAAACAAAATAGCTGACCCATATGCAATATGCAATATAAGGGAAAGCACAATGCAAAAAGCAGCAAAAACATAAAGTGGGTCGGTACAAACCGACTCCTGATAGCAAAGACAAGGTACCTCCCATGTTTCGGTGATCTATCACCTTTCTCAAGGGATACAAAAGTGTACTCACTATATCTTGTATTTATAGGAGGTTCCATTACCAATTCAGAGGTACAGACGAGAAACAGGTTGGTGTCTGTCAGGTGTAAAATCAAGGAAAGCACATGCTGCCAGCAGCCACAGGGACCGTGTGTCACCATACAATACAAGTGCCATCTTGATTTATTGTGGTTTGGTTACTATTCATAGCTGTCATGTTACTTTTCACATGTACAATAGCGTGTAAAAATAAATGTATACTTGTTTCAATTGTCCTTGAAGTGACGAATCAATCATATTGTGTGTCCCCAACTGCAAAATAAAAGTGCTTTCAGTGAGATGAAGATAATGGCTATAATCCATAATACTGTGTCATGTGCGACAGTTCCTTGCTTCTTTGCTAATGCTGCCTCTTCTCAGTTGCTGCCAGCATACCTTGTTGCCAGTTATTCTATTTATATGTCGCATTGACATGTGTAACATAATCCTTTTTCTACCTGCAATGGTGACATCCTTGAAGTAATAAAAGATTGATCTACCTCTTTAATAAAAATGTGTTGTATGAAAAACATGTCTCTGTAATGTGTTGCTGTCACATCATAAGTACAGTGTGGCAGGGCCAGACTTCTTGATGGTGAATATTTGGGTAGCAATTTATAGTTTGTGTAATGTGCAAGTGTACTCACACGGTAACGGGGAGATGTATCTCAACGGAGGGGTCCAGCAGCTCATTCTCTATCAGGAGCTACAGGGTTAAATACACATTAGTCTCACATCCATGACTACACATTCAAATTAATCACAATAAAGAGCTTCTTTTATTCTAGGCAATAATGTGACAACCTATGTCGGCATGCATTACTAAATGATCCCTTAGACTAATGGCATTTATACGGGACACATGTTGAAAGCATTATTGTTCTATTGCAGGGATGTCCAAGCTCCGACCCCCAGATGTCAATGAACTACAACTCCCATGCTTCTCCATCCATCTAATGCAGTCAGAGATTTCTGGGAGTTGTAGTTCTGGAACATCTGGGGGGGCCAGAGTTTGGACATCCTGTTCTATGTCATAAATATAAATTGCTCAGCAGGGGATACTCAAACAGACAGACAGGTATAGAAAGATGCGCAGAGTGATACACAGACAGGTGTAGAAAGATATGTAGAGGGATAGACAGACAGGTACAGAAAGATACACAGAGGGACAGATAGACAGGTATAGAAAGATACACAGAGAGATAGACAGACAGGTATAGAAAGATACGCAGAGGGACAGACGGGTATTGAAAGATACGCAAAGGGATAGACAGACAGGTATCAATTTTGGGCCCTCTCCTTTTTTCAATCTACACGGCCTTTCTAGGTAAAGTGATCAGCTCCTTTGATTCCAGTACCACCTATATGCTGATAGGTTCCTCCCCTGATCTCTCTCCAGCTCTCCTGGATCGAGTCACTGACTGTCTCACTGCCATTTCGAATTGGATGTCTTCCCGCTTCCTTAAACTCAATCTTCCCGAAACTGAAATTCTCGTTATTCCTCCCTCCAAGAAAAACCCAATACCACCTATCTCTCTGCGAGTAAATGGAACGCTCATTAGCCCGACGCCTCAAGCTCGCACCTTGGTGTCACTTTTGACTCTGACCTAATGTTCTCTCCCCACATCCAGACAGTGACCAAATCCTGTTACTTTCAGCTCAAGAACATTGCCCGTGTCCGCCCCTTTCTGACAAAACATACCGCGAAGGTGCTGGTTCATGCTCTTGTCATTTTACGACTTGATTACTGAAACTCGCTCCTCATTGGCCCTTTGCAATTGGTAATGAATGTGGGCGCCAGGCTTATTTTTCTCACCAGATGCACTTCCCGTACCTCCCCACACTGCCAGTCCCTCCATTGGCTTCCTGTACGTTCCAGGATACAGTTTAAAATACTGACTCTCACGTTCAAATCGCTCAATAACTCAACTCCTCCCTACATTTCTCCATTACTCCGCAAGCATGTCCCATTCAGACAATTCCGGTCGGCAGGCGAGCTCCTCCTGTTATCTGTCTACACACGCAAGGCCAACTCTCGCCTCCGAGACTTCTTGGACAGCACCGGTCCTGTGGAATTGACTTGTCTCGCCTTATCAAACTCTCCCGTAATCTTCAGACCTTCAAGATATCCCTCAAAACCCATCTCTTCAGATTAGCGTACCACATCACTGATGAAACTCATCCCTCTGCTCATCTACTCACTCATGATTGAAGCTGCTTCTATGACCCCACCATTACCAAACCACTGGCACTCATGCTCCTGCTATCTAGTAAACATCCTCTCGTCTTCCTCAACCCCAATCCCTTTAGATTGTAAACTCCTTTGAGCAGGGCCCTCTACACCTCTTGTTTCCATCATATGTCCATTTATCTCTTTCCCTTTGGCTATTGTAAAGCGCTGCGGAAACTGCGCTATATAAATGACGACAATAATAATAATAACTTTGTATCATTATTTTTACATCACAGAAACCTGACATTTAAATTTAATTTTAATAGGGGTGTGTAGACTTTTTGTCATCCACTGTATGTCGGGTATCCATTCTCTCATTTTTGTTTGTTTAGTTGCTGTGAGACGGTGGTATCACTGTATTTGTTGTTCTAAATAAGAAGATGATAGTAATGGAAGTAATAGAACCCAAGAAGTGGGTTCTTCCCCTGCCACGCACTACTTCTCACCAATCCCCTGGATTATTTTTATATTATTATTCTCATCATTTATACAGAGCTAACAGGTTCCGCAGCGCTTTACAATAACCAAAGGGAACGAGATATAGATAAATGTACATAGGATGGAAACAAGAGGTGTAAAAGGCCCTCCTCATAGGAGTTTACAGTCTAGAGAGATTGGGGTTAAGGAAGACAAGGGGAGTTTTACTGGATGTCAAGATCATTAGTGCCAGTGGTTAGGGAAAGGTGGGGCAATGGAAACGGCTTCAATCATGTGTGAGTAGGTGAGCAGGGTGGTGAGTTGCATCAGTGATGTGGTACACTAATCTGAAGAGATGGTTTTTGAGGGATTTCTTGAAGGCCTGAAGATTCAGGGGGAATTTGATAGGGTGAGGAAAGTCATTCCACAGGACCGAAGCTGGCCTTGAGATGTCTTGGAGGCGAGAGTTGGCAGCGCCGGTGTAGACAGAGGACAGCGTAGGTCATCCGCCGACCGGAGTTGTCTAGACAGGACGTGCTTGCGGAGTAAAGAAGACATGTAAGGGGGGATCGAGTTATTGTGCAAATTGAATGTGAGCGTCAGTGTTTTAAACTGTATCTTGAAACATACAGGAAGCCAATGGATGGACCGGCAAAGGGGGTGCGTCTGGTGAGAGAAAAAACCCTGGTGCCTGCAATCATTATGGATTGCAAAGGAGCATTATGGGCATTGGGGAGGCCAATAAGAGTAAATTGCAGTATTAAAGCCGCGAAATGACAAGCACATGATCCAGCACCTTAGCAGACATAAATACAATCCACCTACTCTACACACAGTTTATAAGGGCTCCAAATATACCATGGAGCAGGAATAGAATTCCAAGGTACAGTAATTACCCGTCAGATTAAAATTCCAAGTAAGAAGGTAGAAATAAGCAATATTATTGTTATGTCCTACCTTGTTGGTCCCTTCTACCCAATAAAAAAACATCAAATATGGCATGGCAAGGGGCGTGGCCGGCAGCGATCAGGAGTGGATGCGGGTGTTTGGAGCTCCATCATATACTTGGCAAAAATTGCATTTTCGGGAGACTCGGACCCGCAGTGCCTCTCCTTTCCTGCCTCAATTGTGACCGGCCATCAGGAGCGACGTTCCGGAGCCTGTTTGCTTCCCCCTCCGGACCTGCGAGAGCGGTGGAGGCCGCACATGAGGTACCCCAGCGGCAGACCAGCGGCCATCTTTGAGGCCTATTGTTGTTGCGGACCCACGGACAAACGTAGCGAAGCTCGGCCCTGGAATGGGTAAGAAAACTAGAGGCGGCGGGGTCACAGACAACACCCTTGCTCCTGACATCCGTCTCTCATTGGGAGGGAGTCTGGGACAAAAGCAACCAAGCCCGGACCTGCCTGAGCCTGGGCCCTCCGGTCCACAGCTGGCGGCTCCTACTACCACCCCACCTGTCCCGCACGTGGTGCTATCTGATGCGGAGGATGAGGATCTCCCCGCTACTAAGCGCTAAGCGGGATATACGCACCCTATTAACTGACGCCCGGGAGTCCTGGCAGGGAGATCTACACGCCCTCGGAGTTGAACTAAAGGTGGCCCAGACCCAGTTGGTGGACGTTCAGGCCCGCACAAAGGTGGTCAAGGAGGTACAGGCTGTGTCCTCTTCCCACCTACAAGCAATTCAATGTCAACTGGACGGCCTCCCGTCTGCTGTGGTGGCACTGGAGTCCAGACACCGGCGTAAAAATGTAAAGCTTCGGAGGGGGGCGGGTGCCGGAAACGGTGAAGGACCCGGACTTAACATCTTATGTCTCCCGCTTTGTGACAGCGATTCTCGCGACTCTTCGAGATATATCCATTCACTCTGCGATGTTTCGGGCAGTGAGGAATACCCCTGCAATGCCCTTTGAGGGGGCAACTATTGCCATGTATCGGGACCTTCCTTACATTACTCTCGCTACTAGGTGCCGTTTTCGGCCTGCGACGACTCTCCTTCACACCCAGGGCGTCCATTATCAGTGGGGGGCTCAGGGTACCCTGATTATTCGCCGAGAGGATGGCAGCTCGCTTGTGGCCTCTTCAGCCGAGGAGGCTGATACACACCTGCGAGCTATGGGTTTACTCCAGGACCCTCTAAATAGCGCAACTGCAGAATCTTTGGATGACTTCTCTGTACCACAAGGCGGCCCAGATTAAGTGACTTGTCTACTTGGGGGAAACTGTTGTTGTTCCTCGTCTGTTGGCCTTATTTTTCTTTTACTGTTACATTGCATTTACGGTTATTTTGGACATTATGGACCTTTTAGTCAGTGGAGGTATTTTTTATTTCCCCCCTTTTTTTTCTTCCCTTTTCCCCCTTCCCCCCTCACTAATCCCTTTCCCGGGAGCAGGGACTTGTGGTGGGTGAGCCTTGAGGTGGCCACCTAGGCTTTCGCTACCTTTTTAGGCCCTACCACGGCCCCTACCTTGTGGTTACCTCTTCGGCCCCCTGGACCCCTGTGGAGGAACAGGGGCGAGCCGTTGAGCACCACATGTTTTCGGGCAGGGTGCTCCTTTTGTTTCTGTGCCCTCTCCCCCCTTTTTTTTTCTCTTTCCTCCTCCTTCTGAATAAGCTCGGCGAAGCCTCACGACACAGCATAAATGTTACGTATTGCTGAGTACTTCTGTTTATGTTATCGTGTGGCCTCTTTTCCATAAGCTGTTGACCTTACTCGATTGTTTGCTATTAATATTTGCACTTATACTCTGCGACTTCTTTTTCAATTTCTATGTCTACTGTATTGCTGACTTATTTGAAAATAAAATTTTTGAAAATAAAAAATAAAAAAAATATATGGCACTGTAAGAATTAAGTGCACTATTTGTTTGAGAGTGGTTCTATTATATAATTTATTACAACAATCAAAAATGTATTACAGGGGATAAAAAGGAAAAATAAACGACACAGACACAGAAACCCTTCACGTTCAAGTATGAATAAATAACGATCTCTGATTTAGAGGTAGAGTAATTAAATATTTGTGGTGAATTAGCTTCATTGAATTGTGGTGTAATCCACTCTCTTGAACAGTATTAGGGACCAGTATTGTATTTCAAAGACTTCTTTGTACCAACTATATTTAAACACAGTATTAAAAAGGGAATTATTATTTCAATGAAATTGTGGACTATGTTGCCGTAAGGCATTGGCTCTAGGAACTGAGACCTCTTAGACATATTTAGGTGCATGTTGAAGACTCATAACTTTCAAATTTTCAGGCTAAAAGTCTATATTTATGTCAGACCATTATATACTAGCTATAATCAGTGGGGGATAATATAATTCAGTTTGAAAAGTATTGTACATAAGTAATTTAATATCTATTTTAGAGCAATAAATAAATCTCTGAGAGTTCATTGTGACTTCTTTCTATTGTTTTGTGTGGAGTACTTAATTAAGCTTCTTCTTGGACTCAAGTATTAAGTCAGAGACCATTATTTCTTCACAATTGAGTTTTTGTATGACTGCGTGTCATTTTTGTTGTTTTTCATTTTTCTGCCCTGCCCTCCAATACATTTCAGATTATCATAAATTTGGTTTTATATACCTTGGCATTTGTTGACTACGTTGCTCTCGTTTTTGTAGAATTTAGTTTAGAGGGGTTATGGCTTACTGTATGGTAGAGGCTAACATTTCCCAAACATATTTGATAGTACTTACAAATTATTATACTGTTATTTTTCTGAAATAATATTAGATTGAAAAAAATACTTATAAATACTGCTGGATTTAATTAGAAATTGATGTGAGTGTTTACAAGAAACACAGTGGCAACTGGGCCTGTCAAAATTTATAGACACTTTTTAATTTCTGTCCTGCCTTTGGAAATGTTACACGTGTTCAGTCTGCCGCTTTGATAGATTTCTGAAGTCACCCATTCACTCTCTTTATCTACAGTTAGGCTCAGACATCTTTGTTTTGTAATTCTTTAGTTATGGTTTTACACGTCGCAAAGAAAATTAGGCACATCACATAAAAATGAAAAGCTGCACAGGGCTAACACACCAAACGCAGACATACCAAGCAGCAAAAACGGAACATATCAAAAATTCACAAGGAAGGAACATTGGTGAGACAGTCTCAAAAAATCTAATCAGGGCAGACAGCCAGGAGTTCACAAGGAGAAAAAACAAAAGCAAAAGGGGAGGGAGAGATGTCGAGGAGGGGAGAGGACAGTATTAAAAAAAACACCCCCCACAGAACAGAAATGGGAGGGGAGAAGCCCCAGAACAGGAAACTGGTGCTCAGCAACACACCTCCAAACCCCCTGCAGGGGATCTGAGGGCCGCAGAAGAAACCAAAAGGCCAAAGGCCACCCTAGGGCCAAGGAGCAGAGAGAGCCTAGGTGACTGCCCCATGGCACCCCTAGGGTGAGACCAAACCTCTGTGTCATTCAAAAAAAGGGGGGACGATCAGGGGAGGGGGGTCACAACATGGTCAACTAGGCAATGTCGCCAATTGGGGTGCAGTGAGCTGCCACAGAATGTCCAAAAAGAAAAAGCCAAGATGGTCTAAAGGGTGAAAAAAAAAACCCCGGTTAAGTCCAGTAAATTAGTCCGGGTCACGAGGCTTTGTGGCCGGCAGTAAAAGCGGCAGGTCTCCAACACCACCCGTCGAACCCGTCGGCAAGCTCATAGCCAGGAGGTGAGTCTGGGTCTCCTCCGTTGTCTACGCCACGAGAATAGTAGAGCCATTTTGGATAAACATGGATCCGCCACTACCCATCAATAATGGACAGCGTAGGAGCGGAGCACAGCCGTGACTGCCTGAACTGTCATTGAGCCACCAAGGCTAGCAACGGCAGGTCATGGAATATGGAAATCTCCAAACCCTCAAATTGGATCGGGGGAGAATGTATCATCGCCCTCAACAGCCTCCCCCAAACGAGGACATCCCCCATAACCACATCCCTGGGGGCATTCAGAGGAGCCGACACCGCCTTCCTGACCTGGGTCGCCGACAGCACAGGGTCCGAGGCATCACCAGGCAGGGCCAAATCAGCAATCACAAAGCGGATGACATGCAGCAGGAGCTCATGGTCAGGCACAGAATCCGGGATATCCTGCAGCTTAAGATTCCAGCGGCAGTGGTGGATCTCCATAGCCAAAACCGCTAACTGCAGTCCAGCAAATGCAAGAGGCGGCAGTGACCTGCATTTCCTCCAAAGTGCAGGAATGGGTGCCAAGCTTCTCAGCCTCGGAACGGAAGGACGTCAGATCAGAACATGTCTCCTCAAGCTCACGTGTCCAAAAAGAGCGGGCCTCCTCCAACAGGGCACATATATCCTTCCTTGTAACTGGGAGATCATCAGGGTTGCCCGGCAAGGTAAGTCGCGGAGCTAGGAAGGGTGCAGAAAGGCTCGAATAGCCGCAAACCCCAGTAGCCGACGGGGATTGGGGCGGGTTGCTCACCTCTCTCGAGCCAACCAATGAGACGCAGATGTCGGGGAGATGGGAACACTCCGCTACCCCAGTCCGTTTATCCCGTTTACCCATGACTGGGAAACTGAAGGGTCGCCATGGAGGAAGAGAGCACGAGGCAGCACAATGGTGACCAGCACCACTCCACACTATGGCTGGTCAAACAAACCAGGCTCCCCGACCCAGTAACGAAGCTGTGCAGGGAGAAGGTAAGAGCATCAGAATAGGCGTGTAAAAGCAGAAATACTAGGAAAATTTGCAGGAGCTGCTCAAACATATAACCTCTCTCATCCAGCCCTAGCCATACCTCCAGCACAAACGGCTTCGAAAATAAGCAAAAGTCTCTCAAATAGACCGTACGATATATTTGAGATATTTGGTGATCTTTTGGAATATATTGACCAAATTATGTGAAATAAGCTTAGTAAATTATCTAACCTCATTTTATAAAATGTAAGTACCAAATGTTTTCTTTTGCTGGGTGGAGTCATTTTAAGAGTTTACTACCCCAGCATATCAAATGTCACTAGCCTCCACTACCCTGTGAGTGCTGAGGCTATATTGAGGTTATAATGTCCAATAATGTCCTATATTACCTTTGCATTATTGAATGAAAACTGTACATGTGAATAAAATGTAGCAAAATATAGGTGTTATGCTAGCAAAAATCTCTGGTGTTGCAAGGCTGACAAGTGCTATAATTTCATAAATATAAAAGCTGAAGAGTGACATGAGTCGGTACTGTGAAGCTTCTCCCTGCTGCTCCTTGAATTAAGTGAAATGCCAGTGTTCGTCAGCGCTGCAACATCGGTGCTTATTGAATAGCGCTGTGATTGCAAAGTAACAGGCACTCAAAAAACTTGTATTAAAACAAATTTGGCATTCCATGTTTTGTATTCTATCAATCATCTAAATTGAAATTAAATAACAAGCTGATTTCGCATATTTTCCAGGACATTGAACCCTAATTATTTTATTATTATATAATATATATGGTGTTTGGGGTAGGGTGGAGGCATTGGGAGTAGTAGTGAGTCGGATGCAATCTGTGCTGGTGGTCCATCTTAGACATGCAAATGAGGGGTTCACTGCTTAAATAAAGCCTAACGCTATTAGGCAGGCTCCAGAGCCAAATGTCATAATATTCTCCTCCAACAATCCCTCCTCACTTGTTTTTGACATTTGGTGTGTTTTCTTATTACACCCCTGGATTAACCCCTTGCTCTGTACTTACTTGTTGTTGATCATTAGTTCGCTCTCTGACTATGTATATGGATATGTCATTTCCCTGGACTTACCTGTTATTGAATAACAGTTTGATCTTTTGACTGATTTCAAAGATTTGCCCTGTGTCAGCTGTAGACCTACCTGATACTGATCACTGGCCTTCTTTTCCAACTATTTTGGTTTTGCCCCTTTTACGTACTGTATAAAGATGTACCATTTCCAGCCTTTAGTTTTTGCCTCCAGCTACTGCTTTGTTTGTGGTTCAGTTTATAACCCCCCAAAGAGAAAAGAGAGGGATTCCAGGCACTCAACCTGTGGGGAAAAACAGAAGTTTTAATAGCATGAATTACACGGAAAGGTTTGGGCCATCTATGTGGCCTTTTGTCGCATACAGTAGATGGCCATAACATTGCTGCATTTTAATACAGCTGTTGGTTTTCCCCAGACATTGAGTGAATGGTTTCCTTCTTCTTTCTCATTGAATTGACCTCGAAGGACCTTCCCTATTCCTCATGAAGAGAATAAAAACTCCTTCACTTTTAATAAACATCCCTTAGATATACAGTATGTAGGATTATCTTCAAACACATTGGGCCATATTACAAAGCTAGGGCTATCTCAACCGGAGTTGTTGTAAACTTACCAGAGCCATTATATTCTATGGAGTTGTTAAATTTACAACGGCTCTGGTTGAGTTAGCACCAACTTTGTAATACTGCCCATTGTGTTGCAAAAAATTAAATAAAGGTGCATCTCAATAAATTAGAATGTTGTGGAAAAGTTCATTTATTTCATTAATTCAACTCAAATTGTGAAACTTGTGTATTAAATAAATTCAATGCACACAGACTGAAGTCGTTTAAGTCATTGGTTCTTTTAATTGTGATGCTATGGCTCACATTTAACAAAAACCCACCAATTCACTATCTCAAAAAAATTTGAATATGTTGACATGCCAATCAGCTAATCAACTCAAAACACTTGCAAAGGTTTCCTGAGCCTTCAAAATGGTCTCTCAGTTTGGTTCAGTAGGCTACACAATCATGGAGAAGACTGCTGATCTGACAGTTGTCCAGAAGACAATCATTGACACCCTTCACAAGGAGGGTAAGCTACAAACATTCATTACCAAAGAAGCTGGCTGTTCACAGAGTGCTGTATCCAAGCATGTTAAAAGAAAGTTGAGTGGAAGTAAAAAGTGTGGAAGAAAAAGATGCACAACCAACCGAGAGAACCGCAGCCTTGAGAGACTTGTCAAGCAAAATTGATTCAAGAATTTGGGTGAACTTCACAAGGAATGGACTGAGGCTGGGGTCAAGGCATCAAGAGCCACCACACACAGACGTGTAAAAGAATTTGGCTACAGTTGTTGTATTCCTCTTGTTAAACCACTGCTGAACCACAGAGAACGTTGGAAGCGTCTTACCTGGGCTAATGAGATGAAGAACTGGACTGTTGCCCAGTGGTCCAAAGTCCTCTTTTCAGATGAGAACAAGTTTTGTATTTCATTTGGAAACCAAGGTCCTAGAGTCTGGAGAAAGAGTAAAGAAACTCATAGCCCAAGTTGCTTGAAGTCCAGTGTTAAGTTTCCACAGTCTGTGATGATTTGGGGTGCAATGTCATCTGCTGGTATTTTTTGAAAACCAAAGTCACTTCACCCATTTACCAAGAAATTTCAGAGCACCTCATGCTTCCTTCTGCTGACCAGCTTTTTAAAGATGCTGATTTCATTTTCCAGCAGGATTTGGCACCTGCCCACACTGCCAAAAGCACCAAAGGTTGGTTAAATGACCATGGTGTTGGTGTGTTTGACTGGCCAGCAAACTCAGGAGACCTGAACCCCATAGAGAATCTATGGGGTATTGTCAAGAGGAAAATGAGAAACAAATATATATTTTGTAGAGAAATAAATATATAGTAGTAGTGTGAAATGATGCACTCAAAAAGGCAGTGAAAAGAATGACTATGAAAAATGAACATTGAACTTTAACAAAGGGATTGTTTTTGCAACCAGTGAGTCATAACTTGAAGCTATAAACTAAGCTGTTCCTGCTAATCACATTCTTCTATTTCATTTCCCATTGTAGTGGATCATATTACACATACAAGACTCTACTGCACATACAATACATAAATAGGGCACACCGTTGAATAATTTCAAATATTTGAATAAATGCAAAATCACCGAACATCAGTTTTTGAAAGGAGATCTTTTTTCATAATCATTTGTCAGTCCTTGGCTGCCCACATATTAGTGCCTCCTAAATATGGTATAGAAATTGTTAATGTACAGCTGCAAAAGCTGAGCCTCGAGGAATATTTGGAGCTCTGAAAGAGTAGGATGGGAGTCATTATGATTAACAAATGGGACTGCTATACTTAATGCCTCACTTGTTAGTCATAGCGGTTGGAAAAGGGCCTAAACTTGGGACTCCATGTTAAATATACTGCACTCTAGGGCATGAGTTTGATACGGAACCAAAATTAATTTCATCATTCATTTTATGAACTGACTAGCTTTTGCCCGCGGCTTCGCTGTTTTTAAAAGAAACATGAGTTTTTTTGTCCAAACTGTACGAAATTTAATTTACAGGTTGCTGTTTGAAAGTAATAAGTAATGTTTATTGCAGACGTTAGTCAGGGAGTAATGCCTACAAAACAAAGTTATTTCATTCATATGCGTCCATGAATTGTTTTTGTGTTGTAAATTCAAACAGACAATGAGACAGACAAAAAATATTTTGTTTGTTTTTTGGCATCTGGAACATCGAAAAACAACTATTTGAGTACTTCTTTGTAAACTACATTAGTGGTTCTTCTTTCAGGTGTTCAGATCAGCAGTTAGGTGAGCTCACTCTGGAACGGCAACGTATAACTGCCCATGTGAGGAACAATCTTCTCTTAGGTCAATCCCTGCTACCTTCAAAGTCTGTCCCTGAGACTTGTTGATAGTCATCGCAAAACAAACCTTTAGGGTGAACTGAAGCCTTTTGAATTGAAACAGATATTATGAAGGTATAAGAGGTATTTGTGGTATACCCTTCTATCCCGACCAGAACTGGTTAGCACCGTAGCATCAATCACATTTCTGTGTAGTGCTTTTACTTGCAATCTGGTGCCATCAGAGTTTAGGTGGGTTGAGGTTCCGCAATAATATCATAGGTTCTTCCACGCTGGAGTATTGAGGGTGTGTGTGAGGCCTGGCTGTGAGAGGGAATCAGACATGCTGGAGCAGTGAATGAGTGTATGAGGCCTGGGTGTGAGAGGGAAGAAGACATGCAGGAGCAGTGAGGGAGTGTGCAAGCCCTGGCTGTGATAGGGAAGCAGACATGCTAGAGCAGTGAAGGAGTGTGCGAGCCCTGGCTGTGAGTGAGAAGCAGACATGCTGGAGCAGTAAGGGAGTGTGCGAGCCCCGGCTGTGAGAGGAGCTGCAGAGAGACTCCATTCTGTGTGAAATAGCAGCATCCCTCTGTTCTGCTGATCCAGTGTATCAACTGGATTTTCAGAAAATGGAAAAACACATTTTTTTTGTTTTTCAAGAAGATTGTAAATACCAATTTTTACGCCTGTAACATCTTTGGTGTTTGAATTATATGTATATGGATAAAATATTCACCCCCTTCTTTACCCCCCCTTTACTGGATTATCTGAAAATTGTAAAATACATGTTTTTTTAGTTTTCAAGAAGAATCTAAATACCAATTTTCACACCTGTAACATCTTTGTTTTTTGAAATATAGGTATACTGTATATACTGTATACTGGTATAAAAGTATTCACCCCCTTACTGGGATTTTTAGAAAATTTGAAAACACATGTATTTTTATTTTTCAAGAAAATTATAAATACCAATTTTCACGCCTGCCACATCTTTGTTTTTTCAAATATAGGTATATGGATAAAAGTATTCACACCCTTTTTTTCACCCCCCACCTGGATTTTCAGAAAATGGTAAAACACATGTTTTTTCATGAAGATTGTAAATACAAATTTTCACGCCTGTACCATCTTCAGTTTCTGAATTACAGGTATATGGATAAAATATTCACCCCCCTTAACTGGATTCTCTGAAAATGGTAAAATACATGTTTTTTTTAGTTTTCAAGAAGAATCTAAATACCAGTTTTCACATCTGTAACATCTTCGTTTTTTTTATATATCCTGTTTAAAATATTCACCCCCCTTTTTCACCAACCCCACTTGGATTTTCAGAAATGGTGGAACAGATATTTTTCTATTTTTCCTGAATATTGTAAATACCAAATTGTTTTTGAAACATAGGCATACTGATAAAAGTATTCACACAGCGGTCAAGTCCTGGGAAAAAAAGTGAGGGAACTCACCCATGAATTCCACAACCCCTATTACCTGAAGAAAAAATATATATATCACGAGTATAGCAGTACGTGGTGATACCATTTTTATTGGGTTAACATTACATTTAAAAGACAAGCTTTCAAGAGTGTAACACTCTTCTTCAGGTCTGGAAACTATACTGATCAGTGAAAGGTATCATTACGTACAGGTATCCTCTTGAGTTTGGCAACTGGACTAACACGTTATATATAATATATAATATATATATATCCAGGCAAAGACCCCCCCAGAATTATATACACAGGCATTGGACCCCCAGAATTATATACACAGCACTGAGCCCCAGAATAATATACCCAGCACTGGACCCCAGAGTAATATACACAGCACTGAGCCCCAGAATAATATGCACAGCACTGAGCCCCCAGAATAATATGCACAGCACTGAGCCCCCAGAATAATATACACAGCACTGAGCCCCCAGAATAATATGAACAGCACTGAGCCCCCAGAATAATATGCACAGCACTGGATCCCCAGAATAATATACCCAGCACTGAGCCCCCAGAATAATATGCACAGTACTGGACCCCCAGAATAATATGCACAGCAATGGACCCCCAGAATAATATACCCAGCACTGGTTATATGCATATATTTGCCCCCAGCTCATATGGATATAGTGCACCCAGCTCATATGGATATATTTGCCCCCAGCTCATATGGATATATTGCCCCAGCTCATTTGGATATATTAATTGCCCCCAGCTCATATGGATATATTGCCCCCAGCTCATATGGGTATATTGCCCCCAGCTCATATGGATATATTGCCCCAGCTCATATGGATATATTAATTGCCCCAGCACATATGGATATATTAATTGCCCCTCAGCTCATATGGATATATTAATTGTCCCCAGCTCATATGGATATATTAATTGTCCCCAGCTCTTATGGATATATTAATTGCCCCCAGCTCTTATGGATATATCACCTGCTAGAGCAGCCTGAGGTATCAATTTACTAGATCAGAGGCCATGGGACACATTACCCACCACACACCCTTTCTCCCTCCTAAAGAGGGTGAAACAAAAATTGTGGAAATAAAATCAATCAGGTAGGCATCAGGTGTCTCCAAACACAAACTCCAACAAAGCCCCCACATTCAGCACATTATAGGGCGTCACGGCAGCACACTCATCTAACCACTCCAGCCGGCAATGTTCCGGCTGGGCGGCAGGTAGCAGCTGGGGCGGCGTGTGGTGAGACCTACTCACCCGACGTGGCCTCCTGGTCAGGGCCGAGGTCTGATCCTAATTCAGGTCCCTCCTTTCTGCTCAGCTACTCTCAGCAGCACGGAGGCATCCGACTTCGCAGCAGACTGGGGTCAGCAGGCGCATAGGTTACTAGATGGGCCGGAGGCCTACAACATGCCCCTGTTCGGCTCTGCTCCATCCTCCACATACCTGTCTGATTAGGCGTACATGCCGGCAAGCGCATCACGCACCCTTTTAAAGAGACAAGCCCCTCACTTGTTAAACACTAATTTAACAGGCCCAGGCAGCCGGCATGCAGGCACGTGAATGGCCATCCGCCGGCATCCGGGCATGTGACTGGGCCTCTCTGGCCAACCACATGCAGATGCGTGTGTTTCAGCTGGGAGAGGCCGCGATCACATGTGCGCAAGTGAAATGGCTGTGAGCTCCACAGTGCAACACGGCCGGGGGTACGCAAACACCAACCAAGCAGCTGAGGTAGGCAAGAAGATGCATTCCCGCAGCGTTCCCGCTGCGAGAGAAATGCAGGAAGGCCATTCCGCCGCGTTCCCGAAGGACTCGAGCCCTGTATTCACACCCCTTTAACTGGATTTTCAGAAAATGGTAAAACCCGTGTTTTTTTATTTTCACAAAGATTGTAAATACCAATTTTCACACTTGTATCATCTTTGTTTTTTTAAATATACGTATACTGATAAAAGTATTCACTCCCTTACTTGAATTTTTGGAAAATAGAAAAAGACGTGTTTTCCAAAATAATTATAAATATCATTTTTCATGCTTGCAACATCTTTGGTTTTTCAAATATAGGTATACTGATAAAAGTATTCACACCCCTTTTTTACCCCCCTTTATTTTTCAAGAAGATTGTAACTACCAATTTTCACACCTGTAACAGCTTCAGTTTATGAGATATTGGCATCCTGTTTAAAATATTCAGCCCCTTTTTTCACCCCCATAGGGGTGTAATTTCCAAAAATCCTTCCTTAGTGGTTGCCTATGTCATAAAAACAATGTACCTTCAAAATTTCACGCTCACGTTTCACGCTCCAAGTATTCAGGCCCCTTAATTTTCCTCACATTTTTTATACTGCATCCTTACGCTAAAATTGTTTATATTTATTTTTTCTACATCAACCTATACTCAAACAAAAAAACTGATTTCTGACTACATTAAAAATGTATTAATAGGCGAAGACTCAAATATCCCACTGAATTGAAGTGCTACGGAACTTGTTGGTGCTTTATAAATACTTGTAACTGTAACTATTTTTCTGGAGCATCTTGAAATGTTTGTACATTTCAATTGGAGTCTTGTGGCAAATTCAGAAGTTGAGCTTTTTTCAATTTGACCACATGACCTTCTATTAATTGTATTTTGGTTTTTTCCATGTACCTTCTGTTATCAGTTTTATCTTGTGTTGATGTGTTTTAATCATTCCCTTTTCTTTTGCCTTTCCCCATTTTTGTCTATTTTTTCCCCAAATTCACGTCTTTGAATACTAACGACAGCACACTTGTGACTTACAGTTGTGTTCAAAATTATTCAACCCCCACTGAAATTGAGTGTTTTGGCCAGTTTGACATAGATTTTGATCATTCAGTCATCTTACTTACAATTAAATCAAAGAGGCACGTGTAGGTCAGACAAATATAACATAACATTTATAATGAAATAACCACAAATGTCTTTTCTGTGCTCACATCATTATCAGTTTGATTCAACCCCCAAGTGACATTCAATCTTAGTACTTAGTACAACATCCTTTTACAGTTATAACAGCTTTTAAACGTGAAGCATAGCTTGACACAAGTGTCTTGCAGCGATCTACGGGTATCTTCGCCCATTCGTCATGGGCAAAAGCCTCCAGTTCAGTCACCTTCTTAGGTTTGCGCACTGCAACTGCTTTCTTTAAGTCTCACCAGAGGTTCTCAATCGGATTTAAGTCAGGTGACTGCGATGGCCACTCCAAAATGTTCCAGCCTTTAATCTGCAACCATGCTCTAGTGGACTTGGAGGTATGCTTGGGATCATTGTCCTGTTGAAAGGTCCAACGTCTCCCAAGCCTCAGGTTTGTGACGGACTGCATCACATTGTCATCCAATATCTCCTGGTACTGAAGAGAATTCATGGTACCTTGCACACGCTGAAGCTTCCCTGTACCTGCAGAAGCAAAACAGCCCCAAAGCATGATTGACCCCCCGCCATGCTTCACAGTAGGCAAGGTGTTCTTTTCTTCATAGGCCTTGTTCTTCCTCCTCCAAACATAGCGTTGATCCATGGGCCCAAACAGTTCTAATTTTGTTTCATCAGTCCACAGAACACTATCCCAAAACTTCTGTGGTTTGTCCACATGACTTTTGGCATACTGCAGTCGACTCTTCTTATTCTTTGGAGACAGCAAGGGGGTGCGCCTGGAAGTTCTGGCATGGAGGCCTTCATTACGCAGTGTGCGCCGTATTGTCTGAACTGAAACTTCAGTACCCACATCTGACAAATCTTTTCTCAGTTCCTCAACAGTCACACGGGGACTTTTCTCCACTCTACGCTTCAGGTAGCGCACAGCAGTCGAAGTCAGCATCTTCTTTCTGCCACGACCAGGTAGCGTTTCAACAGTGCCCTTTGCCTTGAATTTGCGAATGATGCTTCCTATGGTCTCTCTTGGTATGTTTAACATCTTTGCAATCTTCTTATAGCCATTGCCCTTCCTGTGAAGAGTAATCACCTCTTCTCTTGTCTTCCTGGACCATTCTCTTGACTTCACCATGTTTGTAACCACACCAGTAAATGTCTAGAAGGAGCTGAGTATCACAGTCATTTTAAAGCTGCCTAATTGGTGCTTATTATGCTTTATTGCTGCTCCGTGACATCCACAGGTGTTTTCAATACCTGATTGAAAACACTTGAATGAACCTCTGTTCTTCAGAGTAGTAGTCTTTAAGGGGTTGAATAATTGTGTCAATGAAGAATTCACAAAAGAAACATTTACTACTGTATTACAAAACCAATTGATGTCATTTTAGTTGCATATGGTTCTTTTAAAAAGTCCTTGTAGGATTTCATTCTGAATACAATTACAAATGTACACTAAATTCCCTAAAACCCTTTACAGCATTGGGGGTTGAATAATTTTGAACACAACTGTAGCCCAAAACCTTCAGTAAAATTCCATTGTACATATGAAATAAATGAAAGTGTCTAAGTACTTACTAAAAACACTGTATAATTAAAGTATTCTCAAACACGGAAGTTGTCTTTACACTATTTAACTTTTTGTATTTTTTTTAAATAATAAACCAACATTAATAAATGTCAAACAAGGGGCTCAATTAAAGTCCTGTCTATATAAGATGTCGCAACATGAGCTCTGGAATATGCAGCCTGAACAATGGGAACACACAATATCAGATTATACTAAAATTCTAAAAGTTCTCAGGTACGGCCTTGCCGCAAATCTGCAATGACTTGTAAGACCAAATGCCGAGTAGTTCAGGAATTTGCAGTTGACAGGTCACTGTGACCAGCTGCCAAAATTTAAAATGTCCTCAGATAGTGGGCGTAAGATATCAGATTGAACTTTTTCTCACTTTTGTGTGACTGTTTCAATCCAAGTTTGCCTACTTAGAGGACTGAGATATCTACATTTATATTAATATCATGTCTCTAGAAATAATACCGTTTTACTGCTTCAAGGTTTCTCCACATAAATAAAATATCAGCACACACATATCATGTTGGAATTTAAAAGGCTGACTTGGCAGTGGAAAGATATGGAACAAGGATAGGCTTTATCTTTAAACAATAACAACCTAGGATTCCATTTTCAATGCAGCTATTCTATCTGTGTGACATGACATTTCGTTATATACTTCCTCTTCCTGAGGTTTTAGCCTAATCAGCTGCTTTGAGATCGGGTGTGCCAACATGAATGCGTCACTTTATTTTTGATTATTTCAGTGGATGTCATGTGTGTGTGTGTGTGTGTGTTCACGTGCAAGAATTATGTAATTTATTCACACAATCTCAAGAAAAAAATTACAGCTGTATATTTTAAAATTACTATGAGCTTAATTGCTCTGCTCAAAATATTCTACAGCATTTTACAAATAGCTTAACATAACACATATTTCAATTGGGTCAAATAAAGGAGCAGAATCTGCTGCCTAAAAATGAAGCAGAAATGGCGCAGGATGTTAGCGTGATATTTTATAGTGAAATCAAGCCCTTAGTGTAACCTTAACCCTAGAGGAATCTGTAATGGTAACCTAAACCTAATCTCTAAACCTAACCCTAATTTCTAATAGTAACCCTAACTTTTAACCCGAGCCCTAGTGTCTAACTCTAATTTCTAACTTGAATCCTAATTTCTAAACCTTGCAGCATCTGAATTGGAAACGCGTCCAGTTCCGCCATGGCCAAATTCCGAGCGTTCAAAATCTGCCACATCCGAATTGGCGCGTTATTTTTAAAAACACATCTTTTTTTAACACCTCTTTAGACATGTCTAAAAATTCACACCTTTTCCATAGGATACCGGTTCACACCATACGGGATGTCTCAGATGGAAGCGGCTGACAGATTAAATTCTCCTTTGCGCACCCAGCCTGTCACTCAGAATGAAACTAGATGGAGAAGTGTGCTGTTCCATTCGGTTTCATGCTTTGTGTGATAGACTGCACATGCAAAGGATAAACTGAGCTTGAGCATGAGGTTTAGCTGGGTAAAACTGTTTTTTCTTAGAGAAGCCTATAGGCTCACACCCTGATCTCCCCACTGTCATTTCCTGCTCCTCTTCCCATTCACCCTTCCTGCAACCCGACCACTTCACTTACCCTATTCACCCTCACCTAATGGGTCACCCCTCTCCTCTTAGATTGTAAGCTCTTGAGCAGGGTCCTTCCTCCTTCTGTTCCGTGTGTGTAACGTGTATGTATAGTTGTTATTCTGTCTCTCCCATTGTACAACGCTATGGAATTTGTTGGCGCTTTATAAATACGTGTAACTGTAACTTTGTTGGCAGGACATTTGGTCAGAGTGGCAGGTGAGGCTCTAGCTCCCCTGCCTCTTTTGGCTGCTATGGCTACACATCCCTATCATAGGTTTTATGTCACCAATCCTGGACTGGGCGCTGCCATCTTCACCCTTTGTGTGTGGAGCTTAACAAGGGCAATCATGTGCAATTAGTCCTCAGCAATGACAATGGCGCTGGCTAGAAAGTTAGCAGGCTGATGTGCAATGGGAGGGCTGCTCTGTGGGACATTTCTCTGCTTACAGCTATCACTCACAACTGTGGCATGCCAAGAGAAGTGACAGGGAGGCTTTGACAAGTTCGCAGGCAAATAAAAAATACTAATTCATATTTGGGGGTGATTCCCTATCAAGTGAGCCTAACAGCATTTGGGCATGATAGGTGCAATTTAACTAACTGCAGTAACAATGCTGTGCTCATCATTTGAGGCTGCCATGGCAAGATTCAATAAGTGAACAACCACAGTTACATTTAAGATACATTTGAGGGAGATTTGGGTTAGGAGGTAAATTGTATTTAGGGACCTATGGTTGGGATTAAGCTCGGGTTTAGAGGTGCCTGCTGGCTGCAAACTGCCATGGACTATGTAGCCATTTCCAGCAGAAGTGATGGAATAAACCCTCAGTGGAAAAGGTACTGTACTCCTATGGATTTGGAATTAAAGGATCACATTCCTTAGAAGATTGGGAATAATTATTAATTATTGTCAGGGTTTAAGCAGCTTGTTTGTGCAGGACTGGATCACTAATAGGGGGGAGTGTCTTGGTTCCCTGGTTACAGTTTGGAGTTGTACAATAGGATATCTCCATACTATAAGCAGAGTCCAGCAGAGTCCAGGACAAAGATGGGAGAGGTGCTGTGTGTGATGAGCTGCAGGACACTTTCTGCCATTGTCTGCACTCACTGTGCGGTGTCACCTTCCTTGTTGAGTCCTATTGCCTTTTTTTTGTCTCCTCCTGTCCCCTTCTGACTCTCCCATCCCCCCCCCCTGATAAGAAATGCTTTCTCCACAACTCTCAGAATTCGCTGAGTGATCTCGTCTTCTTTCGAAATCCTGGTGTGTACCTTGCCCCCTCCTTCCCTCCCCAGCTACTTGTAGCTGTTATATGGGCAGTTCTCCTTCTCTTTCCCTTCTCTCAGCGTCGGATCGCTGCCAGCCTGCACAACAGTCCTGCCTCGAACCTGTGAGTTGACATCTGTCCTGTCCCCCTCCTGACTTTCCTTCCTACAATCCATCTTTCTCTCATGATGAGTCTGGGCTTCACACGGGCAGATACACTGTGTCCCACACAGCTGCTGCACCACCTACTGCTTCTCACTCATCACCCTGTCACACTCAGACACATTCACTCCAGCTATGTATACAGCAGAGCTCTGACAGCTATGATAGGAGTTACAAGCACAACACCAGCAAAACCTCTATATCTATCTATCTATCTATCTATCTATCTATCTATCTATCTATCTATCTATCTATCTATCTATCTATCTATCTATCTATCTATCTATCTACTGTTGGCACTATATAAATGATGACAATAATAATTATAATTATCTATCTATCTCCCCTAATATTCAGTCCTTCCAGATGCAAAACCTTTTTTTTCAGCTCAGCTGTCACATTCCTGGCTAATCCCTCACCTCACTTACCCTTCCCACATCATCATAGGTTCCATACCTGACTTTGCTACCTTACTATCACAATATCTGATACAAACTCCAAATTAGTCATTCATTGTCTTATTTTCCTACACCCCAATGCAGATTGTAAACTCACCTGATCAGGGCTGTCTACACCTCTTGTCTCTGCTTCCTGCAGTTTTGTTAGTTTAATTAGCCACTATTAATTGTACAACGCTCCTGAAACTGTTGGCGCTATGTTAATGATACAAATAGAGTTACCTCAATGTATACTTCCTGGTAAAATACTTTATAAATAAATAGTCTCGTATCTGCAGGGGATACATTTCAAGATCTGCTGTGAGTACCTGAGACCATTGATAGTAGCGAACGATATATCGATGTATATATTCAGTTAAAGAATATATATATATAAACAATCACAGCGACAAATGTGGACTCATGCGCATAATGAGTGTGCCAGGACTGGAAGGTTTTATATTATTCAGAATGGCACACACTCTGACCATGGTAAACCATGGATAACTGTACCTGCGGATGCAGATTCCTTGGCTATCTTATTTAAAATAGAATTATTACACTTTATAAATCGGCAACACCTTCAGCAGCGCTGTACAAGGAGGTGCCACTGCAACAATAATAATAGTATTATATGCAATAACACAGATACATACTTGCAGTGTTTGTGTTACTGCCAGAATTGATTGATGATTCATAGAAAGCATGGTTAATTAATTAACATGTAATGGCTAATACAAAGCTGATTGTGCACAAGGGTTGCTTGGTGCAAGGTGCAATTATTTGTCTATTACACTGAATCATTACAGGATAACATGTCATTTGGACTGGCTTTTAATTAGTAAAGAATGCAGTGATCATAGATTACAGCTGAAAGTCCCAGGATATTACTGTGTTGTTTTGCTAGAACTAGGAGGACTCTTATCAGGGCACTTGCTCCTAAAGCTCTGGATTAATGACTAACTTCCATTAAATCTCTTTGCTTATCATTGACTTGCAGACCAGGGTTCTGGCTAAGGCCTTCTTCATATTGTCATGAGCTATTGTAGTGATAATAGGTTCTGTGGGCAATGTATATTGTAGTTTAGATTTCAATTGCTCTTCATTTATCTTATACCAATCTTATATCTTTATCTTATACCGATATATATATTGGAAAGGCCGTGTTAGTCAAGATGTCAAAATCATGAGTATAGTAGTGCGTAGTGATACCTTTTTCATTGGACTAACATTACATTTAAAAGACAAGCTTTTGAGAGTGTTCCTCTCTTCTTCAGGTCTCTCTGGAAGCTTTACTAATCAGCATCCTAGAATTGAACATTAAGACATTAAGGGGCACATGAGTGGGGGGGGGTAGATGTCATAAATAGTGAAAGTCAAATGGTATGTTCAAAATGGACAAATAAACACATGAGCGATCTTGTGCCGATAAAACAACAGTGATAAGATCATACAACTTGAAAGAAAAGAAAAAAAATGATCACATATTTTAACACCATAAAAGAATGGCTCAATGTGGATTCTGGCTTTTTAACCCATTATCATAATGTCACATAACATTCAGAATCCTGGTTGGTGTTTAGTTTCCTGTTTTATTTTTTTTGTGCCTCTTTTTCAGCCTTCACTGATTTGTGTTTCTGTTTTTTTTTCTTTTTTCTTTTCTTTCAAGTTGTCATGATCTTATCATTGTTGTTTTATGGGCCTAAGATCTCTCATGTGTTTATTTTCCCATTTTGAACATACCATTTGACTTTCACTATTTATGACATCTAACCCCCCCACCATGTGCCCCTTAATGTCTTCATGTTCAATTCTAGGATACTGATTAGTAAAGCTTCCAGACCTGAAGAAGACAGGTACACTCTTGAAAGCTTGTCTTGTAAATGTAATGTTAGTCCAATAAAAAAGTTATCAGTTACAGTCACAGGTACTCATACAGCGCCAACAGATTCCACAGCGCTCAACAATGGGGTAAGCACAAACATGAGACATAATAAATAAAGATACATTAGGTGCAGATGGCCCTGCCTTTAGAATAAGTATCACTACGCACTACTATACTCGTGATTTTTATATATATATATATATATATATATACACACAAACATTATATGTTTTCATGTTTTTATTGAACAGAACATGTAAACATTCACTGGTTGACCCTCCTTTGGCAGCAATAACCTCAAACCAAACGTTTCCTGTAGTTGCAGATCAGACCTGCACAACGATCTGGAGTAATTTTGGACCACTCCTCTTCACAAAACTGTTTCAGTGTAGCAATATTCTTGGGATGTCTGGTGTGAATCACTCTCTTAAGGTCATGCCACAGCATTTCAATCGGGTTGAGGTCAGGACTCTGACTGGGCCACTCCAGAAGGCGTATTTTGTTTTGTTGAAGCCATTCTTTTGTTGAATTACTTGTATGCTTTGGGTCATTGTCCTGTTGCATCACCCATCCTCTGCGGAGCTTCAGTTGGTGGACAGATGGTCTTACATTTTCCTGCAAAATGTCTTGATAAACTCTGGAATTCATTTTTTCATCAATGACAACAATCCGTCCAGGCCCTGAGGCAGCAAAGCAGCCCCAAACCATGATGCTCCCTCTGCCATGTTTTAAAATTGGGATGAGGTTTTGATGTTGGTGTGCTGTGCCTTTTTTTTCTCCAAACATAGTGTTGTGTTTTTTCCAAACAACTAAATTTTGGTTTCATCTGTCCACAGAATATTTTGCCAGTAGTGCTGTGGAACATCCAGGTGCTCTTTTGCAAACTTCAAACGTGCTGCAATATTCTTTTTGGACAGCAATGGCTTCCTCCGTGGTGTCCTCCCATGTACTCCATTCTTGTTTAATGTTTTCCTTATTGTAGATGTGTCAACAAAAATGTTAGCATGTGCCAGAGATCTCGACTGGGGGAAAAATTATTTTTCTCGTAAGTGTCCTCAGTAAGTGGAGGTGCAAGGGGGAAAGAGAAAGGAAGAAATAAAAAAAAAGGGAAAAGAAGGGGAGGGGATCTCGTCAAAGATGCCTCAGTAAAAGAGTGTAAAAATAAAGAAAAATTCTCAAAATGCAGGTCTCAACGGCAAATTAAAACAAGAGGGGGGGCAGTCCAAAGAGGACATAGGCTGCAAAAAAGCATAGGGCACTCTCATCCAGTGTCTTTAAACAATGGCCGACGTGGGACAGGCAGGGCGCCGCAGGGGAGGCCAGGCCAGGGAGCGTTTCGAAGCCCAACGTATGAGAACGGGGCCCGCAGGACAAACAAGACCCCTTCCGAGCTGCAAGTCCCCTCACCCACCACAGCTCGGACCAGGGCCTCAGGCGGCACCGGAGCAGGAAGCGATAGTGTGGGGGATCCGGGCGGTATCTTCTCCACGGACAATGTAAGGGGAATCCCAGGCGCCTCCCGACACCAGCAAACATCTCCAGCATACCTGTCACCTTCATCCGGGCAGGCGGTGCTCTGCGATCCGGCGTCCCCGGTGCACGCGACAGAGACAGCACTTCCAGCTGCGAATCCGGCTCCCCATCCATATCTCGCATCTCCTCCAGGGTCCCAGGGTCCCAGCATCAAGCGGATCAAAGCCTGGCTGTTCAGGGAGACCACCAATCAGAGCATCGACCTCCCTGCCCTGTCGCATCACGGGCAGGATGCGGCACATGTCACAGCGAGTCAGCAGGCGTTCTTATCCGTTCACCAGCTCCAGAATGGCATCCAGAACGGCCAGGAGATGTCTACACGGTCCTCAACATGGTCGCCTGCAGGACCAGGTCACTCAAGGCAGGCAGGCTGGAAATAGGCAGTCGCTGAGTGATAGGCCGCAATATGGCCACCAGCAACACGCGCCATCCAGAGTCAGCTGCAAGCTGGGTAGTCTCAGGACCGGAGGGGGGGGTAAAACGAGCTCCGGTTGGCACTCTCCTGGTGGTCAGTCTCCCAGGCACCTCGGACAGCAAAACTCGGCAGAAAAGGTTAAGTAAAGGCCCTAGGGAGAGAGAAACGCTACGGAGCTCCTACCAGATGTGTCCTCTCTCATCCACGGCCGGCCACGCCCCCCGTTTTTTACTTTTTGATTTAAGTCCCTGAGTGTGTCTATCTATGGTCTATATGTATATAACAGTTGTGGTGGAGGACAAAAAGTGAGATAAAAGGCCTCCACTCTATAATAAGTGTGTTTATTATTGCAGAAGCCACTTGCACATCACAGCAATTCAATGAATTGCATCCCAGAGCTCTTGTGCCACATTCCCCATATGCAGCAAGGAATTCTGGGTAGGATATGCAAATGACATCTGTCTCACTTTTTTGCATCCTGGATCTGTTATTACACAGAACCCTAAAATCAATGCTATGCCACACTGTGGATTTCTAGCAGAGATAAGGTTTATGCAACTGGTCAAAGCCACTCCCAGGACAGCACTGTTTCGGGTTTGTTGGACCCTCATCAGCTAGGAGCTAGGCATGATGACCAGTTGCAGTGGATGCTTGGGACCCATAGGGCAAGTCAGTATCTACCAGGGTTGTAGTGGAGGACAAAAAGTGAGATAAAAAGCCTCCACACTATAATAAGTGTGTTTATTATTGCAGAAGCCACCTGCACATCATAGCAATTCGATGAATTGCATCTCAGAGCGCATAACCTTATCTCTGCTAGAAATCCACAGTGTGGCATAGCATTGATTTTAGGATTCTGTGTAATAACAGATCCAGGATGCAAAAAAGTGAGACAGATGTCATTTGCATATCCTACCCAGAATTCCTTGCTGTATATGGGGAATGTGACACAGGCGCTCTGGGATGCAATTCATTGAATTGCTGTGATGTGCACGTGGCTTCTGCAATAATAAACATAGTGGTGTATTTTGGCCTAGGCCGACTAGGCCCAGGCCTAGGGCGGCACTTTCCAGGGGGCGGCGGCCCGCACTTTTTTTTTTTTTTTTTTACTTTTGCAAAGTATTTTACCAGGATGGATACATTGAGATTTCACTAATTTTCAAGTATGTCCTGGGTAGGCAAGGCCTAGGCTTTCACTTTCCAGGGGGCAGCAAAAAACCTCACCACTAAATGGGTTACTCACAGAGCACCAAAATGACCCCAACTTTTTGGTGTTCTGTAGTTCCCTGCACTTCGGGGAATAAAATTTCACACCCTGCAGGGAATTCACCATTCACGCAGGGTCACCAAAGTGCATGGAGTCGGCCGCTGAATGCTGCCACCGCAAACCCGTGGCCTGCTGTTTTCAAAAGAACTACTGAACGAAAATGTCTGGAATTTACATATAAGATGCTATGATTGATAATAAAAAGTTCTGTTAGAGAAAGAAGAAAAAACGCTATTAAAAAAAAGGGGGGGGGAATTTTGCTGGACTGAACACCCACCAGGAAGGGAATCAAAGCTACAGTGCACCCTCTGGCAGTGCCACCCCACTGCTGACAAGATGGCTCCACAGCATAATTGCTGTGTGCTCATATACACTCGGTTTGCTGGGAGTTTTATTGCAGTGGATTCTGATGCACTCATACACACCGCACATTGCATTGCTGGGAGTTTTATTGCTGTGGATTCTGATACGCTGACACACACCAAATATTGCATTGCTGGGAGTTTTATTGCTGTGGATTCTGATTTACATCGATGCACACTGCATATTACTGTGAGTTTTATTGCCCTGGAGCTCTGGGATACTCTCATACACACTGCACATTACTGTGAGTTTTATTGCTGTGCAGTTCTGTGATATCCTCATACACACTGCACATTACTGTGAGTTTTATTGCTGTGCAGTTCTGTGATATCCTCATACACAGTGCACATTTCTGTGGGTTTTATTACTGTGCAGCTCTGTGATACTCTCATATGCAGTGCATGTTTCTGTGGATTTTATTGTTCAACCAATTACAGCGGCTGTGATCCAGTATACTTGACATGCGTGGTTGTTCTTTGTAAAAATGCTTGAATTTAAACATTTCATATTTTTATTTATCTCAATAGATACATTTGAAATGGTATACAAAATATACAAGTAGGCACTTGGTATCCACTTTTAATATAAAGAGAGGAAAAGGCGGAGCTCTAAGAGGAAAAGGTGGAGCTTTAAGATGAAGGGTGGGGATTAACCAGGAAGAGGGGTGCCTCAAATTTAAATTGGGGGGTGCACGAGTTTAGTCAGGCCTAGGGCAGCACAAAACCTAAATACACCACTGAATAAACACACTATATATATATATATATATACTATACTCGTAATTTTGGCATCTGGACTAACATGGCCTATTGAATTTATATATATATATATATAATATATATATATATATATATATAATACCCAAGTAAAGACCATTAATGGACGAGTGCACTGAGCATATGCTTGGCAAAACGTACAGTATATTGTTTCTTCTGTGACATATTTGACCAATGATAGATCTATAACTTCAAGATAGATGTGTAATAGGGTCTTTGTTTTGCTCCTCTCTACTGATAGGTCTTTTGTTTGTATTTCCATAACTTTAAAGCTGAGTGGAATGTGTCTGTATTATATAAATAAGCAGTAATAACAATTTTTTTTTTCTGTTCAGTCCATAGCTTATATCTCCTGTTTCATACATAATACTATTGTTAAACTATTCATATGATCTATTTATATTATTGGTGGTAACTCTGTTGCTCACTATAAGATCATGAATGAAATACTGATCTTTTGATAATTTGCTCTCTTCCAGCTGGACATGCTGCTCTCCTGTTAACAGACACGTTCAGACATGGCCAATTCTACCAAGTATATACCGGCGTCTACAGAAGACCCTGCTCAAGATGGAAAAGAAGGATCTGCCGGAGAATCCGCCGGAGAAACGGGCTCTCAGGAGTCCATGAAACTAAAGAAAGAGATCTCACTTCTGAATGGAGTGTGTCTTATTGTTGGGAACATGATAGGGTCTGGGATTTTTGTGTCACCCAAAGGAGTACTGATATATAGTGCTTCCTATGGCCTTTCACTTGTGATCTGGGCTGTTGGCGGTGTCTTCTCCATCTTTGGTGCATTGTGTTATGCAGAGCTGGGTACCACCATCACCAAATCTGGTGCAAGCTACGCCTACATCTTAGAAGCATTTGGCAGTTTTGTAGCTTTCATAAGGCTTTGGACATCCCTTCTCATCATTGAGCCGACCAGTCAAGCTGTCATCGCCATCACTTTCTCAAACTATATGATGCAACCCATCTTCCCATCGTGTGAATCACCATATTCTGCGAACAGGCTTTTGGCTGCGGCATGCATAGGTAAGACATTTTAATGATTGGGGGAAGGTGGTAAAAAATAGGCTTGTTCTAACTAAAATGTTAAATGTGGAAAAAATGTAATAACATTAAAAATGGAAAACTTCTGTTAAACTGATTTGTGCAAATTGAGAAGTTTAATTCTTTTTACCACAGCAGATCAATGAAACATAGAGGTGCGATGTTTAATGAGTTGTCAATCATACATGCAGACAGTTGGTGACCTGGGCTCTCATACAGAGACCCCTTGTGCAGGGATTGTCACGTACCAAGGCTGTGGCGGACATTTTCCAAAGTATAGACCTTGGTGAAGGACACCAAGGTGCATTTCAAATTAAAACCATCAAAAAACACAGTCTACTCTCAGACCTGTTTCCACAACTACAAATAAGTGTAAAATAACATTTATTTAAAGACTGTGGTGTATGGTTATAAAATGGGAAAAAATACTATTACACACTGTAAATGATTGAAATCTGAATGGAAATTCAGGACATGGCGTATACATATAATAAAGATATATTTTGAATCTGCTTAGCCTGCTGAATATAAGGATATTATACAATAAATTATGACTTCAAGTCGCATTTAAACATGAGGAGCATGAAACGGTCAAAATGAGCTCAGCACAGAGGGGTGCGGATGAATTGAAATCAATGGCTCAGCAGTGAAGGGGTTAACTAAGTGACAGCATCCGATTCCTGCTAAAGACCAAGGTTTCTGCTCAAGGAATCAATGATTTTGGTCTCGGATCATTATCATTTTCTATGTAAAAATTTTAACTACTAGAAGGGGCCATAGAAAACTTAGAAATAATAATTAATAATTTAAACTTTATCCCCTTAAGGACCACTGACGTGCATAGTACGTCCTGGGGAAAAGTCCCCTTAAGGACCAAGGACATACTATGTATGTCATGGTCATTTAACCTCCCCTCCCTCCCTATATTCCCCTCTCTGGCTGAGCTCCCACAGCGGTCTCGCAAGCTTGAAGCCTGCCCCGCCTTTTTAAGGGGCCCAGTCATCGCGATGACATCCGCCAGGTGCCCCCGATGCCTGCAGTGGAGAATGGGAAAGGTGAGGGGGCTCCATGTAGGTAAAAAGAGTGGTACCACTGGAGAGGGCAGAGTCTGCTTTTTCAGCGGTGCCTCTGTTTAACTCCTTAGACACCTAATTGCGATTCAAACCCGAAAGTGGCTGGCATCTTGGATGTCAGCCAAGCCTCCGGGTCACCCCCCCACCCACTGACATCATTGCCATATGTGCAATGAAGTCAGTAGGCCAGTTAACCGCCTAGCTGCCAAGTGGAGATAGGGGGTCCTTTGGATCCCTGCAACTACCGATCCGTGGAAGCTAGAGGATCATGTTTGATATCATTGGAAAGGCCTGCCTGATCATGGCCTTTCCAATGATACCAAACATAACTAGGTTTGGAGTAAATATGTTTTAAAAAAAGAAAATAATAATAAAAAACGAGTATTTAAAAAAAAAATATTTTGTGGGGGTATAATAAAATAGTACTTCAATTGGCGTTTAAACATGATGAGCATAAAATGGTCAAAATGAGCTCAGCAGAGGAGAAATGGCTCAGCAGTAAGGCTGGTGTCAGACGAGCGTAGTGTTCACGTCCATGATTGAGCCTTAAAGTACGTCCGTGATAGCATGACAGAAAGCCCATCGGAGCCCGACACACGAAGTACGTCCGCACTGAACTGCGGACGCACAACGGCCGCGGCCCACGGACGCAAGGCAGGCAAGAACGTACAACTCCTAGAACGGCCGCACAAAGTGCGCTGCGTCCGCAACATCCGCATAGCTTTGTGTGTGAGTGATGGAACGTGGTCATACGGACTGCATTTATACGTCCAGCATCTTTCACGGACAAAATGGTTTTGCTTTTTATTTTATTTTCTCTCCTACATCCGTCAAAATATACATCAGTGATAAACGGACTGTGTGGCCACTACTGCGTCTTCCGTACTGACGTACGTCAGTGTGCACGGTCGTACAGTCCGTAGAAATCACGCTCGTCTGACTCTAGCCTTAAGGGGTTAAAAAGCAAAAACATGTAAAAATTGGGTATTTCTAATCTCAGGACAAAATTTTCGAAACTAATTAGCCGGGGTCTTTTTTGGTGGTTGTAGATTTTGGGGATAAAATTTTGAAAAAGTGTGTTTTTTCATCAGATTTCATATTTTTTATAGGAGATTATACGATATGATGGAAATAATGGTATCTTTAGAAAGTCTATTTAATGGCGAGAAATACGGTATATAAAATGTGTGGGCTGCATAAACGAGTAAGAGGAAAATTTGACCTAAACACAAACCACGCAGAATGTAAAAACAGCAGCGGGCACTTTCGGACTGACAATCGTAAAACCGCCTGGTCTCTAAGGGGTTAAATTAAACAACACATACTTTGCCATGCCCTGTCAGATGGTCGATAGCGGATACGGATAGGTGGTCTTAGGCTCAGCCTCTCTCATCCTCTGTCCTATATTAATAAATATTTTTTTTCCAGGGGTCCCTCCAGTCCAGACCGAGAGAGTATATCTGTTGTTGTATTAGAGTTTTTTTTTGAGAAAGGATTTTACCAGGAAGGATACATTGAGATTTCTCTCGTTTTCAAGTATGTCCAGGGTGGCGAGTATGTACCATTAGGTGTCTTGCCCAAGGACACTTACTGGAGAGGTTGCTCGCTGGAATCGAACCCATGACTCCACAGGCTCTCTCCATGCAGAGCGGTGATGTTACCTCTACTCCACCCAGCCGGTAGTTGTGGCTGCTCCTTCCCGCGCCACAGTGTACAGGGAAGCCTGAAGTCCGACTTGCAGCTCGCCTCCTGCTCCTTCCCACTCCACTTGAATACAAGTTCTTGTTTAATTTATTTAGACTCTGATCATTAGAGTCGCAGGCTGCGCCTTCCCACGCCACACTGTCACAGTTATTTCATGTTCAAGGTAGTCAGAATCGCGGCTCGCCTCCGGCTCCTTCCCACACCTGATACACTGCCGCAAGTCTAACTCCTGCTCCTTCTCGCCTGACACCCTGCTCAGACCCTGATGTCACAGGTGCAGGCCCTCTGAACCACGCGGAGCATGTTGCTGGCACGCTGCATCAAGTTACAGCGTCAAGGAGCAGTCAGGACAGGAGCTGAATTCTCTGTCCTGCCCTTCCGGACTCGTTTATCGCAGGCGAGGCGGCAGACTGCACAAGGGATGCCAGTGTCCTTGAGTGGACACCTTGCTGATCCCTGTTCTTGTGGATGTAGACTAATTTGGAATGGGAACATAGTGCTCTACATATTGGGGGCTCTGTTCCAACCCTGGTTAAACATATCCAGATCTGCTGTGGTCTTCCTGGAGCCATTATAGTCTATGGAGTTAGTAAGTTTACACTATCTCTGGTTAGGTTTACACCAGGCTTGGAATACAACCCTGGATTGGCAAAGGATAAAGAGTAGTATTTTTCTTTAGCATCAGTGTGGTAGTTGAGATGTGTAAATTGCAATTTTGTTTGCAAACATCTGTTGTTCCGTACAGGGAGACAGGGGTCTTCTTTGAAAGACGCAAAAAGTGTTTATGGTAAAATAATAGTACTCACGGAAAACTGACACTTTGACTTTCAAGATTTCTGCACAAGTTAGCAAGTAATTGAAGATTGTTACAAGTGTATCAGGGTTATTCAGAGAGCGGTGAAAAGCTGGAGAATGACTGGAGAATGGAAAATTCTAGGTCAAAATAGCCAAACCAGAAAAATTCTCCCATTCATCTCACTTTCCAAATCGGCTATTTTGACCTAGAATTTTCCATTCTCCAGCCATTCTCCTGCTTTTCACCGCTCTCTGAATAACCCTGTATGTATTTGTTTTTAAATTGTATTGAATATAAGGATTCTATAGATATAGCATGGCACGCAGTGTAGATTTGACTTAAATTTAAGCCAAAAAGATCAGAATTCAGGAAGAACAAAGAAATTCTAACTCAGCTACATCTCCTGCTTGGGGTTACGTTTTGCAATTCAGTTTTCAGCTGACCTCACACCACCGATGAGTAAGAAATAATCTCTCAGATCAGCAAGCATTTTAAAGAAGTACTTGCAGCTAAACGGAATATAGTGTTAAAGTAATACAATTATTATGCAATCTGGATCTCGTATATTACTTGCTGTGTTTTAAGAGTGGTTAAACTGTTAAACAAATAAAGAAAATGTATCTGAATTGATGTATAGTTGTTTAGGTTTTTTGCTGCAATACATGTAAAAAAAACACATGCTAGGAACATTCTGCTAGTTGTTGTACTAAAACAACTGTGCATCAACATTATAGTTACATAAAAAGCAAAGTATCATGGGAGATTTACAGCAGCTGGGCATCTACCTTATGGTTTTTTCTACCCTTCCTTTGTATGGCTTTCTTTAATTGTTCCCTTTGCAGATTTTTATACTATATATATATATATATATACTATAAGGTATACATGAAGTATGAACGGCACTCACGGTCTTTTTCAAAGTTTCTTGAATTTATTATAGTAAAGGGGATCGACGTTTCAGTCCACTATCCGTGGACTTTCATCAGGATATCCTTCCTTCCTGATGATATCCTTCCTTCCTTCCTGATGAAAGTCCACGGATAGTGGACTGAAACGTCGATCCCCTTTTCTACAATAAATTTCTATATATATGACGTACCTTCATACTTTCCAAAATTTCACTACATAGCCAGACAAAACTATTATTAACCCTTTCACTGCTGAGTCATTTCACCTCTGTGTGCTGAGCTCATTTTGACCGTTTTTGCTCATCATGTTTAAACACGATTTGAAGTCACGTATTATTGTACGACCCAGACAAATTATATTTCCATATTTACGGCAGACTCGGCAGATTCATAATATATCATAATTATATGTATACTTCACGTCCTGTCACAATGCTGTAACAAAAAAATGGGTCTTGCAGAGTGCTGCTGGTTACGTACTTCTGGGTCTGACAGTGCAGCTGAGTACGTGCTGCTGGGTCTGGCAGAGTGCTGCTAATTACGTGCTGCTGATTTTGAGTGTTGCTGTGTCTGTCAGAGCGCTGCTGATTACGTGCTGCTGGGTCTGACAGAGTGCTGCTGATTACGTGCTGCTGGGTCTGGCAGAGTGATGCCAAATACGTGGTGCTGGGTCTGACAGAGTGCTGCTGAATGGGGCGCTCTCTCTCGTGTGGTCCGAGTGGCACACTTCTCTCCAATCCTAAACAGAACGGTGAAGGCGGGGCTTAATGTGATGATTTGTCCTCACGATAAGCTCCACCCTCGCCTCCCTTGATATTGAAGGACTGGCATGACAGGAGGTGGAACTCAGGAGGTAAGACAAGCGATGTGGCTGCAACTACGCAGGGCCGGCCCCACAATGGTGCAGAGCGGAGCAGCGGAGCCAGGCAGCAGAAATTCAGGGGCGGCAAAGTTCAGCCCCCGGCACCACTGCTGCGGTCTGCACTATACTTTTATGCGGCGGTGGCAGATCATGCGGTACCGCTTTCGTTCTTTCAACGAGTGGCAGCCGCATGAGTATCTGCCGCTCGCCTGAGATCCATCCGCCAGCCTGCCGCGATCGAGATCACGTGATCTCGCGAGATCGCGGCAGGCTGGAGGGTGGATCCCAGGTGAGCGGCAGATACTCACGAGGCTGCTGCTCGTTGAAGGAAGGAACGCGGCAGCCGCACGATCCACCCCTCGGAGGGATCTGGGCCGGCAGAGGTGAGCCTGGGGGCAAATATATCCAAGAGTGAGTCTGGGGCAGATATATCCATGTGTGAGTCTGGGGGCAAATATATCCATGTGTGAGTCTGGGGGCAAATATATCCATGTGTGAGCCTGGGGCAAATATATCCATGTGTGAGCCTGGAGCAAATATATCCATGAGTGAGCCTGGGGCAAATATATCCATGAGTGAGCCTGGGGCAAATATATCCATGAGTGAGTCTGGGGGCAAATATATCCATGAGTGAGCCTGGGGGCAAATATATCCATGTGTGAGCCTGGGGGCAAATATATCCATGTGTGAGCCTGGGGCAAATATTTCCATGTGTGAGTCTGGGGCAAATATATCAATGTGTGAGCCCGGGGCAAATATATCCATGTGTGAGCCTTGGGCAAATATTTCCATGTGTGAGTCTGGGGGCAAATATATCCATGAGGGCAAATATATCCATGTGTGAGCCTGGGGCAAATATTTCCATGTGTGAGTCTGGGGGCAAATATATCCATGAGGGCAAATATATAAATGTGTGAGCCTGGGGGCAAATATATCCATGTGTGAACTGGGGCAATATACCCATGTGTGGGCACTGCTGGGTATGTGACGCTGGGCTCTGCTGGGTATGTGATGCTGGGCTCTGCTGGGTATGTGACGCTGGGCTCTGCTGGGTATGTGACGCTGGGCACTGCTGGGTATGTGACGCTGGGCACTGCTGGGTATGTGACGCTGGGCACTGCTGGGTATGTGATGCTGGGCACTGCTGGGTATGTGACGCTGGGCACTGCTGGGTATGTGACGCTGGGCTCAGTTATATACACCTCACATTACTGTATCACAGAGCTCCACAGCAAGAAATTTCTAATGTACGGTGTGTATGAGTGTTTGAATTTTATTGCTGTGGCGCACTGTGATACGCTCATACACGCTGTGTGTATTTTTGGGGGGGGGCAGCATTTCATCCTTCGCTCCAGGCAGCACAATTCTTGGGCCGGCCCTGCAACTACGGATGAAGTTTCGCTCACTCGCAGGCCGCAGGAGGTGAGAGGCGGGCCAGCAGTCGAGTGAAGTTTCATCTGTAGTTGCAGATTGCTCGTCTATATCATGCCGTGGCCCAGTACTTAACAGGCCATGGACTGGTACCTGTCCATGGCCCGGGGGTTGGGGACCCCTGAATTTGCCTATTGGTGAAAGGGAAAAGAAATTGCAGCAAAGAATATTGACATTTCTAAAAAAATGAGCCTAATTAGTCTAAGATTAGGGTAAATGTAATGAGAGAAAAAAAGAGTGGTTTGTGAGGGTCGTGAGAACAAGCAACAGCACTAGTGGCCTGCTCTATTGTGCGGACCGCTCAGGTGTCACAAGGTTTTAGCTCGATTGTGCCATTACAGAGTTGACAATGCCATGTGCAAATCAGACTGCTATCACCCAGAAAAGGTGGCTACTACTGAAATGCCAAGGACGACATCCCTGCACAAGAGATGCAGCAACACCCGACTAGGGTAGATGTAAGCCTAGTTCTCAAGCTATCTCTAGTGTAAATAGCAATATGTGGTTTTTTTTTGCGAAAATCATGTGTTTCAAATTGCAGGAAAACTAGAGCATGTAGAGGAAAACAGATTTCCTATTTGAAATAAGCGTTGAAAAAGTACTTGAAATTAGTTGAAAAATCTCATGCAACAGAAAATAAGATTTGTTGCCCAGTGTCATTAAATCTATCAGGGTTATTCAAAGAGATCCGAATTGCAGCCGAAAGGTAACCGAACAGTGAAATTCAGCGTACGGTTACCTTTCCTGGCCATTCGGCTATTCAGAGAGCAGGCAGTTCGCCAAATGTTGGCGAATTGCCTGCACATACGGTGCCTGTTCGAGGGCAGTGAAATCCCCATAGAGAGACACTGCTTCGTCTATTCAGAGAACACAAACCAGCAGTGAAAAGTTGCTGAAATGACCTGCCATTCGGTGGTTTCATTCAACAGGTTTATTCAGGTGAATCCCATAGGCTTCAATGTTAAAAATATTCCCATTTTAATCCAATATTTTATAAACCGTCTAATATTATATTCTGCAGTAAAAAGTCTCTTTATTTATAGATTTTTTAGGATCTTTTAGGCATTTTTCTGATTTTTATTGTGAAACTTTTTTCCGTTTTTTTTTTAAAATCGTTTTTTCTTTTTATTATCATTCATTGGATCTTATATGTAAATTCCAGGCATTTTCGCACACTAGTTTTTTGCAAACAGCATTTCAATTTTCCTACTTTCAAGCGTACTGTTTTTTTTCACCTCCTTCGTTTGCGTGTCGGGTTTTTCCGGTGGCTGCTCTGCGCTGTGATCGGCAGCTGCTCGGGTTTCTCCGGCATGTTCGTCGGGGTTAATCCAGATGTTTTTGAGGGTTTCGGTGAGCGTTCAACGGGTTTTGCGGTGAGTGTTCGCAGGCCCGTCTTTAATATTGATTGGACCCTGGGCAAACATTTTCTTGGGCCCCCCCACCCAAAAGCCCTGCCCACCGCATAACTACCCAACACTTCCAAGAGCTCCACAGCAATAAAACTCACAGTACTGTGCAATGTGTGTGTATGTGTGTGTATCACAGAGCTCTGCTGCAATAGAACTCACAGCAATGTTCACTGTATGAGCGTATCCCAGCTCCAAAGCGATAAAACTCACAGCAATGTGTGGTGTATGAACGTATCAGAGCTGCACAGCAATAAAACTAACAGCGTATATGAACGTATCTCAGAGCTCCACAGAAATAACTCACTGTAATGTGTAGCGTGTATTCAACCCCCCCAACCCCAGTATATCAATTTATTCACATCCCCCAAGCCCCAGTATATCAATTTATCCCCCCTCCAAGCCCCAGTATATAAATGTATCCCCCCTCCAAGCCCCAGTATATCAATTTATCCCCCCTCCAAGCCCCAGTATATCAATTTATCCACCCCTCCAAGCCCCAGTATATCAATTTATCCCCCCTCCAAGCCCCAGTATATCAATTTATCCCCCTCCAAGCCCCAGTATATCACTTTATCCACCCCTCCAAGCCCCAGTATATCAATTTATCCCCCCTCCAAGCCCCAGTATATCAATTTATCCCCCTCCAAGCCCCAGTATATCAATTTATCCCCCCTCCAAGCCCCAGTATATCAATTTATCCCCCCTCCAAGCCCCAGTATATCAATTTATCCACCCCTCCAAGCCCCAGTATATCAATTTATCCCCCCTCCAAGCCCCAGTATATCAATTTATCCCCCCTCCAAGCCCCAGTATATCAATTTATCCCCCCTCCAAGCCCCAGTATATCAATTATCCCCCCTCCAAGCCCCAGTATATCAATTTATCCCCCCTCCAAGCCCCAGTATATCAATTTATCCCCCCTCCAAGCCCCAGTATATCAATTTATCCCCCTCCAAGCCCCAGTATATCAAATTATCCACCCCTTCAAGCCCCAGTATATCAAATTATCCCCCCTCCAAGCCCCAGTATATCACTTTATCCCCCCTCCAAGTCCCAGTATATCACTTTATCCCCCCTCCAAGCCCCAGTATATAAATTTATCCCCCCTCCAAGCCCCAGTATATCAAATTATCCCCCCTCCAAGCCCCAGTATATCACTTTATCCGCCCCTCCAAGCCCCAGTATATCAAATTATCCCCTCCAAGCCCCAGTATATCACTTTATCCCACCTCCAAGCCCCAGTATATCAAATTATCCCCCTCCAAGCCCCAGTATATCACTTTATCCCCCCTCCAAGCCCCAGTAGTATAGTATGATGTATATAATATATCGTATCTATAAATATATCGATCGATTGATTTTCATTCGAGATTCCAGGTGAGTAGTCACAGACTGAGTTGTTGTACCCACCCAGTTATCCACACACCTGCTGTGCTGCTGCCTGCAGTGCTCCTGGCCTGGTGGTGGTTCGCTCCTCCGACCGGCTCGGTGGCTCTGGAGTATGGAAAAGAACCTCGGGGACGGGGACGGTCGCGGGGACGGTCTGAGCATGCGCGCTGCGCCGCATCACGTGACGTGGTACGTACGATACGCCAAGAGGGCGGCGCCAACAGCGTGAGTGCCGTTCCCAGCCTTGTGTCGGCTGTAAGGAAGGCACGCACGCTGCCTGTCGCAGTGTCGCTGCAGCGGCTCTTGTGCGTGTGGCTGCTGGCCTGGCTACCACCTTCCAGACTCGGCTCCTCCAGTGCCCCCTGCAGCCCTGCCTGCTGCTGCCAGCCCGGGCCTCCGCACTGAGTCTGCAGACTCTCAGACCAGACGAGAGTCAGTCTCAGTCACTTGTCTGGTTACACAGCACAGCACTCACAGTCTCACAGACACAACAATAAACGACGTCAACAAAAGCCGTTTTTCTGCGGCGCCGGGCTGCCGGCGGTCTTTGCCGCGGGGCCCAAGGGGGCAGCTGCTTTGGGCCCCTCAAGTGACTGGGCCCGGGGCAACTGCCCCATTTGCCCCGCGTTAAAGACGGCCCTGAGTGTTCGTTGGGTTTGCGGCGGGTTTTCCCTTCACTACGACGGCCCTGTGGTGCTTGCTGAATACACTGCAGGGTCGCCGAAATGGGATCGCCAAATCGCACCGAATTGAAGAGAACGAAAAGTCACCGAACGTGCAGTGACTTTTCGATTCTCTTTGAATAACCCTGTATGTCAAAATTATTACCTGGCTCCTTAGAAGTGTGTAGTTGTATTTTAAGTTTTCTTACTCGCTTATAGGTTTGGTAGGAATTTGTTAAAGGGCCACTACCACCATAAAATGAAATGTCCTTATTGTGTTTATTTTATGTTGCTGATATCTTACATGTGCTTTGTTTTTTTCTTGTATGTTTTGTTAAAAAATATTTTATTCTATATGTGTCACTGGGTGCATCCATTGTGTGTTCTTTTGTGTTGTAAACTGCCCTCCCCCACAGTGTCTTTACCTCACTTGCTCCTCACTCTAGCAAGAGCAAAGATGCAAAGGCAAGTCTATGGCAAGTCACAGCAAGAGCTCTTAGCTTTGTTTTAAGTTTTCTTTTGAATCCACTGTGTCTGCGTGTGTGACTTTTGCTATAGACTTGCCTTTGCATCTTCGCTCTTGCTATAGACTTGCCTTTGCAACTTTGCTCTTGCGTTAGACTTGCCTTTGCATCTTCGCTCTTGCCATAGACTTGCCGTTGTCAACTTTGCTCTTGCCATAGACTTGCCTTTGCATCTTCGCTCTTGCTATAGACTTGCCATTGTCAACTTTGCTCTTGCCATAGGCTTGCCTTTGCATCTTTGCTCTTGCTATAGACTTGCCTTTGCATCTTCGCTCTTGCTATAGACTTGCCGTTGTCAACTTTGCTCTTGTGTTAGACTTGCCTTTGCATCTTCGCTCTTGCCATAGACTTGCCATTGTCAACTTTGCTCTTGCCATAGGCTTGCCTTTGCATCTTCGCTCTTCTTATAGACTTGCCATTGTCAACCTTGCTCTTGCCATAGACTTGCCTTTGCATCTTTGCTCTTGCCATAGACCTGCAAAAGCAAATTTGCTACAATTTGAAAAAGTGTTAACTAGAATTTGTGCTGCAAGTTAACGACTTGCCAGTGAAAATATACAGCAAGTTTGCAAGACTTACAATTCAAATGAGCAACAAGTTTGTGGCAAGTTATCCTTGCTATCTGGGTTACAGTTTATGTAAGTGATAGTGTCCCTTTAAGTCCTAATTGAATGTATGTGCCTCAGTGCTGATTTCTTTATAAATTTGGTCAACACTCCAAATGTAACATGGGAAATTACGTCCCAGTACCTTTAGTCACATGTTTTCTAAATCATATGTGCATAAATGGAAGTGAAACTACATGTCGGTGGATACCTTTTTTTTAAATAGTGCCTTGTTTTAAGATTTCTTTTTAATCCACTGTGTCTGCGTGTGTGACTCCTACTTTTCCTGTTTAAGTTCCGCTTTCCTCTTCCTCTGTTTCTTTTTTCTCTTTATGTATCTTTTGCCTATATAAAATATAGTCGCTTAGCTTGCATCCTATGCCCCCCCCCCTTGTACTTGGTCTGTAGCTTCAGAAAATGGGACAGAAGGAAGTGATGTGAGTAGTCTGCTGACCACAGCAGCCACGTCTCGTGATCTCCGAGCACAAACACAGTGATTTCCGTCACAGACATCTGAATATTTATGCAATATATGAAACTAAAAAAAATCTACTTGAAAAAAATCTACTAGGAAAAAAAATCAATGGCAAACAAAATACAGGAATGTGGCCACTATGGTGCCATGATTAATCTCAAAATTAATCTCTCAGTCCTGAATATCAATGTCTCCAGAAATCATTGCATCTATAAAACTTTTTTCCCTTCAACAGGTGCCCTACGAAGATTAAATAGATTGGGATCTACCTGACTTCCCCCACCTCTTCTCTATACTGTGCCAATTTTGCCCTCGTAGTGTGATAGATTGCCATGACCTCAAGAGAAGGAAGGGTAGTCATATGATGGGGAAAGTTAACAATCTTGAATTGGATGTTCTTCCAAGAATGTTATATTCATTTCAATCTTTCCTTGTTCCAGCCCCTGCCTTTGTGTTCCTGTCATTTGTTTAAGTTGGGAAGTGCTCCAGACTATCATATAACACGTTGAGTCTTCCTAAAGGCAAAGATGGGTTGGCCTAACCTCATCTACCAGGGTATTATATGGCCACTCACTTACTTCACATTTTTGAATGAGATAAATCCCACGTACACAATATCTGTATGTTTTCTTAAAGTTTTCCTTGTCTCCCTGCCGGACGCTGAGTGCTACGTCACCGCCGGCGCCGCAAAACTGGCGGCTACCAGTGCAAGGGCCTCTCACGGACACCAGTACTGATCCCTGCTGGAAAGATTTTTTTGAAATTTGTGCCCGGGGCGACCGCCCCCGAGGCCCCCCCACGCTACGCCACTGGGCTCACCACAAGGTGCAAACCATTCACAAGCCTGAAGAATAGAAAAGCCAGACTAGACTTTGCCAAAAAACATCTAAAAAAGCAAGGCCAGTTCCAAAAGCATTCTTTGGACGGATGAAAATAAGATTAATCTGTACCAGAATGACGGGAAGAAAAAAGTGTGAAGAAGGCTTGGGACAACTCATGTGCCAAAGCACACAACGTCATCTGTAAACCATGGTGGAGGCAGTGTGATGGCATGGGCATGCATGGCTTCCTGTGACACTGGGTCATTGGTGTTTATTGATGATGTGACAGAAGCAGCCGGATGAATTCAGCAGTTTTTTTATACTGTCAGCCCAGATTCAGCCAAATGCAGCAAAGTTGATTGGACGGCGCTTCACAGTACAGATGGACAATGATCCAAAACACACTGCAAAAGCAACCCAGGAGTTTTTGAAGGAAAATGAGTGGAATATTCTGCAATGGCTGAGTCAATCACCTGATCTCAACCCAATTGAGCTGCCTTTCACTTGCTGAAGAGAAAACTAAAGACAGCTGCAGTTAGAGCCTAGCAAAGCATATAAAAGGCGGAAACCAAGTCTTTGGTAATGTCCATGGGTTCCAGACTTCAGGCAGTCATTGCCAATAAAGGATTCTCAACAAAATATTAAAAATGAACATTTTATTTATGATTATATTCATTTGTTCAATTACATTTGAGCTCCTGTAAATGGGGGGACTGTGTATAAAAATGGTTGCATTTCCTAAAATTTGTACTTGATATTTATGTTCAACCCCTTGTATTAAAGCTGAAAAATACTGAGAATGACGAAAATAAGAAAACTACCCCAGAACATCATATATGACGAACTATGAATGAAACACTAGGGAAAGCAATGATTGCGGAACCTGTGGACAATTAAGAAGAAAATAGTCTGATTAAAGGACTTAAAGCACGTCATAATAACATGTGGGTTAAATGAGGATCATGATTGGTTATAGCAGGTTGGAGTCTTGAATAAAAAGGGAGGAACTTTTTAGTGAATTTATACCGATTGAAAAAGGTGGTCTGTGTTACTACCGAAACGCGTCTCGTGTTATTTTAAATAAATCTTTTTCCAGAAAACGCTTGCCTACCAGTTTTCTATTGGGGTTTCGGTTGTACCGTAAAAACAATCGCATGCTGAATAAGGAGAGCCTCCCTTAGGCTCAGAACCACGTGAGTGAAACCATATGTAATTTATAGCTTTTGTGGTTTAATCGACCTACACTGTGTCGATATTTGTCTTTTAAAGCAATCATCACGGACATCCTGTTCGGGAAAGGGCTGAGGACGGCCATAAAGAGTCTACCTACTTTCATAATAGAGCCAGGTGGCTCTCTGTTTGTGAGTTTTTTGCACCTTTCTCTAGATAGAAATTTTGATAAACCAGTGCTGCACTAAAACATTTTTTAATTGTGTCTCTTTTAGAGGTGATACGATCAATATTGACTGAATATAGGACTACTGTTGAGTGCATAGAAAAGGTAATCTATGCCAATCTATGCTGCACTTATTGGTTTCTTTCTATTAAAGCTGAAAGTCTGCACTTCAAATTCATTTGGATTGTTTCAGTTTAATTTTATTCTGGTGGCATATAGAGCCAAAAGTATGAAAATTGTGCCTGTGTCCAAATATATGTGGCCCTAACTGTACATTCCTGACCTACGTCCTAGAGGTTTGATTAGAAAATTCTCCTTGCTCAGGTGCTGAAATAGTCTTCGAGGTGACCCACCATGGAGGGGGCACAAACAGCAACAAACTATATTTACATGATACAATTACATTTGATTTCTATTAAATTGTCATTGTGACTAGAGTGTGCTTCTTAAACTGGGTTAGACCCACATTTACATTTCTTTGTTCCATGATTTGAAAGGGAAAATGTTGGTTTAGAAATGGTTCCTAAGAGGTACTGGTCCCTGTAGAATGCATTATGAACATATACAGTGGGGCAAAAAGTATTTAGTCAGTCACCAATTGTGCAGGTTCTAGCACTTCAAAAGCTGAGAGAGGCCTGTAATTGTCATCATGGGTACACTTCAACTATGAGAGACAAAATTATAAAAAAAATCCAGAAAAATCTCATTTTCTGATTTTTAAAGAATTTATTTGCAAATTATGGTGGAAAATAAGTATTTGGTCAATATCAAAAGTCCATCTCAATACTTTGTTATATATACTTTGTTGGCAATGACAGAGGTCAAATGTTTTCTGTAAGTCTTCACAAGGTTTTCACACACTGTTGCTGGTATTTTTGCCCATTCCTCCATGCAGATCTCCTCTAGAGCAGTGATGTTTTGGGGCTGTCGCTGGGCAACACGGACCTTCAACTCCCTCCAAAGGTTTTCTATGGGGTTGAGATCTGGAGACTGGCTAGGCTACTCCAGGACCTTGATAGAAAGCCACTCCTTCGTTGCACGGGGCGGTGTGTTTGGGATCATTGTCCTGCTGAAAGACACAGCCACGTTTCATCTTCAATGCCCTTGCTGATGGAAGGAGGTTTTCACTCAAAATCTCACGATACATGGCCCCATTCATTCTTCCCTTTACACGGATCAGTCATCCTGGTCCCTTTGCATAAAAACAGCCCCAAAGCATGATGTTTCCACCACCATGCTTCACAGTAGGTATGGTGTTCTTTGGATGCAACTCAGCATTCTCTCTCCTCCAAACACGACGAGTTGAGTTTTTACCAAAAAGTTCTACTTTGGTTTCATCTGACCATATGACATTCTCCCAATCCTCTTCTGGATCATCCAAATGCTCTCTAGCAAACTTCAGACGGGCCTGGACATGTACTGGCTTAAGCAGGGGGACACGTCTGGCACTGCAGGATTTGAGTCCCTGGCGGCGTAGTGTTTTACTGATGGTAGCCTTTGTTACTTTGGTCCCAGCTCTCTGCAGATCATTCACTTGGTCCCCCCGTGTGGTTCTGGGATTTTTGCTCACCGTTCTTGTGATCATTTTGACCCCACGGGATGAGATCTTGCGTGGAGCCCCAGATCGATGGAGATTATCAGTGGTCTTGTAGGTCTTCCATTTTCTAATGATTGCTCCCACAGTTGATTTCTTCACACCAAGCTGCTTGCCTATTGCAGATTCAGTCTTCCCAGCCTGGTGCAGGTCTACAATTTTGTTTATGGTGTCCTTGACAGCTCTTTGGTCTTGACCATAGTGGAGTTTGGAGTGTGTCTGTTTGAGGTTGTGGACAGGTGTCTTTTATTCTGATAAATTGAAACAGGTGCCATTCATACAGGTAACGAGTGGAGGACAGAGGAGCCTCTTAAAGAAGACGTTACAGGTCTGTGAGAGACAGAAATCTTGCTTGTTTGTACTGTACTGTACTACTGTAGGTGACCAAATACTTATTTTCCACCGTAATTTGCAAATAAATTCTTTAAAAATCAGACAATGTGATTTTCTGTATTTTTTCTCATTTTGTCTCTCATAGTTGAAGTTACCTATGATGACAATTACAGGCCTCTCTCATCTTTTTAAGTGGGAGAACCTGCACAATTGGTGGCTGACTAAATACTTTTTTGCCCGACTGTATGTCCTGGTATTTCTTATGATTGCAAAACTCGTGGCTGTGTTAAGTAAATCCGCTAATGAAACATTATCCTCTCCCTTTGGACTCACTTTAACAATGCTTGGCTACAAGTGCAGCAAATAAATTAAAATTATGAATGTGTTTAGAGGTGATTGTAACTTCCTTGCAAAAAGGTAAGTATTGGCATGGATATCATTTTAAATTTTATTATCACTAGTGTATATGTAACTACTTTAGGCCCTTTTGAATACAATGTTAGCATTGATGCCTGATCAGAATCTAGGGTGTTTACATGTTCTTTATACATGTGTTCTATAAAGAAAGCAGTAATATCTAACTATCAAACACAAATTGACTGTCTAGAATTTAGATTTTGACAAACACAATGGTATATATACGTATATATATATACTGCAGAAACGTTTGGCGCTATATAAATGATGACAATAACAATAATAATAATACATATAATGGATTTAGAGACATAGAATATGTCAGCAGATAAGAACCTTTTGGCCCATCTAGGGCACCATTACATTCGTCACTCTAAAACGGGAACGCAAAGGAGAAAAACCTGCGCCTCCATTTTAGCATAATATTACGATGCAGGTGCTAAAAAAGCAGCCTGCATCGTAATGGGCACTAAGCCCTGGGATGCGCGCGGTGGCGCTAAGCGCCACTGCGAGCATCCACTCGATGGGGTCCATAGGACTCCATTGAGGTAGACGCTGCTGGTCACATGACTCCGGCACATCATTGTAGTGATATGCAGAAAGAGACCGGGGGACTTTTTTCCCCAGTCTCTCCCTGCCCCCAGCAGACAGAGGAGGCGGTTGGAGCCGCGGTCCTCGCCTTGGGATGAGAGGTGAGTATCTGATTTTTGGAGGGGGGGGTTTCTGGCTCATGCCGACGGATTCTGCAGCAGCGGAATCCGTTAGCACCAGGTCCAGACTGTGGTTAACTTTCGGGTTAACCGCAGCCGGACGGTAATTAGCGTTAGCAAATTGTAATCCTAACGCTAACTAACTCTTTGCGCTCCCCATGGTAAGTATAGGGAGCGCAGAGTACAGTAACCTCGTGCTGAAAAGCATAAGATACCAATCGCTAATGTTTTTTTTAACCCCGTTAGCGTTTGGATTGTATTATGGTCGGCCCGCGGTAGGGTCAGCATTAATGTTAGCGGGAAGAGTATTAGGTTGTGCCCCCAGTCTGCCCAATTACATAGATACTTTCCCTGGATTTCTCTTTTATTTAGGATCGCCTTATGCCTATCCCATGCCTGCTTAAACTCAATGAGTTTTAGCCTCTAGCACTTCTACTGGAAGGCTGTGCCATGTATCCACCACCCTCTCAGTAAAATAAGACAGACTGATGTTACTTTTAAACTTTTGCCCCTCTAATCTAAGACTATCAGGGTTATTCAAAGAAAGGTGAAAATCAGGAGAATTGGCAGGAGAAGAGGACAATCTAGACCAAACAGACGATTTGAAAAGTGAGATAAATGGGAGAATTTTTCTGGTTTGGCTATTTTGACCTAGAATTTTCACTTCTCCTGTCATTCTCCTGACTTTCACCTCTTTCTGAATAACCCTTCCAAGCTATACATGTTAAGATCATTAGGCCTTTCCTGGTAACTTTTCTCCTTCAAGCCGTACACCATTTTAGTAGCCCTTCTCTGAATTGATATTGTTCTGTGAGATACACACACAAAACCAATATATATACCTGTATATATTTACCTGTATATACTGATGTGCTGTGTTTATGTTAATAAGTGATCCCCTGTATTTCATTGTTCTCCTTTTTATTGCCTGCTATCATACTTCCTCATGTATTATCCAGATTTGCACCATATAAATCACCATAAGTCACTTGTTTCACCCTCTGGTCCACCCAACAGAATCTCCCTACAATTACTGTACCGTTTAATACTCTTGATCTCATATTTTGCAGGACTCCTCACATTTGTGAACTGTGCCTATGTGAAGTGGGGTACCCGTGTCCAAGATGTCTTCACATATGCCAAAGTCCTGGCACTAATCGCTGTCATTATTGCTGGAATAGTGAAGATTTGTCAGGGTGAGTTTGTATGTGTTTAAAAATAAATACATTAATAAATAAACATTCATATTCAATGGACGTCTATTGTTATGCGATGTCACATTTGTTTATGCTTTTTTTGAGGGGGGGGTGACTGCCACTGTATTATTACTGAAATGAGAAACCACAGAGACATGAAAAAGTCAACAAAATAAGTCATAAATCTGTGTCAAAACGCACCTCAAAAGCTATTAGCAAAATAGAAGGGAGGCAGGGTTCGAGATATGCCCGAAGCATTTTCGCTGGATTTTAATCATATGATTACATGCTTATGCTGCTTAAAAAAAAATAATTTTAAATTATAAGATAGGATTCAGGCTACTCGGATACTAGACGGATCTGACCCAGACTGATCTAAATCAATCTGACACAAATTAGTAAAACTGTACATATCATATATTGAGATTTTGTATTGCATATGGTAATATGATTTACTATTTTCTTGTTAATCTGTTCAATACAAACACACACCTATGCTGTGGCCTCTTGATAATGGAATAAATATTTTTTAGCAGTAGACATTGGTTGAAGCTCCTTATACCTCTGCTATTGATTGTGATCCCAAAGAAAGAAATTAGAGTGTTTAATAAAGGATGAAGTAAGAAAGGGGGGGGGGGTCTCAGCAGGAGGGAAAACAGCAAAGTACAAAAAGATTCATCTTAGCGGCAGCAAAAAAAACAAAATATCAAAAATAAAAGTCCCTCAAAAAACAGATTGGGGGTCATCAGTAAACATTAAAATGTCTCATGGGAGGAAGGAAAAGGTTGCACTCATCCAGTGTCCCGAAACAGTAGCAGGTGTAAAACAGGCAGAGCAAAGCCAGTAGGGCCGGACCAGACCGCGAGCGACAAATCCTACAGGGCAAGTAGGTCTTCACCATCAGTGCGACACCATCCACCAGCAGCCGGGGACAAGGCCGCAGGTGGCGCCGCAGCAGGAAACGGCAGGAGGGATCCAAACAGGATCTCCAACTTCTCAGAGACTAAGGGGGGCCCCGCCGTCACCGGTCTGCACCGGCAGGCAACGCCAGTATGCCTGCCGGCTCCATCCAGACAGGCGACTCTCGGCAGTCGGGTACTCCCATGTCTTGCGATGGAGAAAACTCGTCGGCAAGTGGAACCTCCGCAGGCTCTCTCTCTGGGTCAGCCTCCACACCTCTGTAGAGCCGCAGAACGGCCATCATCCTGCGCCAAGTGCCCCTCATAAGTAGACCAGAGTCCTCCTCCTCCCCTAGCAGCTCCAAACAGGCATCTAGGCCTGCAATAATACCCATCTGTGCGTCGAGGGGAGGAGAGGGAACACTATGGAGCCGGGTCTCGTCCACTGCTTCCACCATGTAGACGTCCAAAGCCGCCACGAGATGGGGGCCCTCCACCTCAGCGGCACTCAGTAGGCGCCCGCCTGGCAGCAGCCCTCCCTGAGAGTCAAGGATGCCGTGAGGCCGAAGTCTGACAAGGCCGCTGAACAGGCCCCAAAATGGCCGCCAGCCACCACGGACAGCTGAGCCGTCCAAACTCTTCTTGACTCCGGAAGGGGTGCAATCCGGGCTCCGGAGCCTGCTCACCCGATGGCTAGCCGATCCAGGTAGTTAGAGAAGGCAAATAAGAAATAGGCTCGCCCCAGAGACTCCTCTCAGCAAGCGGCAGGCAGAGCTGCCATTAAACACGTCCTCTCTCTCTCACGGGCCCCCCCCTTGGGTCAGTATTTTACCCCTACAGAGTAGCTCTTGGTGGAAAGGGACAGAATCAGTTATTGTCTGGTCTTTCTTTCTCCATCAACTGGGATGCCAACTGCTGCCATTGGAGCATATGGTATTTACGTACCGGTTGGGTGGAGTAGAGGTAACATCACTGCTCTATAACCGTGGAGAGAGACTGTGGAGGCACAGGTACGATCCCGGTAAGAGTACCTCTCGAGTAAGTGTCCTTGGGCAAGACACCTAACGGTACATACTCGCCCCCCAGGACATACTTGTAAAACGAGAGAAATCTCAATGTATCCTTCCTGGTAAAATCTTTTCTCAAAAAAAAGAAAACTAGATTTGAAAGCTCCTGGTAATTGCATTTCCATTGATAATTCCACGTGTGAGATGGAGATACCACTTTGGATCTTTTTGTCTCCTTTTTCATAAAGAAAAGACCTCTACATTTTCAAATTAAAATAAATGCTCCATGTTGTACACAGTCCTAATGAAATGGACTGTGCATGCTGATGATGTCGTTATAAAGGTAAACACTGTTAAATAATAAAGAACAGGAATAACGACAGAAAAATAAATTCATGAGTCATATGCAACAAGTCTGTTGTCCTTCTATGGAAAGGATAGTCGTTTCTTTGAGGGCTTTACACAAACAACACCTAATGGTTTGTGTGTATTTATTTGCCTGTTTTCCTGTGTTCTGTAATTATCTATGTAATCTATTTATAGGTTTCACCTTTATCTTTATGTTGTCCCTTGCTCAGGTGAAACGCAAAATTTTGAAGACTCCTTTGCTGGTTCCTCACTTGATGTCGGCAACATTGCCCTAGCTCTATACTCAGCTCTCTTTTCATACTCGGGGTGGGACACCCTTAACTTTGTCACAGAAGAAATAAAAAATCCAGAAAGGTAATTTTGAAACACAGAAAAATGACGACTACATGAATAACATAACAAGATCTTTAAGTATTGTTCATCTCATGTATTTCTATTCATCTCTGAACACCCGTGAAGCTATGAGGAAATGACTAAAGGAAAGTAAAAGCATGAAAGGACTTTTAGTAACAGATGCAATGACACAAATATAGAAGGGCTGAATATAGAATATTTGATACAGTCCTAACCTCAACATCTGAGGAAAGTGATTTAGGGGTTATTATTGCAGAGGATCTAAGGGTAAGTAGTCAATGTAATAGAGCAGCAGGAAATGCTAGCAGAATGCTTGGTTGTGTAGGGAGAGGTATTAGCAGTAGGAAAAGGGAAGTGCTCATGCCACTGTACAGAGCACTGGTGAGACCTCACTTGGAGTACTGTGTGCAGTACTGGAGACCGTATCTCCAGAAGAATATAGACATCTTAGAGAGTGTTCAGAGAAGGGCTACTAAAATGGTGTACGGCTTGAAGGAGAAAAGTTACCAGGAAAGGTTTAATGATCTTAACATGTATAGCTTGGAAAAAAGACGAGATAGCAACATTTAAATACGTAAAGGGAATCCACAAGGTAGAGGAAGGGAGTATATTTAAAAGGAAACAAAGTAGCAAAACAAGAGGACATAGTCTTAGATTAGAGGGGCAAAGGTTTAAAAGTAACATCAGGAAGCATTATTTTACTGAGAGAGTGGTGGATACATGGAACAGTCTTCCAGTAGAAGTGGTAGAGGCCAAAACAGTAATTGAATTTAAGCAAGCATGGGATAGGCATAAGGCTATCCTAAACAAAAGATAAATCCAGGTAAAGTATCCATGTAATTGGGCAGACTAGATGGGCCGAAAGGTTCTTATCTGCCGACATTTTCTATGTTTCTATGTGGGGATATAAAACCAGAAGCTACATAAAACTGGACAAAGTCAAGCAAAAAAGTAGATTAGATTAAGAGAAGCCAACGCAGATTAAGGCAATGGAAAGCTAATAGTACATACAAACAAGTGTTAATTAGCAGTTGCACAGGTGAAAATATATGAGAATGAAAAGAAAAGGGAGGAATTTATGAGAAAGTCTGAAATATTAAAAGAGCAGGTGGATTCTCTATGTATGACAGATTTGTCATTCTCATTTTTTGTTTTCCAATCCATTGCAGGAACCTGCCTTTGGCCATCGGGATTTCCATGCCAATAGTGACTGTGATCTACCTTCTGACCAATGTGGCTTATTACACTGTGCTGGATATGAGGGCCATTCTAAGTAGTGATGCTGTCGCTGTGGTAAGAATGAGACCAATGGGACTGTAGGACGTTAAGTAGAGAAAATTAACCTATTTGACTATATTGTTCATGTTTAAGTCAATGGATACATGTAGAAAAAACTAGAAAAAGCCAAAATATAATGCTGCTAGGAGAAGATTGACGGAGGTGAACATATCACACTAGGCGATCAAAGACTCACAATTTTCCCCTACGACAACAGTAATCTTTACAATCCCAGAAATCATGGCCAAAATTGTTCAGTGTCAACTGGGCTTTAGCCAAAGTTGGATGAAGAGATGGATAAAGTTTTATGAAATCATAGGGTTATGCTCACACAAGCTTGAGCGGTATCATGACAACTGTTTCTGTTTTAGACCTTTGCGGATCAGATTTTTGGAATATTTAACTGGACGATCCCATTTGCCGTTGCTCTCTCTTGTTTTGGGGGACTGAACGCATCGATCCTTGCTGCTTCCAGGTAAAAAAAATAGAACAGTACAGACATTGTAATCACTGATGCACATTAGATCCAGATAATTCATATTTCATTTTTATTTTAGCCCTTGATCTTTGAGGAATATACTGCGAGTTGCTTTTAAGTAGATAATAAAATGAGTAACACTATTACAGTATGGCAATACATTGATGGTGTCCCTCAGGCATATTGATTGATACATATATGTTAACTTTCAACATGAGGGTTTATATAAATTATAATTTATCTACTACTGTAAAGAAAACTATTTTATAATAGTCATTTAAAGGCAGCACCATACTTTGACAATTTACCAATTACATTGGTATCTCAGCTTCTGGTAGATCGTACCTTGCTGACATTCCTAAAAATACCCCTGCTACTCAGCAGCAGAACTTAGCAGATCCCCTCCCGATACGTGGATTGTACAGAATATATTTTATTAAAATAAATTTGCGAATAGATCTTAAATTGATAGAACAGGGGAGGGGGGCATCCTTCCACTAGGCCAAGGATTACATTTTTATTAAGTCAGTGAAAAAAAACCCAAATATATATACACAACGTCCCTAGGAGTGTAGAAGGTATCCAAAATTAAAATCATAGCAACTTTATTGATATAAAAAAGTAGAACAAAAAGGACATTAAAAAACAAACTAATAGAGATACAATAGTGAAAAGATAATACAAAACTAAAAACAAAAACAAGTGTTACGGTTCAGTGGAGTACATACTGGTATATCAGGTTTGTCAGGTTTCATATGGTTTCAGTGCCCTTTTTTGTTCCCTTTTTCATACCAATAAATTTGCTGTATTGAGTAAACCTATACACATAAATAACTGTAGGGTGCTATCACTATTTGAAGGTCAAAAAATCGAGCATTTTATAGACCACCAAATGTGGGCTGTAGTGAAGCAACCTTTTTTTTATAGTAGATCCAAGATACTTTAAGGCTCGGGTCAGACGAGCGCAGTGTTCACGTCCGTGTTGCTGCACATTTTAACGTCCGTGGTAGCATACAATGATGATCAATAGAGACCCACACACGAAGTACGTCCGCACAGAAGTGACACAACGGACGCGGCAAACGGACACAAGTTAGGCAAGAATGTAAATCTGCTAGAACGGACGCACAGAGTGCGGTGCGTCCGCAACGTCCGCATAGCTTTGTGTGTGAGTGATGGAATGTAGTCAGACGGACTGCATTTATACGTCCAGCATTTTGACGGACAAAATGTTTTTCATATTAATTTATTTTCCCTTCTACATCAGTCAAAAAAAAATCTGTCACAAAAACGGACTGTGTGGCCACTACCTTGTCGTCAGTATGAAAGTACGTCCGTTGTGCACGGACGCACAGTCCGCACAGAATGCGTTCGTCTGACCCTAGCCTTACTCAATTCAAGTTGTAAAGAAATAGTACATTATACTGTGAGTATTTGATGAGCTGAAAAGTCTCTCTTGATTTTAGACTATTCTTTGTTGGCTCGCGGGAGGGACACCTTCCTGATGCTCTCAGTATGATCCATGTAGAAAGATTTACCCCGATTCCTGCACTGTTGTTCAATGTGAGTATATGACAGTGAGTCAGCTTAATATTGTTACTAGACTGATATGACTGTACAAAACATTCATGTTGCATTACTGAATGCATACATATAATTGACCTTTAACAGCTCTGTTTGTCCATATGCGGTTGTAGCAGTAATGTTTGTGATTGTGACATATTTCTCATCCACAGGGAGCCATGGCATTGATATACCTATGTGTTGAAGACATCTTTCAGCTTATTAATTATTATAGCTTCAGCTACTGGCTGTTTGTAGGGTTATCCATTGCTGGTCAGTTATATTTGAGATGGAAGGAGCCAGATAGACCAAGACCTCTAAAGGTGTGTATTGCAGTGATTGCACAGCTCAAACATTCTTTCTACATTAACAAGGATCACTTTGTCACTAGCACTTGCATTTGGGCACCAGAACATGCCCCCAACGTTTTAGCAACATGGGTATGATGCTCAAGGTGATAACACTTTTTAAAACCAGCTGGGGAATGTCTCTATTGGACTCTTTCCCAGTTGATCCTGCACAGAACTCCGAACTGCAGTAACTACTTTTGGCCAGCAGATGGTGAGATCTGCCTGCCAAATAGGTTATTACAGTAAGGAATAAGTTGGTTATATTCCCAAATATTTTTGTACTGTATATATATCTAAAAATGATTTTCCAGAAAAAAACTGGTTCCTGACAGTTTTTTTTGGAAAATCACATGGTAGATAAAGGGTTAATGACAGCTGATCCAGAATAGGGATCTAAGTGTCTATGCAGCTTGCATTTTACATATTACATCATTCACTCAATATAAACTAAAAAGCTGAGTGTGCAATAATGTGGAAACATAACAATAACGTTTTGAATTACGAATTAGAAGTAAACAAGTTGTTGATATTTTTTCCGCCTGCCGTTACTCTGTCCATGAACAAATATATTCCACCATATTCTAAATCATTGGTCCTTTATCTTCTGTCTTTACATGTCTCTCTGTCCTCTTGCACTCAGACACCCCCAAGCTCCCTTCAGTCAGTTATTCACACTCCGCATCAACAGTCCTTGTTGTCAATCAATTCTGTCATCTGCCACATCCATTTATTTGAAGGCGCCAGGTAATTAAAGTGACATTTGTTTTGTTTCAGCTCAGTCTGGTGTTCCCAGTGATATTCTGCTTGTGCACAGTGTTTCTGGTAATAGTTCCTCTGTACAGCGACTTAATAAATTCATTAATCGGTGTGGCCATTGCTCTTTCTGGAGTTCCTGTGTATTTCTTTCTTGTACGAGTTCCTGAGAAGAAGAAGCCAAATTGGTTAAGACGTATGGCAGGTATGCACAAATGTTTACTGTTATGCTGTTTATGATTAGGATTGTTTCTGCCTTGGTTAAAATAGGAATTACTCTGATAATGGCAGTTGGAATTGTAACCCTGATGCTAACTGCACTTTCTACGTGTGATTATTTCCCAATAAAATGCTTATTTGGAAAAAAATGTCATAGGGATAGGGTATAGGTGCGTTTATAGCAGGGGTGTAACTCAATTTTTGCTGGGACCAGGGCAAAATCTGTGGCCTCGGCCACTCTCACCACTCTATTCTCCTATTTCCCAATTGTAGCATGCATATGAGCTATGGAAACTGTTGGCACTGTATAACAAACAACAAAATTCCTGTTGAGATGAGGAGTCAATTCTGCCCAATAATCATTAAAATATAACCTTTATTAGGTTTACCATAAAATCACTCATATGCAACCTTTTGAATCAATGACGTAACCCATTAGCATGTGATGCTACAAAGTAATCAGAGTGTAGTATCCCTAGGAGCTGTATCCCTTCAAGTCTCCTTAGGCTAGGGTCAGACTGAGGCAGTGCGAACGCGCGTTCTGGCGCACTTAATCACGGCCGTGCTAGCAGCAGATGCCGGGCAATGACGGCCAATATACGAAGTACGGTCGCACAAAAGTCCGGCTGCGCAACGCAAGTGGAAAATGAACGCATTTTTTCGAGAACGTTAAACCACTAGTACTGACGTACAGAGTGCGCTGCGTCCGCTAGCGGCATGTGTGCGTGAATTGGAGACATCAGACGCTGCTAATGTCCGGCCAACATAACGTCCAGATGCAAGAAGTGTTTTATTGATGATCCGTACAAAATCACGGATGAAACTGCGCATAGTATGACCGCTATTGCGTATTCCGTGAAAAAATACGTCCATTCTTCGAACGCACATTTTCACGGACAACGTGAAAAATGCGTTAGTCTGACCCTAGCCTTAACCCTTTAGTGACTGGGCGGTTTTCCGAAAATCCGTCCTTAGTGCCCGCTGCTGTTTTTACGGTTCTGCGCTGTTAGTGTTTAGGTCAAATTTTCCTCTTACTCGTTTATGCAACCAACTCATATTATATACCATTTTTCATTCCATTAAATGGACTTTCTAAAGATATCATTATTTCCATCATATCGTATAATTTACAAAAAAGAAAAATGAAATATAATAAAAAAACAAAAAAAAAACACTTTTTCGAAATTTAACCACTTCCATGCGGAGGACGCGCTCAGCGCGTCCTCCGCATGGCTCCCGCTGTGCGGAGGACACGCTGAGCGCGTCCTCCCTTTGGGGTCAGCGTTCGGCCGGGTTCCGGCCGATCGCTGGCCCCTCTGGTGCGGGCTGACATCCTCGATGTCAGCCCAGCATCCGGAACCGCCGCCGATGAAATTAGGTGTCATCACGGCAGCGCGATGACACCTAATTCAGGCTCCCCCCCCGCATGTGCGGAGGAGGCGCCTGAAAGGGAGGGGGGGAGGTCCTTCGGACCTCTCTCCCTCCCGATCGGCGGCGTTGCGGGGGTTAACCCAGGCACCATTTGGAAGGGCACAGCCTGCCCTTCCAAATGGTGCCTGGCATTAACCCCTGGGGAGCTGGATCGCGAATCGGCGCTGAAAAGCGCCGGTTCGTGATCCTCTCCCGGAGCCTCCGGGAACTCCCCCTGAGGACTGGCGTCATCGTGCATAGCACGATGACGCCAGTCCTAGAGTTAACCCCTAACTGCCACCAACGGTGGAGATAGGGAGTTCCAATGAACTCCCTATCTCCCGATCCGTGGCAGCTAGGGGTTAACGTTTGGTATGGTTGGATCGGCCAGAGCATGGCCGTTCCAACGATACCAAACACTAAAGTGAAAAAGGTTTTTTAAAAAAAATTAAAATTAAAATTAAAAATAAAAATATATTTTAAAAAAAAATTATAAAAAAAAAATAAACATTTTTTTTCTTTTTATTGGTTCCTTAATGCAGCAATATTGTTCCCATTTCAATTATAATGTGAACAATGATGCTGCACTAACGATTTTTGTATGCGGTGCGTTTGTTAAAAATGGTGTAATTTTCCCCAAAAAAAAATGTAACGAGACCCCATCTCTAATTTTTTTAACAAGCGCACCCCATACAAAATATAACCGCAATTGCTCGCATGTTAAAATGTGAAAAAAAACACTTTACACGTTGTAAATTATTGAAAATACATATTTTATTGCATTTTTTGTTATAATATACAGACATGACATAACGTATACATATAATAATGACATATTATGAATCTACCGAGTCTGACGGAAAGAACGATATATAATATGCCTGGGTCATATACTAAAATAAGCCTTCAAAACATGTTTAAACATGATGAAAGGGAAAGGGATTTAGGGGTTATTATTTCAGAGGATCTAAGGGTAAGTAGTCAATGTAATAGAGCAGCAGGAAATGCTAGCAGAATGCTTGGTTGTGTAGGGAGAGGTATTAGCAGTAGGAAAAGGGAAGTGCTCATGCCACTGTACAGAGCACTGGTGAGACCTCACTTGGAGTACTGTGTGCAGTACTGGAGACCGTATCTCCAGAAGGATATAGACATCTTAGAGAGAGTTCAGAGAAGGGCTACTAAAATGGTGTACGGCTTGAAGGAGAAAAGTTACCAAGAAAGGCTTAATGATCTTAACATGTACAGCTTGGAAAAAAGACGAGACAGAGGAGATATGATAGAAACATTTAAATACGTAAAGGGAATCCACAAGGTAGAGGAAGGGAGTATATTTAAAAGGAAACAAAATAGCAAAACAAGAGGACATAGTCTTAGATTAGAGGGGCAAAGGTTTAAAAGTAACATCAGGAAGCATTATTTTACTGAGCGGGTGGTGGATACATGGAACAGTCTTCCAGTAGAAGTGGTAGAGGCCAAAACAGTAATTGAATTTAAGCAAGCATGGGATAGGCATAAGGCTATCCTAAACAAAAGATAAATCCAGGTAAAGTATCCATGTAATTGGGCAGACTAGATGGGCCGAAAGGTTCTTATCTGCCGACATTTTTTCTATGTTTCTATGTTTCTATGTTTCTATGAGCAAAACCGGTAAAAATGACCTCAGCACAGAGGTGTGAAAAGCCTCAGCAGCGAAAGGGTTAATCCCCAAAATCTAAATAGTTTCAAAATTTTGTCCTGAGATTAGAAATACACAATTTTTACATGTTTTTGCTTTTTAACCCCTTCACTGCTGAGCCAGTTCACCTCTGTGCGCTGGGCTCATTCTGACCGTTTTATGCCCATAAGTTTTAGATGCCAGCTTAAGTCCTATTTAATTAAACCCCCAGACATTTTTTTTAAACCCCCCCCCCAATTATTTTATTTTTACACCAAACCAAACTTGATCAGGCCTTTCCAATGATACAAAACATGACCCTTTAGCTGCCACAGATCGGGAGATACAGGGATCCAAAGATACCCCTACTTCCCAGCTAGGGGGTTAACACATATTTATTTATTTTTATTTATTTATAAAGGATTTTACCAGGAAGGATACATTGAGATTTCTCTCGTTTTCAAGTATGTCCTGGGTTCAAGTACATTGAAGTGTTACATTTACAGAAATACAAAGTAATACAATGTAAGATATTAACAACACAAATATACAGATTAACATATGGTGAGGATGTCAGTGAGTGGGGTTGACCCAGAGGCTTGGCTGACATCCAAGATGTCAGCCACCTCTGGGTTTGGATTGCGATTCGGCACTGATTGGGGGTGATGTTTACTTTTCCCAGACGTGATTTAATGTTGGCACTGTATAACTGATATTAATTCTAATAATAAAAACAATAATTAATAAATACAAAAATCACATGTTTTTTTTAGAAGTATATATTTCACGGGCAACTTACACACGCCCTGCTTGTGCTAGGGAGTATATGTTTTTATTGCATGCTCTCCTTATGATCTCTAGGAGGATAGGTCACGTTTCCACTCCCATCAGATAACAGCAACGCAAATTATATTTTCTTTTACACTGTATGTACTTTGGCGCTGTTTACAGTCACTTTACAGTTTTCTTGTCTACCAGTTCCAACAATCCTAATGGCTAGTCCGGGACTCCTTACTCTTGTATGGAGATAGCAGGGCCACCTCTTTGCAGACCCTTTAGAAAGACGTCCCTGGACATCCCTATTCCAACTGCAGCGTTATGTGCAATACTTGAGATGTCAACAACATATCACGTGCAGTAGAGCCTAGCCTTGGCTGTAGATTAGGCGATATTGGCATGGTGCATTCCAGATCTTAGTTGATGCTCAAACTCTGTATTTTCTTTTGCAGCTTCGGTGACATACTATACACAGGTCCTGTGCTTCTCAGTCATTACGGAGATGGATTTGGAAGAAGAGAAGCAGCTATCAAAATCCGATTGATTACATTCTCCATGTCAAATAACTGATGGACCCTCTACATTGTCTCACAGCTAATAATTTATTTCCTATACTGGGCTTGGGCCAGTATTTTACCATCACTGAGTAGCTGCCGGGCAGTGCTCTTGGTGGAGTAGCATTAATAATTTATCTTTGACAGGGACAGAGTCCGTACTTGTGTGGCCTTTATTTCTCCTTCAACCAAGTTGTCAACTGCTGTCTTTGGGGCATACAGTATTTACAGAGAAATATAATGGACGGCTCCTGGAAATTGCAGTTTCCTTAATAATTCCATGTGTGAGGTGGAGACTCATTCTTTTTCATTAAGAAAAGAAAAAAACCCTACCTTATACCTCTAAGTGCCTTATTTCTTCACATGTCTGGAAGCAGGCGGGAATGGACAACCTGTGCACAAGTCACAATGACCTACACCTACCAAGTTGTTTTATAATTAATAAACCTGGAAATTAAGTGTTTGTTCTTTTTTTTGTTCAATTTTCACAAAGTACTTGAGGCATATTTTTTATATTTAGTATTTTACACAATAATAAATGAAATACTACCTAATTTAGACTAGATCTTTGAGATAATATAGCAATCCAGACAGGGGTGTAACTAGGAAAAAACATAGGGACTTCAGCATTTGGAGAGATTGTCGTTAGGTCCAAGAATCAAACCAATAGGATGCTGGAATCGCCAAAGACGGAATGACGAGAAATTTAAATGAATAAAAAAATTATTGGATTCCAAAATAAATATCAATAGATAAAAGCCCAACGCGTTTCGTCTATAAAATAGACTTTTTCAAGGGCAGTAATAATACACAATGCAACAAGTAAAATAATATAAATAGGGTGTAACTACCAGGGGTGCAGAGAGTGCCTCTGCAACCGGGCCCCTGAGTTCGGAGGGGCCCACACACATCCTGCCGCCTCCTCACCTGGGCAGCTTGGCAAGGACCTCACCTATGATTCGCTCATTCACTGAACACATTACTGTGAGTTTTATTGCTCTGGAGCTCTGAGATATACATAGTATACATTACATTAAAATTAGGATGGACTTACCCGGACTGAGCGGGCCACATATCTCCTCGGCTCATACCCCCTTTACCTAGTTTCTTGGAGTGTTTACTGGATACTGAGTCGTCGAACTATACAGCCTAGATTTCCCTGTTCTGTCAACCTTAGCTGCGACCCCATGCTGAGACTCCCCCCCCTTGTCCTCCCAGTCTATACCCCCCCTCATTATGTCTACTGGCGAGACTTGAGACTATTGCGCTCCTCACCTATCCAGCATCTGTTTTGTGAGACAAGACCTACAGCGAGCTATGGTGGATTCTGGGCCCTCACCCCCTCCCCCCCTTTTTTTATTTATTTTATTATTTTATTATTTTTTTTGGCATTTTCTGGACGGTTCTGGGGTGTGCCATCATGTTTTGACATGCCTGGCCCTCGGACCGTCTAGGCCTCGTGACATCATACCTCCATGACCTCCTTCGGGAGCGCGCCAGGAGCGTCACGGTGATGGCCACTGTCCTCTCTCCCCTCCCCCCTTTTTTTTTATTTTTTATTTATTTATTTTTTTATTTAACCTTCTTACCCCTGGATCCACCAGCGTCTACTGTCATTGTACCTATGGTCCTGATCCCCGCCCTCCACACACATCGCGTTAGATACCCCCCCCTCCCTGTTTTTATGTGATGTCTCTGCTATATTAGCCTTGCATTGCTTTTCTGCGGGTCGATTTGTGACCCATTGCATTATAACAATAAAATTGTTTAAATTAAAAAAAATAAAAAAAAAATAGGATGGACTTAAGCGAACCTGGAAAAAAAATGGGACACTATTTGTCTGGAGTCGACATTGTAGGTCCAGTGCAAGGGAATGACGGGCCCTTCATGGATTCCTGCACCTGGGCCCTGAGGTTTCTTGTTACCCCTCTGAATCCAGAGGTAATTGTTTTCCATTATATGTAAACTCCCTCCGTTGAAAAATACACCTATTACATTTTACCTTTTAATTTGCTAGTTAAAGGTTGTCTTTATTGAACCATTGCCTCAACCAATCAGAAACAAAAGGACATGGGTTCACACACCCTGCCAATGGGATTAAACGCCAAATTGTACACATGTATCAAAAGAGCACCTCTCCAGTAAGTGTCCTTAGGCAAGACACCTAACGGTACATACTCGCCACCCAGGACATACTTGAAAACGAGAGGAATCTCAATGTATCCTTCCTGGTAAAATCCTTTTTCAAAATAAATAAATGAAAATGGGGGGGTATGAGGATAAAAAAAGAAATCCAATTTTATTATTGCAGTAATATTTTAAAAATAACATTTTGATATGGGGAGAATTTTAAGAAATGTGTGAATTCTCTAAAAAATTATACATATTTTGGCTTTCATATGTGACCTCATATTATTGCAACACTCACGTAGAAATAAAGATCCGCACAATAATGTTATGGCAGAATTTTGAAAGAAGGGCACCACTATTTTACGCTAGCGCTCACATAAATGAGCATTAGTGCTAGGTTAATTGAGGCCACACACATCACCTCCCAGTCGCTAATGGGTTAAATAACCCGTTAGTGCATCGGTATTAGCGCTTTTAAGTGTGAGTTTACTAAACTTTGCGCTCCCTTTGCTTAACATGGGCAGCGCAAAGTGTAAGCAATCAGTAATTAGCGTTAGGATCACAAAGTCCAAACGCAAATTACTCACCGCGGTTGCTAACTAAAGAAGTTTTCTACCGCATAGAGCTGGTGTTAACTGATTCCGCTTTTGCTGAATCGGTTAGCAGCAGCAGCTGGAACCCCCCCTCCAAAAGTAAAATACCTCTCATCCCGCGGCGAGAACAGCGGCCCGATCCGCTGCTTCTGGCTGCTGGGAGCAGAGAGAGACTGGGGGGAAGAAGTCCCCAGTCTCTCTGCGCGATCACTCCTTGGACCTGCAGGATCTCGTGAGAGGCGAGATTCCAGTTGGTCATGTGACCCGATAGCAGAAGCCTCCATGGAGTACATAGGACTCCATGGAGGGTATAATCGGGGTGTCGCGTTAGCGCTGCCCCGAGCATCCTGGAGTCTAGCGGGCCGCTACAGGGCAGGCTGCTGGATTCAATGTCTGCCTCGTAATGTACTTGTAAAAGGGGGCGGCTAAGTGGAGATTTGCGAGCAAAAATTTTTCCCCTTAGCGTCCTTGTTTTAGCTTAGGTCACATAATAGTGCCCACTGTGTTTTGTTCGATGCTGGAAGACAAAGGTATTCTGTAGCCCACAGAATTATTTTGGTTCTTCTTACAATTCAGTGACACTTGATTTCAAAGCGTAGAATCACATCACACACTCATACCTGAGTAACTAGAAAAACTGTAGATTCGATTAATTTAGATGTATTATTTAAACATTTATGGATGCAGCTGATGCCTATTATCCTATACTCAATCCCTTTCATTGCAGAAACTATCTTGGAGAAATAAAAAGTGGTTTTGCAATAAACCTCCCCTGTAATCATTATATCTGTCTTTGAAATCACTATGGGGGTTTTCTATAGTACTGGTATTTGTCGGCATTGCAAAAACTGGCTAAGATTGCCGGTATTATAGTGCAGAGAATGTCTGGCACTTTTCAAAATTGAAACTCAAACAGTAACAAACATAAAGCTTTACAGTGCAGGTTCTCTTTTTACTGTCTGAACTTTAGTTTTGAGAAGAGCTGGAATTTCTTGACAGTGCGATACCAGCGATTTTGACAGTTTTTTGCTAACACAGGCGCTTAGTTTGGCAAACACAGGCGCTTAGTGGATAACCTCTTATATGATTCATGTCCCACACCATAGGTAATCTCCGTTCATAACATTGACACTTCCCTTCCATTTGACCATAATATATTCCAGCTTTTTCATAGTACACTAATCTTTTCCTGATGCCTGAAGCCGGCTATTTAAAGGGATATTCTACACACACCTGGCCAATTTAGCTTTCTTTAAGTGGCCAGGTGTGTGGAGCATCTTCCCCCTCGCATGTGCCCCGAACTGTTTAAATTGCGGGGTGGAGAGCCCCCCGTAGGACCAGGCAGCCGGGAGGTTTGTACTTCCCCGCTGTTGGTCATGGTCACTAGTTCAGTCGCTCAAGATGTCAGCACGCCCAGGCTTGCCGACGGCACGATCTCAGAGGACAATCATTCACAGAGGGGCCGTGATGGATCGAAGTTGTGCATGTGCGCAGCTCCGATCCATTGTTCTGTGCAAGTGCTACAGGACTTTCGCACAAATGTTCGCAAGTCCCATTGCATTGAGCAATTTGTGTACCCTACACTTGCGTAGCGCAAGTAGTGCTGGGAGCATAAATTGTGCAGAGAAGACTCAGGGACATCCGGGTTTGGGGGACCCTGAGCAGAAGAGTAAGAGCAGCGTGCGGCGAGGGACAAAAGGTGAGTAAATTCAACCGAAAAGGAAGAAAAAAAGGAAAAAAATAATTGGACACAGGTTGTCAGCAGCCTCTGGCCAATTATTTAAGGGCAAAAAAGGACACTCTACTAAAAAATAGAGTATTCCTTTAAGGCAGATATGGGGGGGGGGTGTATAAGTTATACTCCGCCATCCAAGGTGTTAGCAAGTTCAGCGTCAACAAACATGAAATATCTCCAAAGGAACTGAAATACCAATCATTCAAGGCTTGCTATTAAAATAATCTTTATTATGGAGCCCCATTGTTTCGGTCCTGCAAAGAGGACCTTTCTCATCGCTTGAGAAAGGTCTTCTTTGCAGGATCGAAACATTTCAGCTCCATAATAAGTCATTTTCATACCAAATGACTGGTCCTTCTGTTCTTTCAGAGTAGGGTCTTTCTCCAAAAGTCAAAGTGTGGTTACTTGTTTTATGATTATAATTATTTTGAAGCTTTACCCATTAACACTACCAAAAATTATAGAAAAAAAAAAGGACCAGCACGAACACTAACATCTTTCCTTCGCTGGAATCTCTAATTTCCTACATTTTGTATGTGTGTAACAAGCTTTTAACATCTTTAACTTTTTGTGCTATATTCCCATAGGAATGAACTTGCCATTACATATCACAAAGAAACAGTTTGTATGGTTGACTCTCTACAATATTTTGCATGATTTGTTGTCAAGAATTTTGTACTTTCATTATGCCCTAATGTTTTTGTATAAAAACCCCACCATAAAATAACAAAACCTAAAAAACCCTAGTAATCATCACTGGCTGCAACTGGCACGTGTTGGGCGTCACGCTTAAGGCTAGGGACAGATGAGCGCATTTTCTGCAGCCACCGTCAAAATGTACGTCGATGCGTGCGCACGCATTTTTTCACGGAATACGCTTAAGTGGTCAGACGATGCGCAATTCTGGACGTATTTCATGACGGTGGGGTAAAAAGAAGTCTAGGGAAATCCGGCTGTTTGAACGTTATGTTGGCCGCACACTAGCAGCGTCTGACGTCTCCTAATCACGCACACACGCTGCTATGCGGCCGCAGCGCACTTTGTACGTCAGTAGCAGCGGTTTCACGTTCTGATAAAAATGCGTTCATTTGCTGGTTGCGTGGTGTCGGCGCACTTTCGTACGCACGTACTGCGTATATTGGCCGTCATTGGCCGTTATGTGCTGCTACTGCCGCCGTGATTTAGTGCGCCTGCACGCGCGTTCCGACTGCCCCACTCTGACCCTAGCCTTACATCACAAGTTTCATAAAAGGTATCAGGTGGTGCAATTAGAACGTATAGAAAATCAGATATCAGCTGAATGAACTATTCTGACCTAATCAAACACCTCATAAACTCAATATAGGGAATAACGATTGTGCTTCATTTTAATACAGACTAAAGCAGTGTTTCCAAACCCTGTCCTCAGTCTCACAGTGTTCCCCAAACCTGTCCTCGGGACCCTCAACCAGGCCAGATTTTGCAGATCACGTTGGGGAAATGCAGACTGAATCCTGCAATCACTGAGCAGCAAATCATATCACCTGTGCTGTGCTTCACATATCTGGCAAACCTGGCCTGTCAGCGGGTCCTGAGGACAGGTTTGGGAAACAACGGATTAAAGCACAAGACACAAAAAGGTTACACCAGCACACTTTAGTCTGTAATAATATAGTAAAATAGCAAGTGGAGACATCCACTTAATAAACCATATACTGTATATATCATTCCATCATATGACTTTCTAAAATTTTCTGGATAAATGTATATAGAATATGTTAGGTTGGAAAATTAATTCCTAGGGGCACAGTTCCATAGTGAATGCTAATGGGAGCATTCGGATGAGTAGGTGTTAACGCGAAGGTAAGTGACTTTAACGCATGTCCCCCCATATTACATCCCTAATGCTAAACCCGTGAAAAATCCATTAGCGCATCAGTGATTGCGCTAGCTTGTACGAGCTTACTGTACTTTGTGCTTCCTATACTTAACATGGGGAGCGCAATAATTAACGTTAGGATTAGGGATGCACCAATACCATTTTTTTAAGACCGAGTACAAGTACCGATACATTTTAAAAGTACTTACCGAGTACCGATACTTTTATTTAAAGTCATGTGACAGCTTTCCAATAGGAACAGACCTCACACATACTGTCCCCAGGTCACATTATTGTCCCAAGCTCACATTATTTCCCCAGCTCTCATGGCCCCAGCTCACATCATTGTCCCCAACTCACATTATTGCCCCCAGCTCACATACTGTCCCCAGATCACATTATTGCCGCCAGCGGCCAGCTCACATTATTGTCCCCAGCTCACTCATATACTGCCCCCAGCTGACACATAGATTGCCCCCCAGCTCACCCTCCCGCGCTGCCAGGCTCCTCCTGCGTCTTCTTCCTTCGAGCGGCCGCCAGCAGAGGTTGTAGCCCGGCCGCTCGTTGGGAACCACGCACAGCTGCGGTCTCGCGAGATCCCGGAGTTCACGAGATCTTGTGAACTCCGCAATCTCACGAGATCGCGGCTGTGCGTGGTTCCCAAAGAGCGGCTGGGCTACAACTCTTTGCCGGCAGCCGCTGGAAGGAAGAAGACGCCAGAGCAGCCTGGCAGCGCGCTCGAACACTGCCCCAAAGAAACGGCATCCGGTATCGGTTTCAGGGGCCTCTGCACGAGTACCAAGTACTCGTGCAGGCCCCGGTATTGGTACCGATACTAGTATCGGTATCAGTGCATCCCTAGTTAGGATAAGTAAAGTATTACAAAGTCCAAGCGCTAATTACTGCAGGGATGCGCAAGCCAAAGTTTTGGCAACACCTAAAATCTGGTGCTAAATGATTCCTCTTTTGCAAAGTAATTTAGCACCCCTAAACCCCCACGATAAATCCGATACTCACCTCTCATCCGGCAGCCTGATCCGCCACTTCTTGTTGTTGGGAGTAGAGTGAGAATGGGGACAAATAGTTCCCAGCTTCCCTCCTTGATCACTCTGCGGTGCTGCGGGTTCTCGCGGGAGCAAGATCGCGCAGGGCTCGTGGCCTGAAAGAAGCGGTATCAGTTAGCATCAGCTTGGAGCTTTTGCCAACTTTTCAGTTAGCCGCAGAGGTGTGGAATTAGCAATAGGACTTTGTGATCCTAACGCTAATTACTCTTTGCGCTCCACATGTTATGTATAGGGAGTGCAAAGTACAGTAAGCTCGAACTAGAAAATGCTATCACCAATGCGCTAATGGATTTTTTAACCTATTAGAGTTCAGGATGTCATCTGGGCTGCCTACGGTATCCTCTTTTAACTTGTGCTAATGATCACGTATGTGTGCGCTAGCGTTAAAGAGAAGATAGAGCCCTAGGTGTGTGGAAAAGAAAAATTACATAGCCCAAGCAGCTACAACAGAGATTCCCACATTTGCTTTTAAAATAACTACTTTGTATTAAAAGATTTTATTTAGCAACTTTGATAACTGTTGTGACTTGATAAAAAGTACTTTAAACCATGAGAACATAACTTGACAAATCAAAGAGTTTTCATTTAGCCACTTCCAAAAAGACGAGAAAAAAAGGAAACCCGGTGTCATGTTATTCTGGAAGGTTTTTGGATTTTCCTACATCAAAATATTTGCGCCATTTCCCCTTTCTGCAATAATAGAATTTCCTGAAACCATAATTTTTTTAAACAAGTAACTCTGTGATTAGATTGTAAGGTTTCATAGACTGATAAATTCATGCACGTCTAACAGCAAAAATCTCTTCACGCACACACAAAATATAAAAAGGATAATAAAGAAAAAGAGAGCCACCTTCTCTTACCTTGCATGCAGGAGGAAACCGGGAACAAATAGCTCCCAGTGTCCTTCCATTGACTCTGCTTATGCAAGTCTTCATGGAATCCTATGGACAAGTGACAATACCAATGATGGCTTCTAGCACCGTTGCCAATATCTGTTAGGTGCTCCCACCTGATAAAGACAGTAATAGGGAGCCGCTATCAATTAAAGGCTCAAGCCAAAGATTTCCATTAGGTGCCCCCCAATACCAACCGAGACAGAATCTAATGTTATTAAAGTGAACGTATCACTCACTTTTATTTGGGTTTAGGAGATACATTTCTCTATGCGCTATTGACTGTAATTTTCCTCATTCCCCATCAGGCTTGTGTTGATTACACTCCATTCATAAAGTGATACTGTATTGACCAGGTTCGCTTTTCCTGTGACGTATGAACAGGGATTGGGTATTTCATCCCTTTGCTAGATATCACTAGCTTCAAGTTACTCAGTTCCATTGTCCAATGCCAGGTGCTGCCATCGTCCTTCGTTGTGGACATCACTACTGCCATTGCTCAATGCTGTGTAATTGTCCTTAAGTAGTGACGATGATGCCTCATCAATCAGTGCTTCCATGGGTGTAGGAATTGGAGGGATAGATTCTCCCAGCCCTCTTCAAAGGCACCACCGTAGAGCAGGCCACTAGTGCCGTTGCTCGTCCTCAGGACCCTCACAAACCTCTCTTTTTTTCATCTTCAAAGGCAAGTGCAGAAGTTGTCTTTGGGATTGTGTATTGTTAAATAGATGGAGTTTACACTTTAATTTGTGTTACAGGGAGGAGTCCACCCCACCATTTGAATGAGATCCTATACAGATGGGGTGCCAGACGTGAGGGATGTCAAAACTTTGACAAGGAATGGCTCCAAATTTTACTATGTTAAAAAATGTACACATTTTACACGTTAGCAAAAAAACAGTGAGTGTGTTGGCCATGACAGGTGCTCTTTAATGCCATTATTAAGTAAATACTTTCAAAGTACTCTAAAGACCCAACTTGGTTGGGGAGCAGGTTGTTTATTGTCAATGTGCTGTTAAACAATAGGGATGGTGATCACGCAGTATTCTTAAAATACAGGGACTTTCCTGCTTACTGTGAAACATGCAAGATATAACATTCTATCAGGAACCTGAAATGGAAACCTGAAGATCTTAGCAACACCTTCCAGGTGCTAAACAAACCTGACACTTATCTTAAGCCTCTCACTGTTTTAAGAAGGGGGGGGGGGGGACATAACATTATTGAAACATAGTTAACACTTAAATGCATGGTAAGATAGAAATTTTTCATATTTGATTAAATTAACGTACGTTTACGCTACCTCACCTCCAAAAATGTAATTCCCATTATTGTAAAGTGCTGCGGAAACCGTTACTAAATGATTATTTATAATAAATAACTGGGGTTGACATATTAGCAGTCACAAATAGTCTTTGACAAATACAGTAAATGGTCAATCTCCTGCTTATTTAAGATACTGATGCTCACGTTCAAATCACTCAACCCCTCTCTACATGTCTTCGTTACTCCGCAAGCATGCCCCATCTAGACAACTCCGTTCAGCAGGTGATCTCCACCTGTCATCGGTCTACACACGCACAGCCAACTCTCGGCTCCAAGACTTCAAGGGCAGCACCAGTCCTGTGGCATGTCCTGCCTCGCCATATCAAACTCTCCCCTGACCTTCAGGCCTACAAGAAATCCCTCAAAACCCATCTCTTCAGATTAGCGTACCACATCACTGATGCAACTCATCCCTCTGCTCACACTTGATTGAAGACGCTTCTATGACCCCACCATTCCCAAACCACTGGCACTAATGATCCTGCCATCTAGTAAAATTCCTCGTCTTCCTCAACCCCAATCCCTCCAGACTGTAAGCTCCTATGAGCAGGGCCCTCTACACCTCTTGTTTCCGTCATATGTCAGTTTATATGTACTTTGTTCCCTTTGGTTATTGTAAAGCGCTACGGAAACTGTTGGCGCTATATAAATGATGACAATAATAATAATGAAGATTTGCAGTGATCATGTTGATATCAGTAGCAGTGCAGCTTCCATAAAATACCAGTAGGAAATAAAAATATCTGTATGTGCCTGAATATGGAGATTACAGTAACACCGTTCTTGTATCTGTATTATACAGGGATTGTCAGCAATTAGGACTCCCTGGATCCTATCCTGGCATGGCAGTGTATGGCACTGGAGCTCACCCTGTATTCTGCCCTCTGTTTGGCTAGTGTCAGACGAGCGACTTTGGAGAGCGGAAGGAACGCCCGTGAGAGTGGATGTTCCTTCCACTCGACGCAAGTCTGGCCACCTCGCTGAGCGCACTCAGTGCTGCAAGGCTCGATCCGCCTATGGAGAATCACGCTTTGCAGCTCCGTCAATGTCCGTCCTAGCACTTTGCCGGAGAGGCTTGGATAACGGACGCTTGTTGCGCATAAGCGTATGACTGGCCCCGTTTGCAGCATCAGCCGAACGCGCGAAGTTGTAACACAAAATCCTCATCAAAATTTACTATTATAACAGTGATGGTGGTGGCTGCTCCTTGTAGTTTCGTTCCAGGTGTACAGACTGAGATAGTAGGCTTTCAGAATTTTGTTTCTCTTCAGGGAGAAAATTAACCACCCATAAAAAAAAGTGCCTGTGATGCAGTAAGAAGCCCTCCAGTCTCTGGCTCCCTGTATGTGCTGTTATAGCAGACATGATTTAGAGAAATGTCCAATCCTGTCACAAGTGCATTTTGGGTAGCACAGCTGCAGGCATAGAATTAGAGATTACGGCGCAAAACCTCTGCCAGTGATTTTAGTGCAGATGCCTATACAGCAGTTTCTCCAACACGGCTGCTGGCGGTTCACTTTAGCATGAGCTTCACCTGCAGCTCTAAGACAGTCATCTGCACATTAGAATGTATGAGCAGAGCTGCAAATTACAGCTAAAATTGTCAAATATACTGTATTTTGAGTATTGTGGCACGGTGTAATTGCAAGAATTTGTTTGAATGTAGCGATGTATTTGTGCATCATAATTAAATTTTATTTACAGTTTGTATAATCATGTAAATCACTTGTGACACCTGATGAAATAGTGTAAAAGGAAAAGAAAAAAAAAAACATACCCTTTTAAAACAAATGGTCGGTGTAGAGAACAAATGTCAACACACAAATACGAAAACAGAATAGAAATTCAAGAGTGCCTGCAGTGAGTTTGTGACCGCACTTTATTTAGATTTTTTTCTACTCTTGGAATAACACCCTATCCACATGATTTGACAATGATCAAAAGAGTCACACTAAAAGGGACAATATGCATTGTGCAATTGGGTAGCGATTTCTCAGTGATGTTCAAAGTTTAAAGTGACTGCTTGATGTTAAATGGGGTGTGGAGAAGTTAAACATGAACCCCTCCGGACTCCCATTTTAAACCATTAGTAATTTTTAATACCTGTGCAATGCTAGTTCTCTCTCCCATGGAACGTGACATGTTGCCAGCTTACAGCAAGCTGCAGCATGTCATGTGACCACATATGGGAGCAAGGAAAGTTTCAAACAAATTGTTTCTCATTTCCTGGTCCCAATGACAAAAGCCCAGGTCAGCTCTCACTGAGCTTCTCGGCAGGACTAAGACCTGCACTTGGCACAATCTAGGCAATGTGACCATCTTCTTTAAGATTTACACATGAAAAAACAGCCTGTACAGCACATTGGTAATATCATCTATGTTGTAAATTGATTTTAGTGAGGAGTCAAAATAATATTTAACCCTTTAATGACTGCTGACTCAACAGGACTGCCATGAGAAAATAATTTATCTAGATACTCGTGAATGGGTACAATTTAAATAAAAATATTTTTTTATAGAACAGTCTGCTGTTCTTTAATATGGTAAGTTCATTCTGCACTTCTTCACATGTGTCCATCCTGCCTGGGAGGAGGTCAACCTCCTAAAATTTGGAGAGTGTGGGCATTGGCTGGGAAATGAGTCGAGACAAATTATCCAATTGTATCCTGCCAAGGTCTGGATTTGGGTTTCTTTGGAGACACTGCTGTTGTTTCTCGTTGTTGCAAAGGATTTTGTGAGAAGGTTGGTCTGAGGGGTCCTGTAGGAGAAAAATGATACAAAGTAAATGATTGGTGTTCTTATGGGGGGGGGGGGACCCATCTACAATGTCTACAAAATAGGGAATGGAAGACACAATCCACTTCGTTAATGGACCTAGGTGACAAAAACAACCCGATCAGCTATTTAACTGTTCTATTTTCCCATAATTCACCATCTCTACTTACCTTTCGCCGCAATGTCCAGGTGGTTTTTAATCCTGTGCTCCCTCTCCTCAAGTTGCTGGGCTACTTGGGCATTTTTCCAGCCTAAGGCACAAACAGAAATATAAAAGAAATTCTGTTCCAGATAAACTGAACAAACGATACACTTAACCAAACACTCCACAGCCACAATGAAAACAATTAGAAAATATCTGGAACTAAATTCTTCAATATAAACTTTCCTCACCTGATTTCAAGCCCTTTAAGAACCCTTCCTGGTGGGGAAGTGTAGAAGGGGCATGCACGATCTTCTCAGGTATCCGAAACTTGTTTCGCACAAATGGGAACTTCAAGAAACCAACTTGGGCTAAGGAAAAACAGTTTGATGTCACCCAATATGTAAACACCGCCTAAAGAAGAGAAAATAAAGTAAAAGTAGGATTTCAGAAAGCAGCTAACCAAATATATGCCCGCACTTTAACAGGAAATAAAATCATGCGTTGTATCATTCAGATACAGTCATAGCAGTACTCCAAGAACATTGAAGAAACCATGTTAACATCCCAAAACATATTGTGCCAATTCACTACAAATCATCAAGCAACATTAAAAAGATACTCTTGGGTAAAAAAAAAAAAAGTGATGTGGAGAGTGTGCATAATTAAATATTAACCCCTTTTGCCCCGTTTTTTTTTTTTATTTATTATCCTAGAGCAGAGTCAAACTGCAGCCCTACAATTGTTGCTGAAATACAGCACCCAATGATACTCTGGCCATCTATCTCGTTCACAAAATTCAAGGAACTGTGAAACACCAAGATCTGGATTGAATAACGCCATTTTTAAATTGTATGTGTTGGGGGGGGGGGGAAACAAAAACCACACACACGCAGACCCTTATAAAAGAGAGTGGTTCTCTGTCAAATGATCCTAATTAGTTTGGGGCATGACTGTCACTTTATAGCACCACTAGTCCAACCTGATGCTCGGTTCATGCATCAGTCTGCAGCGCTGTATTCCAACCCTGGAGTAAATATAACCAGAGCTTTTGTAAATCTATCATAACCATTATAATCTATGGAGTTGCTAAATTTACAACAGCTCTGGTTACATTTACACCAGGGTTGGAATACAGCCCATAGTATCTTAGCAACTTTGCAGCAAATGTAAAAGGAAGGTTGTGCTTACACAATATGGCATTAATCAAATAGTCTAATTGCTTAAAAATACAACATCGTCACATGATCATCATTAACCAGATACCTATTTCAATCCTCGCCCCCCCACCTTTCCCCCAGCTGAATGTTAAATCAATCTGTTCTATGAAAACATTGATAATCTCAGCTCTTTTGGAGGTCATACGTTTAACCAGGCTCTTTATCTAAGATGAAGTTAGAAAAGGAGCAATTTGTGTATAGGCCAAAGTACAGATAATTCAAGAAGATTAACAAACTCTTGCTACGCGTTGATAGTAAACATATAACATGTTTAGAAACAGGACTTTAACTTTGACGTAAGAGAATCATAAATCCAAAATCCAGTGCAAATATTAGTGATGTTAGTTTGACAGTTGAACCTCAGGTATGCACAGTGGGTGTGAGCCTGGTTTGTCCCGAAATACCCTAAAGTTCAATGAATTGGGTTTGCCTGTTCATTTACCTCTTTTTTGTAGGTTTCTGATCTAGTTCATGGGGTGACTGAAAACTGTATTTCCATAAAAAACAAGTTATTGCTGTGCAAAACTGTAATTTGCCCTGAATTTAGTAAGCGTACACTTGTGCATAATATTCCATGAGTGTACAACCTAATAATACTGGCTGTGAATTTTACTAGGATCTCAAACTGAAATTAAATGAACATCAAAAAGAAATATATACATATTTAGTACATCAACGAGCCACTACAAATATCCCAATCACGATTTAAATTTATTTCATAAACCAATACAGGAATCACAAGTTAAAAATCATGAAAACCAACAGCAATGTTTCAACTCAGTCGTCTTAATCATGTCTTGAAGGGACACGCTTTAGAATGAAATGTATGGAAAAAAAAAAAAATAGGAGTCAGAGAAGCATGGAAAGATCTGTTTTCAGGATGTTGCTTAGAACTGGTGAAAACCCCCCCAATGCTGTAGCATAGGGGAAGAGGGTCGGCGATGCATATTTCCACCTCTTTTTCCCATACTGGATGCTATTAGGCAGCAGACATATAACCCAGTGGTTCCCAACCGCGGTCCTCAAGTCCCCCCAACAGGCCAGGTTTGCCAGATATCTGAAGCACAGCACAGATGATATGATTTGCTGCTCAGTGATTGCAGGATTCAGTCTGCTATTCTTTAAGGCAATCCTCAAAACCTGGCCTGTTAGAGGTACTTGAGGACCGTGGTTGGGAACCACTGATAGAACCTATGGCAAGGCTTTAAAACGGACAAAATCTATGTAGTAGTAGTAAGCTAAACAAAAGGCAGGGCCATCTGTTCCTTTTGTATATCTTGTCTGTATATTCATTTTGTAAAGTGCTGAGGAATATGTTGGTGCTATTTAAATACACGTAATGTAAACCAGACTGCAAAGCAATTGGCACAAAAATGGTAAGCTTATTAAATATTTTAAAAGAGAAATTTAGCAAAAGATCACGGGCCATATTACATACTTGGTGCTAACTTAACCAGAGCAGTTGTAAACTTAAAACCTCCATAGGCCATAATGGCTCTGGGAAGTTTACAACAGCTCTGGTTAAGTTAGCAACAACTATGTAAAATGGCCCTACACCTGTTATGCATGGATACACAGCATTGTAATGTAGTTCCACAGCACAGAAAAAATATAATGCAAAATAAAGTAAATGAGTTAGAGTGATGTTGTTGGAGTCTAGAGTCGCCAACTCCGTACTGAAACAGAAAGATGATACAGGAAACCAGGAACTTCGATCCAAAAGTGGTTATTGGAAAATTTCCTAATAAATAGCCACTTATTGACATAGTCAATGGTGGTGCTCCAATAAGAGGAATATGACAGGTGCATTTTAAAATCTCAGGAGCTTTATGGAAGGATATATTTTTGAGAATGGTGCAAAATACAGACACTCCGATCTACCTCTCCACTCCTGGTCTCTCCCACTCTGTTCTCTCTCAGGTCAGTGACTGTCTGGGATCTCTGCCTGGATGGCCTCTCATTACCTGAAGATCAATATGTCCAAGACCGAGCTCCTAATTCCCCCCTCTAACTCTACTCCAATTTCTGACTTCTCTATAATTGTTAACGGTGTCACTATCCTTCCTTCGGGCAAAGTCTGCTGCTGCCTTGAAGTGACTCGACTCCAGTCTCTCCTTCAGCCCCTACAGCCAATCACGCTCTTCATTTTGTCGCAATCACCTCCGCAATATTGCCAAAATTCGTCCGTTTCTGACTGCTAACACCACCAAGAAACTTATCCATTCACTTGTTATCCCCTGCCTGGACTACTGCAACAACCTCCGGACAGGTCTTCCTATCTCCACCTCTCCCCCCTGCAGTCCATCCTAAACACATCAGCCCGGCTTAACCTTCTCAGCCGTCGCTCTGTCTCGGTGAATCCCTGCACTGGCTCCCCATCCACATCAGAATCAAATTCAAACTACTCACCCTGACCTACAAAACCCTCACTAACACCGCCCCTCTCTACCTGCCCTCACTAATCACCAGGTACACCCCAGATCACCCCTTAAGATCAAACAATGACCTGCTCTTAACATCCTCTATCATTACCTCTTCACATGCCAGACTGCAGGACTTTTCTCGTGCGGCGCTGACCCTATGGAATGCGCTTCCTCGCAATATCAGACTGTCCCCAAATCTGGCTTCATTTAATTGCTCCCTAACGACCCTTCTGTTTAGGGAAGCCTACCACCCCACTCCGTAACAAGACATCCGACCGACCCAAAAACGCTCCTCACCTCTCCCTGCATTAACTCGTCACTGCAGGGCCCCTCCTGTTTCTCACTCCCTCACCCATCTAGATTGTAAATTTCCATGGGATTAGGGCCCTCATGTATCTGCAAGCAGGAATACTGACCTGCCTCCTTTATGTATTGTAGAATTGTCCTGTCTTTACCCATTGCACCTTTTGTACAGCGCTGCGGAATGTGATGGCGCTTAATAAATAATAAAATCAGTTGAGAACCTGCAGACCCCTATTTAAGAGGATGGACTCTTTTTTTCATCTCAGTCACTATCTCTGTACTAGTAAAACAAACAGACATACTTACAGTGGGGAAATTTATTGTAAGAGGTAATATAATCAATGGCATCACACGGAAAACAGTCTTCATGATTCTCAGGTTTGGGTTGTTCACTCCAGACTCTGCACCTAGCTGGAAAAGTAACACTTTAGTTACTAGAGAACAAAAAGGATACACAGTAATGAATACAAAACCAACAAGTAGTGTCAACACTGAGAAATGAGAAAAATAAATCTAGACAAGTCTGATTCTGCCAGTGAGAGCTGGACAGACATAAGTTACTTACAACATGTTGTTGGTAAAGTGTCAGTAGGTACAGATGAAGCCATGTATGTTGAAATACAAGCTATGCACATTATCAGCAAATAAGTAGATACCCTCATCTACTATCAGACTTTAACCTCCTTCTTTTGATCTAGTTGTTTAACCCTTTCGCTGCTGAGGCATTTCCCGCCTCTGTGCTGAGCTCAATTTTACCTGTTTTGCTCATCATGTTTAACTGCGTTTTGAAGCCTTGTTTTAATATATGACCCAGACATATTATATAGCATTCTTTCCGGCAGATTCATAATATGTCATTATTATATGTATACGTCATGCCCTGTCTGTATAATATAACAAAAAATGCAATAAAATTAGAATTTTCAATAATTCACAACGTGTAAAGTGTTTTTTTTCACATTTTTAACATGCGAGCAATTGCGGTTATATTTTGTATGGGGTGCGCTTGTTAAAAAAATTAGAACTGGGGTCTCGTTACATTGTTTTGGGGGGGAAAATTACGCAATTTTTAACAAACGCACCCCAAACAAAAATCGTTAGTGCAGCATCATTGTTCACATTATAATTGAAATGGGAACAATATTTATGCATTAACAAAACAAATCTATTTTTTTAATAATTTTTAAAAAAAAAACATTCTACATGGTCATGTTTGGTATCGTTGGAAAGGCCATGCTCTGGCCGATCCAACGATATCAAACATTAACCCCTAGCTGCCACGGATCGGGAGATAGGGGTTCCAATGAACCCCCTATCTCCACCATTGCTGGCAGCTAGGGGTTAACTCCAGGACTGCGTCATCGTGCTATGCACGATGACGCCAGTCATCAGGGGTAGTTCCCGGAGGCTTGGCCGACATCCAAGATGTTGGCCAGCTCCGGGAGAGGATCACGATCCGGCGCCGAATCGTGATCCGGCTCCCCAGGGGTTAATGTCAGCCACCATTTGGAATGGCAGGCTGTGCCCTTCCAAACGGTGCCTGCCTTAACCCTGTGGCCCCCGGTGACCGGGAGGGAGGTCCGAAGGACCCCCCCTGCCTTTCAGGTGCCTCCTCCGCACTCGTGGGGGCCTGAATTAGATGTCATTGCGCCGCCGCAATGACATGTAAAGGCCGTGCCGGGCTGACATCCAAGATGTCAGCCCGCACCAGGGGGGGGGGGGAGGGGAGGAGAGAGAATAAAAGCAATCGGCCGGAATCCCGGCCGATTGCTGCCTCCTGTGCATGGATGCGCTGAGCGCGTCCATAGCACAGGAGAGCCACTTGGCAGGACGCACTGAGCGAGTCCTTAGCAGCCAAGTGGTTAAAGAGCAAGGGTAGTATTCCAAAGTTGGTGCTAACTTAAACATAGCTGTTGTAAATTTAACTCCACAGAATATAAAGGCTCTGGTAAGTTTAGAACAGCTCTGGTTAAGTTAGCACCAGCTTTGTAATACTGCCTCCAGTGTGTGAACAAAGACATGATTATTTGTGAAGTGTAGGATGTCCCTGGTACCCGTCTGATAAAGTGACAAGTGCAGAATGAAGACTGGTGTAAAATTTATAATTTCATATTCCTCTGCCTCACCTTACCTTTTCATACCTCTATACAGTGTTTGCCGACCCTGTCCTTAGGGAGCATTGAAAGGCCAGATTTTGCAGATCACCTTGGGGAAATGCAGACTGAATCCTACAATCACTGAGCAACAAATCATATCATGTGTGCCGTACTTCACATATCTCGCAAACCTGGCCTGTTAGGGCTCCATTAGTACAGGGTTTTAGAAACACTGCTCTATAATACTCTCCCTTTAGATCTGCCTCTTCCCTTTCTACTTCAATTATCTAAAAGTCACAGGTGGTTGCCAATCTCCTCACAGGCACCTGGAGCCAAGTTGGATGTTTACCGCTAGGGTTATTATTATTATTCTTTATTTATAAAGCGCCAGCATATTCCGCAGCGCTGTACAATAAGCACAGTATAGACAGGGTTACAATACATTGAACAACATTTGACAAACAGTACAGGAGGAGATGAGGGCCCTATTCCCGTAGGAACTCACAATCTGGGAGGGTTGGGGGTTGGAAACAGGAGGAGAGGACTGTAAGGTGAGAGTGATTGATGGTTGCGTCAGTGAGTTGGGTGGTAGGCTTCCCTAAATAGGAATGTTTTCAGGGAGCGTTTGAAGGAAGAGAAGTTAGGGGAAAGTCTGACAGTACGAGGGAGAGCGTTCCAGAGAGTGGGGGCTGCGCGTGAGAAATCCTGCAGTCTATCATGGGAAGAGGTGATGCGGGGAGAAGCTAGGCGCAGGTCACTGTTTGACCTTAGGGAGCGGGCTGGGGTGTATTTGGTGATTAGTGAGGACAGGTAGTGGGGAGCTGAGTTAGTGAGGCTTTTGTAGGTAAGGATAAGGATTTTGAACTTAATTCTGCAGTGGATGGGGAGCCAGTGAAGGGACTCGCAGAGGGGAGCGGCAGAGACAGAGCGGCGGGTGAGGTGAATTAGCCTGGCAGAGGCGTTCAGGATGGATTGTAGGGGGGAGAGGCAGGACAGAGGGAGGCCAGATAAGAGATTATTGCAATAGTCGAGTCGGGAGATTACCAGGGTGTGTATGAGTTGTTTTGTGGCGACAGCGGTAAGGGTTGCACCGATACCATTTTTTTAAAAAGACCGAGTACAAGTACTGATACTTTAATGTCATGTGACCACTTTCCAATAAATAATTTAGGATTTTACTGAAAGCCTGTCCAGTTTATGTTAATACTGCATTGTATGGCCAGACACCCCATTTACCCACTGCACAAGCACTATATATATATATATACACACACACACTGTGGTCTGGTGTCTGCTGGGTATACATGAATCTGATGCCTGTGGTGTATAGTATTTATATATAATATATCCCACAGGCATCAGATACATGTATACCCAAACAGACCACAATGTGTGTTTGTGTGTATATATATATATGATCACATATTTCAACAGTATAAAACAAGGACTTAATGCAGATTTGGGTTTTTTAACCCACTATAATAACGTCACATAATATTCATAATTCTGGTTGTGGCTTGGTTTTCTCTCTCCTTTCCATCAAAATCCTGTTTGTTTTATGGGACACAGGTAAGTAAAAATCCCCACTGTATCTCAAATCTTGCTAGCCTTGTAAAGAACTAAAATTGTAAGGCCTGCAAATAAACTTATAGATCACCTCTAGCACAGCCCACATGGTGCAGGTGACTGTTATAGGCAAGATGTACAAAGGGTCAGCAGCAGTCAGGTCCATGAACCACCAAAGTCCACCATTTTGCAAGCTGGGAACGGGAAGATATGACATCTGCCGCAGGGCCATAAAAAAGGAGATGAAAATTGGTGCCTGAGGAAGAAATAAAATTTAGCTGTTTAAGGTGCCATCAACTAAACGTGTTTAAAAAAAGAGCACTATCCTGAAACATAAAAAACAAACAATGTTTCTAATTTTTCTGTCCCTCCTTTTTTTTCTGTTTCCCTGTCTAAAATTTAATAAAACTTAAAATTAATGATTTTCACAAAAAAAAAAAAAAAAGGCTCACCTGTATTAGTGGCACCAAGAAGCCCCTTAAAGGATTCACATTATGCTTTTTCTGATATAACGTGAGGTCAGAGTATGCTTTGGATACTGAATGAAATAGAATGGTTAATTAAAGAACACAAGTCTGCATACCACACAGAAAGACCATATGCATGATTCTTCTTCACATACATGTACAGATGTCTACTATTTTGTTACAATAAGCCAACTAAGCAAAGTCCCATAACGCTTTACCTCCCAAATCACGTCTACAGAGATGTCACTGATGGAACAACTAAATGAGGAAACTAGAGACTCATTGGACAATGTTCTTACATTCAAATTTGTTTCCAGATTGCTTGGCTTCATTTATACGTGTAGTAAATGTGTTGATCTGTGGCATGTGGTTATTGAGTTTAGCTGCTTCTCTTAGACCTTTGACCATTAGAGGAAAAACTAGAACACGAGCCATCACTGTGCCTGTTAGAGAAAAACAAAGAGGTGTAGCAATTAGACAAAATAGGTACGGGGGAAAACACGTTTCTAACAAAAAAATTCAGTATAATCAGTTTTAAATCTTAGATTATAGAGTAGAATACAAGTGTTTAGAGAATAAATTATAGCCCTTACCGGTCACAATTGCTCCCCACCAGGGCAGGCCAACACCAACATGTAGGTACTCCAGGAAATTCTGGATCATGCCAACAGGAGTGCTGGCTCCAAGGCCCAGTTCTGTTAGACTCTGCTCCACCTGGCCCAAGGCCTCTGTGAATGTAGGGGGGTTGTCGGGAAGGGGTAGGGGAAGCGCTGCTTCTGGAGTGGGAGCAACTGGCACATGGACATCTGGAGCAACATAGACCTGTAATGAAAGGGCAGAAGGACGCATTGGAAGAGAAAGAATGGAGGGAAATAAAAAACACCCTAAACCACCAATAACATAGGTAAGGGAGTTCAGAATGTGTTCAAGCATAACCGACTGGGCCATGCAGAGTAAAAAAAAGTCACTGTGGTGGCAAATTACTAGTTTCTACTGTGCCATAAGGGAAAAAGTACAATTCCAAAAGGAGAAGGTTTAAGGCTATGGTTAAACGAACACATTATTTGCAGCGACCGTCAAAAAGTGCGTCCGAACGCATTGACGTGTTTTTTCACGGAATGCGTGAAAACGGTCAGATGACGCGCATTTTCGTGTGTGATTTTTTACGGATCGTCAATAAAACACTTTTTGCGTCTGGACGTTATGTAGGCTGGACATTAGCAGCGTCTGACTTCTCCTAATCACGCACACGCCCCTTTACCGCCGCAGCGTACTCTGTACGTCAGTACTAGCGGTCCTGCGTTTTCGAAAAAATGCGTTCATTTTCCACTCGCGTTACGCGGCCGGACTTTCGTGCGGCCATACTTCGTATATTGGCCGTTATTGCCCATCATTTGCTGCTACTGCGGCCATGATTAAGTGCGCCTAAACGCACGTTAAAAATGCGTTAGTCTGACCCCAGCCTAAGACATTTTAGGTACCTCTCCAAAGAACAAATAAATGTCTATCATGGTGAATCATATGTGTAATACTAATAAACATTGCAACTAGCATATTAAGAAACCAAAATAAATAGATATTAAATATTTTTATTTCCAGAAAGCATCAATAACAACACTAGAAAAAAAGTTGGGACACCTATGGTTCATTCTGTCGTAATTCTTTCATTTGTCAATAGTTTATTATAAGAGTGGGTGTCTGTGGAGGCGCTTACTAGGTAACTGTGGTTCCTTAAAAAGGGGGGGGGGTGTTGCCTACAAGGGGTTGCACATAAATCTCAACCTAAATGTGCAAATAAATGTGTAGAAAAGGGTAAGGGTCCTAGTGGCGCTTCCAAATATGGAGCAATCTAGATGAGTATTTCTAAATGCTGATATTATGGCTCAACTCTATTTATCAGGTGGTGATAGATAAAAGTACTCCAGTGAGTCAATGTTACACTAGTATTGTGCAAATAGCAATTGGGTGCAAATGAACAACCTTGTGCAAATTAAGCAACAACAATGGTGATAAATCCTTAAATCATGCGTACAAATCTGCTCCTATAGCACAAAGTGTATAATAATCCACATGTGCAAAATGCATATAAAGTACATATAAAGTGCATGTGCTCATATATCCTATTCCATTCGTAAAGTGCAGACACAAAATTTGTGTTGATGTGACATCAAAAAAGTCATAAGACAGTCCTTTTATTAGGTTATCTGATAGTCTCTGGAAGGCCTATGACTGTATAAAGTGCACGTGAAAAAGAGCAAATTTCAAAATGAACAAGCTCCGTGACTCCTAGTCACCATACAGTATGTAGGTCACACTTCAAACAAAATGTTCCAACGTTATGCTTCCTCTCCTCAGTTGGTAGATTCCGTAGCATATATGAGGAAGACAAAAAGAGAGACAATAGTGCAGACTGTTGTAATTTGTGAAGTGAATATATATATATATATATATAATATATATATATATATGTGAAAATCACTCACAAATTATAGAGCCTAATAAGTCCTGGCTCTAGGTTGGAATGCCTCACGTCAAATACAGGGTGACGTTCCCCCATTTCCTGGGTCTTCCAGTTATCCTCAAATAAAACACATATGCTATACTGCATGAAGAAGGCACAGGTGTAGTGCCGAAACGCGTCCAGTAACCCCCCCCACTTTTTTTATTATAAATTTTTGATATTTTAACCTGATTCTCATCTCTGGTTTTACTCTGTTATGGGATACCCCCTTACTATTTTATCCCTTTAGAATGAGGATAATATTTTGATGGTGAAAGCAGAGGAATTTTTCTCTTCCCCCTCCCCCCCCTTTTTCATCGCCATCTGGATGTTAATACAGAGCTGGAGACAGAAGCTGAAAGGCATTGCAGGAGAGAGGGGTAAGGTACTCACCTAATTAAGAAGTACCATTCGCCTTTAAGCTGAGCCCTAGAAAACCGAGGCTCCAACAACAACGGTGAGTTGAACAAAAAATTTCAATTACTCAGAATATACGTACTGTGTCACGCTATGAGAGCGCTGTCTCTCTGTATGTGTTTTATTTGAGGATAACTGGAAGACCCAGGAAAAGGGGGAACGTCACCCTGTATTTGACGTGAGTCATCCCAACCTAGAGCCAGGACTTATTAGGCTCTATAATTTGTGAGTGATTTTCATATATATATATATATATATTCACTTCACAAATTACAACAGTCTGCACTATTGTCTCTCTTTTTGTCTTCCTCATATATGCTACGGAATCTACCAACTGAGGAGAGGAAGCATAACGTTGGAACATTTTGTTTGAAGTGTGACCTACATACTGTATGGTGACTAGGAGTCACGGAGCTTGTTCATTTTGAAATTTGCACTTTTTCACATGCACTTTATACAGTCATAGGCCATCCAGACTCTCAGATAACCTAATAAAAGGACTGTCTTATGACTTTTTTGATGTCACATCAACACAAATTTTGTGTCTGCACTTTACGAATGGAATAGGAAATATGAGCACATGCACTTTATATGCATTTTGCACATGTGGATTATTATACACTTTGTGCTATAGGAGCAGATTTGTACGCATGACTTAAGGATTTATCCCCATTGTTGTTGCTTATTTTGCACAAGGTTGTTCATTTGCACAGAATTGCTATTTGCACAATACTAGTGTAACATTGACTCACTTGAGTACTTTTATCTATCACCACCTGATAAATAGAGTTGAGCCATAGTTACATCATAGTTACATAGGCTGAAAAAAGACATGCGTCCATTGGGTTCAGCCTCTCCCACATAACCTACTGCTGTTGATCCAAAAGAAGGCAAAAAACCCAGTCTGAAATGCTCGCCAATATGCAACATACTGGGAAAAAATTCCTTCTTGACCCCAGAATGGCAGTCAGATTTCTCCTTGGATCAAGAAGCTTTTACCCACATATTAAATATTATAACCCTTAATATTCTGTGTCTGCAGGAAGTCATCCAGTCGTTTTTTAAAAGTCTGTACAGACTCAGACCCAACCACCTCAACAGGCAGAGAATTCCACAGCTTTATTGTTCTCACCGTAAAATAACCCTTCCTATGCTTTAAGCTAAATTTTCTTTCTTCCAGCCTAAATGGATGACCCCTTGTCCTATGTATAGTCCTGTTAATGAATAGGTTATCAGACAATGGTTGATAATGGCCCCGGTTGATAATGGCCATAATATCAGCATTTAGAAATACTCATCTAGATTGCTCCATATTTGGAAGCACCCACTGCGCCACTAGGACCCTTACCTTTATTGACAAATGAACAATGACACTTTACTGTGACTATTAGGAGATTAATGGTGATCACCTGGCTAGCAGCTGTCGATACTGTGCTTTCATAGCGCGTGCTGGTCACGATAAATAGATTGTGTGTTCCAGGGGTAAGCAGTCTGCGTTGGTACCTTGAAACTGGACATTTGTGGTACTGAAGAAACATGAAAAGAGATTGTAAATTAATTATTTTGCATTGTAAACACAAAAGCTCTACTACAGTTATGCACTTAGATTAATAAAACATGTTATAATTAGTGGTTCACCGAAACGGAAATTTCCGGCCGATACCTAAGATTCTGGATCGGTTCGGCCGAAAAACGGATACCGAAAATCAGACATGAGAACCTGGGCCTGGAGGCCGGGGACTCGCCTGATCCCGAAAGCCGGCCGAGCCTCCAGGCTCACCTGAGCCTGGAGGCCAGCCGAGCAGCTTGCTCGGCCAGGCCTCCAGGCCCAGGTTCGCATGGCTGATTGGTTGCACCTTACATACTCACCTACATCGGTCCTGAGCACCAGCAGTGACAGTCCTCCGGCTGTCGCAGGCTGCTCGGCCATCCTCCAGGCTCAGCCGGGTGCTCGCCTGAGTCTGGAGGCCGGCCAGGCAGCCTGCGACAGCCGGAGGACTGTCACCGCTGAAGCTCAGGGCCGAAGTAGTAGGATGTAGGTGAGCATGTTGCCTACACTTACTCACCTACATCGGCACCGAGTACTCCACCTACATCGGCATCCAGCGCCCGCTCTCTGTTTCGGTCGCCGGGATGACGTCACAAAAGCCTTTGACCCAGGGTCAAAGGCTTCCGTGACGTCATACCGGCGACCAACGGAGAGAGGACACTGGATGCAGGATGACTGCCACCACTGGATGCCGATGTAGGTGAGTATGTGCAACTGGTGGAGGACTAGAGGCTGATGTAGGTGAGTATGTGCAACGCTCTCCACCTCCAACAAAAATCCATCACCTGGGCCTAGAGGCCCGCCTGAGCGCCCTGCTCAGCCGGCCTTCAGACTCAGGTGAGCCCCCTGCTCAGTTGGCACTCCGGCCGAGCCGGGGGCTCGCCTGAACCTGGATGCCGGCTGAGCAGGCAGCTTGGCCAGCCTCCAGGCTCAGGCGGGCCTCCAGGCCCCATTTTGAAAGGGAAATTTTTTCGGCTGAAATTTCCATTTTGGCCGAAACCGAAAACACCATTTTCGACCGATAATTTTCGGTGGCCGAAATTTCGGTGAATCCCTATTTATAGGATTCTCATCAAAATTAGATTACATACAAAAAGAAAATGCAACTTTTTATTTCCTTTACATCCCCCCTTTAGCCCATATTATAGTAAGTATAAAAAATCTACATGATCAAACCACCAGGGTTAAGACCAATCACAATAGTTTACAGCTGTTGTTTTAATGATAGACTTTGGAATTTCCCATTTGGGCATCACCAAACAGCAGCAGATTCATTGATGAAGCATCTTCCTGCTGCTGTTTGAATTTCCCTTAGCAATGAGGTTTACCTTTGTTTGCAACAATACAGTAAACTACGGTGTTAGTAAACAACCCCCTAAGTGTACTGAATATAGAGAAAGGTTTAGAGCAGGGATGTCAAACTCAGTCCCCAGATGTTGGTGCCTACAACTCACAGAATTCTTTCAATGCACCAGATGGCCAGGGAATCATGGGAGTTGGAGTTCAGAAACATCTGAGGGACACAGCCCTGGTTTAGAGCTCTATTCCAAATAACCGGTTAGTATCACCGAGTGAGTCGTTAATGTATAAAGGCCCCACTTGTTAGCACTGACTGCTCTCATCTTATTCCAGCATAGTGGCAAACTCTTATTGCATCACCTTACAGTAAATTAAGGCTTCCCATATTTGAACAGAAAGAACTAATGCAGGGGCAGCTGGAAAATGGCAACCGATACATGGTTGTGCATTATGCTCGCTTACAAGCTGGTAATGGAAAAATAAAAAATTTACTAGGTCCAAAAATGTTAACGGACTTTTCTTCATCCAAATTAAAATCGAAGAAATAAATAAGTTTGTTTAGATTAAAAAAATTCTATATTATCTTGTGATGATGAGGAGGTGATCCACTCATTAAAAAGAGAAAAACAAACAAGTCTCTGTATCCTTCCATCAGCCCCACAAGCTTGCGTACACGATTCTGAGCTTACCACCAATGAAGCCGCTGTACAGTGTCATCGCAGAATAACACTATAGAATTTTTTTTATATACGATGCAATATATCAGGAGAGCTGGAGAATAACAAGCTATTCCCTGGTAGCTCAATTTTCTCCATTCAAGCTGACATTCTAGAATGAATACTAGAGGTTTTTGCAAAATTACTTCACACTTTAGAATAACTATGGCAAAAGATTCCTTTCCTCATGTTCCACGATGCAGAGGGAGTCATGATCTGCAGTCTTCTCTGGCCATATGCTGTGGGGTACTTGCCAGTGTCGTCCTGTGGCCCAGCTTGCGCTAGTCTCCGTGGATTCATATGGACAGATACTCTGGAATGGGGATTCGCTTTCCTCTATAACAGTGTTTCCCAAACCTGTCCTCGGGACTCTCAGCCAGGCCAGATTTTGTAGATCACGTTGGGGGAAATGCAGACTGAATCCTGCAATCACTGAGCAGCAAATCATATCACCTGTGCTTCACATATCTCGCAAACCTGGCCTGTCAGCTGGTCCTGAGGACAGCTTTGGGAAACGCTGCTCTATAAGGAGCCTGTAATTATCCCAAGATGACCTTGGTTTAAGGCAGGGATCTCGAACCCTGGCCCCCAAATGATGAATGTAAATTGCTAAATTAACAAGTAAAACAAAATGTAGAAAGTGAGAATCATACCGATGGTGTTAGTAAGTTACATATATTCATATGGAAGTGGTGAAGCCCCCCATCATTAAAAGGATACTCTATTAGGAGTTCCTTTTTGCCCTTAATTGGGCAAATGTTGCTAACAACATCTGCCCAATTATTTTATTGTAGATCATTTTACTTACAGTGTCTCCCTCACGACGAGCTGCTCCTCTTCTTCAGCTCAGGAGCTTCCAAATACAGAAGTCCCACTAGCTTTCCTATATAACTTTTAAGTGTAGGTTCTGGAAGTTGTGCACCATTTGGGACGTGCGCACTTTACACACAAAAGTTATGTCGCGCATGTCCAGAACGATGGATCTGTGCCCGCATGCACAGACCTCAGGTGCGTTCAGTGCCTCAGCAAGTGCTAAGTTAGCAACTTGGCACTGAATGCTGTAGTTCAGCGCTCAGCACTGCTAACTTACCACTTGCAGCTAAGTCGAGAGGTCCTGCAGAGCAGCGAAGTGTGACATGGGAAATATGGCCGCCTCCATGGAGCAAAGAATATAATAAGGAAATGTTCAGCTTGAAGTTTTGGTGGGCCAAAACACGGTAAACATTAAGGCCCCGTTCACACTGCGCGATTTTATCGTGCGGATTTTGACACGACGTTGAAGCGAAATCCGCACGACGTTGCGCTATGGAGCTGTTCACATCTTGCCACGGTAGCATGTCGCTGGTACATGACCCTTTTTTGCGATTTGCATTGCTGGTGCTTCGCGACATTATCGCTCTATGTCGCTAATAGGAAAATCGCACAGTGTGAACGGGGCCTTACACTAAAGTGGTAATAAAATGGACAACAGTGGATATTGCAGAAACCGCACCTTTCATTAAGCAATCCAACGCCCTTTTGCTTCAATATTCACAGCCAAAGGGTTCAGTGAGACGGCTGCAACAAACTGAACTTCTGCACTGCAGCAATTCAGCAGCTGCTGAGGAACTGAAGAGGCCGGTTTCATCAGCTGCCCCTGAGAACACTATTGGGGTGGTCTCAGGGTTTTTAAATCTCCCTACTGCCCAGTTACTGGTGACCCTGAGTAGGTAGAGGAAACTCAGGCACTACACCATCAGGTCTATTCAAATAAAGGTGACAGGAGAATTGGCAGAACAATCTAGACCAAATAGCCGATTTGGAAAGTGAGATAAATGGGAGAATTTTTCTGGTTTGGCTATTTTGACCTAAAATTTTCACTTCTGAGTTTCACCTCTCTTTGAATAGAGCTGCTAGAGATTACAGCAGAACGGGCTACACATCCTAACCACTTTTAAAAGTGGTCAATGTATGTAGAGTATTCCTTTAAATGAAGACCGAGGTATAAACACAAGAAACATAGACTATCCCCATCGCGCTTATTATATAAACGGGTTTCATCTAATCGGGGTTACCTCTTCCCTTTGGAGTCTTAACAGTAAGAGACAAACTCTAGTTTCATTTTATTGTGATCTGAGCTTTTTAAATCGGTCAGTGCTTAGAGGTCACTGGCGTTATACTACCAGCCTTTAGGATCAAGACACTTGTGTATTATCCGTGCCACTAGCAAGGGAACCTCCTTACTTTTCTTACGGTCACCTGCTGGAGCTTCCAAGCCCTTCGAATCACCCTGTTTAGTGCTGCAGCTCGACACGCTACTTCCACACTGAGCGCAGCCATGTTGCCGGTGTGACGTCGAAAGAGCGCAGAGCGGACAGAGCATAGTACGCATGCGCTGCAAAACAAGACCACTGCGCAAGTACCCAGACAGCTACAAGCCCTGGGATTGGGTAACAGCAGCAGGCGACACGTGACTGGGGAAATCACCTGACAACTTGCTGCTGGAGGAAGTAGAAGGGTGGTAACTTCCGCTGGAGTAGAGCGAGTCTTCTTGGCTCCTGCAGCTCCGCGGAAATCAGTTTTCAAAAGAAATTTAGGTTTTAAATTCCTAGAGCAGTGGGGGACAAATGAGAACAAGGGTATTTAGTGATGGTTAGAAAAGCTGATCGAAAGAAAATAACTCCGCCAGACCTAAATAACATTTCAGAACATAGGCGTCGGCGCTTGCGTGTGCATTCTAATAATGCCTTTATTTTACTTGAAAGCTAGAAGCTATACTACCCTGAAAACCTCGCACTTTATATAAAGAGTCCGTGCTGGCAAACGACACTCCGAGCCATGCACTGTGACCTGTGAAAACTCAGAAACCGCAGATCCAGCAGGGAGTAAGACATGTGCAGCCACTTTGAGGGTCTGACTAATAAGGAGCACTGTCTGGGAATCTAAGGTGCTATTTAGAGATGGAACTCCTGTTGTGGAGGACACGCCATGTATAGTCCTAGATTGTGAGTTCCTACGGGAATAGGGCCCTCATCTTCTGTACTGTTTGTCAAATGTTGTTCAATGTATTGTAACCCTGTCTATGCTGTGCCTATTGTACAGCGCTGCAGAATATGTTGGCGCTTTATAAATGAATAATAATAACGCTACCCCCCCACCCCCTTACCCATTGAGGCGTTGCACCTGTGTTTAGCTAGTATATGGCTGTTTCCACAATGGAAATATACTGGGTTTCAATGTTTTGTGTTTAAATTGTAAGATCTGCAGTAAACTTTGTTTAAATAGTAACTTGGGTGTAGGGACCAAATAAAATGTGCCTTTTTAACTTTCTCATTATATAGTGCCACCAGTTTCCGTAGCGCTGTATAATAAACAGAGGAATGAGACAAAATTAAAAACCTAGGAACAGAAACGAGCTATAGAGTGCTCTGCTTGGGTGAGATTACAGTCCAGAGGGGGTGGGTGAAGAAGAGTTTCCTTGGTGGTCGCCAGGATTATTGGCACTAGCGTTTCAGAACCGATAGGAACACAGAAGTGGCATCTCATGAGGAGAGGGTTGGATTGGCATCAGTAATGTGGTATGCTAATATGAAGAGATGGGTTTTGAAGGAGTTTATTTTATAAAGTATTCTACCAGGAAGGATACACTGAGATTTCTCTCGTTTTCAAGTATGTCCTAGGTTCAAGAACATTGAAATGTTAGTTGTTACAGAAATACAAAGTAATAAAATGCAAGATATTAAAAACACAAATCTACAGAATACAGAAAATAAATATGTAGGAAATATTCATAATGTTACATGTTGACAAGTGCATTGCGTATTGAGGTATGTTAATAGGGAGCTCTTGAGTGATTTAGGACTGAGTTATTGAAAGCTGAATGATAAGGGTAGGTACTGATAGACATACAGGTGGGGAAAGATGAACAGAAGATTGATATAGATGATGTGCTGCACTTGGGTGCTATCTGTTGATGGCACCTGCATCCCATAGTCCAATGACCTTCAAGCGCTTACTTTTTGTCACATTCTCCAATGGTTGTCTTGATACTTGTAGGAGAAAGCCTCCTGTTTTCTCACCTGCCACGCTCACGTGGCTGCTCCTGTTTCACATTGGCCTGGTGGAGCAAAGCCACTTATGTATCAATCCGTTGTATCTCCTAGGTCTCCTGCGTGCTTGTTTATTTATGTGATCGCTCATGTCCCTGACTTCGGCCTGTTTACAACTATTCTTAGCCAAGCTATTTCCCTGGCCATTACAAGGACAGGTATCTTAGCCTTTCTGGGTTCGTTAGCTGCTGTTGGGAGTCGATACATGTTGACAATTTAAAAAATGAATGACACAAGGAAAACAACTACTTCTGCTATAACAATTAAATCCATTAGTGTGACCGGAGATTACTGTTCATCAAGGAGCTTTTTGCCCCGAATCGTTTAAGTACTCTACAGGCACACAGGGAGCTTGTACACACGGTAGCAGCAGCTAGAGTATTGCTTTCTTCGGTGCTACAGACACCTGAATAGGAGTTTGTTTTTCTGAAAAGGCAATGAACTTCACAAAAATGCAGGTGAATGTTTATGTAAGGAAACCAGGGGCCAAGATTGGTGCAGCATTTAACTTAACCATAATATTTATACAGGGGCCATTCCATGTCAAGTGATCCAATGACTTTTACCTTACCATTTTATATTGCTTTCATTTTTTTTTTTTTTTTTTTTTTTTTTGTAATAAAAATGTTTATTGACAAAAATAGACATAACATAAATCACAGCAGCATATATAGTATGGTAACACAGTTCTTGTGACACATATAGTAGCAAACACGACAGGGTAAGTTTGACACTGTACTGAGTTACAGTTGGCAAAAAGCAAAAACCTGTCCCGACCAATATCGAAGTGCTATGTGAAACAACTGCAGGTGTATGTTGTACCAATGCTGACCAGCCGCTGGAAGGAATTTCCAAGGCCGTTAAGTACGTCTTCCGTGCCGTGAGAAGACAAACTAGCACAAACATAACATAACAGACAGACCAACAAACATAACTGACAAGACAAACGATAAAGACAAGAAGGAAGACAATACAGAAAGAGGCAGAAAGAGGCAATTCAGTGAATTGAAATAGTTCAGAGGGGGGAAGAGTCGGAAGAAAGGAGGAGGGGAAAGTAAGAGGGAGAGGATAAAGAGAAGAGAGGAAAAAGGTCCGTGTATTCCTGGGGGAAGAGGTCACTACACACTAACTGGCGGTCCACTCACCGGGATAAGCGCAGTTCCTGGTCTCTCCAACCTCCACCGGGGTCTCTAGCACTCCATCAATCAGCCCACCCACACACGGGTCATTCTGCGTCACATCCAGGCGTCTCTCAGGTGCCGAGCTCACATAGTTATCCCAATGAAACCAAGTCCTAACAAATTGTTCAACTAATTCCTTTCATACCACATTTTCAGTTTTCTAACAGTAGTGTAAGAGAAGGTTTTATATATATATTAAAAATTCTTATCCGCTTTTTGCGTTATGAGGGTGTGAAATTTACAATATCAACCTTTCTGGACTACACAGAAAGTTTTAAAAGCTCAGCCCAGAATTGAGGTATGTCACAACTAAAAATGCCACTCTTCAGAAGTTTATGGGCTTTAATATGATATGCCACATGATGGACTTATTTAAAATTTTATAATTGAGTTACAAACGTTAAAATTTTAAAATGATTTAAAAAAATTAGTAAACCTTTTCAAAAAATTTGTATTGCTTATTTCATATTTCTAAAAGCTTTCTGCAAAATTTGATCTTGGGATCTCAATGGGATCCTACTTTAATAAATAGCACATTGTTCTTAATTGATTTGATAATGGGCACTTCTCTCTGCAGTGTCTTTATTAATTTTTATCGCAACAGACTAGGGCATTGGGAAAATAAATCCGAATTCTTACTACCTCATTGGGTTTCTTTTGTGAGGAAAATCCCAAAATTTGTCATACGTTTTAAGTATTAAAGTTAGTACTTCATATCATGAACATTTATAATCATGTCTTCCAATTTTCCACCAATTCTCATCAACATAACATTCTGGTGGTAGGTACATATTCTGCAAATTTTGAAAAGCCAATTTTAACTGTGTATTGCAGAATTTTTAAACAGTTGGTATATTTTAGAGGTGGGCAAAACGGTTCATCTGCATGAGCGCTTAACGGATCGCTCACTGGCTCCTGGTTCACTAAACCGCTCTTTTTACTATAGTAGGAGAGAAAGTGAGACGGGTGTATTTTGAGGGAGGGAACGGGAGTTATTTTAAAAGTAAAACCATTGCTTCCAGATTAAAACAAATTTAATTTTATTTTTAAATAATCACAGAAAATATTAACATATATATAAATATTTAAATCCCTTAGGCAGGCTAAAATACTCAGAATGTGTATTGTATTAATCGCAATACCACATAATGCTGGGTATCCTTTCCCAAAGAAATTAAGAGTTTCAAACAAAACGTAAGTTATTATTAACAAACAATATTTTCTTTTGTCACTTGTTAGCCTGCTCGTTTTTTCTGTGCATATTTGCCCTGCCTTAGAAATAATCCTTGCATACCAGGATGCGAGTCCCCATTTCGTTTTAGTGCCCATATCTAGTATAGGAGAACAGGCTACTTATTTCTCTTCCGATCACATGATTTGTAAGCCAATCAGCCGTAGATGAGGAAACACCATAGATCTTATATGCTGCTCCAACAGCGTGATTGACATGGGCACCATTAAATCTGTCCATGTCCTTTTGTGAACTAAAGTTTGTGAGAATGATCATTCCCTAAAATTACCTTAACTGTGACAAATCATTGCATTAATATAACCTGATTAACTCCAGATGTGTGTTATCTCCATATATTTTTGGAGATTTAGCAATCTGATGCAAAACCCTTTGTGATAGTTCTACATTGTTCCGAATGAAGTTACACCTGCTCTTATTACGCGAAAAAAAATGTTTAGATTATGTCATTTAATGAATGCTCCTCCAAAATAAAGTTAATCAATAGATGAACTCCTATTGAATGATTATTGTACAGTTTTCAGTTATGTTCCTATGAATGGAGTGAAGCTAAAACCTTCATTAAGTCCAAATGGGCTTAACTTTTTTTTTTAAAGTTTTTTTTATTTTTCAAGCAAACATGACATGGATTAACCGGCAAAGTAGGTCTCGCAGGACCAAATAGACATCCAATATACCTACAGTGTAAGGTGGAGGGGGTTGTCATATGTAAACAGCAAAGTCTCAACGTAAGGAGAAGGGAGAGGAACAATCAAAACAGGAACAACGAAAAAAGGTCTGTGTCATGTCATAAAGGGGTGTCACATTAAAGTATGAAATCTCAGCGTATTGGGGAAAAGGGAAGTGAGGGACAGGACAAAGTAAAAAAGGAGGGGGGATAAAATGGTAATGAATATGGCAAAAGGCTCTAACGGTGCCGTCCCCGGAGCAAACCCACCAGTTCGGAAACCTCCAGGAGGTCATGGGAGACGATTGGCACCAGGCTCGGGGGGCCAGGAGGGCACCAGGCCCCAGTGACGGCCATCAAAAGAAAAATGTGAAAAAAAAAATTGGGAGTCATAACAAAAATCAAAGCCTTCAAAAAGCCTCTTGAAATCACAAGCAAGAGTCCTCTGTAGCACCTCAGAAAAAGACAAATAGCCATCAGGAAACCAAAAATCAAAAGGTGGGTCGGCAACACACGAGGCAGTAGGTGTATTCTCAGCCAGCATCCAGGAATGGTATTGGCTGCACTATAGGCAGGGAGCGGAACAGCAATCTGTGCCAGTCAGCAAGCTCAGGCTCTGCGTACGTAGACGGGACCGATCGGTCAGGCAAGCCCCCGCTCGCGTTGCTACCCCAGGTAGATTCATCCGTCCGCCGGCAGGTAGACTCTTGGAGGACCACCTTGGTCCCAACTCAGAGGACGCAGGGGGAACAAGAAGCTGCACAGGGTCACCAGTTCCGCCAGGCGGCCGCTCCTCGTCGTCGCTCTGTTCCTTCCGGTCTTGGCCTCAATCGCTGAGGTGTTCCCCTCACCGCCGGTCGCAAATTCATCCGCTGACTGTGCTGCAGCCGATGTCTCCGTCCACCGATCCGTCCCTAGAACCGCCATCAATCGGCACCATACGCCACATGTGAGCGGTCTCTTGTTGTCGGACATCAATTTGAGGCAGGCCTCAAGGCCCTCCAACAGCTCCCAGGGTTCGGATAGGGGGTGGTTGGGCTAGCCGCCGCCAGTCCGCACCAACCCCCGCTAACTCTTCTGTGGGTCCAGCTGCAACAACCAAAGGACAGAGGCCTTCCGTCCTCTTGGCCCGCGGCAGCAGTGCACCCTGGTACAGGGGCCGAAGGAAGGCCAGGCTTGGCAGGTATCGAAGACAAGGCCCCAAGATGGCCACCGGGAAGTTGTGCACAGCAATGAACTAATCAGGTCATCTGAGGTCTGGAAGGGGGACAGAGCGGACTCCGGACTACACTGTTCCGATGGCCAGCCACCTCTGAATCTTTACAGCTGGGCAACGACAGCCCCCCACATCCCAATGACAGGATGATGTAGGATACTATGACCACAATAAAAAGCATAATGTTCCGCTTCGTGTGCTTTTTGCCCTTTGATTGGGCCAGGTTTCTTGTTTTTTTTTTTTTAACCTAGCACAGGACTTAACAAGGTTTTCCGCTTGTTCCAGCAACAGATTTACGTCTTCTCCTTGGAGGACAAGGTCTATATTCTCGACCATTATGCCTTGAAACTCATCCACCTGCGCTTTGACCTTTAGTAAACGATTCTCTGCGTTGTTTTTCTCGGAGTGATGTTTCTGAAACACCCGATCTTTCCACCCATTCTGCGGAGTTGTGAGGGAGGGGGGGAGCCATTGCCTGCTGGAGGAGTGAGGAGGTGAGCCATTGCCTGCTTGAGTACGGAGGTGAACCGTTGCCTGCTGGAGGTGAGCTGCCGAGCCGCCACCTGACTGTGGCCCGTTGGCGCTTCCACCCTCTGCCGCGAGTTGAGGCCTACACTCGGCGCCTGTCTGCGCACTGCCACGTGCTGCGGCCTATTCAATCGGCTCCTTGTTTTTTCGCTTGGGTGATGGGCGCATACATCTCCCCGCTCTCATCCTTCGTGCTGTCTTCTCTGGGCTTAATGTTTTTAATTGCTATATCCAGAAACTTTCACGTCTTCTTAGATGTAAATCATAGTCACCCTGTCTTTGTGACCGGCTGACTCTTTCCACTCCACAAAACTTTAAGGCGTTAACATCATTATTATGTTGTTGTAATACATGCCGTGCCACCGGAGTATCATTTTGATTTTTTTTATAGAGCGTATATGTTCCAAAATTCTATTTTTAAAGAGCCTAAATGTTTTACCCACATATAGCATGCTGCATTTACATGTGATTGCATATACTAAGCCTTTTGTGTTGCAATTAAAGAAAGCTTTTATAGCCTATTGTTCTATGCCTCCTGAATCCGTGATTTTTTTTTTGAGTCTTGTATGAATTTACATGCACTACATCTTCCACACTTAATGTCCCACAGATTGTCAGTAAGCCAAGCTGTTTTTCTGTGTCATAATGGCTTCTTAATACATTATCTTTAATATTACGACATCTACGTGCTGTAATCGTTGCGTGGGAAGGAAGGACATCCTTTTATTGAGGATCCCACGTCAGTAGTGGCCAATATCTTTCCATAATTTTTTTCACATTATTCCAGTCTTCATAAAAATTGCCCACACAGCTGCTTATGTTATTTTCCTCAACTTTCTTTTTCTTCTGTGGTAGGAATTCTCTGGGAATATGTAATACTCTTTTGTAGGCTTTTTTTTTTTTTTTTAGAACTTTATTGGTAAAACCTTTTTTGCTCTAAAATTCTGTCTTGGTTCTTTTGCTCGTTCAATAAACTCATGGTTATCAGAACATGTTCTCTTTAATCTTAAAATATTGACCATAAGGAATACCCTGTTTCAGTGGTAAGGGATGAAATCTCTGCCAATTTAGACTATTTGTAGCGGTTTCTTTTTTGTTTTTAGGTTTGCTTCCTTCCTCATTTTTTGAGATGGAAATGTCCAAAAAATGTAATGTTTGAAACTGTATTTCACCAGTGAATTTTAAATTATAGGGGTTGTGAGTGAGAAAATTCCTGAAATCATTGAATTCGCGCTCAGTGCCATCCCAAACAAACATAATATTGTCTATATGTCTTTTCCAGGTGACACGTTTTGGGAGAAATTGATTAATATGTGGGTTTTGTACTATTTCTTCCTCCCATATTCCCAAAGCACAAGGACTTTCCATCACAGTCCCCCGTAACTGTAAATACCACTTATTATTGAATAGAAAGTAATTGTGGGTCAGGACAAAACGCAGCAATTTTATGATAATTTGTGTTTCAGGCATCCTACTGTGCTTAATTAGGTAAGATCTTATGTTATACAGATCTTGATCATGGGGATACATGTGTAGAGATAGAATCCAAACTACATAAAAATGAGGATTCTGACACGCTCGTGTCTCTAATGATATTTAAAGATTGTTTCGAATCACGTGGATACGACGGCAATTTGGTCACATATTTCTTTAGGAGATTCTCCAAATATTGGCTGCAATTTTGGGTAAGATTGTTAATACCAGAAACGATCGGTCCCCCAGGTGGAACATTTTTATTTTTATGTATTTTAGGGATGGTGTAAAAAGTGGCAATTGTTGATGTTTGATGTTTAAGAAATTAAATTCTTGTTCAGTCCGTAAATAATCTTCCAAACCTTCTCTTAATAGTGGGTACAACTCAATCTTATAGGTGTTTGTGGGGTCTGATGTTAATAACTTATACATGGTTTCATCTTTCAAGACCTCTGTCATTCGTTCGTATCGTTCCCTTGACATCACAATATTACCACCTTTATCAGCCGATTTTATAATTTCTTCATTCAATCTTAATTCTTTTAATGCTGTTTGCTGTTTTTCAATTTTATTTATTTCCTCACAAACTAGGTTACAGAATAAATCCATATTATTGTTTAATCAAAGTTGTAAATGTACTGAGTTTTTAGTGAAGTATGTATTATTTGATTCTCATCAATATCCGCATTTTCTTCTAATGAGATCAAATCCTAAATACATTGATCTTCCTTTGGCGTAAGACCTAGTTGTTTTAAATTGCATGGCATTTATGTAATGCTAGATTTCTCGCAAAGATTAACGTTTTTTCAGCTACCAGTGTACCTTGTGAAAAGTCTTTTTTCAAAAACCAAATATAAATTTGGATAAGTAAATTTCCTCATTTCCCACCAATTAAGTGCATCACTAGTGCGAGGAAAATGTGGTTCCTTGATATATTTGTCTATCTCTACTATTGCCCCACATGTAGGGTCCTGTTTTGCTTGCAAATGATGCAAAGAAGCATCAAATTCTCCCCATACTGAATGAAGAGATGAACTTTGAGTTTGTGATACTGGCTGATGATTTTATTCTGTGACTTGGTTTTGTACAGAAACCCTAACCTTCCCAACAAGCGCATGATAGGCCAATCTGTATTTTGCTTCATCCCCGAATCCTTGGATTCAGAATGATGCATTTTAGCTTATGTGAGTTGATGTTTAGCTCAGAGGGTCTTTTTCTTTGAGGCAAGGAAACCTCTGTACCAAAGCAGCAGCTACATCAAGATTTGCACTTGAAGGGTATGCCTTGTATTTTATTGTTTCTGAAGCTAAAGCATTCAAAATGTCAGACAAGCTTGGTATTGGGGCTGAGAACGGTACCATCAGTATGATAAGCAAGTTGAGATTTTTGCAGTTGCATCTCAACGTCTAAACTAAACTGTAGTATTGGGGATCTATTAGATCATACCTGACTTCTAATGGAAGACCGAGATTCTGGAGTCAAATGTGCATATGAATGTGAGGCAGAGATTATGTCTGTCACAGGATGATCCTGAAGATGTCTCTTCTGGCACAGATGGAGCAGAAGAGCTAATTGTAGATGAAGGCAATTGAATTACCTGAAGTGTGGCTCTGTCCTGTATGTCTGACGTTGAACTGAGGTTAACAAAATCATTGAAATCAGGATCTTTGTCTCAAATTTTCATGGACTACCGAGTTGTTTGGATTTTTCTTTTAAGGTCATTCAACGAGTCTGGTATACCAATTTAGAGACTTAACCTTTCACAGTTATCTCCCAAGATTACTAGAAGCTTGGCTGGGTTACCCATCACTGCAAACTTTTCTGAAGGAGAGTTTGCTTTGCCTCAACTTCGTCAAGGAACAGTAATATGTTGCACGTGTAGCGCTCACTCCCGGAGGAGCCGCTGAAAATGAACCACGGGTCAGTCTCCCCGCACTAGGGAATAAATATACTCCAACACGCTGAACAGTTTTATATTTTAAAAGGTTTACTAAAAGGTTTGCAGCTCTTAAGACACGGTATATGCAGGAAGATTTACAGTACTTTCGTAACACGATAAACGCGTAGCGGTAAAAGAAACGAAAACACGAGGGCTTCGTATTTTCGGAAAAAAACCCCGACCGAGCAGAAAATTAAAAGATACGAAATTCGAGGAAAAAAACCGCGTAGCGGGACACAATAAAATACACAGTTCTCGTATCACGGTAAACGCGCAGCGGGAACAAAAAAGGAAAATTGTTCAGAATGTAACTTTAACTTTGCCCCCTTGTATGGATTTGGACAAAAAGAAACTGAGTCCTGCACAGGTTAAGTCCCAGAACGTGAAGTGATATGTATTTGTGTGTGTAGGGTACCCGGGTACTTTTCAACTGGCCAGTGAGTTTACTTTAACGATGTCTTCGACTAGTCAGTTGGGGCCCTGTGGGTTTTAGAAGGAAACCAGCAGCGTACGCTCTTATTTACATACGGCCTTGGGGGCCTCTCACCCATCCAGCGCAAGCTTGAGGTTCCGCTGACCCAGGACGTCTCTCCGCTCGATATTGACTGGGGACGCCGACCACCGGATCTGTTGTCTGGCCTTCTGTCTGTCAGCCGCGACTCAGCCAGCTTACCGCCTGCTCCCCGCTTCAATCGACCGCGGTACTCCTTACTCGAGGGGTCTTCTCTCCTTAGCACTGCACTCGGATAATAGATGGTGATGTCTATCTCCCGCAAGGCTGGGTGACCCAATCCTAAGGCCCGATCCACTTTGTCTGCGCTCCGGCCTATCTTTTGGTCTCTCCTTCTCTGTACGTGCATCCGCTCTCCTCTGCTCCCTGGCGCGCCCTGCCTGTTCTCCACGAGGTGCAGGATGTACAGGCTCTCCACAAACCCACCCACTTCCTGTTTCTTCGCAAAGCATGCATGGACATGTAGTTCAAGTGTCCAGGGTCTTTAATCGTGATAGTCTCCATCTTGTGGCCAAAAATGGGTACTGCCACAGTAAACTTTGACACATCGCTACACTCTGATGATTGCACCCTTTTGGAGCTAATCCACCAGCAAAAAACCCAAAAAACTGTTGCCATTTGCTTCTGCACTGACCTTTGCACACAGAACATTTTTAACCTGGGGGAACCACTGTGCCTCCATTCCTTAGACTGTTCCTTTTGTCTCAGGATCATAACAGTAGAACCAGGTCTCCTTACCAGTTTGTCCAGGAAATCTGACTCATTTCTTATAAAATTTTTCAAAACGGCCACTGATGTCTTCACACGTCTCCTCTTTTGTTCAGTTGTCAAAAGTTTTGGTTTCCACTTCGCTGCAAGCTTTCTCCGTTCCAAGTCTCGTGGATAATGGTATGAACTCTCTCACGTGATATACCCAGATATGTAGCAATACTTTTGTCCGATTATTCTGCAAGTCCACCATGTCATGGATGACTTTTACATTTGCAGGCACAGACATAGACTTTCCACTGGGTTACTTACTTTCAATAACGAAATGGCCAGTTTTAAAATTGACAACCCAACATTTAACTGTTGCATATGAAGGGCCACTGTCACCCAAAGTATGTGACATTTCATCATGGATCTGCTTTGCACCTTTCCCTTGGAGAAACAGGAACTTGATTATGATCCTGTGCTCTTCCACATTGAACTTTTCTGGAGATGCTGCCATGTTCACTTTGGACCGAAAAAAAGGATAAATTAAAATTCTATGTAGTTGCCTTTTTCATAATTGAATATAGACAAATAGGCCAGTACACCCTGCAATTTACAGCTTCCTAGCTCAATTTTTTTTTCTGGGTAAGGCTCAATACTTATCAGTACACATCTTGCTGTTCCAAAGTTTGAAGATCATGCAATAGAGGTTGCAAGATTTTTTTCAAATCCATTTGCCTTCACATCTTCTGTTTTGCACAAAACTGCAAGGTTAATTGACAACGCTGACTGAAACACTGATGGTACATTACCCGAATCCAGTAGATTGCACACAACTTGTGCTTCTTTCTTGATGTCCCAAGTCATCATACAAACGCACATATCCTCAACTCCTGAGCAGAAATCATTAGATTTAAATTGCAGATGTTCTTGAATTGACCTGTACAGATGGACATCCCATTTTAATTGTTGAGAGCTGTGACTTTCGACCATTTTGTCAAGTATATCATTCTGACTGAAAAGATTCTGCAAAGACTTAAGTATTGGAGCATACTGAAAAGTTCTGTTTCCTTAGGCTTCAAGAAAATACTCTACTGGATCTACAACTTTAAAATGTACTTTGTAATAATTGTTTACGCTTAAATGCAGAGGATAGCGGACCACCACGCTTTAGTGCAAGGAGTAAAGGAGTTTTTGTACTTAGAGCTGTAACAAGGTCTGTGACTAGAAACTCCTTATCAATTCTGTGCTTTTATAAGGTGTCTGCAATAATTCTGAAATACAAAGGAAAAGCGTCAGTAAATAATGCAGATCCTCCAACTCAACAACTGTGCCTGGGACATGGTAGTACTTCTCCAGCTGTAACAGCAAGGAAGCGAATTTGAGCTCTACCAACTCCGTCAAGTTGTCTGGAACCTCATCGTTATCAATAGAGCTGGAATATTCGTCTATCAGAGAACATTTTAGTTTCTTCATTCAAAAGACTGTCATCTGATACCCCACTTGCCTCTTGTGTTTTTGCTATTCATTCCTTAACCCCCTTAGGCACTGGAGTGTTTTACCATTGGTTGTCTGACATTGCACACTGCTGTTTTTACATTCCTGTGTTGTTTGTGTTTAGCTCTAATTTTCCTCTTTATTTACTATTCCCACACATTTTATATACTGGTTTTATTGCCATTAAATGGACTTCCTAATGATACCATTATTTTCATCATATTTTATAATTTAATATAAATCATTTTATGAAATGTGATGAAAAAAGGGGGAGGGGACACTTTTTCAAACTTTGATACCCAAAATCTCTTGCCCATCTTCAACCGCCAAAAAAGACCCCAGCATAGTTTTTAAATTTTGTCCTGAGAGCTACAGAATGTTTACATGTTTTTTGCAACTTAGATGACAATAAGTGCAATTAGGTAATTTTGACCGTTCTGTGCTCATCATGTTTAAATGCGATTTGAAGTCCTCTTATTCTAGGAAGCAGCCAAATTATATCAGTATTATACGTATACTTTATGTCCTATCAGAATGCTATAAAGAATTTCTAATTTACAGCGTGTAAAATATATTTTTTTTACATTTTATCATCTGAGCCTTTGTGGTTTTATATTCTATGGGGGATACTCTTGTTAAATGCTGCACGTATTGCATTTCGGTGGTTGGCCAAACGTTCTCATAGGCAGTTAATGGTCTTCCTGATATATGGAAGGCCACATGGACAGGACAAACGATATTCAACAAATCTTGTAGTGCAAGTGATTTGGTGCCTGATAATGTTTCTTCCCATTATACGGATGATGAAAACGTTTCCTGGAAATCATGGAGCTGCATGTTGTGCAGCCCGCACATCAATAGCATCTTGGGTATTGTACCCACTGTTGTTGGAAAAGAGAAAATTTAGCTGTATGCACCAGTAGATCTCTTAAATTCTTATTTCTTTAATAACAAATAAGTGGAGGTTGCAGACATTTTTTTGGCAAACTTTTATCAGACCTAGCTAGTCTTGTAGATTTCGTATTGTATGTTTGTGGAAACACCAACCTATCCAAGCTATTACATTTATCCATTCTAGTATTAGTCTGATCCTCAAATTTGTTTTTTGCATTGCTCAATGCACATTTCAACACTGAGTCTTTGTATCCACGCTGTAGAAAACGTTCATACATTTGTTGTATCTGTACTATCCGAGATTCCACACTTGAATTATTGTGATAAATTCGTAAAAATTGCGATATGGGTAGTGATTCAATCAGTTTAGGTGGATGAAAGCTGTTTGCCTGGAGTAACGTATTGCGGGCAGTTTCCTTTCCATATAAACTATATGCAAGTTTATTTTCATATCGTTCAAGAGTTAGATCCAGAAAGTTGATTTTAGTATGACTTCATATGTAAGGCGTATATTCGAATCCAAATGGTTAATTTGATGCATAATTTCATGGATTTCAGCATCTGTACCATCCCAAACAATAAAAACATCGTCGCTGAAACGAAGGTAAGGCCTCAAACCTTTTTGCAGTCTTAGTAAAATATGCGTCCTTATGTACATGAAGGAATTAGCGTACATTGGCGCTATTGTGGCCCCCATGGACTTCCCGGACTCTGTACATAAAATTGATCCTCGAATCTGAAATAATTCAATGTAAGTGCAAGTTCAAGAAGTGATAGAATTCCCCATGAATTTTGTTCTAACTCTGTCTCCGCATCTTCAAGTACCTGTCGAACCGCAGCAATCCCCTCATTATGTGGTATATTCATGTATAGGCTCACCACATCAATTGTAATTAGTAGTGAATTGGGGGCCAGTGCAATATCCTGGATCCATTCAATAACCTCTGTAGTGTCTTTAACACAGGTACTTAGTGCCATAAAATATAACGTATCTGGTGAGCGCTAAACAAATGCTCTGGAGTTCGGATGTCTCATGCAGACCCGCAGCACATCATATGGTTATGTAAGAGAACCAAATACAGAAAATCATAGTGCAAAACTGCAAATTTATATATTATGAGGCAGTGAAATATATGGTATTTCCACTCACAAATATAGAGCCTTAGCACTGGCTCAGAGTGGGATTTCGCCTCTGGGTAATTTTTCTTCCTCCTTGTTAACAGGTGACCCCCACCTTAGGTATGGAGATTTTCTTCAAACACCATATTTTAGTGGAAGCATGGAGGGATAATCAAAGAAATGTATGCTTTCCTAGTGTAAATCTTTCTTATAAGAAGGTGCAATTTTTTTTCTGCTGATTCAAGTCTTACATTAGGTGGAGCTTCCAAAGCTCAAGTAGGAACGCCCATGGATTTTTTTGTGGACAAAATCCAAATAAAAAAACCAATCTGGAACCGGGACGTGGTCTTTTAAAAGATTTATTAAAATAAAAGTTAAAACAAACCATAAATCATGGCCCCAGGACGCGTTTCGCTGCTGTAAAGCAGCTTCCTCAGCTTGTTGAACAAACAATCGCAATGTTAGGGTATATATACCCTTTTAATAATTGTAAAATTAGCCACTTGTGTCCCTAATTGTTCCAAAATACTTGGCCGGTGTGTGCCGCCATTTTGCGCATGCGCCACACCGTTTTCCGCGTTTCACGTTGGTTTCAGGATGTATTAAGATGCGGCCATTTTGCGCATGCACCGTCTCGAACGCCATGTTTAAAGGACGGTCTCTGTTGTCAATCGTACTTCGCTGCAATGCACGGGTGTATTTTCAGCATTGGGGCAAGCGAAATGGATTATAATCTCCAACACATAATCATTTTGGCCAAAGGTGTTCTCGTTCCAAATGGCATATAAATAGAAGGAAATTTGCAATTAGAGGCGCACATGTAAACAATTAAGGTCGCTCCCCCATGCCATCTGTGGGACAAAGTACACTACCAACTTGTACTGCTTTTTGTCATAGCCTAAATCACTGTAATTAGCCCGCAACCTAAATTAGGTTATATGATAATCTCTTTAGGTAAGACCTTTTGGTTTAAATAAATACCAAGTGAAGATGTTACACTAGTGTCTCAAAATATAAATTTTAAATGACGATAAATTATATAAACAATATTTTAAATTATTTTATTCCTTTTTTAAAAATAATATAAAGTGATGGGCTGAGTAAAAAATTAAGCTCATGCACTAGAATTCCATATTTCTATATGTCTTTATCTTATGTGATATGAATAATTATTAAAATAAAGTGCAATGTGGATGGATAAACTTGTGCATAAAGTGCTATGGTGAGCATGTATATATATGAATATGCACTAAAGTTTCATAGTTCTACATATCTTTAACCTATATAATATAGATAATTGCTGAATAAAGTGCAATGTGAATAGGTAAGACTGGTCTAAAAAGTGCAGTTATGACATGAGTAAGACTTGTGCACTTAAAGTCATTTTACTAAAAGTGCAATGTGGATAAATAAACTTGAACATATATATGATTAAACTTTTTTTATATCCTAAGCCTATAATGTAAATGAATACTAAAAATGCAAAGTAAATGAATAAGACTGGTATATAAAGTGCAAAGGTGACATGTATATATGAGTAGGACTTGTGTACTTGAGTCCCATATACATAGGAATTCTATCTAATATATACTAAATCGTTAAAGTGCAAATGTGTGAAATAAATAGGTGAATGGATGGGACTAATGACCATAGTCCCGTATACAGAGTGTTGATCCGACTTAATTCATCGATTTTGTAATGTGTAGTTACTTGTGTTTTTGTTTTTATGTGTAAACATTTGAAAAAAATCATTGTTTTCCTATTTGTCGTTGGTCATTCATGACTGAACCTCACAAATGGCATGACTGAGATGACCCTACAGGAAATGAGTGATTTCAAAATCATTATTTAGGCCACCCGGTGACCTAGTGCCTAGTTCAAAAATTAACCTCATCTCCTCTTGCCCTAATTTCTTTATTATATCCTCCTCTACATCTCTTTTGAATATTTGTTTTATGGCCATAAATTTTAAACCTAAAGGGGAACCGTTATGTTTTAGTTTGAAGTGTGAGGACACAGAATGTTTCTCATATAAATGCCTCACATTTCTCACATGTTCTGAGATTCTTACATTTAAAGCTCTCTTAGTACGGCCCACATATTGGAGGCCACACGGCATTCCAACAGATATAGAACATTCTTAGAATAGCAATTTAATACATTCTTTAGGTTTACAGTCTGATGGTATTTTTGATTGTAATATTTGCCATGAAATTTTTTCTTTGTGCCTGTAGATCTACAAGCAAGGCATTGTCCACAACTGTAGAACCCATGTTTTAAATTAAAACTATTCTTGTTCTTAATGGGATTTTTTTCCTGTTTTTACATGGACTAAATTATTTTTTTAGATTTTTTTTTTGTCCGTCTAAATATCATCTTTGGTTTCTTTCCTATAAGGCCAGTTAACTCTTTATCGTGGCATAAGACGTGCCAATGTTTATTGAGTATTTTTTCAATATTCTTAGCTTTCCCATTATAATCACAAATGAAAGTGATCTCATCTCTTCTGTTTGAATTTTTCAATTTATATTTTAACAGTGTCTCTAATTCCTTTTCGTTATACCCTTTTTCTATAAACTGCCTTTTGAGGGAAACTGCTTGTTGTCTGAAGGTCGTAATATCGGAACAGTTCCTTCTTAATCTAGTAAATTGTCACTTTGGGACACCCTTTAGCCATATCGGATTGTGGCAATTTGTGGTACCTATATATGTGTTGGTGTCAACCTCTTTGAAGAATGTTTTGGACCGTATCTCATTACTATATATATATATATATAATCTAAATCAAGAAATGTGATCCTATCCCTATTCCATTTTTTCTCTAATTTGATGCCCCATTCTGGACTATCGAGAAAAGATATAAGATCTTTTAAATCTCCTTGCCAAACAAAGCATATATAGTCTATAAATCTCTTTTATAGACCAAAATATTTTGGTGCGCCCAGCTATGCGAACCGTGGACAAACTGGGTCTCCCAGCCTGCCATATATAGGTTCGCATAGCTGGGCACAAACTTTGTCCCCATTGCGTTTGTTCTGTCCGAAGACATCGAGCTAAACCTTCTTGTCTCACAAACTTGGATACCATATTTATTTTGATCACAGATTTATTAAGACAAGCCAGGTGAAACTGTAATACAGTAAAAACAAACTTCATAAACATCACATTGCATGCATAACAGCATTTTCATTACTTGATGATACAGTAAACTTACTTTTTTAGCTCTCTAGGGGTAGATGGCGATGGATGAGAAACACATGCCTCGCTTCAGTAATAACTTTCAGACACAAAATGGTGAATGCTTCACTTCCTGTCAAGATTCTACCCAGCATTCTCTGATTAATTATAACTTCCTTCCTATACATTACTAATATATATGAAATGGTTTAACAGCCGTACTACCACAAAAGGACACTAGATGGTGCTACACTCCACTATAACTAATGTACCATACATTACAACTTTACACAAATCTATCACTGATTCTTCTTATTAAAGCATAAACATTATGATAGACAGCACACTCCCCGTCTGATGTCACACGACGTCACTAACAGAGTCTTCCATAGAAAACAACAGAGCAAGTTCGTTCACTGGTCTTAAGAACACTTTAACCTCATTCTGTTGAAAGGTCTTGACCTCGACCTTACGGACACGATTATCTTTGCTTGGGAGTACTTTGGTGATCAGACCTAAAGGCCACATGTTCCTTAGCGTCTGACAGTCTTTCATTAGCACAACGTCTCCAGGTTTAAGATTGGGCTTTCCAGTGTGCCACTTTCTCCTCACTTGTAGAGTAGATATACATTGTTCCTTCCACCGGCTCCAGAAGGTATTGGCAAGAACTTGTACCTGTCTCCATTGTCGCTTGTAAAGATCTTTCTCACAAACTCTCCAGCTGGAGCACCGGCAAGATTAGTCTTTTGCGTGAGCAACATGGCGGGTGTGAGGATCACCGGGTCTTCAAAGTCACTTGAAATTGGTGTCAAAGGTCTGGCATTAATGATAGCTGTAACCTCTGCCATAAAGGTCACTAAACATTCATGAGTAAGCCTTGCAGTTCCTACTTGCAGGAAGATAGAGTCAAGAATTCTGCGGGCTATGCCTATCATCCTCTCCCAGACACCTCCCATGTGAGAAGAGTGAGGTGGGTTGAAGATCCACGTTTCTTTAGCAAAGACCTCTCTTTGTACAACAGATATTAACCAATTTTTAGATTGTTCTAGGTCAGTCGCTGAGTAGCCGTTTTTGCAGTGGTGCCAACCTCTGCAATTGTCTGGAGTCAGTGTTTTTTGTTTATAGGACTGAGCTATGTGGTTCAGGCAAGTAATAGCTCTAACTAATGACCTCCAGGTGGAAAACCTATTGAAACGGTGAGTTTTAAACTGGTTAAGAGAAGTTGTTGTAACTGCAGTAGATACCTGAGGGCGAATTTCCTGATCCTTGTCTGCATCTATTAACTCGAATGTGGCGGGGTCTTTAATGTTACAGTCGGTACTGCGTAGAAAGGTGGGACCTGTGAACCACGAAGTACTCTCAAGGCGGCTGGCTGCTACAGATCTGGTCGCTAGGTCTGCAAGATTATGGTCTGTGGGCACGAAATGCCATTGCTCTGGGAGGGTAGACCTCCTTATCCTCAATACTCTGTTATTGACATAGACGTAGAAACGTCTAATTTCATTATGGATGTAACCCAAAACTACTTTGTATAAAACTCAGCTTTTTGAATTTCTACGTTTATCTCTGTTGCAATTAGTTCAGCTAGCTCTGTAGCTAAGACTGCAGCACAAAGCTCCAGCCTGGGTATGGTGTGTTCAGAAAGTGGTGCAAGTTTGGCTTTCCCCATTACAAACCCTATGTGGCATTGTCCTTTATTGTCTATGGTTTTCAGGTAAGCTACAGCAGCAATTGCCTTAACAGAAGCATCTGAAAACACACAAAGTTTTTGCGTCTGATAGTCTTCAGATGACAGAGGGACATATGGTCGTGGGATGTTAAGGTTAGATAAAACTGTCAGTGAGTCCTTCCACTCTGTCCATAGGTTCTTCTTGTCAGTGGGGAGAGGGTGGTCCCAATCTAACGACTCACAGGTCAAGTCTCTCAGTAGTGCCTTACCCTGGATAGTGATAGGTGCTGCAAAACCTAAAGGATCGTACAGGCTATTTATGGTAGACAGGACGCCTCTACGGGTAAAGGGTTTTTCCTCTTTGTTTACTTGAAAGGTAAAGGTGTCAGATTTTAAGTCCCATAGCAAACCAAGACTGCGTTGCATGGGAAGTGAGTCTGTGCCTAGATCTAAGTCCTTTAACTCGTTAGAACGATCTTCGACAGGAAAGGCCTCCAAGACTTCTCTACTGTTGGAAGCAATCTTGTGAAGTTTTAAGTTGGAACAGGCAAGCATTGCCTGAGTCCTTTTGAGGAGACTGATAGCGGCTTCATTTGTAGGCAGTGATTTCAAGCAGTCGTCTACGTAGAAATCTCTGTCTACAAATTGTCTGACATCTGACCCATACTCTGACTCGCCTACTCTAGCAGAGTGTCTGAGGCCATATATAGCAACAGCAGGGGAAGGACTGTTGCCAAATATGTGTACCCTCATACGGTATTCTGTGATGTCTCCAGAAGGGTTGTTGTCCTTGAACCAGAGAAATCTCAGAAAGTTACGGTGTTCTTCTTTAACAAGAAAGCAGTAGAACATTTGTTGTATGTCTGCCATGAACGCAACTGAATCTTTGCGAAAGCGAAGAAGCACCCCTAACAGTCTGTTGTTAAGGTCAGGGCCCGAGAGAAGGACATCATTTAGAGAGACACCCTCATGCTTGGCGCTAGAATCGAACACCACTCTAATCTGCCCTGGCTTCTTAGGGTGGTAAACCCCGAATATGGGTAAGTACCAGCATTCTTCTGTGTCCTTGAGGTCTGGGGTTATCTCAGCATGACCGTTCTGGAATATTTTCTCCATGAAGGAAAAGAAATGTTCACTCATCTCTGGTTTCCTTTGGAGATTGTGTCTTAGGGACGAGAGGCGTTTATGTGCTAGTTCTCGGTTGTTGGGCAAACGTCGTCTTTGAGGTCTAAAGGGAAGAGGTGCAACCCAGCTATTAGTCACATCTTTCTCTATACTCTTTTCCATAAGTTCTAAGAAGAGTCTATCCTCTATGGACATTGCTACCTGGTCATCTTCCTTTGTCCTCTTAAACACTGTGCTTCCTAAGTCATTTTGGTCGTCGTCGTAGGTGTTGTTGTGTGGTAGCTCTTTTATGAGGATGTGATTCTGACAGGGTTGGAGAAGAGAAGGACGACCATTCTCGAAGGTACTAGTGAGCAGGTTATTAACAGATGCCGGTTTGTGAGCACCCCCTAGGCAAACATCACCTATAATGACCCACCCGAGGTCTAGTTTTTGGGCATATGGGGCGTTTTGGGAACCGTTTATCAGTTTTCTAACTTTATGGACTTGCAAGATATCTCTCCCAAGAAGTAAGATTATCTGAGCCTGATCGTCTAGTTCTGGTATGAGATGTGCTATGTGCTTTAAGTGAGTGTGGTGAGCTGCTGCGTCTGGTGTGGGAATCTCTGACCTGTTGTCTGGCATATGGTTGCACTCTATTATGGTCGGTAAGGGTAGGCATGTCTTACCATCCATAGATTCGATTTGTAGCCCGTCAGCTCTTCTCCCCGCCGTTTCCACTGTACCTGCACACGTTCTAAGGGAGTAAGGGCTGCTCGGGCTTTTAAGGTTTAGAATGTCAAAAAACACAGATCTCGCTAGTGACCTATTACTCTGATCATCCAAAATGACGTAGAGCTTGACCGCTTTGTCTCTGCGTCCTTTTGGGTAAACTCTCACAGGACAGATTTTGGAGCAGGATCTGCCGCCTGTAGTTCCTTTGCAGACTTCAGTACACTGTGAAGTGATTGCCATGGCGTCTGTACTAGAGTCTTTGGCTTCCCTGCCTTGCTCTGTGTCACCATGCACAGGTGGGAGGGTACTTGGAGTAGGCCTTGGGTGTAGAGCTGTGTTGTGCTCTGTGTTGCCACACTCTGTACACTTGACACTGACCTTGCAGTCCTTGGCGAAGTGCGTAGATGAAGAGCAGCACTTGAAACAAATGTTGTTCTCCTTGAGGAAAGCTTTGCGCTCCTGGATAGTCTTTGTCCTGAAGGCTCTGCATTTCTGTAGAGGATGTGGCATCTTATGTAGAGGGCAGAACTTTGTAGGGTCGCTGTCCCGATCCTCTAGTTGAGACTCTGTAAACCTTTGGGAAGAAATGTTAGTTTTGTGCACGGCTACTGGAGCTCTGGGTTGTTTGGGGCCAAAGGAAGTGGAATAAGACACTGGAAAAATGAAACTGGGATCATCTTTCATTCTTGCTTGTCTGTCTACAAAGTCTACAAACTCACTAAAGGGTGGAAAAGGCACATTGCGATCTCGTTTGTAGTTACAGCCATGAGTGATCCATCTTTCGTGTAACTCATAAGGAAGTTTTTGTGCTAAGGAGTGAATCCCTCTGGCAGAGTCAAGATAAGAAAGGCCAGGTAAGTCTCCTTCTGCTTTAGCCACTCGTAACTCCATACACAGATCACTGAATTCTCTGAGCCTTTGATAACCTCTGCTGGGCATTTTTGGGAAGTCTTCTATCCTTTTAAACAGTGTATTCTCTATAGCTTCTGGTGAACCATAACACCTATCCAGTCTGTCCCATATGTTTGTAAGGCCTATCTCAGGGTGATTTATATTAATGTCTCTGATCCTTATGGCCTGTTCAGCAGACTCATTGCCGAGCCACCTTACGAGGAGGTCTATCTGTTCCCTGCAGGATAGATCTAGACCATGAATAGCACTCTGGAAAGAGGATCGCCACGCCCTGTAGTGTTGAGGGCGATCACTAAATTTGACAAGACCTTGGGTAACTAACTCACGTTTCGCAAGGAATTTTGCAAAGTCTATAGTAGCCTGATTGTGATTGGAGTAGGTTGCTGGTGTATTTTGGTGCGGTGTATAGGCATACCTGATAGAAGTCTCCTCTTTAGGTGTGTTGGGCTCATACCTGCTTAAGGTTGGCATTTCATACGGACTCATTGCATACACCTTTGGAGTGAAGACAGGTGTTTGGTAGTTGTATGAAGGCTGTGTACCTTGTGGAATAGAAGGTTTGGTTGGGACGGGAAAGTCTGGCACTCTGTCAGACCTTTCTTGCTTGTCGCACTGGGTTCCGAGGTCGTCTCGTCTTTGCTTTATCTGTTGTGACTCACCGACGTCCTGTTTGGTTTCTTTTTGTGGGATGCTGCTTGGGTTATAGTGCTGGTGGACATATTCTGAGGTTCGTTGCGTTGCATCTTGACTGTCTTCCTCTAAACTCGGCATGCTTCTACATTCCTTTGACTCAATGTAGACAGCTGCTTCTAATGCTTCTGCTTCTGCAATGGCAACGGCAACATCTCGGTCTACTGCCAGCCTCTCCATGTTAGCTTCTAAGATAGATTGCTGTAATTTCAGGGACGTCTCCTGCTGAGCTAGCTCGGTCTTTGCCTTTTTCATCTGTAGCTCTTGGTCTGCGAATGCGACCCTGGCTCTTGCTGCTTCCGCTTTCGAACGGGCTATGGCTGCTGCATTTGCGACAAATGACTTAGATGAGCTTGCTTGTGATCTTGTTTTGATTGAAGATGTCTCACTGTGAGGCATGGCTGCGGGGAAGAAACTGTCTTGCTGTATAGAGACCGCTCGTGTCGATGCTGCGCGCCTCTGTGTAGCTTGGCTGCTTGCTTCGCCTGCCACAGGTATGTTTCCTTAAAGCCTCTGACTGTATGGATGCTGTGTAGCCCCGGGCTGTACAGACTTCGCAGTCAGCTTATCTTCCTCTCAGAGGTCAGCTAGAAAATTTCACTGTTCTGTCCGAAGACATCGAGCTAAACCTTCTTGTCTCACAAACTTGGATACCATATTTATTTTGATCACAGATTTATTAAGACAAGCCAGGTGAAACTGTAATACAGTAAAAACAAACTTCATAAACATCACATTGCATGCATAACAGCATTTTCATTACTTGATGATACAGTAAACTTACTTTTTTAGCTCTCTAGGGGTAGATGGCGATGGATGAGAAACACATGCCTCGCTTCAGTAATAACTTTCAGACACAAAATGGTGAATGCTTCACTTCCTGTCAAGATTCTACCCAGCATTCTCTGATTAATTATAACTTCCTTCCTATACATTACTAATATATATGAAATGGTTTAACAGCCGTACTACCACAAAAGGACACTAGATGGTGCTACACTCCACTATAACTAATGTACCATACATTACAACTTTACACAAATCTATCACTGATTCTTCTTATTAAAGCATAAACATTATGATAGACAGCACAGCGTTACCTCTCTTTTGGATATACTAATCCTCATCAAATTTAAAAATAATTATTTTTTAAAATCCATGCTCTCAACTACAAACTGTTTGATCTATACCAATTTTTTTAGATTTCTCTATCTCCTCTTTTACAACATTAAGACCATTTTGGTGTGGTATACTGCTGTAAAGAGCATTTACGTCGCATGTTACCACTATATCTCTCTCTGTCCACTCAAGTTCTTTTAATATTTGTAATACACTCAGTGTCATTGAGGTAAGAGGGTAGGTTGAAGTATGGTATCGACATACTCGGATAGATGGCTTGTGATGGACTCTATGCCTGCATCTATGGGCCTACCAGGAGGATTGATTAAACTTTTATGGATTTTCGGTAGAATGTAAAGATGAGTTTTAGTATATTCCAAAAGTATATAATCATATTCCTGTTGGTATGACTTTCTCATATCTTCCCTTTTGTAGTAAGGTGTTGAGATTCATCCTTATATCTTTTTATGGGGTCTGATTTCAATCTCGCATACGTAGTGTTGTCATTTAGAATACGATGTACTTCTTCATATGCTTCCCTAGAAAGGATAATGGTCCCGCCTCCCTTATCCGCAGGGTTAATTATAATTGTGCGGTCATTCTCAAGGTCTTCTAGTGCTTTCTTTTCTTCCCTACCGAGATTCAGATTTTTTTCTTTAGTGGACATTGCTTTGATGTCTTTCATTACGAGACTCTCAAACACTTTGATTTCATCAGAGATGACGTGGCGAGGGAAAATTTTTGATTTGATTTTTAAGTCCATATGGAGACTCGGTCCCTGATTTAGGTATGGTCACTTTCTCTAAAGGATGTCTCAGGAAAAAAATTTTGAGGCTCAATTTCCGTTTAAATCTTTGGAGGTCAAACTTATCCAAATGATTTGACGGTGCATACTTAAGGCCCCTATTGAGAACTTTGATTTCTGAGTTTGTAAGAATTCTTTGGCTCAGATTAAATATGCCCTTTGATTCTATCTTTCCCTCTTTTCTCTTCCGTACTCTGCATCCTGAACTCTTTCCTCTTCGGGCCTTTCCCAAGATCTTTTCTTTTCCTACTTCTCGTGTTAATCTTACATCGATATCCCTGTATTCTCCTTGTTTCTCTCCCCTGTTTAATGGGTTCCTCCAAAAATCCTCCTCAGAACTGGCTTCCAGGGGTATATATCTGTTGGATAAGGGTAACTGGTGTTTTCAATATATGATCAAGGAACTTCCCAAGTGGCTCTAATAATCTCGACATTTCAGAAACAATCGGTCTTCCAGGAGGTGTTTTCAAATCTTTATGCATCTTCGGAAGGGTGTATATCACAGGAATTCTTGGATTATTAACATCTAGATAGGAAAATAGAGATTCCCCCACCACACCATTTTCAATAGCTTCATCAAGAGTCCTCTTAATAATGGCACTAAAATTGACAGTGGGATCATGATCACATTTGGAATAAATTTCCTCATTGTTAAGCTGTTATTAACTCATTCCTGTAGTTTGAGTAAGACATAACCACAATTCCGCCGCCTTTATCCGCTTCGCGGATGGTAGAGGGTCCTGAGCTAGACTGCAAATAGCATCACATTGTTCTGTTGATTTATATTTGCAGGTCTTTTGGATTCCTTCCTTTTGAATAAGCCTAGACTCCTTCTGTATAGCTGGAGTATATGTTTTAATGCATGTCCGAGATTTTGACCATCCCTGAAGACTTTTACATCCAAAAAACAAATTTCCTGTTAGCTTTTGGTGCTGGTAACCTTAATGGGAGAAGGTAATGAGTTAATACTGTTAACCATTGTGTCGAGAGTCGGAGGAACCCCTCCACGCGATAAAAATATCAACAAACCGCGTGTACAGCAAAATTTTATCACTGAAATTGGATAGAATGTGTTCATGCTCAAATGCAGACATATGTTGGCATAGGAGGGCACCATGGCCGTTCCTGCAAGCTGTAAATAAAATGATTTTTCAAATCTGAAATAATTACATTCCAGCGTTATGCGCAACGGTTCCATCAAAAAATCCAACGGTGGGACAGTATACTGAGATGACTTTGATCTGGTGCATTTAAAGGTATCCAACCCCTGTTCATGCGGGATGACCGTGTATAAGTTTTTAACAACCAATGTGGATAGGAGAATATCCCCCTCTGGTATAGTTGGAGAATGACTCAGACTGAGGAAGTGGTTTGTGTCTTTCAGGCAGGTAGGTAGATTTAAGACTGTATTTTTACAATTATCAATAAATTTTCCCAAAGGTTCCAATAGTCCACCCTGGGCCGAGACTATCGGGGGGCCGGTGTGGGTCTTTGTGTATCTTGGGTATAGTATAAAGCACTTGTACTCGTGGATGTGTAACAATCAAAAATCTACCCATGTCTTCATCAATGTAACCCAATTGTACTCCAAGTTGCACCATAAAGGTGATTTTATTTTGAAAAGATTTAACAGGATATCCCAGTAATCTTCTATAAATGGATACAATGACAACTGAGATACTTTAGCAAGATATATTTGATAATCCATCAGGACAATCCCACCTCCTTTATCTGCTGAACGTATAATAATACTGGGATCATTAGGGAAATCCTGGACTTCCTTGTGTTCAACAGATAAATTAAATGGAATGTACTGTTTTTTTTTATTTAGTTTCCTGTAAGGATTTCTGAACCATTTGTGTATACGATTTCTACAAATGGATTAGTTGGTTTAAAGTCTCTCTCACTTTTGAACCTCATTTCACGATGTTGTACATTGGATGTTTGTAAGTTTTCTTGTATAGCAAGAGTTCTTTCAATTTTGTATTGTTCCACCTCTTGTTGAAAGGCTGTAGGTAATTTGGTGGGTACGAATGATAACCCTTTATTGAACACTGAGGTGCGCCGCTGATAATTTATTTTTTGACAAATTAAATACAGGGCTTTTTGGGTAGTGGTGGACGGTATCTTGTGTTGATATGGCTTCCTTTTTGTCCTCGTCGTATTCGCCCTTTACGGCGTTTGCGTTTTAATCTGGGCTCTGGTTGTAATCCTGGATATCGTGTTCATATCCCATGGCTGCCTGCTACTGTTCTAAAAAAGATTTATTAGATGCTGATGGTACATTTTGTAGCAGAAAATCAGCTGCAATCAATAGGGATCCACCAGCCAGTATGGATAACTTCCAAATCCAGGATACATCAGAGTAGTAACCGACTCCAAATAGTGGTATTTCAAAGGATCTTTATTCCACAGTGAGGATAAACAAGACGACGTTTCGACCAACCGGTCTTTGTCAAGTCTGAATTAGGGATGTGCACCGATTTTTTTTTTTCGATTCGATTCGATTTTTCGATTTTTTTTCAAACTTTTCGATTCGGCTCGTTTCGACTGCGTTCTGTTTCGATTCGGTTCGGTTCGATTCGGTTTTCGGGTACATTTATTTTTCGGAATTTCGACCATTTTTCGTATTTTCGGGTAACTTCACTAGGTTTCTGTATCGAATTTTCGTTTTTCGGAATTGTACATGGCTTTCGGCATATCGCCAATTTTTCGTTTTTCGGAACTTTTCGTATTTCTGAACTTTTCGTTTTTTCGGAATTGTACATGTTTCGGCATATCGCCAATTTTTCGTTTTTCGGAACGTCTGTTCTCGTTTCAAAGCTGTCTAACTCTATTCGTTTTGATGAAAACTACTATGGTTTACTTTTTTAATACTACTTTATATATTTTTTATAATACATTTTTGGTTTGTTTTTCGGATCCAATAATTCATTATGTCGATACGATAATTCTGGCGATTCTATCGTGTTTTTTTAATTAACCCTTTCGCTGCTGAGGCTTTTCCCGCCCCTGTGCTGAGGTCATTTTTAGCGGTTTTGCTCATCATGTTTAAACGTGTTTTGAAGGCTTATTTTAATATATGACCCAGACATATTATATATCGTTCTTTCCGGCAGACTCAGCAGATTCATAATATGTCATTATTATATGTATACGTCATGACCTGTCTGTATATTATAACAAAAAATGCAATAAAATATGAATTTTCAATAATTTACAATGTGTAAAGTGTTTTTTTTTTCACATTTTAACATGCGAGCAATTGCGGTTGTATTTTGTATGGGGTGCGCTTGTTAAAAAAATTAGAGATGGGGTCTCGTTACATTTTCTTTTGGGGAAAATTACGCGATTTTTAACAAACGCACCGCATACAAAAATCGTTAGTGCAGCATCATTGTTCACATTATAATTGAAATGGGAACAATATTGCTGCATTAACAAACCAAAAAAAAGAAAAAAAATTGTTTATTTTTTTTATAAATGTTTTTAAATATTTTTTTAATTTTTTTACAAACGTTTTTCACATTCGTGTTTGGTATCGTTGGAATAGCCATGCTCTGGCTGATCCAACAATACCAAACTTTAACCCCTAGCTGCCATGGATCGGGAGATAGGGGGTTCATTTTGGAACCCCCTCTCCACCATTGGTGGCAGCTTGGGGTTAACTCCAGGACTGGCGTCATCGTGCTATGCACGATGACGCCAGTCCTCAGGGGGAGTTACCGGAAGCTTGGCCGACATCCGACATCCTCATGGATATGCCCCAGCTCCTCGTGGATATTGCCCCAGCTCCTCGTGGACATGCCCCAGCTCCTCGTGGACATGCCCCAGCTCCTCGTGGACATGCCCCAGCTCCTCGTGGACATGCCCCAGCTCACACATGGATTTGCCCCAGCTCCTCGTGGATATGCCCCAGTTCACACATGGATTTGCCCCAGCTCCTCGTGGATATGCCCCAGCTCACACATGGATTTGCCCCAGCTCCTCGTGGATATGCCCCAGCTCCTCGTGGATATGCCCCAGCACATGGAATGCCCCAGCTCCTCATGGATATGCCCCAGCACATGGATATGCCCCAGCTCCTCATGGATTTGCCCCAGCACATGGAATGCCCCAGCACCTCATGAAAATGGCCCCAGCTCACCTCCGCTGCCTTTTTCGCTCCCTCAGAGCGTCCGGCGGCGCAGAGCTTGGGCGCTCGCCAGGGGAGCCACGTGACCAGCTGCGATTGGCTGGTGACGTGTTTCCTCCAGGCGAGCGTCGAAGCTGCATGCTTCGGACGCTCGCAGGGAGTGAAAAACGCGGCGGAGGGTGAGACACCCGCCTAGGGTGACGGTGTCACCCTAAAGGCGGGTGTCACCTGGTGCGGGCCGCACCCCGCCCCCATGTTACGACGCCACTGGTATATACATTTAACGGCCGCACGCCCACGGACTTACTCTATCCAAACAAAGTTCAGAATGATGTGAAACATTGGGACTTTTTGGATAGATTTCGATTTTCGACTATCCAGAAGTTAAAAAAATAAAAAAGGTCGAAATCTAATGCAAAAGTCCCGATGTTTCACATCGGGATGTCAGATATTAATAGGCTTGTGCACTGATTTTTTTTTCGGTTAGATTAGATTTGTTCTGATGTTTAAAATTTTTGATTCGGCTCGTTTCAACCGATTTCTGTTTCGATTCGGTTTGGTTTGGCTCGTTTATCGTGTAATTTTTTTTTTGAATATCGACCATTTTTCGTATTTTCGGGTCAGTTTGCTGGTTTTTTGTATCAACTTTTCGTGATTTCGGAATTTTTCATTTTTTTCGGAACGTCTGTTCTCCTCGTTTCAAAGCTGTCTAACTCTATTCGTTTTGACGCGTAAACTACTATGGTTTTTTTTTATACTTTATATATTTTTTATAATAAATTTTTGGTTTGTTTTTCGGATCCGATAATTCATTCTGTCGATACGATAATTCTGGCGATTCTATCGTGTTTTTTTTTATTAAATAAAGATCCTTTTTTTCTTATGAATATACATTTCACAACTTTATTTATTTAATCACATTAAAAAAATGGTATGAAAGCCAAGGAACAAAAAAAAAGAACAAAACTATTTAAAAAACGGTAAACTGACCCGAATGGTCTGACTTTAAAGATAAAAACCAGAACAAAAAGTTTTTAAAACGGAAAAAGTAGTTGATCAAAAGGATCTGAAATTAAAAAAAAAATGATTTAAAGGTTTCAGACAAAAAAAAATTAACCGTTTCGCTGCTGAGGCATTTCACGGCTTCCCTTCACGCCTGTGTGCGGCACTGCGGTCTGCTGCTGAGCTAATTTTTAACAGTTTCGCTCCTCTTGTTTAAACGCGTTTTGAAGCCTTCTTTTATAATATGACCCCGACATGTTATATATCGTTCTTTCCGGCAGAATCGGCAGATGATTCATAATATATCATTATCATATGTATGCGTCATGTCCTGTCTGTATATTATAAAAAAAAATGCAATAAAATTAGAATTTTCAATGTTTGTTTTACAAGGTGTAAAGTGTTTTTTTCACATTTTATCATGCGAGTGTTTGCGGTTATATTTTATGAGTTGCGTTTGTTAAAAAAAATTGAAAAGGGGACTTGTTATATTTTTTTGGTGAAAATTACACAGTCACATTCATGGCCACAAATATGTTGACAAATTTATGACAAAGGGTCCATAGAAATGTCAATAAATTTATGTACATATGATTTTAACAGTGTGGACTGGAAACCAAGCAATACATAATTAACTTATTAACGTAAAGCAACGCACACAACAGGAAAATATATAAAAAAATAGAAAATTTATTTACATGGGGAAGGATGGCAAACTGCCCAACGGGGGCACAAACAACACAAACAAACATACAAACAAACATCTTCCAGTCTAAGCCAGGCGATAATAATTACTGGCATTTGAGGAGATGTTGGAGCTGGTCCGCATCTTCGATAACAAGGAATATGACTGCAGTAAGGGCCCTTACGCAGGAAGAGTAATTTGAGAAAGGATCGGAACAGAGAAGTTACGCGCACCACCATCCTAGAGTGTTTGGGAAGGACGGTACGAAGGACCAGATCAGAAAACGCTGGTCCGACCCAAAGCAGGCGAGCAGGAGCAGCTGAGGCAGTTGTTGCTCTTCTTACTGCCGCTCAAGCATGTCCGCGGTGTTGACTAGCTGCTCACGGAGGACCTGCAGCAGTTCCTGGATGTTGTCAATGGTCCTGACTGCCAGGCGAAGCTGCTGACCAATTGCCTCCGAGTCCCGAGGTCTGGCTTCTCCTTCTATATATCCAATAAATGAAAGAAGGAAAATACAGTAAGTAAAGCAGGTTTCTATTTTTGACTGAAAGTCTTGAAAAATATAACAGTAGTATATACCAGTGCTGGCAGCTTCCTGAGGCTCCTCCTCCTCCTCCGACTGATCCCCCACGACCACCGTCAGCATATCCAGGGCTATATGTAAGAAATTAAAGAAATAAAAAATACAGTAAACAACAAAACTGATTTATTTTTGAACAAAAGTCGATGCAAAATACAACAGTAAAAAAAAAAAAACCTGGACTGGCGGCCTCTGGCTCCCTCTCTTCCTCTTCCTCCTCCTCCTCCTCCTCTTCCTCCTCCTGCACCTCTTGTGCTATACATAAAAAAATTTAATTAAAATACAGTAAACAAAAAATGTTTCTGTTTTTGACCAAAAGTCGTTGCAAAATAAAACAGTATATACCAGCGCTGGTGGACGCCCGTGGTTCCTCCTCCTCCTCCGGGGCACTGGTGCCCGCCGGGGCAGATTCGGCGGCCTTCTTCCTGTCTTCTGCCAAATTCAAAAAATAACACGTAAATAATGCAGACTGGAAAAAATGGTATATCTATACACTATATTGCCGAAAGTATTGCGACACCCCCTCCACTACCCCACTACCAGAGGCCTGTTCAGTACCTCAGCAGCTGCTGAATTGCTGCAGCAGTGTCGTTGAACCCTTTGGATGCGAATTTTGAATCCAAAATGGCCGATGATTTCTTAATGAAAAATTCAGATTGTTTTTTCGGATCACTCGGACAAAATATAAATAAAGAGAAGCAGTCAGCACAATTCCGTTTTGTAGGCACACACCACAAATGATAGTTTTTAATGAATAAACGTTATGTTTACTTCTGAAACAATAATATATAATTTGAACTGTAATATATGTCTATGTACAGGGGAAATAATAAATAAATTTTGTGCTTTGGTTAACAGAAACCGCAAATTAACATTGCTGTACGGAATTATTACTTGCTTCGAGGCGGCGGCCATCTTGCTGTACGGCATTGTTACTGCTTCATGGCGGCGGCCATCTTTAAAACGTCACACTCAGCATCTCCTCGGGTCGCTGCAAGTGCTAGGTTAGCATGCTGAGCGGTTGAACGGCGTTCAATGGCAAGTTGCTAACTTAGCACTTGCAGCGGCTGAGGTATTGAACAGGCCTCAGCTTGACCCCCCCCCACTACCCATCTCATACATATATTGCACACAGACATATATTACCGTTCATTTATATATTTTTTTCAGAAGTAAACATTACGTTTTTATTCAATAAAAACTATTATTTGTGTTGTGTGCGTACAAAACGCATTGTGCGACTGCTTTTAGTTATTTTATAGAAGGCCTCAGCCTCCGTTTCACTTTCAGTTTCTGCTAATAAAACTGGATATTGCAGAAACAACAGAAATCCACCATTTTGTTTTGAAATTTGCATCTAAAGCATTCAGTGTCACTGCTGCAGCAGCTGCATTGAACGCAGCTCTGTTATGCACTTTCAAGAAGAACTACATGTCCCATCCTTGTTGTGCTACACTACCACTTAGCAGAGACGCAGAGATTTTTATTGATGCGCAGGTGGGAGGCCAATATTGGGCAAGCTGCGGGTCTTCTCGTATGCATCACTCAATCACAACAACCCCCCCCCAGCACACTACAGACTATACACACAGTGCCAAAAGAAATCCAGCATTGTAACTTCATCTACATACATCAAATGTCACAATTTTCACGAATACGTAAAATCACAAAGGAAGAGCTATGGCAAAAATGCTTGTATGACGAGTCGTGAAAACGCAAAGCTATACACAATCACATTGCATGAAAAAAGGACTAGATAAATCAACGTATTTCTGTGCACATTAGCACATGCAAGCACATTATTATTATTATACAGGATTTATATAGCGCCAACAGTTTGCGCAGCGCTTTACAATATAACGTGACACTTACGTTTCGCTATGACGCGGCGGAGGTGCCTCAGCTGCTTCTGTTCCCGCACCTTCAAATCGGACCAGCGTTTCCTCAGCTGATCCTTCGAGCGTTCCTTCCCAAAATTCTCCAAAATGGTGGTGCGTAGCTTCTCCAAGATCCGATCCTTCCTCGCGTTACTCTTCCTGCGGTACGGGCCCCTACTACAATCATAATCCTTGCCATCAAAGATGCGGACAAGCTCCAACATCTCCTCAAATGACATATTTGTGGCTCGCTTCACTTTCTTCCTGGGTACTGGTACTTCTGGTGATGACGAGGTAGTATTACTGTGTGCAGCGGCCATTTTGTTGAATAATAACAACAACAATATTTTGTTCAAAAGTTGTCAATAAAAAGTGCTCAATAAAGTTACGATATTCGCCGCGCGCATGCGCGACCCGCGGTCGAATCGAATCTGCCCAAATACGAAAATTCCTATCGGATCATGGAAAAATTAAACTTTACAGAATCAGCGATATAACAGATAATAGTTAAATAATACGATGTCCAGACTTACCGAAATGGAACCGAAATCCCGAATGGAACTGAAATCATGAATAGACTATATAGAGGGAAAGTAAATTTCGATTTGACACATTTCAAAGTCCATTCGAAAATTCCGAAAATTTTTTCGATTTGGCTCGGAAAACTTTTCGGATTTCGGAACAATTTTTCGTTTTTTGGAAAGTCTGTTCTCGTTTCAAAGCAATAGATTTCGATTTGACACATTTCAAGTTCATTCGAAATTCCGAAAAAATTTCGTTTCGACTCGGAAAACCTTTTCGATTCGGACATTTTCGGGTCTAAATATTTTCGGAATTTCGATCGAATCGAAAGACCCGAATCGGGAAATTTCGTGAAAATTCCGAAATTCCGAAACCCGAAACGCACATCCCTAGTCTGAATACACAATACACCAGACACACATAAATAAGTGAAAAACAATGATTCAATTAAACCTGATTGAGAGAAATCTGCATCATGCTTAGAGAATCCTAATGGATTCTCTCCACATCAATTACAAAACGAATACTCCCATAAACCCAAGAAGAAAGTTGAATCAATATATACCTATAGTGATAAAGGAAATAAGATAAAAACAAATAACCAGAAATGATCGATTAACCAATACATATTTTAAATATAATAAAATTGGATAAATGTTATATTTATTTAAGAAGTTATTCTCGGTGTATCAAAAACTGCCTATGTTGAAAAGATAGAACCGCAACTAGCCTCTGAAAGCGGTGCCAATTCTAAACGAAAAAATCTCTAGGAAAGGAGACAAATCAAAATCTCTATTCAGTCCACGGGGCTCAATAGTATTGAGCCGATGTATCCAAAAAAGTAATTTCTTATTTGAAGCCCGTTCTCTATCACCACCTTGGATAGATTTGTTTACTGCATCAGTCACTTGAAACCTCAATTGAGAGATTTTGGGACCTGCAGGAACAAAATGGTTAGGTATGGGTAGTTCAGTTCTTTTTAAACGATTATCCGACTTATGTTTAGTGATCCTATTTTTAATTTTCTGTGTGGTTTCTCTTACATAAATCCACGTACATGGGCACTTAATCAAATAAATTACATATTGGGAATTACACGTAAAATATTGTTTGATCTTAAATTTATGGCCGGAGTGGGGATGTACAACTGAATCACCTTTGATTATGGCATTACAACAAGAGCAGTTCAAACAAGGAAAAGTACCCGTCTAGGACTGCCAAAAAATGGTGTAGTACCACTAGTGTCACGGACCTCTGCTTGCACCTATGTCTCTCCTTAAGGAATGTACTTTCTTATAGGACATTAATGGTGGCAAGCGGAGTTCCGGAACCATAGGGTATGTGTCTCTCAAAATGTGCCAATTTTTACAAAATACCTGTCTCAAGGCTTTTGAGTGGGTCCCAAACCTGGACACAAAAGCCAATCTATTTTGCTTTTTTTTTGAGGAGCCTCCATCCGTGGTCTGTTTCGCACATAAGTCAATTCATTGTGGAGAAGTTTTTTTGGGATAACCTCATTCACTAAATCTCGTCACCATCTCGCCCAGTCTCTGTTCACGTACCTCAGAATCACTCACAATTCTTTTGTACATTTTGCACACTCCCTTCACCTTCTGAGGCTGACTCGCCCGAGGTCAAATCTATAGTGGAAACTTTGGTTTTATAAACCCGTGGCTTGGGGCGTCTGAAGGAGGGATGTGAATTATCCCCACTCAGCCATCGATAAACCCTATGTGATGAGTAATCATAATTCACCCGCACTCACTCCATATTAGTTTGTGGTACTCTTGTTAAATTGTAAATTTTGAAAAAAATTATCGTGTGTGTGTATATATATATATATATATATATAATTTCAAATCTAGCACTCCAGGATCTATCAAGGTGCTGCGTTAGGCACTATAGGCCAGTTAGTCTTACGTCAGTAGTGGGGAAATTAATGGAAACCATGTTAAAAGGAAAGGATTGAACATCTAAAAACAAAGATTACAGGATCAGAAACAACATGGGTTTACCTCAGGGAGATCATGCCAAACTAATCTTATTGATTTTTTTGATTGGGTATCAAAAATATTAGACACAGGTGGTGCAGTAGACATTGATACTGTTCCGCATAGAAGGCTTATCAATAAATTGCAATCTTTGAGCTTGGATTCCAATATTGTTGAATGGATTAGGCAGTGGCTGAGTGACAGGCAACAGAGGGTTGTGGTAAATGGAGTTTATTTGGCGCAAGGTCTTGTTACCAGTGGGGTACCTCAGGGGTCAGTACTTGGACCCATTCTCTGTTTTTATTAGTGATATTGCAGAAGGTATTAATGGTAAAGTATGTCTTTTTGCTGATGACACAAAGATTTGCAACAGGGTTGACGTTCCTGGAGGGATCAGCCAAATGACAAATGATTTAGGTAAACTAAAAAAATGTTCGGAGCTGTGGCAATTGAGTTTTAATGTGGATAAGTGCAAGATAATGCACCTGGGACGTAAAAACCCAAGGGCTGAATATAGAATATTTGATACAGTCCTAACCTTAACATCTGAGGAAAGGGATTTAGGGGTTGTTATTGCAGAGGATCTAAGGGTAAGTAGTCAATGTAATAGAGCAGCAGGAAATGCTGGCAGAATGCTTGGTTGTGTAGGGAGAGGTATTAGCAGTAGGAAAAGGGAAGTGCTCATGTCACTGTACAGAGCACTGGTGAGACCTCACTTGGAGTACTGTGTGCAGTACTGGAGACCGTATCTCCAGAAGGATATAGACCTCTTAGAGCGAGTTCAGAGAAGGGCTACTAAAATGGTGTACGGCTTGAAGGAGAAAAGTTACCAGGAAAGGCTTAATGATCTTAACATGTACAGCTTGGAAAAAAGACTAGATAGATGAGATATGATAGCAACATTTAAATACGTAAAGGGAATCCACAAGGTAGAGGAAGGGAGTATATTTAAAAGGAAACAAAGTAGCAAAACAAGAGGACATAGTCTTAGATTAGAGGGGCAAAGGTTTAAAAGTAACATCAGGAAGCATTATTTTACTGAGAGGGTGGTGGATACATGGAACAGCCTTCCAGTTGAAGTGGTAGAGGCCAAACCAGTAATTGAATTTAAGCAGGCATGGGATAGGCATAAGGCTGGATTTACCATAAATCCAGGTAAAGTATCCAGGTAAAGTATCCATGTAATTGGGCAGACTAGATGGGCCGAAAGGTTCTTAACTGCCGACGTTTTTCTGTTTCTAGGCTATTGATATATCAGGAAACAAGCGGCACTCTCGAGTCTCACCACAATATGGGGAGACCCGAGAGTGCCACTTGTTTCCAGATAGAGAGAGAGATATATATATCTCTCTTGAGGTTGCTTCTCACTGCCTTCTTATCTGCATAAGTGGCACCGCAGTGCATTCCATGTGTTAAAAGTGCATGGACAGTGAGAATATGCACATGGATTGCTTGTCTGTGGCCATAGTGTCTATGTACTAATCTGAAGTGTTTTAAAAGTTTTGATTTTTTTATGTGTGTAATGAGCCACAATCTCTGTACAACCACTTGTGGGACTCCAGAGGCATAACTCCTAAACTCTGGAGGTGAGAAAAAAGGATGTTAGTCACCAATATGTTTTAAATATAATATAAAAAAATAATAAAACTAATAAACACTACCAACTAAACTGTAGTGTAAATATGTTGGATGGCCTAACCAACAAGCTTACTTTACTTGGCTAAATGCCATCTTATTTAAGGGTTAGATGTGTTTTAGTTCCATGTGTTTTTGGGTCTTTGCATAAAGTAAAAATGCTAAAGAGCATTGTTTAAAACCATTATTGGAAATTTTATGTAAGCCATAGGACAAAATGGCTTTATTTGCACATGTAGTGCTCACCCCCGAAGGAGCCGCTGTATATCCTCGGAATTTCTGTCTTACCGCTGTAATAAGCAGCAACCTGAGAATCCACAGCACACCTTGATCTATTTTAAAAGTGATCTTTTACTGAGTGCAAGCAATATAGATAGTCACACATGTAAATGGAACTTTCCACTCTGCACAGTGCGATATCAGAAAAGCAGGAAACCCAAACATAAGTAATGGTGATTTTAAAGATTCTAATCCCCCGAATTTGCTGCACCGTAAACAAATATCTCTATACTTTAGTTCAAATGTACCCGGGTACCTAAACCACTGGCCAGGGGCAGTTTCTTCGGCTAGCCAATGTTTGGGCCCAAAATGTAAACGGAAACACAACCGGTGTGCAAAATCAAGAATAATCATAGGCCTGAGGCCTCTCTCCCATACGCCAAAGAAAGAAGCTTGTCTGTAGCCGATGGTACGTCAAAGGTCCCTTTCGGAGAAACACTGTCCGCCACCATACCGGAGCACAATATCACTAGGGGTTTGGGTCCCCAAATCCTGCTTCCGTCTGTCTGCATCGATCAGCACCAGCGATCCCCGCTCTGCCGGCAGTCACCTCGCTTGCGGTCCTGTCAGCTCACCTTCCAGACTAACAAACCCAGCGGTTCACTCAATGCGACAGCTGACCCTCCCGGACTGCCTCAGTGACCAATGCAGCAGTCTCCCCGCACTCCAGCATGCACGAGACTCAAAAAACCAAGAAGGGTAGACACCAGCTACCTAATAACAATTTTTTAAGGTGTACACAGAGACCACTTCACTACCGCATAAAAACACATGTATATTGAATTACTGGTTTGAAGACTACGAACCCTGCCCAAAATCTGGGATGGACTACGGAATGGAGTTGATATTGCGTGCGTTCAAACAAAGATGCTTAATGCCAAAAATTACTGCATCTCAAACCATCTTTTGCTGAAAATTGATGTTTAAATACTCTCACAGATAATTTACACTGTAGGGCAGACAAATCAAGCCACCTTTTAATTTTCAAGAGAGTATTGCAAAGGCTCTATAAACATTGACAAATCTTAATTGCAATTGCGAGGGTTATAGAGATAAGAGTAGTATAGATTGTCAACACAAACGCTAGCTGGTAAAGAGCGAGCCAAAGGATAGACTAATGCCCTTGTTGGTAGGGGCAAAAAACAATTTAACGTAGGCAAATTTCCAAACAACCACAACTGTTAAAAGACCTAACCGACATGTTTTGCCGCCTCAGACCGCGGCTTTTTCAAGAGATGAAAACCTCTTCACTGCCATTCCTTAAATAGTAAACATTAATTTACGTACGGAGGATCAGCGTTTGTCCCCACCTACTTCGTACATTGCGTCAACAGGCTCGCCTCTCACGGAGGGAATCCCCTTTCAATGACGTTTAACTCCACTGTATCCATCCAATCAGTGGGCTGACGCTGGTTAGTGAAGGCGTGGTTTGAAATATTCATAACAAAAAGGCGCCGAGTGTTGCCTAGCGACAGTACACGCCATACTCGCAAGAGCGTATTAACTCCTCACGGGAGAAAACAAGGGAGAAAAAAATAAGATAACAGAAGCGTATATAACCTGATCTAGTTAAACCTTTTAGTACTAAAAGATAGCGTTCAATTGAACATCGGGCGCCATACAGTCACCCTTGTTCGTTGCCATTCCTCAAAGGGCAGGTTACCATACACAGAATAAAACATGTCTCTCCACCCATTTTACGTATTAGCATACTTGAGCCCGCTCCTTGTAGGAAATCCTATCTAAGAGGCATACGGCTCCACCACACGTCTAGTGGAGAGCCGACGTCAGTTAAAGGGACACTCTAGGCAACATGACCACCTAAGCTTTTTTAGGTGGTCATGATGCCCTGAGTATGCCCTCGCCTTTCCCCCCTTCCTCCGCTCACCCGATCTGCTAAAACAGCTGAGAGACGCGGAGTAGTTTTCTCCGCTCTCCCAGCTGTCAGTCAGCAGAGCGGGATTCATATTTTCCGCTTCTGCCGACTATTGCCGAGTAGGATACGTCATCGCGCTTTCAGCGCGATGACGTCTCCAACTCGCCGCAGTAGCTGGCGGGAGTGAGCCGTCAGCTGCTGTGATTAGTGTTACGCGCATCATCTTGCGCATAACACTAGACGAGGAAGGTGGAGCGGTCAAAGAAGGTGGAGCAAACAAGCCGAGTTCTCTGCTAGGTGCGACAGATGAGAGAGAACAGCGCCTAGCCCGAACTTGAAGAGCAGCAGAGTAAAGAAGTCTCATTTACACTTTCTTCTCGGTTAGTTTTTGCAATATATATATTTTTTTTAACTAAATTTTTTTTGATTAAGTGGTATTATTTTTTTTTTTTTCACTTTTTTGTTAAATACTCATGTTTATGTAAAAACTTTTATTCTATTAAATTTCTGGTAATAAACGTATTTAAATTTTTTAATTTATTAATTACTTATTACGTTTGTAATATAAAATAAATATTTTTTATGTATTTTTGTGACACACTTGTCACTCTCCAAAAATAATACATCCACACATTTTTAACCTTCCCGCAGCCTGCCTAGGCCCTTCTTTGCAAGCAAAATTTACGCTGTGTAGAAGTGGCATCTCCACAATATCTATTTTGAGGTGCAAGCAGCAAAATGAACTCTTTATTAAAGCCAAAGCATTTGAGTCCCCCCCCCCACTCCACCAAGCCTCATTGTCCAAAAAGAACATGTTTTAAACAAACACAATACATGAGTCATTCATCAGTCTCTATATAGATGGCAACCAGCAGGATAAGCACACATTGGTACAATGGACTGATGATTTGACGAGATTAATACACAGATAAATCTTTTATGGTTTGGGAAGGGTTGGTGAGACAAACCAAAGGAAAAAAATACAATACAGTTCATGTGTTTTTTGTGCTTTAAACTAATCTACTATTCATAAGGTCTAAATTGTTAGACAGGCTACTTTTTCCAACAATTAAAATATTCACCATGAAACTGCCTGTTTTGGAAAACTCTAAATTTAAAAGGAATACAGAGGTACATGTAGATAGGGCTGAAAAAAAACAATAGTATGTATTAAAACGTACAGTTAATAATTAACCACTGCTGTCCCCATCCGCTCACCCAACTACTTGCAAAAAAAACCTTTATGGACGCACAGGCTTTCAATATACTAGGCGTAGGTGACGTGCGCCGCTCTTCCTCACTCATTTCACAATGAGTGTGCAGAGTGCATAGAATGGATGACGTCTCCACCTCTCCTCAATATTTTGCGGGTGCAAGACAGTGGCAGCACCCGCCAGCTATGATTAGTGCATTGTGCATGTTTTGCCTTGCACATCACTATTCAAATTTGGTTTTTAAAACAGAGCACTGCAAAGTTTGCATCTATCCTTCATTGTAATTTTTCATCTATCCTTCTTTGTAACTTTTCATGTATCTTTTTTTGAAACTTTGCATGTATCATTCATGTTCATCTTACATGTATCCTGTATTGGAATTTTGCATCTATCCTGCAATGGATCTTCCCTTTTTTTTTTGTATACATTAAATTATATTCCAACTAAATTTATAACATTTTTCAGTGTATTTAAAAACCAGAACTAAACCATGTGCATTGTTGTCGGATGCCAGAATTATGATGGGAGAAGAACAAGAGAAAGGGTTGTCACTTTGCACAGCTTTCCAAAAGATGTTCGAAGAGCAAACACCTGGCTACAATCCACTAATGACCACTTTGAGGATATCGATGAGACAGTAAAATTTTTAACACAAACAAAAGAAGGCCAGAGACTTAAAATTTGCTCGGATCATTTCACTCAAGATTGCTTCAACATGTTAGAAAAAAGGAAGTTATCTAAAAATGCAATCTCAACCATTTTTAAAAAAAACACAACATCAATTTGTGTTTTGGACATCCCTCAAATTACAAATCATTATTCAGGAATTAGTGCTTCTGGCCCATCTATTTTTTTTTTACAGAAGAGGCAGACAGACCGACACTTCATCATGACGTTGCTGCGATTTTGATAGAAGATCATGACTACACTACGGGCTCACAATATAAAATACCAAACAGATTTTGTCTTCTGGTTCGCAAACATCAGTTTTGACGCTAAACAAATCTGTTTCGACAAAAAAAGGCTTTGCGCAGAGGACTGTTTCAACGCAGACAGAAAAAAACATTTTAAAAGACGCGTTCACCTCTACACGTGATATTTTGTCAACTAGTGATGCATGGTGCTGGGTTGACTCATCGGAAGAAATTGGAACAGAAATGCCTGTCGTGCAAACTATAAACACTGGACAACTTGCTTTGTGTGTTGCGGAAGATTCATTACCTGCAACAGTTACCGTGGATTTTGAAATTCAAACGCTGGATGATAATTATTCACCAGTTTCAAATGTAATGGAATTGTCACCGATTTCAAACATGCCGATTAGTGACATCTCAACTCTGGACACATCACAGTTCGATCCTCTCTATGTCCCTGACACCACTGAAGAAAGCATAGATGTCGGTGAAAAGTCCTTGCAATCTGAACCAACTATTGAAGATTATGTTTTAGAGAAAAAGTTTATTGTTTTTGAATCAAATTTAGATGAACTTTTGAAAAAAAAATCAACAAATGCACAAACATAGTTCCTTGTGACGCTCCGATTATGTCATTTGAGAAAGAAACAACAGGGTGTTTAGTGAGGGTTTATTCCATATGTGAGGAAAATCACAAATGCTTTGTATGGAAAAGCCAACCAATGATTGGAAGGAGATCCATTGGCAATATATTGGCCAGTTGTGCAATACTTTTTAGTGGATCGCATTTTGAAAAAATGAATGAATATTTTAAATTACTTGGAGTGCCTTTCATCTCGCGATCTGTACATTACGTCTATCAAATTTTTTTTTATTTGCAATTATTGATAATCATTATGAAAACGAACCAATCAAGATCACCGACAATTTAAAGGGCAAAGCAATTTGTATCACTGGTGATGCTCAATGTGACAGCCCAGGTTTCTCTGCAAAGTATTGTACCTACACATTCATCGAATATGACTCCAAAAAAATTGTTGATTTTTCAGTAATCCAAGTGAGTGAAGCCAAATCATCAGTTGCCATGGAGAAAAAAACGTTTATGCGTTCACTGGACAAAATATTATCCGAAGGATTTCAAATTATAATTATTGCTACGGACAGACACGTTGGCATCCGTAAATTAATGCGCGAAAAGTATGGCCATATAAATCATCAATTCGACATCTGGCACTATGCAAAATCGATGACTAAGAAATGGAAAAAAATGTCAAAGCCAAACGCTTCTAGAGAGCTCGCCCCATGGACAACTTCCGTAGTAAATCACTTGTGGACATGCTGCTCTATTTGCAAAGGGGATACAGAACTACTGAGAACGCTGGAGATCATTACTGTATCATATTGTAAATGAGCACTCCTGGGAATCAGATGGAGAGGAAAAACACTGTGACCATGCACCGATATTAGAAAATGAAGTTAGAATGCGTAAGTGGATACAGAAAAGAAGTGCAAATTCTAATAAAGTGGTTTCATTTGTGACAGATCAACGAATGGACAAAGACTTACAACACTTGTCATACTTCTGTCACACAGGCGATTTGGAAGTCTACCACAGCATGGTTCTGAAGTACCGTCCAAAGAGAGTGCACTTCACTCTAAATGGAATGATTGCACGAACCAAGTTGGCAGCATTGGCGCATAATTTCAATGTTGGACGTCAACAAGCCACTGTAATGAGAGCTCAAACAGGGACGAGCGAAGTTGGCTCTCTACGTTTCAAACCTTTTTTTCCAAAAAGAACTAAGCAGTGGCAAGTTAAAAAAATTTATGAACCCACGATGACTATACACTTATTTACAATGATGTCTGATGTACTGAAATATGCCTCGAGAGAAATTGACTTGCAGTGGACGCCAATAAAAACAAAAATTCCTCCAAACATTGCCTCCACCCCGAGACCAACAAGTACCTTAGTTGAGAAGCATATGTCACGCTTTGTGCAATAAATAATTTTAAAAAATGGTTACAATGTTCTATATTTTTGATCGTTTTTATCTAAAGTTTTATTTATCTAGAAATTGCAATTTTGTTAAATTACAATGTGTTGTAAGTAAATTATATTATATTTGTTATTTTATTTAATTTTAATTTTTTTTTTAAATTGCGTATTATAATTGTATTTTTTTAATTGATTACAATGTATTTATTTATAGTTAAAATGGACAGAGCACTCAAAACCGTATATGTAGGTTGAGTGTTCTGATTGTCATGCGCGTTATGACACTTCACCTTGCTCTGCTGGTTGTCGGTTTTTGTATGTGTAATACAGCCCTACGAGTGGCAGCCTGTTGCAACAACCACTCAAACAGTACAGTGCATAGTGAATGCACTGTACTGTTTTAATCAATGTTTTTTTTTGGAAATTGTAAGCACCTTTGCATCAGTGTGTTCAAAAAATTTATAAAGGAAAAAGAGGTAAATTTTTTATTTTCAATATTTTAATATATTTAAAAAAAATTAAATAGTATTTTTAAATATTTAAAAACAATACCATTTATAATAACGTATATATAATTCTGATTATCACACGATTTATTAAACTTTTTAAAATTTTATAACAAACAACTAAAAAAAGTCAACAGCATTGCCATCAGCATTGGCATCAATAAATCCAAGATAAATGTTGTCAGGTGAAGGAAAAGCTTCACGTATATGATGCACAACACATGACGGAATGGGCTGGCTTCTTCTGGGTCCTAGATATTCATAAACCCACATGGTGAATGCCCTGTATGTGGTTTTCCGGAAATCATTAAAAAGAGCAAAATATTATTTTTTTTGGGTTATAAAAAAAATAAACTTCTAGTAAGGTCTAAAAATATACAAAGACTAATGTAAATATTTTGCAGTACGTTGATATATACTGGCCAGGTGCATTACATTGAATGTGTTGCTCTGTAATACAGCATTTTACATAATTTTGTAATGCCCTAATAAAAAAGCTGTACGTAATAATTACTCACCTTTCCTCCATCTGTGAGACTGAACGTAATCGTTTCCGCTGAAAGCTCATGCCATAACGATACAAGTCGATCACATTTTCACGGTCAACCAAGCGTTGATTGACGTAAACGTCTTCACAAATACACGGAGTTTTCGAGAAATTGTTCTTTTATTTTTTCTATTTCTTGGCAGCATATGCTTTCTTCCATTGTTGGCATTTGATGGCATTTTCCACACAAACACCAATCTGTGTTAGACAGTCTTTCTTCAACAATTGGTTGTGGCACATCAAGCACATCATTATATCTTGGATCAGTGCGATTAGGATCCAGATAAATTGTAGGTTGATTAACCATTGACTCTATCAGCGCCAAACGCTATCAAGAAAAAAAGTAAAATTTCAAGGTGAATAGTTCAACTTTTAAATATTTAATAAAAAATAAAAAAATACCCGTCTCTCAAGTTCTTCTTCGCAAACAATAGACTCGTTGTGTCTCTCCATTGTAACGTTTCTGTTAATGACAATTTACTTTCAAAAATATATTGTTTCATATAACCTTATGTACAACAACCTCTCAATATCAGTCTCCTTACACTTATTGCCATTCCATTTTGCAAAGACTGCACTTTCAGTGTGCTGTCATGCGAGGCAATCAGTGCAAGCGAATGCTGTTTTCTGCAGACACTTTACACCGCATATTTTTTATTTATAAATGTATATTTACACAAATCTATTTAGTTGGTTATTGAAAAATCCATGTTTATCTGTCCTCCCTCTTCTTCTGATGCTGCACGATGTTGGACGAGAAGGCCTGGCTCTCAGTTTCCGCTCTTAATTCATCCCAAAGGTGTTCGATCGGGTTGAGGTCAGGAATGTGCAGGCCAGTCAAGGTCATCCACACCAGACTCTGTCATCCATGTCTTTATGGACCTTGCTTTGTGCACTGGTGCACAGTCATGTTGGAAGAGGAAGGGGCAGCTCCAAACCGTTCCCACAAAGTTGGGAGCATGTAATTCTCCAAAATGTCTTGGTATGCTGAAGCATTGAGTTCCTTTCATTGGAACTAAGGGGCCAAGCCCAGCTCCTGAAAAACAACCCCACACCATAATCCCCCTCCACCAAACTTTACACAATGCAGTCAGACAAGTACCGTTCTCCTGGCAACCGCCATACCCAGACTCGTCCATCAGATTGCCAGATGGAGAAGCTCGTTTCGTCACTCCAGAGAACGCGTCTCCACTGTTCTAGAGTCCAGTGGCGGCGTGATTTACACCACTGCATCCAACGCTTTGCATTGCACTTGGTGATGTATGGCTTGGATGCAGCTGCTCGACCATGGAAACCCATTCCATGAAGCTCTCTGCGCACTGTTCTTGAGCTAGTCTGAAGGCCACATGAAGTTTGGAGGTCTGTAGCGATTGACTCTGCAGAAAGTTGGCGACCTCTTTGCACTATGCGCCTCAGCATCCACTGACCCCGCTCCGTCAGTTTACGTGGCCTACCACTTCGTGGCTGAGTTGCTGTCGTTCCCAATCACTTCCACGTTCTTGTAATACAGCTGATAGTTGACTGCAATATTTAGGAGTGAGGAAATTTCATGACGGGATTTGTTGCACAGGTGGCATCCTATCGCAGTTCCACTGAGCTCGTGAGAGCGACTCATTCTTTCACAAATGTTTGTAAAAACAGTCTGCATGCCTAGGTGCTTGATTTTATATACCTTTGGCCATGGAAGTGATTGGAACACCTGATTCTGATTATTTGGATGGGTAAGCAAATACTTTTGGCAATGTAGTGTATATCCGAAATGAATGTAGCAAAGGTAAAACCCTCATTTAATCCTCTAGGGTACAAAGTACACATTTCATGGATCCAGAACGCTTCTCTTCGGTGTAGTCGTAAATCAAGATTTCCACGGCGTGGACCCATTGATACTTGCTTAATTACTTGGAACCTTAAAACATCATGATCAATTTTAAGGTGTCGCACGAATATATCTGACGGACCTGACCAAGTATCCGTAAACGTAGGGGTCTGATGGTTTTTCCCACATAGTTCTTCCCGCACGAACATGTCATTAAATACACTACACCCTTGGAACTGCAATTAAAATTTTTTTGTTTTATATTCTTTAGACCTATCTGAGCTGGACCATACTCCTGTTCCATGTGTAATGTGCTCACAGGCCTTGCATTGGCCACATTTATAGGTCCCCTTTAATGTTGTAGTTAGCCATGTATGTTTGGGAGGAGGTTTAAAAAAATGACTTAACGACCTGATCTCCTATATTAGAGCATCTTCTAGATGTAAAAGATGCCTTATCGGTACGTACCTTCGTAAGGTGACGGTCTTGCTTCAGTACAGGCCAATATCTATCACAGATATCCTGACGATATTCCATCCTGCATCAAAGTCACCAATAAGTCTTATTTTCTGTTCTGTATTGAGGGTCGAGTCTTTTAACAGTGTTGATCTCTATTGACAAAGCGCGATGGTAAGCCCTCTTTAAACATCTGTTGGGGTACCCTTTCTCACGTTACATTTTTCGTAGCATAAAATTCCTCATTAGAACATATTCGCCGTAGTCTCAAATATTGACCAACTGGGATACCCTTTTTCAAAGGTACAGGATGAAAGCTTTCCCAGTTGAGAAGACTATTTGTAGCAGTTGGTTTACAAAACAGGGTAGTGCTTAATGAGCCATTGATTTGTTTTGTGATGAAGTCTAGGAAGTTAAGACCCCTACTGTAATTCCTTAGTGAATTTCAAGTTGTTCATATTTAGTTTCTCAACAAACAGATGAAAGGTTTCCCTAGTTCCTGTCCAGACGACAAAGACATTCGCAATATACCTCTTCCACACCTTAATATAAGGATGGAATTCTACTATATCTATACCGAATACAATACGCTTCTCCCACCAGCCCAGAAATAGATAGGCATACGCTGGTGCCATTGCTGTCCCCATGACCGTCCCAGTGGACTGTTTGTAATAGGTACCATCAAATACAAAATAGTTATGGGATAATATGAATTGTATTAGCTGTAAAATGAACTCTGTTCTTGATGATCAGCCCCTCTGACACGTACATTTTTACACATTGTACTCCTAAATCGTGAGGGATGCTACTATACAGAGCTTCTACGTCGAGGCTACACAAGTAGCTTTCTGGTGATAACTGTAATGTTGAAAGAAATGTAAGCATCTCTTGAGTCTTTAATATAAGAAGGTAAATTTTGAACATAGGGTTGAAACAGGAGACTCCCTGACAGGCTGCCTTCTCTGTCCTCTCCTGGATTCTTGCTCATGCTGCTTCCTTATGCTGCACACACATGTCCCACAAACTACTCTCTGGCCCCCTCTTGTGGTGTTAACAGCTGCAGTCTCAAAGAAACAGGAATAACCACAGGGCTACACACTACAACTTGTTTGCACATAAATGAGTAAACTTTTACAAAATTATGTGGTCTTTTAATTAGTAAACAAATGATTGGGCTGCACACAAAATGTATAAGCAATATATGGGTGCTATCTGTCAGAGCAGCTAGCCCTTATTTCTGAGATGAGTATACAAGTAAACAAAGTCAAATGCACACCAGTAAGGAAAAAAGTTGTTTTATTAATTCCAGCAAACCAAAGATAAAAACAGTAGATAGTCAAGTGCAATGAATATGCCATTTTATACAGCACAGTTTGAAATGTCAGCCACAGATAATCCCACAAGACTCTATAATAGATATACAAAAGAAAATCAAAGTACTGAAAAGCTCACACTATATCAAAGAAGTTAAATAAATTGTGGTAACAGACTGCAAAAACGGCAACACTGCTATCTGCTAACTAAATACCTTATATATCCACTGACACTAACCAGCACAATAGTAGAATAGGGAGGCCAAGACCAGGTACCCCAGCGTTTCGGCACTAAGCCTTTATCAAGGGTTACACTTGTACTCACCGATGCAAATGTATTTATATAAAAATTTGGTGCTTCCAATTGACCAGGAACTTGTTAGTTGTCCCAGCACGCTGTTACAAGTGTCCACTTGTAATGACGTCAGTGATTCGCCTCCAGCCAACGGCACAGATGTCCACTGACATTTGATGGAAATGTGCGCATGCGCAAACCCAGACTGGGTGCATGTGCAACAGATTCCATCTCCGAAAACTACATAGCCTAGACTGACTGGATAGCAATGTTGTATTATAGTAAAAAAATCTATATTGATGCATAAGCATGTAACCAGAGAAAGAACCCCCTGAAAATTAAACTTAATGTTTCCAACTGCATTTTTTTTCCATACTTAACAGAAAACAGGGTAAAAAAAAAAAAAAGACGAAAAACTAAAAGTGTGAGAAAAGGACAAAAAATAATAAATGCTGAAAAATGAAAAAATGGAATATTACAAATCAAAAAAATACCCACAAGGTATGTAACACCATCTAAAGACATAACAAAAATAAAATAAGCAAAAACATGATTTAATATAATCTACGCTTACAGTGAACTACAGTCACATCACCATTAACATAATAGAAGCCAAGGCTATCACCGGTATTATAAAATATCATTGGGAATGACAACAATAAAACAAACTCTACGGTCTACCACATTATCCAAAGTAGAGATGAATGGGTCCAGAAGTATCGTATGTAAATAACGTCCATGCAGAGGGGTGCATTGAAGTCAGTAAATATTGATTGTAGTCGCTTGAATACCAAGTCCAACTGGTGGCAACCCTTCACCACATAAAGTATAATAAATTAGTCTCCTTCCATTATACACAAGTATGCCATTTTTCTAGACCAGATACCACAGATACCATCAGCTGAGGAGACAGCTGACTCCTTTTGAACAGATTTGCATTCGATCACAGCCACTTACACATGGTATATCTCAGATTCATTCGATCCTCCAGACAAACGCGGCAGACTCACCACTATCTTTTATGGGCAAATGGGAGACGATGTTAGAACTGACATTTCAGTGATAGGCAATGGACTAAGATCTGTGACCTGACACACCAGTGTTCAGTAACTAGCCAGACACAGGAGACCGCCTATAAGGCCCTAAATAAGCTTCATATTTGGTGGAACTGCTCCTTGATAAAACAGTATTGGGCTAAGGTGTATGAGATTTCACATTTTATAGACCCTCCGCCAGACTGTACACCTGCAACAATGTTGCTACACCATACTACAAGCTCAATAACCTGGTATAGACTATCTGCGCCCGTATGGTGAATACTGCTAAGGCACTTATTCCATTCTATTGGAAGCAACAGTTAGCCCCCCCTCTAACTTTATGGTACAAAAGAATAGAACTACGCTCTATTGAATATTTGTACTTTAGTACCTCCAGACAAATTTCACAAATACGAAGTTATATGGTCCAGATGGGTATTAACACTTTCACCAGAGTTTCATGCTTTAATCTGACTGCCAACCGTAGTAGGTAGGCTTAGATAAGAGAAACCAGAACGGACAGACAAACTTAACACACCTTATTATTTTTCTTTCCCCCACCCCCTTTTTTTTGTCGCTCTTTTTTTTCTTTTAGAATGCTTTCAGCAGATATGGATATGCTAAGAAACTAACAAAAGCGACAGAATTAGCAATGTGAAATATTTGTGTAAGATAATGTGTTTATTTTCTTGATACATTACTGGTTTATGTGTATGTTTTGATTGAATTGTAATAAAATAAATATTTTAAAAAAAAAATTAGACGCATCCCATTATCCTCCAAAATCTGGGTCAATCACATCAAGATTAAATGGAAGCCTGTAAAGAATTGAGGGAAAAAAAGAATAATAATAAAAGCTAAAAACCATACGCAAGGCAGGGTGTGCCAAATCAGCAGTCAAATAAGTTCGGAGATGGGTACCGTTCTTCATTCAGACCCAAAGGGACCAGTGTCTGTAGTAAATACATCCAGTGTAGTTCACGTTTCTTGAGTTAATTCTTACGATTCCCTCCACCTTTTAGAATGAGGCATCCTTTCAGTAATGGTGTAGCGAAGTTGTGCCACTGTGTGTCCAACTTCGAAAAAATGTCTGGACACTGGGTATTGCATTTTTTGTGTACGGATACTACTTTTATGTTCCCTGATAGACTTGAAATGGCCTTTGTCTGGCCCACGTAACCCAGACCACAAGGGCACATTTGAGTAGGTACACTACAAAATAAGGAAAAATTCTACACCCTGAGTGATATACTCCACCCTTGCTGGTCAGAATTAGCCTAGACAATGATTTAAACCAACAATCATCTTGTATTGTGCTATTGAATCCCCAGAGCATGTAGTGTGTAACTTTGCTTTAAAACCAAACTTTAATAAATGGCAGAGCGAATGCCCAACATAAATCCAATTCCCCAGCAGAGCAACTATGCCACTATTTGCTACAGGTCAAGTACCAACATAACTCCAGCAAGAATAAAATTGTGGGAAACCTCTCCTTTTAGGACACTGAATTTATTATATGTCACTTGTAGCGATCATAATATATTACTTGGTATTAGGTGGTTCCCACAGCATTGTAGCCAATCCTTTTAACTCCTTTATTTATGGAGCATTACATGGTACCAGCCGCAGGGCAAAGATCAATTGCTGGAGCACCACTTAATAAATAACCAATGGATGAAACCACAATTTAGAGGATATTGATTAACACAGCAGTTCTAAGATTCCTCTGCTTAACCGGTAGGAAATGGTGATATCTTCCCATAGGTGCATGTCCACAATGTGTTTTCCTTTCAAATGCATATTAGCATGTAAATATCAGTCCCCATAGCCAGCCAAGCATGAAATTCATATCAAGTTATTCAAGGTACAGGGTTGTACTCCGCTCCTTGTAATGGTCAGGTTCGTTTTTGCGGTCTATTAATGCATAAAATATATATCATATCTAAAGGTCAGACAGATCCTCCATTCTTTATATTGGGCGGTACATCAGCTGCTCAATCAGATGCCGTATTTCTAATTGCTTCCATATCAGAAAAATATTCCTACATAAAATGCTGCACTCTGATATGAACTATGTTCCTTACTATGGGTGGTAGTACACTATTGCCTTAAGAGCTTGTAGGTGCAGGAAGCATATTGGTGGATTGCCACTCTCGCTTCGTAAAGTGGCATAGCACTTCAAATATACCAGGTCATGACATTATTAAAAGCCGGCAAATAATAGTAAAATAACATAGCTGGTTTCACCGATACAGAGCCGGCTTCATCAGCGTGGTTACTAGTGAAGTCCCTCAATGAGTGTATGTCAATGTAGAGTACACTACGAAATCAGACTGGCAATCCACACGTGATTTGATTTCATATTATTTCCATGAACTTGGATGGGTAAAAAAAAAAACAAAAAAAAAGGACCTGTAAGTACACTTCGTACAACGACCACATTTATACATAACCTTCTGAGGTTGTAGTGGTGCGGGCCATTGAGCTGGTGTCTGTCGCGGAGTAAGAGCAAGAGTCATCGTTAGGAGCTCTGAAAGATTACACAAATGTCTGAGTGATCAATGGTCTCTCCTGAAACAGACCAAGCAATCTCCTGTCAGACTGTAAAATATGCCAGTGTTTGTGAATAATTCTTTTAACCCTAGAGGAGACGGCACTAAAAGTAGTAATACATGGCAATCTAGATGTGTGGTTACGCTTCTTAGGGAGCAATAGGTCAGTTCGTTCTCGTGTCTTCTGTTTATATTCTATAAGAGCTCCCCGGGTAACCACGGAATGAAAAGTTGTGAATTAACTGATCCCCTCTTCTATCATAGTCCACAATTTGGCTTGTGTTACACTTAGCTCGCAAGAATAGCCCATAGGGTACATGATAACATGTAACATAACATGTTTGGGGTAGAATGAATCTACTAAGTTCCCCCCTATTTGACCATACATGAGAGAATGATAATTTCATACCAATTACGATAATGGCAATGCTGTATTATTCCATATCAAATCACTCAAAAACCAACACATTAACACATAAAGGCAAAATAGACACAAACACCGTTTATAACATATTATCCAGTACACCTCTCTCTAATATAGATGTTTTTTGCAGACCCAATCATCACCGATTGGTTAAATATTCATATACACTACACCATACAATTAAGTGATTAGTCACAACCCTAATATTCACTCAATTCTAATTACACTTACTGATATAGTGATCTATAATTCACTTCCCATAATATATTGTTATTCCATAAAACTAATAGATCATTAAATACATGACCCAAAAATAATTTATTCATATCATCACGGTGAGAGCAGAGCTGCACTAACATCTGATCGTCAATGAGTGATGATCACAGCACTCAAAGCTCACATTGATTTGATTTATTTAATAAGTTAAATAAAATTTATATTGCGGCTGAGTGCGGAGATTGGCTACCTGTTACTGTATCATTCATAGTGATTATTGTCCATTGTTACAATTGTTCGGGTGCTGAGAGATACAGAACTGCTGCTGAACAATTACAGCTCTCCGTTTCAGTAAACTAAGAAAAAATAAGAATATTTACTAGTCTCTGAAATCCTTAACCATAAATATCCCATTACCAGTGAGCCCCCCCTTTCTCAGACACAGATCTAAAAAAATAAAAAATTTCTTCTGCAACTATAGATGGTTCAATGTTCCGACTTCCTAATTCCTATCCATCTCCAGATGCAGACACCTTAAGTATAAAAAGCTTTCCTTAAGTTCAACCTCCCAATGTTGTGATACCTTACACTTAACCTATTTGACCATTAGTTGGGGTGACATTGATAGCTGTGGATTGAGGATGTTCCCTGTAATTGAAAACACTCACTTTGCACAGGGGTTGGAAAGCAGGATAATAGCTGCTGGGCGACCAGGCGGCGAGCAGGCCACACACTCTTCTTAATATCCCAGTAGGTCAAAGGGTCAGCAGTAGGTGGCAAAGGTGGTTCATACAGATTGGCTCTGAACATTTCAGAGGCACTGCTCTCCTCTCTGTTACCTGGTGCTGTACTTGCTCCCACCAAACCTCCAAGAGCCTCTGCCCAAATTGCATATGGTGCACTCTGTTGTGTTTTGCTTGTGGTGCAGCTACTGGGAGTAGAAGACATGGCAGGGGTACTTTCCAAATCTGCTTCATCCAGCATGCCTCTCTTTTGCTGCAAATTAAGAATCCGTTTAAGAAGTTGTTCCTTCTAGTATGTGAGGCTGTTCGCTCGGAGCGCCAGTTTCCCCTTAATCCTTGGAAAACAGGGAAGCCAGCATTAGTTCCTGACTTTTGGTGACTTTCGTTCAGCGAACCTTTCAGTAGCTCTTTTTAGCTTCCTGACTACAGCTGATATGTCGATGTGGAGTGCTGCCCCAGGAACTAATTCTCTGTTATCAAGGAAGGCATCCATCTTGTTGACGAGGCGTGTGAACAATGGAATGACCGGTCCCAAACTGGCATTCTTTCGACTTAGTTTTCAGTCACGTCCCTAAAGGTTTTAGTACTGAAACTTGCTGTGCTATTGTCAATTCCTCACGTCCCAATGTGGACCCTATACCAATGAACTGGTGGGAAGAAATATTATGGATGGCTGTTTGTTGTTCCAAAATTCTTTCCAACATTTCAAGAGTGGAATTCCAGCTTGTTGCAACATCCTGCCTCAGATGATGTGTGGAGAGGCCTGTTTTTTCTTGCTCTTCTCTCAATATTTGGCTTTAGCTTATACTTCGGTGGAAATGTCCAGCAATCCTCTTGCAATGGTCCAGTATGAGGGACACCTTTTGTTACCTTCTGGAATTGCACCCTTGATCACTAGATGTAGGATGTGTGCAGAACAGTGCACACTGACAAAAGCACCATCTAGGAGAGGTTTTACCATATTAGCAGCTCCATCACCAACCATGAACCCAACATGCTGGCACCACCAGGCACGTGCCAAGATGGGGCCTTGGTTCAGGTGAAAGACCCTATATGCAAAAATACACAGATTATATATAGCAAAATATATATATATATATATATATATATCTCTAGCAACATAGTGTTGTCTGGAGACCTCTGCACGGCAATACCACAGAAGCCATGATCTGATAGGCCGGATCTGCTCTGTAGAAATATTTGCCTTGTAGCCGTGCAGAGTCGTTTAATACATACAGATAACAGGGATCAATGTAAAAGGTACAGACCAGGATCATGAATAAGCGTAGTCACAAAAAAAGACCAGAAGTCAGAACCAGAGCGAGAACGTCATACATATGGCGGTGTACAGAACCAGGAGGGAAGTCAGACAAGCCAATAAACGGTAACCAGGGAATCAGAATAACACATAAAAAGAAAACACAAGGGAACAACTATAAACTGAAAAGCACAGGAGAAACAAATAAACCAAGAACACTATAACGGAGGTAACAGTCAGGGAAAATAAAACCAAAGTATTATCAACAAAATATACAAACAGGGACTGGAACAATTAGGCACCTCTCGGATACAGCAAACACTGGAAACCAGGAAGTGAAATTAATAGAGCAATGCATCATGGGTGTCCTAAAGGGGCACCCTAAATAGGCAGGGGATCAGAACAAAAGGCAGACAGGTGAGCAGGTGAGTAGGGGACAGAGAAACCATTAACCCTTGAGCAGCAACCCAAGAACAAGATCTAAACAGGCTATACAGGGGGCCAGGGTTGTATACGTGGAACGTGACACATGCACATTGGTGCCTGCCTGCTCTCCCAACCAATTTTCCACCATCCGTTTAATCGCCTGTAAAATGTTTTCAACAGTATGCTTTTCATTCATGACTTTTGTATGGCGCAGGAGAGATCTATAACTCTGTCCTACAGATCGACTTCCTCCACTAGTACCACCAGACCCAGGCATAGTAAGTTGCCAGCAGTGTGTGGTCAAACCTGAGGAATGCGTGTTGGCCGCTTGGTGCAGTCCACAGAAAAGTGGTGAAGTGCATGGTCTGACCTTCAGCCTTAGCCAGGTTTCATTCACCACTGCCACACAGGAATGATAAAGTGCTGGAACTATGTTTCTGCTGCAAGTTGTACATGATGGAATAACACATTGTGGAGTAAGGGCATGCATGAGCTGTCTAAATGGCTCCCCTTCAATCATCAAAAAAAGCAGCTCCTACAGCTATGAACTGGGCAGTTAGGTGGGTGATCTTGTTGGCCTGTTGATTCGACATGCCCCTGGAACTGAAGCCAACAAAATTTTCGAGAGTAGGCTGATGGATACGTCCCTTGGGTGATAAGGCATCTGTCTGTACAATCAGCCTTTTTGGCCTGCTTGAATTGTCACTATTCAGAGCTCTGCCTAAGCGTGGTAGAGGTGGGGAGGAAGACTGAGTGAAGTCAGATATAGTCCCAGTGGCCTTGCTTCCTGCCCCAACAGCTCCTTTTTCTGCCTCCTTCCGTAGTAAAGCAGAGTGGTGGTAATTTTTAAGGTAAAGTTTCATACCAGAACTTGTGTAATGACCCGCCTGTCTCCCCCTACTCACTGCCTTCCCACACAATTTACACTTTGCAAAGCCCCCCTTCTTGAATGAAGTTAAAATAATCCCAAACTTTGCTTCGACACAATGCAGTGGCATCACCCTTTTGCTGTATGTCAGCTGTAGATGCAGGTGGATTAGCTTCAGTGGAAGTTGTTGCCGCTACACTAGTTCTAACGGCAAGGGTGGGAGGTGTGTTGCCAATTACAGTGGGTGAGCTACTTCTGGAACTGGTATCACATGCATCCTCTGTCTCCTTTGACAAATGCGAGAAAAAAATCAGATGTTGGAGAAAATGAAGGAGGTGAGTGTATACTAGTAGGTAAATATAGGGGACTGCTACCTGTTCACTCAGGAGGATATCTCTCTTGTATTTCCTCCAGCTCATACTGCAGTACCTCCGGGCCCAGAGTTGTAGTACGGAGTATATTGTCTGCAGTGGTGGGGGAAAGAGCGAATCCATACTCAGATACATCAACGTGACCAAGATTAGACAATGGGGATTCTGGGTTGGTACGTTGCTCTTCCTCTCCAGTAACACTTGTCTCTGGTGGCAAAGACAGCATAGTCTCTCTCTCTGCTGCACTCTCCCGTAATTGCTTCTTTGGGGGGCCAGAAGGGCTTTGTGGTATCGTTGGTAAGGACAGCAAATCCACTTCACGTGGTCTCTTCTTGCTTGTACCATAAAACATAGACGGGTATGACATTAACTGTGGTAGGAGCTGCAGTGGCAGCTGCAGCAGATGTTGTTGAACGTCTTTTTTTATTTTTTTAGGGAATTGGAAAAAAGATTCCTTAAACATGAGGAATGCTGCTTTCGAGTTGAACTAGTCCCCACCATCCTGCTCTTTGCTTCTCATTTTGTGCTGTTTCTTTTTACAGGTATACTAGTAGTACCATTTGGTACTGGTGGTGCTGGTACTAGCAACTGTAGTTGTGGCACTAGTACTGGAGGTGGTGTCAGCTGAGGGGCCAGCAGTAGTAATGGCTAAGGAAGAGGTAGTAAGACTTTCAGAGGCCGTGACACTACTACTTAATCTGCTTTGGCGATGGTGAACACGACCACTACCTTCCTTCAATTTCTTCTTTTAGATTGGGGTGGAACATTGCTGAAGTCTTTTCTTTCAATATAAAATAACCCACTTGGTTCCACTCGCATTTCACAGAGCCATCCAGGCTCTAGGATGATTACTTCTGGGTTGTTTGTTGGCCACCCAACAGCCACACCGATCTAGTGTGTCTTCTCTGACCTTAAAAATAAAAGGTAGTCTGTGGCAGCTTGTCACTGTATGATCGAGAACCTGAATATATACAGTACACTGCAGCAAGAAAGTACTATAACCCTGATGGACACTACAGAACAGAGGGAAAGGGTTAGTAAGAGATGTATTACCAGTCTTTAGAGATGGTTGGGCTTAACGTGAAAATGAGATCAGATACCCCAAATGGGTGGCAATGGCAACACCGAAACCTGCAAGCAGGTGACAAAGTCCAAAACAAAGTCAAGGTCTGAAATCTTGTAGGAAAAAGAAAGCACATTCCAGAGCACAAGTGGGTACCCGGCGGATGGTTTATATGGGCAGAGATATTTCTCACAGTGATATATATCTAAGCAAGTAACACTCAGGCAATTTTGATATAATTAAAAGTTCTTGATCCTTACAAATTGTAGTTTTGGTGGTATATCGCCACCTAGTGTCCGCATAAATGGATGTCTTTCAGTGGCTGAAATGTCAAAAAGTGTCTGTGGCATTTCCAAACTTCTGTCTCTTGTTCCTCCAAGAGAATGGGATTAGGGTTGTTCCATGCACTATATGTGTATAGATGGTATTAAAAGAATATTGCACACTTACACAGGTTTAGATTTTTGTACTGCAAGCTGCCATTTCGTGAGACCACGTTCCTCTTATGGCTTTTTCCTCCTCTGCTCCTGTTGCATTGTTCTCAGGGCTCAATAGATCCAGTACGGCCCTTGGTGGGGGTGTTAGGATCTTAAACTGATGCCTTGGTCAGATAAGCACTGGAAACAGGGATTGCCAATAAAAGAGTGGAATTTATTCACATATAAGTAAAAAACAAAAACAATTGGGCTTAAAATGGTCAATTGGGAATTGTCCTTATTAATGTCCTTAATAAAACGCGTTTCACTGCTCAAAGTGGCGGCTTCATCGGTTATGGATTGTCCATACATGTGTATCTGTCTTAAATAGTATTTTACTTTAACTTTTGGTTGCCAGGAAAATCGTCAGGATCTATGGGTGCCGCCATTTGTGCTTGCCAGGCCTCTGATGGCGGTATGCAACTTCCGGTTTGGCGGCTATCTTGTGCGGCGGCCATTATTACAAGTCTAAATGTTGTGCTTAAAGGCTGCTGGCGATCCTGGTTACTTTAAAGGCTGCTGGCGATCCTGGTTACTTTAAAGGCTGCTATAAATCCTGGGAAAGTTAAAGCAGCCCCTTCATAGTGCAATATATCTGGGGCTATAGAGTGGCTTGTGAACATCAGTGGCATTACATTCCATTACCAATTAATGCATAAAACACTATGGGCCCAATTATATTCTTCGCGCAAAAAAGTGTGTGTGCGCAAAAACGCATTAACGCGAGGGGCAAAACCATTTGCGCGGAACGTCGTATTACGACATTCGCGCAAACGATGCGCGTTAACGCGGATGGACCTACGCGAGCGTGATGAACTGTGCGCGTCCTATACTTAACATTGTGAGCACAGATGCGTTTGTGTGCTGGTGCGCGCATGGTATTACAATCTTCGCGCAAAATTTTACGCGCAACGTGATTTTAACATCTTTGAAATGCTGGTGTTAATGGGAAATCTGAACGTCCTGGCCGTACCTAAATACACCAGCGCATAAAAAAATGCGCAGCAACGTATAGTTACACATTCCACGCATACCCAAACAATAAAATGAGAAGTTGTGCGTATTTTTTATTGCTGCAGCATATATACGTAGGAGCGAGCAAAGCGAACCCAGGTCCTCACACCCCAAAGCAGCGTGCAGACGTATCCCGTTTGGGTGATCTGCGGGCAAAAGCAGCCAGCAAGTCACTCACTGCCAACTTAATTGCAGTATTAAAAACCACAGTCACTAATATGTTGTATTTGCACTACAAAACCAATTTAATCAAGAATGGCACTTACAGTTGTATATCACTGTGAGATTAACATATTGAGTCTCCTCTGCAGATCCTGAGGCTCTGGCCACTAGGTATGCCCGGACAATTTAATTGATTTATAAATGTCCAGCAATTGCAGAACCTCTACAACGAAGAAAATCCAGTAATCTGCATATATTGTCACTTATGCAGGGAACACCAGCCGGAAAGAATATATTTCATGCGTCAAGGGCAATTTAAGTCAGATAACATCAGTACTAACATATATACTTGCTGTTATATCAACACAGCAAGCAATGATGTTATTTGACTAAACTGCCTTTGAAGTATGAAATATATTCTTTCCGGCTGGTGTTCGCTGCAGAACTGGCACTATATGCAGTTTATTTGATGGTGTAAAAACTTTTTTCATACTGTTTAAATTCTCTATTGCAAATATTATATACCTGTTGCGCAGGAATGTTTTTCTAAACTAAATGAGGACCACTGTATATTTTGTCGTTGTAGATGTTCTGCAATTGCTGGACATTTATAAATCCTTTAACCCTTTCGCTGCTGAGGCATTTCCTGCCTGTGCGCTGAGCTCATTTTTACCGTTTTGTGCTCCTCATGTTTAAATGCGATTTGAAGTCAAGTTTTATTATATGACCCAGACAAATTATATATCCTTTTTTTCAGCAGACTCCACAGATTCAAAATATATCCTTATTATGTGTATAAGTAAAGATTTAGAAAAAAAAAAGGGGGAAAAATGTAAAATTTTGTTAAAATTCAGAAGAACAACATTGCATATTTTTTTCTATCTACACTTTATGACCAGAACTATTGTGGTTATATATTGATACATTAGGTGCCTTTTTAAAAATGGTGTAATGGAGAATATTTCATGTTTTTTTTTGTACAAAAATATGCAGTTTTCTAAAAATCTAAAAAATCTGCTTTTTTCTTATGTCATGACTCATTGTATGTAATACATAAAATTAGTATATCTAAACCAATTGAAATGGAAAAGCTATATATTTTCTGAAACTAGACAAAATTCCGCAAAAAAAGAGACCTTTATGACACATTTTTACATTTATTTTGTTATTCATAACTTTATTCAAAAAACATCATATTTAATGTAAAAAAAAAAATCATCATAGGTCAAGATTTATATTGCATTTTTGTTTTGCTTAACTATATAAATATATCCCTCCTATAAAATAATAGATCCAATTTGATTGCATAGATCAAGTTTAGGCAGCATTGGAGGTGCTAATTTGCACCGTGCGCAAAATAAATTTAGAGAAGCTTTTTATGGCAGTTTTTGAAAGGAGGCATACCTGCAATTAAATGGCTCTAGCTCAACAGGGATCTAAAATATGCCAAATAAAGTATATATCCGGACAAAGTAGACTTCCAGATGAATCAAACGTGGGGTTACTTATTATTCTATCATAAATATTGAGCCCGCAACAACTTGTGGAATTTGGATTTGTGCTAAAAAAATAAATAAATGTAAATTCCACATGCTGTTGCGCCCTCTATTTGTATGATAGAATTTTATTTAACCCCTCATTTGATTCGACTGGGTGTCTAGTTTCTACTAATATATACTTTATGTGGTCTGTTTTAATTTTCTGTTGAGCTAGAGCCATTTAATTGCAGGTATGCCTTCTTAAAAAAAAAAAAAAAAAAAAACATTCACAAAATTTTCCCCATGAATTTTCCTCAACAATTATGTAGTCTATCAACAATTATATAGTGAATCAAAATGCTGCACAAACACGCAACAAGCCCGCCACACATTTTACATTCACTCAATCAGTTGGATTGGCACATGGGGCATCCATGTGAGCAGTAACGCCAAGTCAAGGCCCCAACCAGGTTACTGACCATTCACACATCTTTCACATCTGTTTCACCCACTGAATCACACACCTTTTATGCAAGAAGCTAGTAAAAGAGGCGTGGGTGACGTTAAGGGGGCAAAGAAGGGAAAAGTGCAGAAACACGGAAGGGGACAAGAGAAAGATAATGAGGATTAGAGGGGGTGGAATAGAAACACCCCCCCTCCATTCACATCTGTTTCACTCACAATCACACACCATTCATGAAAGAAGATAGGTAAGGGAAGTGGGTGAAGGGAAGGGGCAAAAGAAAGGGCAGAGACAAAGAAGTTGAAGACACGCCATTAACACCGCAGTTAAATCTGTCTTCAGAGGCTTCTTTCTACATCTGACGTACGGAGGACATCAGATTGTTGGGGATGGGGCAACCTATTTTATTGTATGTGGGGTGCATTACATTATAACGGGGGGTGGGTAGTGAACTGTAGGTGGGTAGTGAAACGTGGTGGGTATTGAAACGTGGTGGGTAGTTTTTTTTATTAACGCTTGAATTAACACTGCTATAAAATAATGGGGCTGGTTTTGGTTTTTTTTATTTGGGAAAATTTAGAGGAATAGCACTATCCAGGAATAAATGCCAGCATGATCCGGGCAAGCTCTGTCCAGATTACACTGCACTGTGTCCATCAGAATGTCATCAAGATCTGCAAAGATCTTAACGGTGCTATAGCCAGATTTATCAAGAAGCACAAAATCAGTGGCATACCTCAACCTGAAATCTGTTTCTCAGCCGAGAAACAATTCGGTCCCGGTATGCCACTAGTAATGTGTCACTGTATTATAAATCTTGAAGCAATCAGGCACACAAAGACCTGGTTTGGAGGGGCAGTCAGGGCAGTGAAGGCGGCTTTCCTTACGCCGCCCTTGGCGCGTGCAAACCCGACACCTTTTACATGGGGTCACTCTTTTTTCAGTTGGTGGAATGTAGCCAGGAAAGTGGCGGTCACGCAACCTAATTACATCTTCCACCTCAACAGCTGGAGCATTCTCTTCTGGACAGAGAAGGGACTCGATAACAGATTCCTGAAATTTTAGGAATGTTATCCGTCGGGCATGAGTGGCCTGATACAAGATGAATGCGTTAAGCATTGACATCTGTATCAGATGGACTGCCAGCTTTTTGTACCATACATATGCCTTGCGAGAAGCGAGATATGGTACAAGCATCTGGTCAGACTTGTCCACTCCCCCCATGTATAGATTATAATCCTGTACACACAGGGGTTTCATGATAGGGGAATCTCTCCATCTGACGTGAACTGCAGATGTGCATTCATTATGTATTGTTGTAAGCAAATGCACATCCTTTTTGTCTGTGTATTTCACAGACAGCAGTTCACAACAGCGCAAGGCAGATGTTTCTCCTCTTTTGCTTCCCAAACTGTTTTGTGAGGAAAGCCTTTCCTATTCGAACGGATCGTGCCACAGGCTGCAGTACCATTGTTGTACAAAAATTTGTACAGCGGCACACCAGTGTAAAAGTTATCTGTATAAATACAGTAACCTTTACCGAATAGTGGATAAGCGAGGTCCCACACTATTTTTTCAGTGGTGGAGAGGGCGGGGGGGGGCAGTCGTGAGGGGCCAGCTGCGAGTCCTTGCCAGTACACGAAAGCGATACATGTATCCACTGGAGCTTTCGCACAGCTTATAAAGTTTTATCCCATAGCGAGCTCGCTTCGAAGGGAGGTACTGCTTGAAAACAAGACGTCCCTTGTAAAGCAGCAAGGACTCGTCGACTGACAAGTTTTGGCCTGGAGTGTATAACTCTTCAAATCTTGCCATCAGATGGTCAAGAAGTGGCCGCAACTTGTACAGTCAGTCGTGATCTGGGTGGTCACGGGGCAAAGCCTTTGCATTATCATTATAATGCAAATACCGCAGGAGCAATAAATATCTGTCCCTGCTCATAGTAGCAGGGAAGATAGGGGTGGTTTGGGTACTCTTTTTTTGACCAGTATGAGGCTTTGTTGGGTTTTTGCACAATCCCCATCTGCAGAGTGAGGCCCCAGAACTTCCTCATCTCTGGCAAACTGGTTGGGGTCCATTTACGCGCCCTCGCACTTGGCAACAATTCTGCCCCTAGACCTTGAAAATATTATTCAGCATACAGATTGCTCTGCTGAACAATAAATTCCAAGAACCCATCATCTATATATAGTTGAAAAAAGTTGATGGGTTCAAAATTAGTGGTGTCCACTAGTATACCAGGATTGCCAGAAAATTGTGGCAATTCTGGCTGGACCATATTAGGGGAGGTCCAGTCAGATCCTGGTTCAGGCATCGCCACAGCCTGTGTTGCAGATACCCCTGCAATAGGCCGTTGGGCCGGTGCAGGATCAGGTAGTGCAACTACAGACCGTACGGTCCCTGCACTACCACGGGAGCACCCTGGTAACTCCGTGCGGCCACGCCGTGGCTCATCACGTAGTTCTTCGTCGCTGGAACCGTCACTATCTGATGATGCTCCAGGGACAAAGTCACTGCCTGAATCTTCAAAAGATTCATCAGCGCTGGGATCAGAGTCTGACATCATAAGGATGTCAGCTGCTTCTTCAGCGCTTAGAAATCTTTTAGCCATAATTTGCTTTCTGAAAATGTATTTTCAAAAGAAAATTACGGCGTTTGAGATTTTATATATATATATATATACACATACTATGTGTGTGTGCGTATAATATTTACATATATATATATATATATATTATATATATGTGTGTATATATATATATATATGTGTGTGTGTATTAGCAATTTATCACCTATTTTGTGGAGACAGCCTCTGCGACACTAACACTTCGTAATCCACATGCAGACTGAGGATAGAAATGTAAAATTATCAAGATTTGAAAAATTCATCCCCCGTGATTGGCTGGAGGGTCAATCGCTAGGTTACGGGGTCATTTTAGGGTTATATTTGTATCCTCAGTGGCCATGTTGGAGGTGGCAGTGACAATTGTGACAGCTAAGTGATCATTGTTACTACAGTGATCACATAGCTGTAACAATAAAATGTGAAATAAAATAATAAAAAGGGATTGTAATTTTATTAAATGTGGGGTTTGGGGGCCTCTGGGCAGATTTGATTTTTTTTTACTACCCTTAGAGACCCTGTGTGTGGTGTTTTTTAATTTCTGTGTTTTTTTAAATATTTGTTTTACATTTTATACTATAATGAGGCACACCGTAGGAAAGCTCAGGCTCTGGGCTTTCCATCGGTGCCTTATTTATCTCTGCAGCCCTTACCGATGAGGAGATAGAGAGGTCCTAAGGACCTCTCCCCCTCCTCCTAAGGGCTGTCTATGCGGCCGCTGAAAGTGACGTCATCACGCCAGGCGTGATGACATCACCGTGACTCCCATGATCCCACAGTGATCCCACAGTAAACACATTTATTCATTACATTATTATTATTTTGTTCAGACTCAGCTTTCATTTTTACAAGACTTCTGGTACTGCCTCCGTTGGAATAGGGGCTATGTCTCTTGTGTTATGTGCCAGTTATTATTAGGACATTTCACATTTTTTAGGCTGGTTGCTTCTTGAGACAGCTTGGCGCTTGGTCTAAGAGGGAGCATCAAAGTGATCCATTTAATTACTGCTCAGAAATAATGGTTCCTTTTATCATTTCACAGGACACCTTGCTCGTTCCTTATGCTGCTAGATGATAATGTCTCCTTGCATATATATTTCTATTTATCTCCCAATGCTTTGGAAAGAAACAAAATAGCTAATCTTGCAAAATCTAGCCATAAAACAAAAGCTCAAAAGTAATTTTTCTTTACCACTATCACTTTACACTATCACTCATATATATATATATAATTGCACGTTAAGGCAATTATTCTCAATTTAATTTAATTTACTATAAGTGTAATGTGTCATTTGGGTTCTGGCTGACAGCTGTTGCTCAAGATGGAAGTCTTGGGAACTTTCCTCTCTGAAGTTGTGTTGAATTTCTCTCTATGTAGCTGTAGTAATAAAAGTCACTTAATAAAAATAAAATCATGCAAAGTCCCATGTTTCGTAGGGTATGTGTACATGCTCCATAAAATTTACATTATGTCTGTTGGGATTATAACTAATGCCACTTTTATTTTGCACAGAAAATGAAATCTATATTTTCATTAATGTCATTAAAACTGAGAGATCAATTATCAATATACTGTATAATTCCTTACATGGTCACTTGTCTCAAGTTCAGACAAAAATAATATCCTGAGTTCTTCCATCCATTTTCGCAAGATGGCGACTTGTGTTTTATGTCATTAAAAGTTTAGAGTGTGTGTGTGTACATTGCACAGACCTAGCAATCCAACACATCACTATATTCCCAGCAAAATATAAAAAGCAAGCATTATAAAGAGGTTTTTACCTAATTATAATGTTTACTGTTTCCTGCAAACTCAAAACTAATTTCTGTAAATAACACATGCTTATGGGAAGATAAAATTATCTTCAAAATTACGTAATTAAATATTGAATCAATCGGTTTTGCCCCTCATTATGGTGACCAGGCTGATTTTTTTTTTCTTTCTAGAGAATGTACTGATGTGAAAATCAGTACATTCAGGAGGCAATTTTGCCAATCCAAGCATGTACAGTGGAATGTTCACAGTGCTTTGACATTTTTGTAATTTTTGGTAATAATTGGCCCTTCCAACATAGGACGACTGACTGGTACTTAAAAATGTTGCAATGTAATAGGTGCTATTAGCTAAAATTGACAAGGAGGTGCCCTCCGATATTGCTTTGAGAAGGCATAAACAATTGAAAATATTTGAGCTTTAATAAATTCCTACGGAATTATGCAATTCATGTCAATAAATAGAATCCATTGTAGAGAAACCCAAATGGGTTCCTGAAAAGGGGGGGGGGTCCAGACCATCAACGTGCCTTTGAAGTGACACGGATTACGTGGACTGACAATTTCTAAACTCTGCATAGTATCAAAGTGAATCAACAGCAGTGACATGTTTAAGGCACTAAATCTTGGTAATTGATGTCAATTGATTTGACAACTTGAAGCATATTTTGAATCACAGTTCAGCGTTAGCTCATGGAATATTGTAAACTTTGAATTACCAAACTCAGTGGAGATATTTTGTATAGTATTAAGGAGAAACAAAGTGAAATGTTCACCTTCCCTCTTGTTTTCTTCAATAAATTTTATGCCGATTGTATTTTACAACTCTACCTCTATCAGAGGTCCTAAATATTCCAACCTCCAGTCCAGTGTTAATTTTGACAGCAAATTTAATTTTGGTCTTTTGACTAAAATACCACTTAATTTTCGTCGTATTTTAGTCGTCAGAATTATTATTAATTTTAGTCGACTAAAATCGAATGTGTTTAGTTAATGTGTAATTCATTATTTAAGCATTTCTGCAGCATTTGCAAACTCATTTTATACTCCTGGGGCTGGATTACATGCCTGGAGTAAGTGATCTTCTAACTCCATAGACTTTAATGGCTCTTGAAGTTCACTTGCTCCCTTTTTTCATAGTCTCCAGGAATGGACTCCAGCCCCTGGAGCATTCAAACATACAATAACTTATTTAATGTTTGACAAACAATACAGCGTACACAATAAGGGCACAGATTTTGATAAACATTTCTTTATTTAACTTTAAAGTTAATAAAAACCAAGTCTCACAAACAAAAAAATAACATGCCTTTGCTTTTCCAGCGAATAGATACGCATAATTATGCAGTTACTAAGTTAGCATGTATTGATTAGAACAACTTGCATGCGACATTCTTTCTATTATTTCTTCTTACAAATACAAGCACAAATTCAAAAACATTAAACAGAAAAACTGTATTGAAATTTGGCTCAGGCTGTAATGCCATTAGTGTGTGCCTTCCTTGTGGAACTAAAACAATCACCAATCGCTATCAACTCCCCTCTCAGCATTGAATGACAATAGAGGTAAATATCCCACAAAAAAAACCACAACTGTAGAATAAGAATACTACAGTTCTATTTGCTTCTATTCGTTTTAAGGAAAGCACTTTGCTCTAATATGAACTTTGCTCTATTGCGTCGTCCTCTAGTGAGGTCACCTGTGATACTGAACACCCTCTCTGCAAAGGCTTGAGAAGCTGGCATAGCTAACAGGTCTAAAGCAAATGGTTTTAAGTGGTGATAACAAGTGTTACTCTTTGTCAGCCAAATATCTATTCCTGTGTTATCAGTGATGGGCTGAGAAAGCGCTTCCTTGTGTTTTGTGATTTGCTGCCTTATGCTTTCTGCAGCATTTTGAAAGAAAACTCAATACTGGCTGCTTTGATGTTGATGGTGCTTCCCTTGTTTCCTCAAGAATGTCCGCTTCTGCATCATCTTCAAACACATCCTCATCTTGAGTCACAGTGTGATGCATTGTGGATGTTTTGGCCATGTACTCCTCTGCCTGTTTAAGCAGTTCCTGAATATTCTCATCCATCACATCAACAAGAGTTTCACAGACTGTAGGATTGACAAAACAAGCAGCTGCTGCAAGTGGAGAGAATTTTTCATCCGTTGTATCTAAAAGCCAAGAAAAACGTTGTTTTACATTTTCTGTCATTTTCTGTACAAGAGTGGCAAGGTCTTGGTAGCTAGTGTTCAGTTGAAAGTCATCAAGATGGCTGAGCAGGTCAAAGATGGCAGGCATCACCAGGGACATGGACATGGTATCAGTCTGGAGGGTTTTAGTATGTTCTGCAAAAGGCAGCAGTAGGTCATGCAATGATGTAAGCTTTTGCCATTCACTAGGAAGCGAGCTGTCCCATCCCATGTTGTTTGCAATCAGGGAGACTGAGTCTTTCACCTTGAGGAGTTGTGCAACCATGTTGAATGTACTTGACCAGCGTGTAGGGAAGTCATTTGTAACAATAAGGCCGCACTGCTCCAACATGTTCTGTGTTGCAACAGAGTATCTGCAAAAGAGCTTTACCACTGATCTCACTTTGAGGATTCTCTTGATGCCTGCTTCCTTCTGCGCTATGAGGACCACGAGTTGTAAGGTGTGTACCACACACAGTGTCCGGGGCATGTCAACATGATGGTACCTAAAAAAAAACAGGAACAAAACCAGATTAGCATTAATAATAAAAAAAATTCTGTTTTCACTGGCAGAATCTAAATGATGGAAATACATGGGATTACAAATACACTGGGAAAAATGGATACACAGCTAAAGAAGACAGCATAACATCAGTCTCATATTCATGTAAATGCATTGCACAACATAGAAAACAAAAATGTCTCCCCGCAGATCAATTTCTTCAGCCTCCGAGTCACTTTCCATCATTGGGTCTTCCTCACTGGAGCTGGTCTCTTCTTCTGCTTGCGTGGTAGTGAGCTTAAATGCTGCCACCATGTTACTGCTATTGTCTGTTATGACAGTAAGGACCTTCTTTTTTGAAATGTTCCACTCTTTCATGCAGTTGTCTACACACATCTTGATTAACTGTGCAGTGTGTGGGTGACCTACTGCCTTAAGGGCCAACAATATATGTTCTGGTTTGTTTTTTTCAACATAAAAATAGCATAAACTTATTGCGAGATAAGAAGCGGTCAAGCCTTTTTTGGTCCACATGTCTGTGCAGATAGTTACCCTCCGTACAGCAGCCGATCTGTTTTTGAATTTTTCTTTCAGTTTCATAATAATTGTCAATCCTATTTATTTTGGTTTTCTTAGGAACCGTCAACCTTCTGTCTACTGTCTCCATCTTTAGGACAAAGTCCTCATCTTCAATCGTTCTCACTGGTAATCCCGTGCGTCCAATCCATTGCGCTATGGCCACCTCTCTGGCCTCTTGTTCTTTAGAGTCATTTTTATACTTAATTGAAGCACGTAGAGCTGAGATTTTCTGCTGAGATGTCGAATCCTTGACACTAGTGACACTGGAGGTTTTCTGTATCTGTGAAGATAAATAGGAGGAACACAAATTATTTTCCTTTCTCTCACACCCATAAATTAGATATAGGACAGGGGTGGTTTCTTTTTGTCTGTGTGTTTACCTTTGCGTGATTTTCAGGATGATTTAACTGCAAATCTCGCTTAAATTTTGTGGTATTTTTGCCAATAAGTGTTGCGCCACATTGTTTACAAAGGGTCTTTTTTTCATTTTCATCAAATGTAAAATGTATTCATAGGTCGGATCTTCTTTCTCCCAGCAGGCGATGACATCATTATGTATGTACAATTTGCGTAGCTAGCTGGTGTTGCGCTGGTTAATCGCTACTATTCAGTTGTGTCTGTGAACGTGATGCACGCCCAACGTCACTCCCTAATCGTACGCCTGCTACCACACAGAAAAAGATAGAGTAGAGATTACTTCTTGTAATAGTAAAAATATAAAATATATATGCTGTAGATATAGAGCAGGGGTCGGTCAGCAACCTACAATAAGACACTGCCCGAGGGCCCTTGATAAGCCAAGGAGGGGGCTCCATAAGACTTGGTCAGGCTTGCCCTACACTGGAAATGAGCTCCTTCATGTGGAGGTCAGGCGTGGGCGGAGGGCCCCGGCCCAGCCCACTTGTGTGCTAGAACCAAAAACAATGGGGGGGGGACGGCTGAGTGAGACCATCGTCGACTACTTTTCAAGGAGATTATTGGTAACTAAGGGGGAGGGGTGTGGATATAGGGCTGGGAAGACTGCTGGGGTGGGATTATTATTCACTAAAGGGTGAATGAATTGAAGACTCTAGACCAAAAAGCTGATTTGGAAAATGAGATAAATGGGAGAATTTTTCTGGTTTGGCTATTTTGACCAAGACTCTTCCATTCTCCTGAATTCACTGACTCTTTTCCCCCTCTCCCAGTCCCATCACGGAGCATCAGGGCAGGTGGTGATGTCACAATCACAGCAGCTGAGCGGACACGTTAAAAACACAGTGGGATGGGGATGATAATAGCATGGGAGTGGGACGTGGTAGCGCTGCTGGATGATGGCAGCAAATCAGGCGGAAGGATAAATAACAGGAAGGCATCTTATATATTATACACCCTCAGACCTCATTATAATCTTATATATTATATTATACAATTACACTCCACCATCTCATTATTATAATATAATCTGATATTATACAATTACACCCCAGGCAGACCTCATTATTATCTTCTATAAATTCTACAATACGCCCCACCTCATATTATCTGATATTACACAATACACCCCACCTCATATTATTATAATCTGATATATTATGCAATACACCCCAGTCCCCAGGTCATATCTCCTATTATCTTTTATATATTATATAATAATACACCCCACCTCATATTATTCTGATATATATATAATAAACTTACAATTACTACACCCTCACCCCTGACCCCAGAGCTCCTCATATAATATCAAATTATTTGTAACAAAATGTAATAATTTCTTATATATAAACATCCTGATCTGATGACCTGACCCCAGCACAGACCTCAGAGACACACAGACTTGAGTGCCTCTGAAAGCAGAATGCAGTCACACCTAAACGCACTACGCACTTGCAGAAGCATATATACCCTGGCTTCTGCAGGTTGCCTGTACCTTTAACTGCGTGCGTAAGGTACGTATGCGTAATTGCTGCGTGATGCTTATGCAAATTGCAGTGTTCCCACGGGACTCGTAGCCTCCAGTCACAGGGCTCTGCCTCTGGCAACACGAGATCCCATCTGAAAAGTTTGACGCTGATGATGATCGATGGCTGTTCGGCGCCGCCGGATCAGGGGGGGAGGCATCGCATCGGCATGAAAAGAAGCCGCTGGACAGGAGAGTGAACATCTGACGCAGCTCAGCTTGACATTTTCGTTGTAAATCGTTTCATTGACGAAAATGGCAGAGTACTTACCGCCATGATTTTCGTCAGGCACACATCATTTTCATCTTGTTACAATTTCGTTTCTAGTAAGGAAAAAATTGTGCCTGACGAAAATTATGACGAAAATAATTTGTCGACGAAATTAACACTGCATTCCACACATACCAATAAAGACAACACTGCTTGTCAAAACATCCTATCAGACAAAGTCATGTTGTTACAATCACAATCATATACAAATGAACATTTCAAGAGACCGCGCTCAGCTCTATATCTCACCTGTTTGATTTGCAGCTAACTCAAGTAACACTGGCACACCATTTTTGTTCAAAATCTAAAAATTTACAGAGCTATAAAGTTTCGCTAAGCGAGGCCACTAAAAACATTTATTTTTCACATTACACCATAGGACAAATAAGCACCACAAATTTGATACAAACCTAAGGAGGTCGGTTTAACCACTTCGCTGCTGAGGACGCGCTCAGCGCGTCCTCAGCAGTCCCGCTGGTATGCGGAGGACGCGCTGAGCGCGTCCTCCCATTGGGGTCAGCGTTTGGCCGGGTTCCGGCCGATCGCTGGCCCCTCCGGTGCGGGCTGACATCCTGGATGTCAGCCCGGCATCCGGACCAGCAGCCGCCAGAATTAGGTGTCATCGCGGGGGCGCGATGACACCTAATTCAGGCGCCCCCCCCCGCATGTGCGGAGGAGGCGCCTGAAAGGGAGGGGGGGAGGTCCTTCGGACCTCTCTCCCTCCCGATCGGTGGCGCACAGGGGGTTAACCCAGGCATCATTTGGAAGGGCGATGCCTGGCATTAACCCCTGGGGAGCTGGATCGCGAATCGGCGCTGAAAAGCGCCGGTTCGCGATCCTTTCCCGGAGCTGGCCGACATCTTGGATGTCGACCAAGCCTCCGGGAACTCCCCCAGAGGACTGGCGTCATCGTGCGTAGCACGATGACGCCAGTCCTAGAGTTAACCCCTAACTGCCACCAACTGTGGAGATAGGGAGTTCCAATGAACTCCCTATCTCCCGATCCGTGGCAGCTAGGGGTTAAATTTTGGTATGGTTGGATCGGCCAGAGCATGGCCGTTCCAACGATACCAAACATGAAAGTGAAAATTTTTGTAAAAAAAAAAAAAAAACACTTTTTTTTTATTTTTTTTGGTTTGTTAATGCAGCAATATTGTTCCCATTTCAATTATAATGTGAACAATGATGCTGCACTAACGATTTTTGTATGCGGTGCGTTTGTTAAAAATAGTGTCATTTTCCCCAAAAAAAAATGTAACGAGACCCCATCTCTAATTTTTTTAACAAGCGCACCCCATACAAAATATAACCGCAATTGCTCGCATGTTAAAATGTGGAAAAAAACACTTTACACATTGTAAATTATTGAAAATACATATTTTATTGCATTTTTTGTTATAATATACAGACATGACATAACGTATACATATAATAATGACATTATGAATCTGCCGAGTCTGACGGAAAGAACGATATATAATATGTCTGGGTCATATACTAAAATAAGCCTTCAAAACACGTTTAAACATGATGCGCAAAACAGGTAAAAATGACCTCAGCATAGGGGCGGGAAAAGCCTCAGCAGCGAAAGGGTTAATACAGTGTTATGATTTGACATGGAATTACCCCATAGCCAACTTTTAGTGTCTCAACTGCAGGGTTTAAGGTGGTGAGACAGAAGGTGAAGGATTAAAAACGGCAGGAGCTCAAAGAGGAACAACCCTTTAGGTCTCACTTCTCCTTTTTCTGAGTCTATTATCCATGTCTATACAATGTGTTATTAAATCTTATATCTATAGTTCTTCTTAAAGGTCTCTATTAGTTCGTCAAGTACAGAATCAGATATTCTTTCTTGGAAGGCTAGAACCATATCCTCTTTAATCCAGATGACTTCAGAGACTACAGTTTTAACCTCAATGGCACACTCCGAGATGGGTCTGTTCCCTTATTTTACGTGCATGAGTGTTATATCTGCAAAACAAGCTCATTCTGGTGACCAGGCTGATTTTTCTAGAGTATGTACTGATGTGAAAATCAGTACATTCAGGAGGCAATATTTCCAATGCAAGCATGTACATTGGAATGTTCTCAGTGCTTTGACATTTTGGAATACCTTTTAGTGGCAGCCAAGCGTGAATGAGATGAATATAGTGCCGAAAATAAAGTCAATAACTACAAATCCAGAAAAAGTGATGCGTATCTATTCACATCATATGCAAGGCCGGTGCAAGCTTTTTTGTCTAGTCAGGCGAAGGTGTGTTTTGGTGCCCCCCCATCCATGTCATGTCAAGCCAATCAGGATAGAGATGCATAATAATCTCTATCGCGAGTGTTCGGTGTCGTCACGCAGAGAGTAAAGGATGCTTAACATTGGTCTTGCAAGGACAACCTTTAGCATCGTTGTGAGTCACTGATTGGGGGGACAGTCACCAGTGCTGTCTTTATGGACATATATAAACACTGTCTTTCTTCTGGAAAGGCAGTAGTTACATTTGTCAGACTGTAGGAACAAGATATTTTCACCATAACCACTGTATTAAGCTATAGTGGTTCTGGAACTTAGAGTGTTCATTTAACCTGTTTTTCATTTACAGATAAAAAAACTATGGTTTTGTAAAGTGCATTTTATTAACATTTGTTGAACACAAGATGATAGAAAACTATAAAATAAAATTTAACAGCAAATAAAAGTACATGAAAAAGTGCAAAAATGATCACCTAGAGCAGGGGTCAGCAACCTTGACTCCGATATTTTGTGAACTACAACTCCCAAGATGCTCAGTCAGCCTAATGGGTGACTAAGCATCTTGGGAGATGTAGTTTCCAAAATATCAGGGAGCCAAGGTTGCTGACCACTGACCTAGAGTAGGCTAAGAAGTCAAAATGTTGCCGTTCAAACATCAACTAGAAGTTAGAACGATCAATATTCATAGTTAAACAATAAAACCACTACATACAAATGTTGCTACTGTGCTACACTAAAACAGCTAGTGTCAAGGCAAACCTTTAAGAACTTTTACTCAAAGTGCATGAAGAAGTGCAACTAAGATCAATGAGATTTAAAAAAACATAACATTCTTTTTACATTACAACCATTATAATCAAACTCCAACAAAACAAAAGTTTCCCTGCAAGTGCTATCAGTGCAAATCTAAAGTGCTTGTACAGATATTGCACACATTCAAACAAAGCGTGAATTTTATAAAAACTTAACCTTTCTTGCTTTTACATTCATAACTTTCTTCACGATTTTGTGAAAGTCAATATTTTGTGCAATGCGATTTTTCAGTAGAAATCATTGCAAGACCCACCACTCTCTCTTGTGACATGGAGGACCGAAGATAATTTTTTATTAATTTCAGTTTTGAAAAGCTTCGCTCACAAGAGGCAACAGATATTGGCAATGTCAATAGAATGCGAAGTGCAATGGTAACATTGGGAGCAAGGCCATTCTTAGCTGCAAATGCCAGAATTTGAACCGGTGTCATTGCAGGTTTCAATATAGGAGCCAATATTGCAAGTTCTTCACACAGTTGCGCTCCATCCAAATCAGAATCTTCTGAGTTTTTATCTGTCAAAACATCCTGCAAATTTAGACAGTACTTCATCAGAGTTTCCTGCGGTACATCTTTGAGCTGCTGAATATTGTACAGAAACTGGAAGTGCCTACTGTGATGCTTTAGCTGCTCAAATCTCTTTTCAAGAGAATTAATGCAAACCTCTAAAATAAAGAAAAAGCACTCCACCTTAAATTTTTTTGCAGGATCGTCAAATGGCTCATTTGCAGCTTCATAGCAAAACATCCTCTTCTTTACTTGCCTCACTAAAGGGGGAAACACAGGATCGATTTCTATTTCTATTGCTAATTCTTTTGCCTCTTGAAGAAAGTCCTCAAATCCATTTTCTGAACGGTAATTTTTTTAAAAACTAATCATGGATTCCAAAACTCCAATCACATCTGGAAGATACATGGTTTGGCTTTGAAGAAGCTTACTAACAAAGTTGATCCTGTTTAGTATATTGTACCACAAAACAATGAAACACAAAAATTAAAATTATTTAGTTCTTTTGCCAGTGATTCAGAATCTGACTGTGCCATTGCTGCATGCGAGTCATCTCTTGAAATTTCACAAAAAGTGTCAAAAATTTCTCCAACCTGGAACCGAAACGGATGAACAGCATCTATTCTTGAAGACCATCTGGTGTCAGACAAAGGCTTTACAGTTAGTTTGCCAATGTGCTTCAAGACATTCCAACGAAGTGTGGATCCTGATAAAAAAACATATATTTTCTGCAGAATAGAGAAGAATGTTGCTGCATCCCTGCATGACATGGCTGCATCATTCACAACTAGATTCAAAGTGTGAGCACTGCAGGGAACATAAAAGGCACGAGAGCTTAAGTCCATTATCCGTTTTTGAACTCCTTGATGTTTACCTTTCATATTGGAGCCATTATCACAGTGGTTCTTAACCTTGTTGGAGGTACTGAACCCCACCAGTTTCATATGCGCATTCACGGAACCCTTCTTAATTGGAAAAATAAAATATGATTTTTTCAAATTCAAAACATAGGTATATATTTTATACATTAGGTGAACAAAACCATGATTTTCACACAAAACAAAAACATAATGAATATTTACTGCAAATCAGTGTGACTTCTGCTGTTGTCTTTCAGAGACCAGTTCAGAAATGCGCGGCTTTACCTTCGGAAGTGCCACTCCGTCATTTTCGCAACAAAGTCTGTTCCTTTTCTTCGTTTTTATGTCCAGCATCCTCAAAGGATTGCTCGCAAAGATATGTTGTAACAAACGGTATGAAAATCTCCAGAGCTTTCTTAGCAATAACAGGGTACGTTACTATTTGTTGACACCAAAACCTTGAGCGTTGTTGTTCTGAAGAGTTGCTGTTGAACCTGGCTCTGCTGAAGTTCAATGATTTCATCGAGGTATTCATCATTGACATCTGTTGTCTCAACACTAAACGTGAACGGCTGTCTCACCCATGCTGGATATGACTCCTCTTGTAGGGAAGTATCCGTCGAGAGACTTTGCAAGCTCATCTAAGTGCGTGGCAATTGCTTGCTTCAGTTCCGCGGGTACAGAAATGTCTGATTCCAGATACATCTTCGATCTTACTTACACAGTCGTCTAACAGGAAAAAGTTTGCGAAGTTATCTTTCTCTATTCGTCGTTTCCATAACTAGCTTTTTTTGAAAAGCCTTCAGGTTTTCTTCCGCTTCGATGATGTTGACTCCACCGCCCTGCATCTGTTGATTGAGATGATTGAGAGCTGCGAAGATATCAGTCATGTACGCTAAAATGAGAATGAACTCAGAATTTTTGAAGCAATCTGCATGACAATGTTGGTGCTCTTGCAAAAACAGGGCTAATTCAACACGCACGGCAAAAACACTATTCAGCACCTGTCCCCGTGATAACCACCGAACGTTTGAATGGTACAGAAGTACCTCGAATTCAGATCCCATTTCTTTACACAGCTCTTTGAAGATGTGGTGCCTCAGAGCACTATTTCGCACATAGTTCACGCATTCCACTACAATTTTTAATACTTCTGACAGTTTTGGAGGCAAGGTTTTTGTTGCCAACGCATGCCTGTGCAGAATACAATGCGTAACAATGATGTGTGGTGCATTGGCTTTCACTAGCGCACCAAAACCAGACTTTCTTCCCAGCATGGCTGGAGCTCCATCCGAACAAACTGCAGAAACATATCCCACGAAAGATTGTTGTCTTGTGAAGAAACTTGTGAATGACTTCTTCAATCGGCTACCTTAGTTGTTGTTCTAAGAGGCTTACAAAATAAAAAAATCTTCCTTTATCACGTCGTCTTTCACATAGCGCACGAATACTGCAAGCTGGCTTAGATTGGAAACGTCTGTGGTCTCGTCGAGTTGAAGGCTGAATTTTGCCGGGCTTGAAATCAGATCTGCAACTACTTGAGCCAAGATGTCTTTGCTCATGTCCTCTACTTTGTCACTGATGGTTTCATTTGAAAGAGGAATTTGGGATAACTTAACTTCAGCTGCTTTTCCCAGCATGATATTCGCCATCTTCAACAGCTGGTTTTATGTATGTATGTAGGTACCCTTCTGGCGCTCCCTGGGCTCGTATGTGGGTGGATTGCGTGTGTGCTGCCAATAGGGGGTTGTAGCAGAGCCCTGCAACTGCTACTTGATAGATACGGGAGAATGGGGGGTCACCACTATATGGCGCTCCTCGCAGGTAGGTGGATGTATCAACCTGTATCAACATGTAAAACAGCTGGTTTTATGAGTGTTTCACCAATGGTGTGTGGTTTGCCCTGCTTTGCGATCAAGTAAGCAACTTCGTACGATGCTATGAGGATCGGTTTGTTGATGGGTACAAAGCCGAGAACAGGAAGACTAGCCTTTTCATCGAATCTGGCTCTCCTCACCTTGAATTCAGCGAGCGTTGTCTTCTTGTATTTTCCATCTCCATGCAGCTTAAGGAAGTGTTCTTAGTTTTGCTGGTGCTAGACTAGAATTGCTTAACTTGGCATTGCAAATCATACAGTTAGGACGCTGACTCCCATCACGTTCCGTTATACATGTGAATCCATATTGTACATATTCGTCCGACCACTTTCTTTTTTGCTCGACATAGTATGAAGGCATTAAAATATTAAGAAAGAAATCACGCGACGTACCAGTTACAATTCGACTACTGGGCGCGCCAAATTCCCTGCAGCACAGATAGGCCAAGGCAGCGATGTTGCGTGATCACCTGCATCCAATGATGGACAAGCGGGGCGTGTCATCACGAATCATGTGAGTTGGGTGTGTGTCTTTACCTCCGCCGAACCCGCGAGACTGACTCACCGAACCCCTTGAGTTCGATCGAACCCAGGTTAAGAACCACTGCATTATCATATCCCTGTCCTCTCATATCACCAAGTGGAATTTTACGTTTTTCACGTTCATTCAAAATGGTTTCAGTTAGACCCTGTATGGGGCTGGGCCTTGCACGTGTGTGCAGGAGTATGGGTGTGAGCCCAATATGCAGTGAAATAGCAGCAGAAGACAGGTTACAGGCAGGTTACGGGGTTTATTTGTAACTACAAATAAACAGACAGAACTATATACACAGGAATACAGAGAACATGGAATAGCAGGGGGAAGACGGGGCAAAGGAGGATACCGGTATGAATGATGGTTCAGAGCAGAGGGGAGCATGAATGTCTTTAGTTCAGAGGGATTCCAGACAAGGATCTCAGGAAAGCCGGTCTGCACTAGGCAAGGCTGGGAACTTCAATGAGGAAGCTTAGAGTAAGGGGCGTAGCTTCCTCATATGCAGAGTTGATTAGGGAGGATGAAGGGCAGGTGAAGATCCAGGTCCATCATGCACATCAAAGTCCAGGAAACCATATGGAGACAAAGTCCTGGAACATGCATATTGCAATGCAGGACCTGGCAAAAAGGATAAACAAAGGGGGCGCCAGAGGGTCTGGGCCTCCAGGGCCGGACTCCGGACAGCCCAGGCCGGTGTCGGGGGAATCTGGCCGGTGTCAAAAATCCTGTCACTGGTGGATCACCTGGTTATGGTAGGAGCACGGGCTTCCAAAACCAGGGTCTGCAGCATGATTTGGTTCTCCTGGAGGTCTTTCACATGACGCTATAGGGTGGCGATCTGGCTGACAAAGCTCGCTAGTGTACCCATGATGAGAGCAGTATTACGGGTCTCCTTTGACTCGGTACTGGCAGGACCTGTAGACTTGGTGATGGGATCCTCCAGGACGGTAGCTGTGGCATGGCTCTGCGACAATCGGACTGTTGTCTTGGAGGCGACCTTAGTGTTGTTCGGTGGGGCAGCGCCCTTGGCGAGGTTCGACATGGTAGCAATCTCGGCGAGGACCGGTGGGCCAGCGCCCTTGGCGAAGTTCGACATGGTAGCAATCTTGGCGATGACCGGTGGGGCAGCACCCTTGGCGTGGTTCGACACGGTAGCAATCTCGACGATGACCGATGGGGCAGCACCCTTGGCGAGGACCGGTGGGGCAGCGCCCTTGGCGAGGACCGGTGGGGCAGCGCCCTTGGCGAGGACCGGTGGGGCAGCGCCCTTGGCGAGGACCGGTGGGGCAGCGCCCTTGGCGAGGACCACTGCTCTGCTGGGAATAGACCTCGGCACTGCATGGCGTGGCAGCAACCTCGGCGAGGACCTCGGCACAGCATGGCGTGGCAACAACCTTGGTACTGCACGGCTCTTGAGCGACCTGGGTACAGCACGGCTCTTGAGCGACCTGGGTACAGCACGGCTCTTGAGCAACCTGGGTACTGCGCGGCTATTGAGGGCATATTTGCCCCAGCGCACATGGGTATATTTGCCCCCAGCGCACATATGTATATGGGTATATTTGCCCCCAGCGCACATATGTATATGGGTAGATTTGCCCCAGTGCTCATATGTATATGGGTATATTTGCCCCCAGCGCTCATATGTATATGGGTATATTTGCCCCCAGCGCTCATATTTATATGGGTAGATTTGCCCCCAGCGCACATATGGGTAGATTTGCCCCCAGCGCACATATGGGTAGATTTGCCCCCAGCGCACATATGGGTAGATTTGCCCCCAGCGCACATATGGGTAGATTTGCCCCCAGCGCACATATGTATATGGGTAGATTTGCCCCAGTGCTCATATGTATATGGGTATATTTGCCCCCAGCGCTCATATGTATATGGGTATATTTGCCCCCAGCGCTCATATTTATATGGGTAGATTTGCCCCCAGCGCACATATGGGTAGATTTGCCCCCAGCGCACATATGGGTAGATTTGCCCCCAGCGCACATGGGTAGATTTGCCCCCAGCGCACATATGGGTAGATTTGCCCCCAGCGCACATATGTATATGGGTAGATTTGCCCCAGTGCTCATATGTATATGGGTAGATTTGCCCCCAGCGCTCATATTTATATGGGTAGATTTGCCCCCAGCGCACATATTTATATGGGTAGATTTGCCCCCAGCGCACATATGGGTAGATTTGCCCCCAGCGCACATATGGGTAGATTTGCCCCCAGCCATGCTACCTGCACGTGCATCACATGCCAGCTCGCGCACCTCGTACTGTGCATGTAAGCAGAACGCTGGCGATTGCCCCCCTTTCCGAATCCGAACGCGCCTCACTGATCCGCCCCGGGCCTGCGCCCCCTCAAACTAGCAGGAAGCCAGACAGTAAGGCGGCCGCCTATGCCGCCTTCCTTTAGCGCCGGCCCTGATCATATGTAAGGCATTCCAACGTACTGTTTACTGCGGAAATTATGCCGGCTCCTGGTCACTGGTTGAAAAGATCAGGCAGAATAGATGTTCCAATTTGTACACTGCCAAAAACATGCCTTGTGTTGTTTTTATAAAAGTTTTCCTGAAGCAAATTGAAAAAAGATTGTTTTCTCTTTTGTAATTGGAGCGTTTTCTGTACCTACCGATTTTTAACGTTAGGGTTAGAATCAAGCTACATTTTGTGGTGCTTGATATAAGCAAATATAAACTTTGAGACCTTTGTAATTTCTATCTTTGCTTTTGTCATAACAGAGGTGGTTATTTATGGAAATACTTGATAGTGATAAAACCATCTGGGCGCTGTTTACACTTATGTAGTTAGGTAGGGATCCTTTAGTTATGGGTCCTTTATGGAGATATATTATTTGGACCCTTGCCGGTGGGGCTGTTAGGTAAATGTAGAGTATAATGGATGATGATTTAGACACGTATATGTGTACATATGAACATGTGGAAATACATGGAAAAATTTAACAAATTTTGTGCCTGAAAAGAGTTTTCTTTTACCAAGGGGAAAAAATATTCCTTTTGTCTTGCTGCCACCTTGTGGTCAAAGTTTATGTTCTTCTGCCGAAAAAATAATAAAAGCCTGCAGTATATGGAGAAGATGCGCTGTCCTTCCCTTCGGTCACGTTGGATCTATACCTCATGGGGAGTGAGCAGAAAAAAATGACAGCGCAAAACTGTGCTACAATTGAAGTGTTATAAGTATATAACGATGTTCAACTCATGTGGACGGGAGCCTAGTATGTATCAGGCTCACTTCTGTTGGCGTTTATGGCCCTTAAAGGTATCCAAAATCCCTTCTTTAATCGCCTCCTCTCTCCTTGTCTGCTGTGGTCCTCCTCCTGTGCTGGTCTGCCCGTTGTAGCTGGAGATACAGAGCCTCAGTGTGGAGCCCACTTGGTGCAATAAGACAGGATGCAGGAGTATAAAATAAAGGGATTTATTAGTAAAATAAGTTTAACAATATAAAAAAGTATATGGGGATATCCAGGACGCGTTTCGCCAGTAAATGGCCTCTTCAGCTGGATAGTTTCATTTGCACTGACCGTCTTTTAAGTGTTATTCGGTGACTCTGTCTGCTGATTGGTCCTTGTTGCTTTCAATTTCGTTTTTGCGCGCGTTTTTTGCATGCTTGTCAGGGTCCGGAGGGATGGTTGGATCACATGTTGATTTCCAGCCAATCGGTGCACTCTATTCAGGAACCGGTGATTTTTGTTCATAGCTGGATTAGGTGGTGATCTGGAGACTTTATGTCTCTCAAAGAGGGGGTATGAACCTATGCCCCTCGGAGGGGGGTGTGTGAACATGTGTTTAATTCAAGAGGAATATATCATATAGATCTTACCCTGGGATCAAATATACTATTAAAAGCAATCCTGAGTCGTTTTAGTCAATTCACTGTTTATAAACTCATTACTGTTGCGAGGGACAGATGCAGTTTGTGGAGAGAGGGGTGGATGGGTCACGTGTTGATTTCCAGCCAATCGGTGCACTCTCTATTCAGGAACCGGTGATTTTTGTTCGTAGCTGGATTAGGTGGTGATCTGGAGACTTTATGTCTCTCAAAGAGGGGGTATGAACATATGCCCCTCAAAGGGGTGTATGGACATGTGTTTAATTCATGAGGAGTGTATTATATAGATCCATCCTAGGATCAAATTTACTATTAAAAGCAATCCTGAGTCGTTTTAGTCAGTTTTCTGTTTAAAAATGTATTACTCTTGTTGCGAGGGACAGATGTGGTTAATGGTTTCTATAACCTTGGTGTAAAAATCGGGCCCTTGATGTCTTTGTGTGTCTATTATATATAATAAATTCAATACGCTTATGTTTAGAGGTGGATGCTTGAGATATTTAGAGGAAATGCATAACTCTTTTCTCCAGTACAGATAGGTATAGGTAATTTTAATAATGGAGAAATATGCAAAATAGGGGAGGTTATTCATTTTGGGTATAATTGTTCACATAATATAATTATTTACAGCTGATGTCACATATGTTTTGGAGTGGGCTGTCGTTCCATACTTTTGGCTTAATTGGAGCGTGGGAGAGTCTTCTTGGATTTATAGTGGGGTGTTGATCATTTTGCTGCTTAAGGTATTTTTGAGGGACTTAATAATTATATTTTCCAGTACAGATAGATGTAGGTATTTTTAATTATGTTCTTCTTAATAATGGAGGATAAAGCATTATATCGATGCATAACATTATTTAAAGCTCCGTTCAGATAGGTGAGGTTATTAACTTTTGGTAACCTATAGTGAGTATATTGGTCACTTTATATGCTTACTTATAGCTGATACTTCATATGTTTAGAGTGGGCTATCATCCTTCAGGCCTAGTTAGAGTGTGGAAGAACCTTCTTGGATTTATAGTGGAAGGCTGATCATTTAGTTTAATCAGATCCTTCGAGCGTGGCTTTAAAGGATATGTAGTGATTATTATAGCCTTGGGCATACAGGTAGTTGTATGATATGATGTAGATGGTATATGTTTCTGATAGATGCTGGAAGGTGTATCCTATTATATACGAGATTTTTTTTGTACAGTAATAAAGGTACTGGTTCGGAGAGGCTGATGGTGGATGATGGATAGTGTATAGTTCTTAGGGATTCTTTGGTATTATTTAATTCTACAGGAAGTGACAGAGTTCGAAATCTAGGTTTAGACCCTTTGGATGCATGGTGTCGAACTCGTAGATGCATTTCATTTCTTCTTGCCCGATACGCTTTGCAAGGTCTCCACCCCTTTTTCCGTTTTGAATTTTCTTTATAGCCATGAATTCTAAGTTTCTGGGGTTGCAGTTGTGCGTTTTTTTTGAAGTGAGCGGGCACACTGTGTGTTTCTAGACCTTTTTCTATATTTCTTATGTGCTCTCTTATTCGTACCCCTACGGCTCTTGTTGTTTTCCCAATATATTTTAAGCCGCATGGGCAGATCCGGAGGTATATGACATTTTTCGAGAAACAGGTGAGTAGATCTTTGATTTTCCACTCTCCTCTTCTATTGTTGATTTTGGTGATATGCCTTTTCTTGTTACCTGTGCTCCTGCAAGTTATACAGTTGCCGCAACCGTAAAATCCCTCTTTCTGTTTAAAATGGTTCGTTGTTCTTTTCGGTACATGTTCGCTCACAGTCAATCTGGATTTCAGATTTTTTGTTCCTCTACATATAAACCTTGGTTTGGACGGCAGTATCTCTTGTAGTGTCGGATCTTCTCGAAGGATCGTCCATCTGTTTGAAATCTTGATCTTGTTGACTATATGTAAAAATCATTGGTACTCCAGCTTGGGTCTGGTCTTGGGTTTTTTTTCCCTTATATTTGAGGTAGTCGTTTCGGTCTGTCTGTGCCACTTCCTCTTTTATTTTCTTGAGTGTCTGATGGTCATAACCCTTATCCATGAAGTCTGTGGTTAGCTTTGTTGCTTGGATGGTGTAATCTGTGAGTTTGGAGCAGTTTCTTCTCATCCTGATGTATTGGCCTTTTGGGACTCCTAGCCATCTATTGAGGTGGCAGATGTCTCTGCTGATATAGCTATTGGTGTCTACCTGTTTGAAGACTGTTTTGGTTTGAATAGTGTCACCTTCTGGAAAGATCGTAAGGTCTAGGTAGTTGATGGTCTCTTTACTCCATACCGTATCTAGTTGGATGTTGGAGTCCTGTGCGTTAAGTTCTTCTAGGAATGCTTTCAATTTTTCCTCTCCTCCCTTCCATATCATGAAGAGATCATCGATATATATCGTCCTCTTTGTCCAGGTGGATTCTTATTGCCTCGATTCCATTCTCATGTGGAATGTTACTGTATAAGGACCTCACGTCGCTAGTAACCAGGATGTAATTGTCCTTCCAGGATATTTCCTCAAGGTCCTTAATGATGTTCAATGTATCCTTTAGATGGGCTTCTGTTTTTGAGACTATCGGTTGTAGGAGTTTATCAATGTATTCGGATATTCTGCTGGAGATGGAATCGATCCCCGAAATGATAGGTCTTCCTGGTGGATCGAGTGCGTCTTTATGTATTTTGGGGAGATGGTAAAATGTAGGCTTTTTTGGGTGTATAATCTTCAGGTATTTATATTCCTTATCGTTTAGTATGCCTAATACGTGTCTTTCATCCAGGTATTGGTAGAAGCTTTCTTTTGATATCTTCTGTTGGATCTTTATTCAATTTCTGATATGTATTTGGGTCATTCAAAATTTTGAGCGATTCCCTTTAATATCTTTCTACCGTTTGAATGACTATACCACCTCCCTTGTCTGCCGGTTTTATTACTATAGTTGTGTCGTTTCTGAGTTCGTCTAGTGCCTCTCTCTTTTTTTGACAGGTTTTGTTTTTTACCAGTTTTGATTTTTTCCATCTCACGGATGACCATTTTTTCGAATGTAGAAATTTCCGGTGTGATCATTGATTTTGGAAAAAATTTGGATTTCTCCTTTAAATTCGTGTTCTTATAGACCTGCATGGTCTCTGTCCTTATTAGGGGATTTTTTAGAAAGTATTTTTTAAGGCATAGTTTTCTTTTAAACCTTTGTAATTCTATGTATGTATTGAAATGGTTTATGCCTTGTGTTGGTGCGAATTTGAGGCCCTTATTGAGTACGCTCTCTTGATCTTTATTCAGAGGTTTCCCTGAGATGTTGAAGATGCCACTTAGGTTTTTCTTAGTTGTTCTCTCTTCTTTTGTGTCGCTCTTTTTTCCTCCTCTCTTCCCTCTTATTCTCTTCTCGCCTTTTTTCCTGGCGATCTGTATTCGTCTTCTTTCTGTCGTCTTTCTTAATTCGGGACTCCATTCCTGTTGTGCGTTGTACATCCTCTTTTTCCTCCGTTCTTTTGGCGTGGCAGGCCGAAAAACCTCATTTTCGTCATCTCTTACTACATCTTCTTTCATTCTAATACTCTACTGATTTAGATGGTATACATTGTTTGTTGTTGGTTGGTCCATATTTCTCCTATTGGGTGTTCTCCTGCCTCAGTTCTTTTGATATGTTTCTTTTCGTCGCCAGTTGTAATTCATGGGCCCTCTCCCATATTCATTATTCTGTCTGTATGAATATCTTCTATTGTTCCATTTTGGGCGGTAGGGGGAATATCTCGATGGTACCAATCAGAGGTCCTTATGTTTCTGTTCCCTTGAGTGGGGTATCTTTTTTCTCTAAAGGACATTTTCCTGTGCTTTGATTGTTGCTGTTGTCTATATAGAGTTTGGTCAACCTGGTGTTCATTGTCCTTCTGTGTCGGGTTTGCTATTTCCTCATATAGCTCTTGATCATCTTCTGTTTCCGTATTTACTAATCTGGCTGCTATTCTCCATACATCTCCTTTGCTGTAATCATTTTTATCCCTCCTGTATTTCTTTCTCTTCTTCTTAATGAGGTCGTCTTCTAATTTAGTGAGGATGTTCTCCATCTTTTCTGTGAAGGTATGTATCCCTCCTTCTTGTGTGGACTCTACAAGTTCTTTAGTTGCTGACTCTATCTGTTGATTGGTCTCTTCTAGATTGTATTTTCTCTCCTCAATAAGCTCATCCATAGTGTGTATGGAGAAACTCTCCAACATTTTACTCCATTTGTCTATGAATGGTTCTCTCTCGTTTCCTAATGCTGGTCCTTTGGAGAAACGTAAGTCTCTGGGGACGATCTTGTCTATTGCGTATTTTTCAAGTGAAATGATTTCCCATTTAAGTCTTAATTCTTTTTTGAGGATTTTCTCTAAATTCCTCATCTCCTCTTTGTTCACTGGTTGTGAGGATGTATCCTGAGTAATCCATTCTTCTAGAAAGATGTCTTCTTTAAGATTGCCAAATTTCTTCCTGAAATCCATTCTTAGAATGGTATTTTGTTTTTAGGATACACTGGATTTGAATAAGTACTGGCTGCCTAGGATTTCGTGCGAAGCAAATATAATACTGAAAGAAAGAGGGGAGTGAGATCCTCAGTGGCGCCTGTTTCTTAGTGTGTGTATAGCATTAACTGCTGCCTGATAGTGATATTATGGCAATGCTTCGCACTTGCCTGTAGTTATGTGAAAATAATTGGTTTTATCACTATCTGGGCGCTGTTTACACTTATGTAGTTAGGTAGGGATCCTTTAGTTATGGGTCCTTTATGGAGATATATTATTTGGACCCTTGCCGGTGGGGCTGTTAGGTTAGGTTATGGAAATACGCTTACACAGCAATATGAAAAACTACGAACATATCAGGACACGTACATACATAACTTTCTGCTACCATATAGCTGCCATGGGAAGAATAGTCTTTAAATTCATTAACAAAAAGAAACGGTACGCACACTGATTTCTGCACGCAACGTACTTTGCAAGCATTTTTTTGCGCGTCGGGTTTCCGAACGTTATTTTTTGACGGATGAAGAAATGCACGAGGATTGTAATACCCTGTTAATTTTCGCGTGATAACGCATTTTGCTGTGCGCAAAAAAAATTTGCAACGCGAGCAAAATTGCGTGAAGAAAGTAATAGGGCCCTATATATGAAAGGGTAATATATACAATAGTATGCTTCAATACATAATGTACATTCATAATAACCATACATAAGCTTCCATATTTTGCTAAAGGTGCATTCCCAAGATATGGTGTGTGTGTATTATAGGTAATAAATTATTGTAAATTCAGTAAAAATGGGCATTGGTGATTTGGAGAATTATATTTTAATATCAAATGAGAAGTATGGGCATAAGGGTGATTTTATTTTAGTGGCGCGATCGTTTTTACAGAGGAAGGCTCTATAGTTAATTTTACTATTTCATATCTATAGTATCTTAATAATTGTGGTTTAATCTTAAATGGAAGGTGGAGGTATGGCACATGTGACGACTACTATGATGGTGAGGCCATATTTGTAAGAGTGGTTCAGTTTAGAAAATGGGACCGTTCAAAGTCTATATTCAAGCCATGTGGATGTAATGGTTGTTGATTTATAGACGTACCGCATCTCTTCTTTTCCTATCTCTTTATCCAATTCACCTCCTCTCCATTGATTGCGCACAACTTTTAAACCTGTAAAGGTGTGAGACCTGCAGGATCCTTATTGTGCTTTAATTTGAAGTGTGCTGATACGCTGTGTGATTCGAGGCCATTTTATCTATTTCTTACATGTTCTTGTATTCTCTTAAAGGTCTTGTAGTTCTTCCCACGTATTGCAGACCACATGGGCATGTGAGGAGGTAAATTATATTTCGGATGAAACCATTCATCAGATCTGTTATTTTTATTTTCCCTCTTTCTGTAATGATCTCTGTGATGATTCCTTTTTTTGCTCTTAGTGTTTCTGCAATTGTCACAACCATAGAATCCTGGTCTGACTCCGAATATGGATTTGCGTTTTTTTTCGGAGGGGGATGTTGGCTATGTGTAATCCTCTGTTTCAAGTTTTTTGTTCCTCTACAGACTAAACTGGGTTCTTTAGGAAGGATGTCTTTATGAAGGATTGGCCAGTATTTTCGTGTGATTTTTCTTGTCGATTTTGCTGACTGTAGTTGTAGACGAGCGGTGGTATGTTGATCTTATTATTTTCTTTATTTTTGTAGGCGAGTATTGTATCTCGTTCTAAAACGTTTACCTGTTCTTTTGTCTTCTGGAGTGCTTTTCTATCGTATCTCTTTTCTTCAAAATTTTTCAGGAGTGTGTCAGCTTGTGTATCCTAGTCACAGATCTCCGTGCAATTTCTCTGAATTCTAAGGAGTTGTCCTTTAGGGATGTTGTCCATCATTGTGGAATATGGCAACTATCTTTTTCTATGTAACTATTTGTATCCACTTGTTTGAAGAATGTTTTGGTTTTCATCTTTCCCCTTCAATAAAGATTTTCAGATCTAGGAAAAGTATTTCATCTCTACTCCAGACACTGTCTAATCCAATCATTCTGGTTCAGATTGGTAATGAATTTCTCTAGATTTTCTTCTCCTCCTTTCCAAATTAGAAGTATGTCATCGATGTACCTGTTGTGCAATATAAGGTTTTCTTTCCATTCTGGCGGCCAATTGGTCTCCCAATGGGCCATAAATAAATTGGCATATGCTGGAGCAAATCGGGTTCCCTCTCTTGGAGGAACAAGAGAGACAGAGAAGTTTGGAAGTGCCACAGACGGATGTTTGACATTTCAGCCACTGAAAGACATCCATTTATGTGGACACTAGGTGGCGATATACCACCAAAACTATTTATAAAGATCAAGAACTTTTAATTATATCAAAATTGCCTGAGTGTTACTTGCTTAGATATATATCACTGTGAGAAATATCTCTGCCCATATTAACCATCCGCCGGGTACCCACTTGCGCTCTGGAATGTGTTTTCTTTTTCCTACAATGTTTATATAAGCTAAGTGTTTTGGGGTTTGACTCTGCCAGCACATTCACCACAGAGCAGCATTCAAAGGGCCCCCATATCCATCGCTCCATACATAGATATTGTACACTGTTCCCTATAACGAGGTCTGAAATCTGGTGCATCGGATTGCCGGTTCTCGGGTTTAGATCTGCCATTAACTCCTAGATATGTGAACAGCGTTTTTTTTGTTATTTCTATTCGTTATACCATATTTTGGGTTGGTTTGTATTTCAATTTATTCTAAAATGCAAGTTTGCAAAGTGTAAAATTTCTACAATATAACTTGCGTTGCTGCTAAAAATTTATCAGCAAATTGAGGTCCTTGCTAAGATGAATGGAGAAACAATTAAATCGGGTATAAAAATCTAAAATCCAGATATACAAATTGTATACATTATATAAAATCCATAAATTTTATATAAAAATATATAAGGTATAAAATTATAAAAAAATATGTTAAAACCTATCATTGAACCAAGGTGCTTATATTCCTGGGTGCATGCAGTTCGTTTGCGATGAATCATCGCTAATAAATCAGATTCCGGAGGAAATTATAACGTAAATTAATGATGAACTAGATAGATGTAATCTCAGCAGATTAGGGAATGGATATCATAGTGGGAAGGAGATGCGTACATGGCATTGGTAAAGGAGATAACAACGTGCAGGGGATGGTGGCATTTTGCATATGTGGATGATGCGTCCTACTGAATGTGTGTATCTATATGTTGTTAGTTCAGAAAATGGCACAGTTCGAAGTCTGCGTTTAAACCTTGAGGTTGGAGCGATCCCATCTTGAAAATCAGACTCATCTCTTCTTTGCCGATTATCTGGTTAAAATCTCCACCTCTCCAGGGTGCCTCTACTTTTTTAATGCCTATAAACTTGAGACCTTCCGGGTTTTGGGCGTGTTTAACTTTAAAGTGCAGTGAAACGCTGTGTTTATCATAGCCCTTCCTTATACTCCGAATGTGCTCCTGGATGCGAAGGTTCAATGGTCTAGTGGTCCTCCCCACGTATTTAAGACCACATGGGCATATCAGTAGGTAGATTACATTTTTCGTGAAGCCTGTGATAACCTCCTTTATTTTGATGCTCCCCGTACTACCCTCTACTTGCGTGACAATCTGTTTTTGACCATTTGTGTTGCGACAGTTCAGACAGTTTCCGCATTGGTGAAACCCTTTTTTTATACCAAAGTGGTTAGTCTTCTTGGTTTTCTTGTGCGTATGTCCGTGTGCCAGCTTCATCTTCAGATTGCTTACACCTCTGCATATCAGTCTGGGGTTCTCCGGGACAATGTCTTTCAGTAGGGGGTCTTTCCGCAGAATGTGCCAATATTTTCTGACCGTCTTTCTTATGGTTTTGTTTTGCGCACTGTACGTGAAGATAAACGGGACATCTTCTGTGTGTCCTGAATGTGTGTTGATTTTCTTTCTCAGCAGGGTTTCTTGGTTGATATCTCCTACTAACGTTCTAGCCATTTCCAGTTTCTCAGGGGAATATCCTTTTTGCATAAAATCTTTTTTGAGTTTTATTGATTGTGACTCATATACGCTCTGATCTGTGCAGTTTCTCTTGACCCTCAGGAATTGTCCTTTGGGGACTCCTTCTAACCATTGGGGAAGATGGCAGCTTGTTCTCTCGATGAAGCTGTTAACATCTACTTTTTTTAAAAATGTCTTAGTTTTGATCTCCTTCTCCTCTATGTATATAATAAGATCCAAAAATTCGACTTTATCGCTATTCCACACTGTTGTTAATTTAATGCCTCTATTGTTCTCGTTGAGCCGTGTTAAAAATTCTTGCAGTTTTTCCGTTCCTCCTTTCCAAATTAATAAAAATATTATCTATATATCGCTTATAACATATTAGGTTGTCTTGATACATAGATAAAAAAAGATTCTTCCCAATGCGCCATGAATAAATTTGCGTAGGATGGCGCGAAATGCATTCCCATCGCCGTTCCGTTCTGCTGTAGATAAAAATTCTCCTTGAAATAAAAATAATTGTTCTCTAAAATAAGTTTGATCCCTTCCAGGATAAAAATGATCTGTTCTGGCTGTAAAGTGTCTGCGTGCTTCAAAAAATGCTCGGTGGCTTCCAGTCCTTTCTCATGAGGTATAATGGTATAGAATGCTTGCACATCGCTTGTTACAAGCAAAAATCCATCCTCCCATGTGATACCTTTTCAGGACTTCTAGGATGTCTCTTGTGTCCTTCAAGTGGGATACAGTACTCATGACAAATGGTTGTAATTGTTGGTCTAGATATTCGGATAGTTTACTGGAGACTGAGCCCACTCCAGATATGATGGGTCTCCCAGGTGGTTTCTCAATATTCTTATGTATTTTTGGGAGAAAATAAATACTGGAATTCTTGGATGTTCCACTTTGATATACTTGAATTCTTTATTGTTAAGTATTCCCAATGCATATCCCTGGTCGATGTAATCCTAGAATCTCTGTTTGATTTCCTCTGTTGGGATTCTTGTTTAATCGTTTGTAAGTGGTGGTATCACCCAATATGCGATTAGCCTCTTCTTTGTAGTAGTTGGCCGTCATGATCACCGTGCCTCCTCCTTTATCCGCTGTTTTTATTTCAAAATCTTCATTTGAGGTGAGTTCCTTCAGTGCTTCCTTCTCTTTTTTGTGAGATTGTCCGTTCTTTTATTGATTTTTATTTTTCCCAGATCCGCCAATATCATGTTCTCAAATGTGTTTTATTTCTTGAGAGACCATAGATTTCGGGAAGAATGTAAACTTCTCTTTCAAGGAGGTGTGTTTGTAAAATTCCATTGTATTGGTTCTCTCTATGGGGTTTTTTAGAAAATATTTCTTAAGGCATAAATTATTTTTAAATTTCTGCATATCTATATAGATATTGAAGGGATCCATATGGGTTGTAGGGGCAAATTTCATGCCTTTCCTCAGCAATGTAGTTTGAGCCTCTGTGAGTGCTGTATTCGTTAAGTTGTATATCCCTCCGTTCTCATCTGTTTCTCTTTCTTTCTGCTTACGTCTTCTAGTCCTTCCTGATCGGCGTCCTCGTCCTGGTAGGGTCTTTTTCCTGGTGACCAACCCCTCCTTTTGGTAGTCAAATCTATTTGTATTTGGGGTTGGGTCCCATGAAAATCCCGATGTCCCTCAAGGGCTTGGTACCTATTCTGAGTGGTGACGGTGGGGGGTTTCCACTCATTCTCAAATGCTCTTTTCTAATTCCCTCTCCTGTTGCTTCTTTGTGCTGGTCTGTTCCTATGCTCGTAATATTTGTTGTCATATAGGGGTCTTGTGTGGACATACCGGTTCTCTTCTCTAATGTTGGTGTACCCATATGGTGGTCCCTTCTCTCTTCTGGATTGGTAGCCTTCTGAATAATGATTCTGGTAATAGCTATTCTTCCTTTGTGGTTTCCATATTCTGGGTGTTCTATGAGGTTTACTATCCCCTGTCTGGTATGGAGGTACCAATCTCGGGATTAGAGGCTGCGCAGTAGGGATAGACCGATATATCGGTTTAGCCGATTATCAGCGCCGATATTCAGAAAATTACTGATATCGGTATCGGCATTTTATTTGCCGATATTGCCGATATTTGGACAAGTTTGCTCACTGCAGCTGCAACACGCAAGATCCCACAGAACTGTGTGAATCTGGGGCTTCTCCCACATCAGGCTGTAAGCCCTCACTGCAGAATGACTCCTGCTCACTGACCGTATTGTGCATGACAGTGATGGCAACAGAAATGGGGCTTCCATCCCATCTTGCAAGGAATTCCCTATGCAGGAGATGCAGGGTCTATTTCCTACTGCAGGGTCCAGCAACCTGGGACCTCCAGATGTTTTGGAACTGGATTTCCCATGAGGCTCCAAGAACCTAATGAGAAGATGAGCATCATAGCAGATGTAATTCCAAAACGTGGGGCAATTTTACAAAGTGACTGCTTAACCAGAGCTGTAATCTAACTTTGTAATCTAACCCTTGGAGGGCCAAGGTTGCTGAACCCCTTATATACAGGGTCATATGAGAGATCTTTAAGAAAGCCAAAGACACGGTCTGATTGTTTGTAAAAAAATAAAAGATTAACCACTTCACTGCGGAGGATGCGCTCAGCGCGTCCACCCGCAGTATCGTTCCTTGCGGAGGACGCGCTGAGCACGTCCTCCCTTTGGGGCCAGCGTTCGGCCGTGTTCCGGCCGATCGCTGGCCCCCCCAGTGCGGGCTGACATCCTCGATGTCAGCCCAGCACCCGGAACCGCCGCCGGAGTAATTAGGTGTCATCACGGCGCGATGACACCTAATTCAGGCGCCCCCCCCCCCCCCGCATGTGCGGAGGAGGCGCCTGAAAGGGAGGGGGGGGAGGTCCTTCGGACCTCTCTCCCTCCCGATCGGCGGCATGCAGGGGGTTAACCCAGGCACCGTTTGGTAGGGCACAGCCTGCCCTTCCAAATGGTACCTAGCATTAACCCCATGGGGGCCGGATCACGAATCGGCGCCGAAAAGCGCCGGTTCGTGATCCTTTCCCGGAGCTGGCCGACATCTTGGATGTGGCCGACATCTTGGATGTGGCCGACATCTTGGATGTCGGCTAAGCTTCCGGGAATGCCCCCTGAGGACTGGCGTCATCGTGCATAGCACGATGACGCCAGTCCTGGAGTTAACCCCTAACTGCCACCAATGGTGGAGATAGGGGGTTCATTGGAACCCCCTATCTCCCGATCCGTGGCAGTTAGGGGTTAATGTTTGGTATTGTTGGATCGGCCAGAGCATGGCCATTCCAACAATACCAAACATGAGTATGAAAAAAGTGTTTTAAAAAAATAATAAAACAAAGATATTTAAATAAAAAAATAAACAAGTTTTTTTTTTCTTTTTTTGGTTCGTTAATGCAGCAATATTGTTCCCATTTCAATTATAATGTGAACAATGATGCTGCACTAACGATTTTTGTATGGGGTGCGTTTGTTAAAAATCGCGTAATTTTCCCCAAAAAAAATGTAACGAGACCCCATCTCTAATTTTTTTAACAAGTGCACCCCATACAAAATATAACCGCAATTGCTCGCATGTTAAAATGTGAAAAAAAAACACTTTACACGTTGTAAATTATTGAAAATTTATATTTTATTGCATTTTCTGTTATAATATACAGACAGGTCATGACGTATACTTATAATAATGACATATTATGATTCTGCCGAGTCTGACGGAAAGAATGATATATAATATGTCTGGGTCATATACTAAAATAAGCCTTCAAAACACGTTTAAACATGATGAGCAAAACCGGTAAAAATGACCTCAGCACAGAGGCGGGAAATGCCTCAGCAGCGAAAGGGTTAAATAAAATAAAAATTCTTATTAAATTGAATAAATGAAGTGGACGTGGTGCAATGTTTACATGTCAAACACATTGGGCTATATACAATCTGCGCAAAAACGCTCACGCAAAGTGTGAAGTTTTGCGCCAAGCGTTAGCGTGCGCAAATCACCGCTGGAATAACAATCCTTGCGCATTTTGGATCCGATCAATAACGCGCGTAAACCGGATGCGCCCAAATTCTCGCGCAGTACCGTTGCGCGCAGAAATCAGTGTGCTTACTGTCATTTTTTTTTCACGCAATTCAGCCAATCAGAATTAAGAACCACAACCACAAGTCAATCTGAGCATATATGCTGCATCAATAATACATGCATGCACAACTTCTCCATTTTATTGGTTTGGGTATGTGTAGAATGTGTAACTATACTTTGCTGCATTTTTTTTGGGCCGGTGTATTTGGTTTCGGCCAGGATGTTCAGATTTGCCGTTACCACCAGCTTTTAGGAGTTGCTAAAATTATACGTGCAAACGCTGTGCGTTACAAACTGCGCATAGATTGTAATACCATCCGCATACCAGTGCACAAACGCATTTGCGCTCACAATGTTAAGGATAGATCGCGCGACATACAGTAAGCTCACGCAGGGTTCGCAGGTTCACCCGCAGTAGACCATTACGTGCGTTTGTTGCACTGACTATGTAATATGGCATTCGGCGTAAAGGGTTTTGCCCCTCGCGTCTAATGTTTATTGCACCAGTGGAAACGTTTGCACGAAGATTGTTGTTTAGGCCATTGAGTTCATGGCATAGTCAGATTTGTGCTGTTTTTTTTTCAGAACTTTAACTTTAGAGGATATCGGCACCAAATATCGGCTATCGACCAGAAAAACTGCCGATAATCTGTATCGGTATCGGCCCTGAAAAAATTATATCGGTCTATCCCTACTGCGCAGTGGGTTGGTTTTTCCCTAGTGGAGTTTCTGTTGGATTCAGGTGATTCCCTTCAGCGTTTTCCTGATTCTCCTGTTGCCACACATTCCCTTTTTTGCAGTCTGTAATGTCCCTTAGGTACTTCTTCCTCTTACGTTCCTTTACTTCTTCATTTAGCTTATCAAGGTCTTTCTCCAAGCTTTCCAGATACTGGTTCATTTCATGTTCGCATAGTAAATTCTTAAGTTCCTTAAAGTTTGTTCTCGATGCTCGCATTTAATTTGGTTAGGATCTCGCTTCTTCTCTCGATGATAACCTTCATGCTGTGGAGGGAGAAACCTTCCAGCATCTTCTCCCACCGTTCGCAAAATATTGTGTCATCTTTATCTCCGGCTAGATTCTTCATGAATCTTAGCCCCCTAGGTACCATTCTATCTTTAGTGTACCTCTCCGAAGTGGTCACGTCCCACTTGTTCCTTATTTCCTTCTTGAGTTCTTTTTCTAATCTCTTTAGGGTATATCTGTTAGTGGGTTCCGTGTCTAGATGTTCTTGTCCGAGACCCTCAAATGCGTCTTCATTGCACTTCCCGAATTTGCTTCTGAAATCCATAGGGATATCAAGCAGCCTCAACACAGGTTGAGCATTAAAGAGCTACAAGATAGGGGGGTTGTCTGTGGAGGCGCTAATTTGGGTATAGGATTTGGGGTTGCAGCCTACAAGGTGTTGCACGTAATCTCAACAAAATGTGCAAATGTGATAAAGGAAACAAAATAAAAAGGTCCTAGTGGCGCAATGGTATTACGATGAATCACAATTAACCCTGGCCTAAAAGGCCCTTCAGGTGCTCGTATGGGAGCTTAGGATCTATATGTGTCGCCAGGAACCATCAGGTCCCGAGAGACGTACAATGGCAATAGAAGTGCAATTAGCAGTCAATGTGTAAAATCACAGTACATAATTCAGTTAATGATAACAGAACCTAGAGACATGCAGGAATTGTGGGTAACAAAGTGCATGTGCTTATAAAAACCGTTCCTTAGTAAAGTGCATACACGGATGGTGCGCTAACAAACGCAAAGTGCTAATAGTTCTCTGGAGGGTTGAACAGTCAAGTCCTAGACCACAGTAAAGTGCACGTGCAAAATGTGAAAAAAACAGGAAAAACCGGAGACTCTGTGGCCGCTAGTTGTTGCACGGTGTGTAGGCCATGTTGTAGAGGTGTATGATCCACTGCCACAGCTTCTCTCCTCAGTGGATGGTTTATATAAGGGAAGATAGAAGGGAGAAAAATAATGTTGCAGACCGTTTCATATATTTATGGTGAGAATAGAACAAGAATCTCACTCACAGATTACAGAGCCTAGTATGTCCCCGGCTCTGGGTTGAAGCGCCTTACACCAGATATAGGGTGGCGTGTCCCTTCTTTATCCTGCAGTTGGCCTCAAATGAGATACAAGCAGATAGACAGCGCTCCCATAGCGTAACACATTAGGTAAAAGTGGCAATCAATTGATGGCTAATCAGTCTCACTCACCAATGTTGGAGCCTCGGTTTTCTCAGGCTCAGCTTGTGGGCATGTGGTACCACTTAGTTCGGTGTGTACCTCACCTCTCTCGCCTGGAACGTCTGCCGCTCTCTTTCATCTGTGTTTGTGTTCCACCACATAGAAATTAGGGAGGAGGGAGGGGGAATTCAGGGTATAAGGCAAGATGGTAAGCTAAAAGTGCTATTGTGCAGCAGTTTCGGCAGTTTGGATGGTCTTAAGAAAAAACTGAAACTCGAGTAAAAGTTTCAAGGGTTTATTGGTAATACAAAGAATAGATAAAATGGGGGGGGGGCAGGGGTTTCACTGGACGCATCCACATATGCAACATGCCACCATCCCCTGCACGTTGTTATCTCCTTTACCAACGCCATGTACGCATCTCCTTCCCACTATGATATCCATTCCCTAATCTGCTGAGATTACATCTATCTAGTTCATCATTAATTTACGTTATAATTTCCTCCGGAATCTGATTTATTAGCGATGATTCATCGCAAACGAACTGCATGCACCCAGGAATATAAGCACCTTGGTTCAATGATAGGTTTTAACATATTTTTTTATAATTTTATACCTTATATATTTTTATATAAAATTTATGGATTTTATATAATGTATACAATTTGTATATCTGGATTTTAGATTTTTATACCCGATTTAATTGTTTCTCCATTCATCTTAGCAAGGACCTCAATTTGCTGATAAATTTTTAGCAGCAACGCAAGTTATATTGTAGAAATTTTACACTCTGCAAACTTGCATTTTAGAATTCATATATACACTCCATATATATTATTCCTCCTTTTTTTAACGGAGTTTGTCCCAAATTTAATCTCCCTTGATCGTCACTTAAATTACGCAACATACTGTAACAAGGAATAAAGGCTGGCCAACACAACTTTTAAACATATCTATTACCCAAATCTATTATTGAAATAGGCAGCCAATACTTCATATGTATAACAGTGGAGTAATGTATTTGCTATATCACAACATTTTTAGGGGTTGTCATAAGCATTTTACAATGTGCACTCCCCTATATGTTGGTATCAGGTCTTTTAAAGGACCAAGATCCAGCAGGCAGCACGGAAATAGGGACACTGCCACCCTGTAGATCGCCAATATGTCTCTGTTCTATTGTAGCATGTGAATGTGGATAAGATCAGAGCGAAAATTCCACGTTGGAACGCAAAAGAAAGATGGCTGCGGCACACAATAATGACGCGGTGGTGGTCGCATGACCGCAACCACCGCGAACCCGGAAGTACGCACCAAATTGAAGAGACTCGGATCCAGATGGATTGCTTAATGCCCTTATTATAAAAAGTGAACAGTTAACACACTCTCCCTTTTCACCCACACTGCTAGAGGAAGGCACAGGTCAAGTGCCGAAACGCGTCCAGTGAAACCCCTACCCCCCCCAATTTTATCTTTTTTTGTATTATAAACCCTTGAAACTTTTACTCGCGTTTCAGTTTTTTTTCTTAAGACCATCCAAACTGCCGAAACTGCTGCACAATAGCACTTTTAGCTTACCATCTTGCCTTATACCCTGAATTCCCCTCCTCCCTAATTTCTACGTGGTGGAACACAAACGCAGATGAAGGAGAGCGGCAGACGTTCCAGGCGAGAGAGGTGAGGTACACACCGAACTAAGTGGTACCACATGCCCACAAGCTGAGCCTGAGAAAACCGAGGCTCCAACATTGGTGAGTGAGACTGATTAGCCATCAATTGATTGCCACTTTTACCTAATGTGTTACGCTATGGGAGCGCTGTCTATCTGCTTGTATCTCATTTGAGGCCAACTGCAGGATAAAGGGACACGCCACCCTATATCTGGTGTAAGGCGCTTCAACCCAGAGCCAGGGACATACTGGGCTCTGTAATCTGTGAATGAGATTCTTGTTCTATTCTCACCATAAATATATGAAACGGTCTGCACCATTATTTTTCTCCCTTCTAAACCATCCACTGAGGAGAGAAGCTGTGGCAGTGGATCATACACCTCTACAACACGGCCTACACGCCGTGCAACAACTAGCAGCCACAGAGTCTCCGGTTTTTCCTGTTTTTTTCACATTTTGCACATTTGCACGTGCACTTTACTGTGGTCTAGGACTTATTGACTGTTCAACCCTCCAGAGAACTATTAGCACTTTGGGTTTTTTTAGCGCACCATCCGTGTATGCACTTTACTAAGGAACGGTTTTTATAAGCACATGCACTTTATTGTTACACACAATTCCTGCATGTCTCTAGGTTCTGTTATTAACTGAATTATGTACTGTGATTTTACACATTGACTGCTTGAACTCAGGACATACTTGAAAACGAGCGAAATCTCAATGTATCCTTCCTGGTAAAATCCTTTATAAATAAAATAAATTGCACTTCTATTGCCATTGTACGTCTCTCGGGACCTGACGGTTCCTGGCGACACATATAGATACTAAGCTCCCGTACGAGCACCTGAAGGGCCTTTTAGGCCAGGGTTAATTGTGATTCATAGTAATACCATTAATCTAAAACGCATTGACACTTATGAGAACTGAACACCATGGATTTAAAAATATTTATTCTTTCTAAAACAGCTTTATTAAAAAGGTTTTGAGAATCATTTTAGTACAGTCAATGTCACCCGCAGAGATTTTAGTGATTTTTTTTTTTCTCACTGCCAGCACATTCAGCGAACGGATAGGCTTCTCAAGGTACTCACATGAACGTTATAAGGCGCATTAGAGTGCAAGCTCTGTTGGTTGTTCTGTTGGTTTTGCAGGTGCTGATTTAAGCGTTAAATCAGCCCCTGCATGCTTCCACATGCCAAAAAGTACCGACTGGGTGGAGTAGAGGTAACATCACTGCTCTATAACTGTGGAGACACAAGTTTGAATCCCGGCAAGACCCCCTAACAGTACATACTCACCACCCAGGGCATTCTTGAAAATGAGAGAAATCTCCATGTATACTTCCTGGTAAAATATATAGAAATAGGAACTCTAAACTAATGAGGGCCTATAGAGTGATAGAGCTGCAATTAATTCTGATTTCAAGACCAAAAAGGGTTAATCCTGCTACCCATTACAAAAAAAGCCTCACCAGAGGTGGTTTGTCAGTAAACCACGTCATAAAATATAACTTTTATTCGAATTCCATTATTTAAAACACAACTAATTACTTTAAAGAATAATAATAATGTGGAATAAAACACTATTGAAAGTGAGAAGGAAATCTAAACTATTAAGTGTTAATTATACTAGAGTTGATTCGCGTGCTATTAATAACAAAGATTCTTTCTCTATATTGCTGCAGTCTTTTAAATGGATCCCTCGCGTTATTGCTGACCCAAATAGAATTAACCCATTAAATGCAATTAGGGTCTGCGATAACTCAGATCCATTTAAACGACTGCAGCAATATAGAGAGAATCTTTTTTTATGTTAGTAATAGCACTCGATTAATGGAATCATGTGTATGTTACTCGTGCACGATATATTCTTTTGGGATCTTTTTCAATAAATTGCTGTATCTTTCAGTGCTGGTAACTTCATACGATGAATCAAATCTGGATGATATATTTGTAGGACATACTTATCACTGACTTAATGAATCAATTTAAATTGTAATCTTCGGGTTGGCTACCTCACGCGTATAATTGAGGCACTTTTATGAAATGTTTGCATCACATACTTACCAGTAGACATGTGCATTCGTTTTAGTACTAAAACGATTTAGTCCGAATTTTGGGATAATTTAGTTTTCGGATGACTCAAGAGAAACGAAATTGCTCAGTACAAAAAACGAAAGAAACTAAAATAAAATGCACTACATTTTAGTTTCAGTCCTTTTTGTGATATTACATTGCTGAGTGAAGGAGACCAGCAATGAAGAGCGCAACATCGCAATATCTGAAGATCTGCACCCTCCACATGCCAATGCAGTAGGATGTTCTATACAGAGAGGGGCATTAATTAATGCAGGAGGATGTTCTATAAATTATACAGATAGGGGTATTAATGCAGGACGATGTTATATACATTATACAGAGAAAGGTATAAATTGAGGAGGATGTTCTATACAGAGAGGGACATTAATTAATTCAGGAGGATGTTCTATATATTATACAGAGAGGGATATTAATTAATGCAGGTGGATGTTGTATACATTATACAGAGAGGGGTATTAATTAATGCAGGAGGATGTTCTAAACATTATACAGAGAGGAGCCTTTTTTTTTTTTACCCCTTTAAATCCAGTGGCTGTTAGCGCTGAGATCGGCTGCTTGTTACATTATCTCTCAGTACAATGTATCAGGCTCAGCTGTTACAGTAACTGACTGTAACAGCACTCAGAGTTTCAGTAAAACAAGGAAATAATATTCTTCGAATCTCTTGTATATAAAAATATTATTTACTAGTTTTACTGAAACTCTGAGCGCTGTGATGAGCAGCAGTCAGTTACTGCAACAGCTTTGCCTGACACGGGGCAGTATTACAATGTTGGTGCTAACTTAACCAGAGCTGTTGTAAACTGAAAACCTCCATAGGCTATAATGGCTCTGGGAAGTTTACAACAGCTCTGGTTAAGTTAGCACCAACTATGTAATATGGCCCATAGTGTGCTGAGAGTGAGAGATACTGTAACAAGCAGCGATCTCAGCCCTCTGAGGAGCCACTACAATAGTAATTGTATCCACTGGTTTTCGGATGAATGAAATTAGTTTTCATACTAAAGAACTGAAAACGAATTTGTTTAGCAACTAAATAAATTGCATTTTAGGACTAATCCATTAGTTCAAAACGAAATTTTGTGCTGTGCACATGTCTACTTACCAGCGAATCAACTCTAGTATAATAAACACTTATTAGCGTAGATTTATCTTCTCACGTTCCAGAGTGTTTTATTCCACATTATTTTTCTTTAAAGTAATTAGTTGTGTTTTAAATAAATAATTGAATTTTATGGAATTCTATTTTATGACGTGTTTTCCTGACAAACAGCCTCTGGTGAGGCTTTCTTTTCCTGGTAAAATACTTACTAAAAGAAAAAAAAAAATTCAGCCCGTCCTTACCCCCACATTAAAAAAGAAAAAAAAAATCAGCCCCTTCATGTCAAAAACATTTGCCTTCATGCTTCCGTGTACTAAAACACAACCCCTTCACAGAGCATGACCACTTAAATGAACCACAATGAACAGGGCGTTTAAAGTCTCCCTTTAAACAATTATTAAATTACATAATAATGAAATATTAAAATAAACAGAAGGCAAGTTGTAGCCCACAGCCTGTAACTGTACTTAACAAAAAATTTAATGTGCAAGTAAAGTATTCGAAGGTCCTGCAGGCCTGAAACCTGGTCTTACTTCTTTTGAACAATAAATCATTTTCCTTTCTGTGCTACAATATGCCTTCTGACTGTTTATTTTGTGACACCGCATTGAAGAAAGGTATCTTTTTGTACCACTGAGGAGGCCACACTTTTTTTTTTTTTGTATTCAAAAGCGTTTTATGAGGCATAAGACATCGCATGTAATGCAAAGGTACATAACATAAGACAAAAGGCAGGCAGAACAATAGGCAGTTCTGGTAGACCAGAGGGGTCTACCCATCAATGACAACAAAACAATCCAGAACAGGTATACATACAGATAAAATGGCAAACAAAGAACATCGCCCAATAGGCATCATTCTAACCAGACCCTCCCCTAGGAGTGAAGATGCTGGCGATGAGAAGGGAGTTCAGAAGAGGAAAGGGAGGGAGGGTGAAAGGCGAGAGAGGAAAGAGAAAAAACCCAGACATATATGGGGGGACAGTGAAGGTCAAAAAGAACATCTAAATACCAGCAGAGAAGCTGGGGGGGGGGTGTAAGCCATGGAGGAGAAATCTACCATGAAGCCAAACCTCAATGCCAGAACGCGATTGGAGGGACCAGGACGCACAGTGGGATAGGTCCAGCAGGCTAGGCATAGTGAACTACCTTGGAGGTAGACGGGATTCCGGACCAGACCGAAACACCGTCCCTGTAGCAAATTGTCGGCAATCCAATGCAACCCACACATGAGGTGCCATGCGCTGTCGGAAAGCAGAGGAGGCGTGAAACCTATCCCAATAAAACCATTTAAGGAGGTGCTCCGGATTTCTCTCCTGTTCAGCCAGCAAATCATCGATGACTCTCAGACTCGTGTATCTGCCCATTCCACAAAAAAGGTGTTGCTTGTGACCGCCAGTGAGCAGGGATGAGATGTCTAGCAGCCAGTATCAGGTGGAGAGCCACAGATTTGCATAGGACGTGCTGCATGCCCGGCAAATGGAGAAGATACACCCCCGAGGAGAAAGGCAGGTTCAGTCCCATGACCTCAGCAACAACCTCATTTACCAAACGCCAGAAGGACGAGATACTCACTCAAGACCACCACACATGAAGGTATGCGCCAGTCTGCATCCGCACCGCCAGCAAACCGAATTGCAGGAGAGTGAGAAATGTGACGTCTGATGGGGGTATAGTACTAGAACGTCAGTTTGTAGGAAGTCTCAATCATCTTGAACGCCTGGAAGATGTAGAGTATAAGGTAGAACGTTGTAGACCAGACTTCGGAGGGAATTCAAGCTCCAGCAGATTTTCTCACCGGCCACAGAAGGATGGGGGGAGGTGTCAGTTTTCCGAGGAAGGGCGTAGAGTGTAGAAATACTCCTAGAAAGTGGCAGACCCAGCTTACAGAATGTTTCAAAAGGCGTGAGCTTTTTTTTTTTATTAAAATAAATATATTTTATTAAAATCAACATTTAAAGTATATTATTACATTTTAAACATAAGAATCACTACAATGCCGAGGTACAGATAGAGATCTTCCCTCCAGGGTCTGAAATGTGAGTTGAGCACAGTCTGGACTCTGCAGGGCTTTGGAGACTATGTTTGCAATGTGAATTGTTTCACTGGTGTTGGGCACATTGGGTCAGGGGATCTGTGCCGCTAGTGTTACACCGGGGCCATGTACAACAGATCAGAGGCAAATGGCAGCTTCACAAAGCCAGAAAAACCCAGCATACATTATATGATGACAGGGAAATGACAGTTACCTGTGTATGAAGTCATCACACCGGCCGCTTAACTAGCACTTTGTGCAGCTTTCAGGTGAGAGAAGTTGTATGATACAGCCAGACTTTGCTAAGAATTTTACCTTTATTTCTCCCTCTCTAAGTTACCTTACCCCCCCCAAAACCAAACACTCACCCCCCCACCCCCTGCTCTCCCCATAAATGAAACACACAAAGTATTGGCGGTTTGAAAAGGTCACATCTTTTATTAAGGCCAGAATCATTGCCTTTATGGCAGAATTATTCGTGATCCTCGCATTCCAAAAATAGGTAAAACCAGATAACACTGGTACCAAAAATCCTGCCAGATAACACTGGCAACCGCAATGCACCACAAGCATTGCCTAGAAATAGCGGCCTGCCCCACGTGGCTAAGCAGCGTGACCACGCGCTGCTTTCTTTTATGTCAAATAGCAGGCCGAGAGGATCTGCCAACTAGGATGGCACCTGTGTTTGGCCGCACAAGCCATCACACAGACCCAGTTACCTACAGACCCTCCCCCTACTATCGCCCCTCCACGTGCCAGGGCCGCATATTTCACCACACATCAATCTAACCATGTCCATTATAAACACAATCCCCCAGTTCTGGCCGCAAAAACCAAACCGGCGTCATGTAACATAGCAGAATATATACTAATTGGCCATATTGAACTAACCATGTCAATCTAATACCATCCCCCGACTCTGGCTGCATAAACCACCAACCGGCGTCACGGTAAATCAATCCCCCAGCTTTGGCAGAAAATTAAAACCTCCAGCTGGCTTCATGTAACATGGTATAATTATATTCTTGCCAATAACTCAACTAGCCCATGTCTTTAATCAAAACGGCTTTGGCCGCAAAACCACTAGCCAAAGTAATGTCCATACAATCCCCCAGCTTTGACCCCAAAAACCATCAGCTGGCTTCAGGTAACATGGTAAAATTATATGGCTGCCCCTCAACTAACCATGCCCATATCTAAAACAATCCACTGGCTTTGGCCGCAAAAAACACCAGCTGGCTTCTTGTAACATGGTAAAATTATCTTTAACGGCCGCGGCAAGCGGATGCAAGTTAGGCAAGAACGTACAACCCCTAGAACGGCCGCACAAAGTGTGCCGCGTCCGCAACGTCCGCATAGATTTGTGTGTGAGTGATGGAACGTGGTCAGACGGACTGCATTTATACGTCCAGCATTTTTGACGGACAAAATGTTTTTGCATTTTAATTTATTTTCCCTCCTACATCCGTCAAATAATACGTCAGTGAAAAAACGGACTGTGTGGCCACTACTGCGTCTTCCATACCAACGTACGGACGCACAGTCTGTAGAAATCACATTCGTCTGACCCGAGCCTAAGACTTTAAATAAAGTCTCAGAAGTCTTTCATTAAGGTCCTAATGTTATGATATGGTATTAAATCTATATTAGACATATTATATATCATTATAAAAACATATCACACACTTTTGGTTTTTTCCAATTTTTCCAGAAAGACAAACAATGGCTTTGGAAAAAAACGGGGGGAAAAACTCCCCCCCCCCCCCCATTTTTCCATTTTTTTCCCCAGGCCTTCCCATCTCTACCTGGACCCAAGAAGTACACCATGCCCCCCTGTCTAATTGTACAAGCAGTCACTGGAATCATTAACCATAATAAGCCGGTTATTAGTGACGGCACCTTAGGGAGTAAAGTGCCTGCATAGATCCTCACACCCCTTACCCTTTCAGACGTTATCTCACTAAAAATTCAAGTGACTGACAGCTTGTAAAATTAGACAGATGGGGGAGGGGCAGGCAAGGTGTACTGGAGGAGGGCATCCATCCTATCTCCCTTCAAACAAACACAATCATGCACCCGGCGGCTCTTGATCACAGTGAGTCCTGTCCAGCACCAAGCAGGCATCTCTCTGCATGTAGTCAGACAATATTACAATAGAACTGAAACGAAAATGTAATGCATTTTCCTTAGTTTCTTTTGTAATTTGGAGTGAAGGATTACGGATATCGTTGGCTGCGCGAATACGAAAACATCAGAAAATTCGTCCGAAAATCTATTTGTACGATAACGAATGCGCATCTCTACTTGGAAGCAGCTGAGGCGCCATCAAACCTTAATAAAGCCATCATGTGGACATGAGAAAACTGGTTCTCTGTAACAGGTGCAGTAGCGGCAGGCAAATGAGACTGTTGCAAATAAGCTGATCGTTTCAGTATGGTTAGAAGCACTTGGGCAAACTGGTCCATTCTGTGATCCTCTTCGTCTTGTTGAGACGCAACAGTGGCCAGTTGGGAAGATATCAGGAAAAAAATACTCCAGCAGATTGCATTAAATTCTGGCTTCATTCCATCAGCATAGCAGAACAACGTTTCGACCTGCAACCAGGCCTTTGTCAATCTCGGTGCTTTGCCCTTCTAGTTTGAAAAACAAACCACCACACATCTTTAAATTACATGAACTTTCTTCCTTTGTTAAAACAAATAACATTTATCGGCGTATTTCATAGCCGAAACCCAGCACCGTGCACGGCATTTGTCAGTTTGTTTTAAAAAGAACTTGTTGCTTAAAGCCTGCTAATTGACAGCAGGTAAGGCTGATAGTTGCACAGTCATAGCATTCGGTTTAACAGTTTCACAGCTGGTAGATATGTGGTAGAGGGGCGATACAGGAATCGGCTTACGTACAAGGTCATTTAAAGGGGTGGCCTGGCTGTCTGGCAGGGCTTTGGTGATCATATTGGATAACCTGGTTGTATAGCTGTTCATACTCAGACGGAGAGTCATTGGCTCGACATTTAAAAATCACAAAATACAATTATGTTTTGATTTTATTTCAGCATCTGAGATGGACATGACATATCTCCAAAACTGGAGCCCGTCTGGTCAGATACCATTTTTATAATCTGAGCACCAAATATACCCGAGAGCAGGACTTAGGCTGGGTTCACACCACAGCGTAGCGCTGCGTTGCGCAAAGCGCGCGTTTTTACGCGCGTTCGCGCATACAAAAAACGCGCGAACGTGCGTTGCAGCGTGTTCGTGGCTATGATATGGCTGCGAACGCGCGGCTATATGCAGAAAAGAAGCTCCCGGACTTCTTTTTGCGTCGGCCGTTTCTCAGCGCGTTCCTACGCGCTGAGAAACGGCCAGGTGTGATATGCCCACATAGGGAATCATGGGATTTCACTGTTTGAGTGTTTTACAGCGCGCAGGAGCGCGCTGTAAAACGCTTAGGTGTGAACCCAGCCTAACTTCCTAAATTGCGTTTGGCAGTTTTACTTATTCTAAACAGATAGATCTTTACAAACGCCTTTTTATTTTGGATGCATGATATTATTGTCTGTAGTTATCTTTATTTTTTTTTTCTTTCCACAGCCCATTTCTGTGTTCTCCATGAATATATCATACTAGCTAATATACCTGGAGTTGCCCAGCTTTTTTTTTCTCTCATTAGGCTTTTTTGTAATTGTGTTTTTTTAAAGAAATACTTTAAATTAGCTTTTAAATTGTTTGGAAAGGGCCACATGACTAAAACGTGAAAATTTATATCAGATAGCCGGGAAACCCCTAGCTGCCTGGGGATTTCCCAAGGAAATCCCCTGGTGGAGATAGGGGGTTCCTTTGAACCCCAATATCTCCAGAACCGTGGCAGCTAGGGGGTCATGGAGGGTATCATGATATCCAACCTGACCATGTTCAAAGTAAAATAAAAAATAATGGCAGCTCCACCTCCGTGTCCCCCCTCGCTACCATGCGCAATGATGTCAGTTAGCCGGGGAACCCCTAGCTGACTGGGAATTTCCCAAGGAAATCCCCCTGGTGGAGATAGGGGGGTTCAAAGGAACCCCCTATCTCCAGAACGGTGGCAGCTAGGGGGTCATGGAGGATGTCATTCGAAAGGCCATAGCATGGCCTTTCGAATGAGACCCAATATGACCATGTTCAAAGTAAAAAAAGAAAAATAATTTATAAAACATTTATAAAATAATAAAAACTTTTTGTGTTTTTATTAATGCAGCAATATTGTTCACATTTCAATTATAATGCGAACAATGATGCTGCACTAATGATTTTTTTTATGGGGTGCGTTTGCTAAAAATCACCTAATTCCCCCCCAAAAAATGTAACGAGTCTCCATTTCTAGTTTTGTACAAACGCACCCCATAGAAAATATAACCGCAAACGCTCATGTGATAAAATGTGAAAAAAATCCACTTTACACGCTGTAGATGATTAAAAATTCGAATTTTATTGCATTTTTTTTGTTCCAATATATAGAGTAGGCAGGACATGACATATACATATAAAAATTTATATATTCTGAATCTGCTGAGTCTACCAAAAAAAAATTATTCTGGGTCATAATAAAACGTGTCATCTAAACACGTTTAAACATGATGAGCAAAAGCAGTAAAAAATGAGCTCAGCACACAGGCGTTAAAAGGCTCAGCAGGGAAGGGGTTAACCGCTAGGGGGGGGGCAACAAAAAAAGAATAGAACGCTTTTAGACATGAAATGTCAAAATAAAGAGACCACCAGGGAGGTTAATCCTTCGCCAGACAGTTCACCTAATCCAAACATACAAACGTTTAGTAGGTAGGTAGGTAGGTAGGTAGGTAGGTGTGTGTGTGTGTGTGTGTATATAATACATGGGGAGGGGTGGCACTCGCCTAAACTAAGCACTCAGTGCGGGTGCATCTCAAAACAAAAAAATTCAACAAACCAGGAAGAGAGCACTCCAACTTGGCACACATGAAAACCAAAAATAGCAGCTTTATACATTTGAACATTTATGCAGTTTACCAGATATGCCAGATCTTAACCCTTCAAAGTTTCCAATAATTCCTGCCCCTTCAGTAATACAACAGTTCTTAACCCATTCAAGATCTTTAACCAGAGTTCTTAACCGTAGCTGTTGAAAATGCTGGAAATTTAGTTCACAATGAGTGGCCATTAATTACTAAATTTTCCTACCAAATGTGACGGAAAGTTTAGATTTTAATAAGGACTCGGAGGCGAGTATTTGCATCAACTTCTTTTATTGCACCCACAGCAGCAAAAGATGAATGCAATGAACACAAGAAAAAATAAACATAGGGGCATCCCCCCCCAGCGGGGAGGTCCCAACCCCAGTCCTTGGTACCACCCCCAAGTTTATATATATCCTGAGCGGGAGCAGCTTAAGCCTCTTCTTTCAGCAGCTAACTTCAGAAACCAAAACGGCGAACGAAGAGCCAATGGCGGCAAGCGAGGAACCAAACCAGTCGAACCAGCTGGGAAGTGAAGTCTCGCAGCATTCATGAGGCTGTGAAGAGAACACAAACACGAGCCAGGCATTAGAACAGGGAACCCGTCAGGAACCCAACAACGAGCACCCACCCACCGGTAGGAAGTGGTCCATCATATCTACATAAGGGGACATCCCAAAAGTGGACAGAAAGGTTAAAACCCCGTCAATGGATCCCCCTCCCCGTCACCCATCAATGGCAGAAGGAACAAACCACAAGTAAAAACTCGATGTTCAATGATTTATTAGCAGTATATAGTCAACATGAGAACGGGAGGGTGTGGTGGGAAATACTCGCCTCCGAGTCCTTATTAAAATCTAAACTTTCCGTCACATTTGGTAGGAAAATTTAGTAATTTCAATACAGGAACTCGGAGGCTCCTATTTGCAGGTTTAACGCACCAGAGCCTGAGACATATGGGTGAGCGGGCGGAAATAAAAACGGCGAAAGGTAGATTCCTGCGACCAATTTGCCGCTTTCATCAAATCCTCAAGTCTACAACCCGAAGCAAACGCCTTGGAGGCCGCGGCCCCCCTCATAGAGTGCGCCCCAAAGCGCGACACATCAATGCCTGCCAAATCCAACAGCCATCGGGCCCACCTCGCCAACGTAGAGGAGCACACCGGGGCATGCGGAGCCCGGAAAGACACAAACAACGGAGAAACCGGGGCATCACGGAGGGACACCGTGCGAGTTTCATAGGTCTGAAGACACCGCACCGGGCACAATTGAGGATCACCAGCGAAAGCGGGGTAGAACACTGAACGAATAGCCGTCTTCGTACGTCTGGAAACATCAAACCGAACCCCTTCCGGTGTAAAGGAACGGACCTGGAAGTCCAGGGCCCTAACATCGCCCACACGCTTGCAGGAAATCAGACATAACAAGACTAACAACTTGGCGGATAATTGTTTCAATGACAGATCGTCATTAGCCGGCCAGGCACGCAAAAACTCAAGAACCAAAGAAACGTCCCAGGTCGAGGAATATCGAGGGGCCGGAGGCCGGGAGAGACGAACACCTTTGAGTAAGCGACACACCAGGGCATGGCGACCCACCGGGACGCCCTCCAAACCAACATGACCAGCCGAGATCGCCGAGCGATACACATTGATAGTCCGGAAAGCCAAACCCGAATCAAACAGGGACGACAGAAAATTCAACACCACCATTACAGGGGCAGTAAGGGAATCGTGGCCCGTCCCAAACACCAGCGGTGCCAATGGTCCCATGCCGACTTATAGGCGCTCCGTGTGCCTGGAGCCCAGGCCTGTTGTAGTAGGGAAGCCGTTCCCTCCGAAACGTCTGCGGTTTGCCAGGCGAACCTGAAACCAACCACGCCACCAACGTCAACCGATCCCCCATTACCAAGGGATGTGGTAGGCCCTCCGGGTCTGACAGCAGGTTCGTTGGGCAGGGCAGCACCCTCGGCACATCTATCGCCAGTTCCAACAGGTCGGGATACCAGGGTTGGGACTGCCAGAACGGGGTCAGGAGTACCAACTCCGCCCCTTGCTCTCTCAGCGCGGATAAAACTCTGCATAATATCCGAAACGGAGGGAAGGCGTAATGACGACCCTGCGGCCATCGAAGCTTCAGGGCATCTGTGGCCAGTGCCTTCGGGTCCGGGCGCCAGCTGAAGAAATCCGGCAATTGATGATTCAGTCTGGACGCAAAGAGATCTACTTGCAGTGGACCCCAGAGAGTAGCGATGTTGTCGAAAACTGATGGTAGTAGACGCCAGTCCCCGCTGTCTGTCAGATGGCGAGAATTCCAGTCCGCCACTGTGTTGCACAGGCCCGGGATGAATTCGGCCACTATGAAGAGTCCTTTCTGCAGGCAGAATTCCCATAGGTCGCGGGCCGTGGATGTCAAGTCTCGAGATCGAGTGCCCCCCAGGGCATTGACATAACGGACCGCCGCCTTGTTGTCCATGCGTATCAGAACGCATTGAGCTCCGGGTCTGGCGAAGCATTGAATTGCGAAGAACGCTGCTAAGAGTTCCAGCACGTTGATATGGGCCTCTGCTTCTGAGGGGGACCACCGACCTCCTGTCTCCAGGTGCCCGCATCGGGCGCCCCAGCCCCTGCGGCTGGCATCCGACTCTATAGTCATAGTCGGGATCGGGTCCATCACTGGACGAGAGTTCCATCTGGTCCAGTCGGAGAGCCACCAGCGGAGGTCTTCCCTCGCCTCGTCTGATAGCCTCACCTTCTGCGAGTAGTCTGGATTCAAACGGAGAAAACGGGCCTTCCAGGTCTGGAGGGCCCGATAGTGTAGGGGAGCAGGAAGAATTGCCAAGCGAGTTGCCGCGAGGACTCCGATGACTCGAGCCAGGGATCGCAGTGACGGAGCAGGGTTCCTTAATAGAGAGCGTACGTCCTTCCGAAGGGAGCGGACCTTGGACGGTGGAACACTGAGGGTCATGGCGACGGAGTCGACAAGAAATCCCAGGAACTCTATGCTCCGGGTTGGCACCAATAAGGATTTCTCCTGATTTATCAGAAATCCCAGGTCTTGCAGTAGGGAAATTGTCCACTTTAGATGGAGTCTCAGTAGGTCGATGGAATTTGCCATTAACAGGACATCGTCCAGGTAGATGACTAGATGGACTCCCCGGGCGCGCAGGGAGGCAATGACCGGCTTCATGAGTTTTGTGAAGCACCACGGAGCTGAGGCGAGGCCGAATGGGAGGCAGGTGAACCGCCATACGTGATTTCGCCATATGAAACAAAGGTAATTGCGGGACGCGGGCGCCATAGGCACGGACAGGTATGCGTCCTTTAAATCCAGTTTTACCATCCAATCTCTGTAAACTAGAGTTTCCCTGAGGGTGTGTATGCCCTCCATCTTGAAGTGGTTGTATTCCACTCCCACATTGAGGTCTCTCAGATTTATCACCGGCCTCATGTCGCCCCCTTTCTTGGGCACCAAGAACAGATTGCTTACAAAGCGGGGCCCCTCCGGAGTCACCCCCTCTATAGCTCCTTTGCTCCGCAGAGCTCGTACCTCCGCGTCTACCAACGCCTCGTGGGCGATTGAGAATTTTAACGGTCGAGGAGGGTTTGTCTGAACGGGGGGCAGGTCGGTGAACGTGATGGGAAAACCCTGTACAGTCCGCAGGACCCAAGGATCTGATGTGAGCCTTTCCCATGTGTGTGTGAAGCGTGCAATGCGACCCCCAATAACCACATTTAAATGAGGAATAATCTGAGGTAGTCTCACCTGCTCCACGACGGGGATACTGGAAACCACGGCCATCTCGGAAGCCACGTCCACGCCAGGGACGGGAGCTGGAGGAAACTCCGGCAAAGCCCGCAGGCTGATTGTAAGTGGCTGAATTAAAGGAGCCTCTGTCGGTGCCCGAAGCACACCCCTGCCAGCAAAGCAGCCCCTTCCTCTGCCAGCTCTACCAAAAACTCGATTAGGGTAAAAAACTTTTTTCATATTTGCCTCCACTTTGTCCAACTGGGTGAAAGTGCCAGAGTACGATCCCAGGTTTTTAATGGATTTTTCCCCAAATAGGAGGCCCTGTGCCTTGGCACCCAAATCTTTTACAGCCTGGGAGGTAAGATGTGTGTCCATGCGCATTAGCATCGACTTGCGCCTTTCGGCAGCGATTGCGGCATTAGCGCCCCCCAAGAGGCATAGGGACCTCTGTAGCCAGCCGGAGACATCTATAGGGTCTAAGGGGGTATCGTTTAGACGGGCGTCCTCCACCGAGTCCAGGAGGAAAATCAATGGAGCCGCCACATCCAGGACCTTGTCCTCACAAAGACGCAGAGCATGTTCAATGCCGCGTTTGGCCGACCAGCCTTTAACGGCGAGGAAGTCAGCCATGTCCTCATCTACTTTGGGCGTGAGGCATGTTTTCCCCGCAGTGGTGGGGCGGGGGCATTCGGCCTTGAAATTGGCTCTCGTAGCCTGATCCATAGGGGACCGCATGTTAGCGTCCACCCACATTTCCACATGTGGAAGGGGTGTCCAGGCCGAGGATCTCGGGTGTAAGACCTCAGAAGCGTGGAACATTGGCTGGCCACGCGGGTCACATACCACATTTTTTTGAGACAACAGAGGTGGTGGTGGCGGGTTTTGCTCCCCATCGACCGTCAGGTCTGGATCATTCGGGGCGTGGATTTCTAACCCCTCATCCTCCCCGGACACGATGCCTTCTGAGTCCGTATATTCTGGGAGTTGGTCTGAATCCGCAGATTTGGACCGTTTCTCAAAAACCGCTACTGTAGCCCCGCGGTCAGGGGCTCTCTTACGCGAGACGACCTCGCTCGTCTTTTTAGGCAAGTTTACGGGGTTGCCAGCCCCTCGAGGAGCTTTATCAAGGTGCTTGGTTTTAGCACTGCTCTTTGACCCCGAAGGGCCTGAAATCATGGGTACTGCCGAAGCAGTGGTCACATCAATAGGTTGGGTAGAGGGCCCAGGTTGTCTATTTAAGTTAGTGACAGAACTAACAGCATCATGCATTGAAGATTTAAAGGCATCAGTTAAGGTGGACACAGCAGAGGACAAAGTGGATGCTATGGAGGCTTGGAGATTAGCTTCCAGGGTGGCAAAACGTACAGCTGTTTTGGAAATGCGTTTGGATGGAGGAGTGGGGGTATCCCTGTCTGAGGGATTTGTACTTGCCGCGAGCTGGAAGCGGAGTCTGAGTCTGCCGCTGAGGAAGGGCTTTCCCGGCGAGGGAGCTGAGCGGGGCACATTGCAGCAAAGTCTGGAGCGTGTGTGTATCCCACGAGGCAGTTCGTGGAGTGAAGCGCGCGAAATTGAAATCCAAGATGGCGGCCGCGAGATCTCGGCGCTCACCACAGGCTGTGAAGGACCCGAGGAGCCGCGCGCTGAGATGGGAGCTCAAGCGTTGCGGCTCTCAGGGTCACCGCGGCAACCAGTTCAAAGGGATAGTTAATAATTACTAGCAGTAAATTCCGGGCACGCTGCCAAGCCGTACGAGACAGCCGGCAGCGTCCCGGTCACGAGGGCACCCGACCCCCGCGGTGTTAGCCGGGGATAGTCGGGGCCTCGAGTGCGATGAAATCAATGTAACTGTGTTCAAAGATAACAAGATAAACAGTAAAATACTTTAAAACAGTAAACAAGGTAAACAGCAGAATTCTTTTAAGAGCAGTAAAAAGGTACTTAGCTGATGGGAGCAGCAAAAGAAGAGGCTTAAGCTGCTCCCGCTCAGGATATATATAAACTTGGGGGTGGTACCAAGGACTGGGGTTGGGACCTCCCCGCTGGGGGGGGATGCCCCTATGTTTATTTTTTCTTGTGTTCATTGCATTCATCTTTTGCTGCTGTGGGTGCAATAAAAGAAGTTGATGCAAATAGGAGCCTCCGAGTTCCTGTATTGAAATTGGATAAGCCTGCCAACAGCATCAATGTCTTCCACCCCTGACAGGTACCTAACATACTACCTAATGACTGCTCTTATGGGATTAACTCACTTGGGTTAATTAATTAAAAGTTACATTTCAATATTACCACAGGCAGAAATCTATATCCTCCTGATTCTGTGTTGGATGTGAGTTTGTAATATTTGGTACTGTCGCAGCTGGCTGATGAAAGAGCTTCTCTTAATGATCACTAGATGTCTCTGTTACGCTGCATAGTTAGTATATGACTTACCGTATTTTTCGCTCCATAAGACGCACCTGACCATAAGACGCACCTAGTTTTTAGAGGAGGAAAACAGGAAAAAAAATATTCTGAATCAAATAGTGTATTAAAATATTTAATAAACTATAACAGAATAACATTTGAACCATGTAAAGTGAATAGCAGTCAACAGCGGCATTAAGAACCATTATCACTGTCATCAACAAATGGAGAGACTTAAAGGTTTGAGTACTCTAGCTTTCTGGAAACCCCAAGAACTCCTCATCGCTAGAGTCAGAATTTATGAAGCTCATTTTGCTCACAATCACTGACATCACTTTCTTCGCTGTCTTCATATAAGATACCGTCTTCACTTCCATCTAAGGCATTGTTAATGCCACATTTTTTGAATGACTGTACAACGATCTCCTCCTTCACTGAGTCCCATGATGTCCCCTGCAGCCAGCATTTATAGTATCTCAGACAAGCTCAGCTGTTGGAGAGTAATGCGCATGCGCACTGTTGTCCCCGCTGTCTACTAGGAAACGCCGCCTACTGCAAACTCTTATCCAATCAACGCAGCGATAACACAGCCAGCAACAGCACTCACTCCTTGCTTGTAGCCTTCCCTCGTCCTCTGTACGATCTCCTGCTTCTTGGCCGGGACCCGCTTCTCCACGCTGCCACCATGGAATTGTAAGTTTCCTGCCTGGACCCGCTCTCCTTCCATGCAGTCCCTGCTTTCTGATCTGGCTTCAGGCTTCCCCACGGCATCATTAAGGTCCTCCAGCGTGCACTCTTTTTTTGCAGTATAAGCTCCATAAGACGCATACACTTTTCCCCCCACTTTTTGGGGGGAAAAGTGCGTCTTATGGAGCGAAAAATACAGTAATTCAGATGTGAAGTGACAGAAGCTCCTTGATGAAACATAAGCTACTGGCTGTATCATTACCATGTGAAAGAACCTTTAACTTGAAAGGAACCTGCCTCCAGCAAAGCATCTGCTTAAATACTGCGTCAATTGCTCACCTCTTTCATCCCATCGCGTCACTTTAAAAGACAAGGGATGCGGCCAGATTGGCAACACACCTCTGACCAGACCCACTAATATACCGGGCCCACGTCTCACACCACCAGTACTTAACCCTCCCCATAGGACAGGTAATCTGTGCACACAATCTCCTCCCAGTGGTGTAATCGCCAGCCACACGAATATTCCCCACATACTTTGCGAGTACTGAATTATAATTTTTGAGCATCTTGACAAGAAATGAACGTTTCTCATAAATTACAACTTTTTAATTGTAACCAAAGAAAGGTCTCCCAACAAACACAGAACCATGTCAATGAGAAGCTCCATCCTGCTGCAGTAATGTCACTCATTTTTTTTTGTTTAGACAAATATGCTAGTTCACTTTTCAATTTATTTGGCATCTTTTAGTTTTGGACCATGAAGAGCTGATTGCTATGTGACACTTTGACAGCTAGTGGTTTTTAAAATCTTTGTGTGCTTTACATTAGTTATATCATCAGAGGAGATGAAACAACATTAGAAGCAGAACATGTCATCCCTTTATAATAATAATAATAAAAATAATTTTTCATATCATTCTGACTGAAAATGCCTTTTTAATTACCTATTTTCCTTCTAGCGATCATTCACAATATTGGTTAGGACCGTTTAGTTGTTCTAGCTTGACGTTCCAGCCTATTTTTTGGAATATCACAATATGGATCATCAGCTGGAATATTTGACTTGTCGACATACATTGTTGCACAAATGTTTATGTTCCAAGACTATGCTTTTGTCTAAAATCATTAAGCCAGAAATTGGGGGTCGTCTTCTACACGGGAGTAAATGTACCAGATGAGGGTCTGTTGTGAGGGTTACCATGCTCCGCTCACACTACCATGTTTGCTTCAATGGTCACAGCCCAGAATGTGATGCCGCAGGAGTAACTGGCTTTACACTGGTGAATCCCATGGTTGCACGGCAAAACTGCTGATACCTTCCCTATGAAAACAGGCTTCCTCCAATCCCAAGCCTTGGGTAACAGACATCATAGACTGTCATAGACGTCATAGAAAAAAAGCAATGGGACTAAAAGAAATCAACAAGCACTCATATGTAGATCGACGTAACATTTTGAAACGGTCGGATACATTTGGAAGGGGTTGACAGTGTCTCGGAAGCGGGGGAGTGCATCCATAGGCAAGAAGCGATCTTGTCACAGGAATGTTGATTAATCAAGTGCAAGTTTTGAAATTTAAGTCAAACGGTCTTTTTTGGAGGCAAATGAATTAATATGCTTTTCATAGAATTTCCGCATTTTCTTTTATAATTTTTATCTCTATTGAGAGCATGGCCAGAGCGGTCAGTCTGTCCTCATGGTGCTCCTAGAAATGTCTTTACTCCTTTTAAAGGTGAGAAACCTCTCCCAGCCTCAGCAGTTGTCACTGGAAGAGTAGAAATAATTCACAAAAGTTTGTAGGTCTCCGAGAAAGTAGTGTTCAAGTTATTTTCTATAATAAACTGTAGAAGACTAAGGGCACCTTTCATATTTCTAAAATCTGGTCTTCTGTAAATTACTCCTAGTTCAGTTTTCTGACATTCCTTCTGTGTCATGGGATAAACATCTCTTTACTAAACAAGATGATTTGGAATTGTTTTCTCGTACTCCTGGAATTTTGTAGCTTGGAGAGAAACCGCAGAGTAGGGAGTTACAAATGAAAATCGATCTTTTACTTGATTCGTAATAGCATCACATATCTCTCTATAGCTGCCACAGTTCGATTTATGATTTATGTGAATATTTTCTGTCTTCCTTTTCTTTGATGTTTTCTCTGTTTCTAATATGTTTATTGTCGCTTTTACCATTCTTTTCCTTTTTCCATTGACCACTGAAAAATGATTACATGTTTTCGAATGAGTGCGGCATCAGTGTTTTCTGAATCTGGTTGTATATCACATCCACATGTGGCATAATAGTGCGAAAAACTGTAAGCCAAAACACAAATACAGGTCTTCCAATATACGCCGAATAGCTCCTGCTTGATCTATTGCTACAGCTTGTTTCGATGATGATTCTATTTTTCCCCATGCATTCAATTAACTGTTCCCTGTATTCAAAAACTGTATTAATGGTTTGACTCTTGAAATTCCACCTGGTGGCTGGCAATGATGTGTCCTTTTTTTCAAACCGTTTCATCTAGAATAGCAATCCTTTGTGGAGAGTTATTGAAAGAGTTAGTAATGTCACTTAGGTTTGAAAATAATACACAAACTTGTTGATTCTGACTGCATGACCAACAATCAAATTGAGCTGATGTGCATTTTTGTAGGTATGTTTAATAATAGCCTGAACACCTGCATGCTGACCACTCATCACGTTTGTACCGATGTAGCTCTGGGATATCAATTTCTCTTTTTTCTACACAGTGTTTTCCCAACCCTGATCCTTGGGTACCTCTAACAGGTCAGGTTTTCCAGATATGTGAAGCTCAGCACAGGTGATATGATATGCTGCTCAGTGATTGCAGGATTCAGTCTGCTTTTCCCCAAGGTGATCTACAAAATCAGGCCTGGTCGAGGGTCCCGAGGGCAGGTTTGGGAAACACTGGTTTACAACTTTTCCCAAAGTAGCTTGAATACATCTTGCAATAGATTCTGCATCATGTCCAGGGGGCTTAGTGAATTCCCAGAATCTCTCAAGCGGTTTTCCGTTACCTAGAATTTATGTCGAAAAACAGCAACCAATTGGGAGGCAGATGATACGTAAAGGGAATCCACAAGGTAGAGGAAGGGAGTATATTTAAAAGGAAACAAAATAGCAAAACAAGAGGACATAGTCTTAGATTAGAGGGGCAAAGGTTTAAAAGTAACATCAGGAAGCATTATTTTACTGAGCGGGTGGTGGATACATGGAACAGTCTTCCAGTAGAAGTGGTAGAGGCCAAAACAGTAATTGAATTTAAGCAAGCATGGGATAGGCATAAGGCTATCCTAAATAAAAGATAAATCCAGGTTAAGTATCCATGTAATTGGGCAGACTAGATGGGCCGAAAGGTTCTTATCTGCCCACATTTTCCTATGTTTCTATGAAACATCACTGTTAGAAACTGGTGAGATGGTCTTTTAGAGATGCATCAAGTTCTGCTGAGACGTTTATAAGAACTCTGAAAACTCCTGGATTTAATGAATCAGCACGTTCATCAGGTCCTCGAAGTGCGAGTTCAAATGCACCGCCAAACCGAATACAGTCAATAATGTTGGACAGAACATAACGATTTTTGGTTACTTGCTTATTGTGTTTAATATTCAGATGATATGCAGTGTCAAGCTGTTGGTGAATTTCAACCCTTCCTAGTAAATTAAACTAATGTGGAGTTTAAATGTGATTGGGAGCATGTATGTTTATTTTTTGAGCTAGATGTGATAAATCAGAGACACCATAATTCAGCCAACTTGAATCACCACTTTGTTTTGCAAACAGGAGACCGTAAAAACGAAAGAGCTTGTTAGACAATTCCCATCCAAGTCAGGCTTGAATACTCTGTTGAAATCTCTAGTTTTACGTTTTGTCAACTGGATAAGTTTAAGCATAAGCGTTGGCCTGAGCATTTTAATTTCTATTTTTCTTTCCATGGGCAACATTGAAAAATGTAATTGCTTTAGCTCCGAAACACTGATTTTACTAAGTGCCATCTTAACCGTTTCTTTACACTTGTTCTTACAAAGAACAGTCCTGTACAGTGGCGTCACTAAGGTTGGTGTCACCCGGTGCGGTAACTCATGGTGTCACCCCCTCGACTCGAGCCCCCCAGTTTTACACAAAATGATTTAAACTATTGTTACTCATATGCAGCACTCCCATATAACACTAAATGTAAGACAATAGTAGAGATATTAATTCCTAGCAAAATTACGCCATAATATTACCAGATCATCTGAATACAAAGGAATTCGAATTTATTTAAAACATTTAGAAAATGTTTATTTTAAGCATTAAACTTAATGCCATAAAAATACACAGGAACAAATACACAAACGTTTTGTTAACATCTTGAATAAATCAGAACTTCACTTTTCTGGCCTTCAATGTGGCAAATTTGTTTATCACTTCAACAAAATCAATGGGCCATATTACATAGTTGGTGCTAACTTAACCAGAGCTGTTGCAAACTTCTCAGAGCCATTATAGCCTATGGAGGTTTTAAGTTTACAACTTCTCTCTGGTTAAGGCTAGGGACAGATGAGCGCATTTTCTGCGGCCACCGTCAAAATGTACGTCGATGCGTGCGCACGCATTTTTTCACGGAATACGCTTAAGTGGTCAGACGATGCGCAATTCTGGACGTATTTCATGACGGTGGGGTAAAAAAAAGAGAAAAATCAGATGAATCTAATCAATTGAGAAATGAAAAAATAAGGGCAAGGGTTATAAAAAGCCATTTTGGGGATGGTGGCGTTTTTCAAAGATGGATCCTGCACACGTCTTTGTGTTTGGTGCGATGGGGTACCTGTACCTTAAGAGGAAGAGAAAGCGGCGAACCTGGGTTCATGAAATCAACGCTGCCAGACCGACGCATGGACACTTCGTGACGCTGTACAGGCCACTGCGAGAGAGGGACCCCGTGAAGTTCTTCAACTACATGCGGATGTCCATCGCCTCCTTTGATGAACTGTTGTCGCGGGTATGGGAGCCGCTGACCAAGAGGGACACCAACATGCGGGCCGCCATACCACCGGAGGAGATGATAGTCATCACTTTGAGGTACGTACTGTCACACACCTGCATACATGACATCGCTGCCAGTCACCTGACATGAGTGCATCATGTCTGTAGTCACATGCCCACTGTTACATGCACACACACACACACGGGCATCACATCACACGTACATAATCATAAATGACTCCGACAACAATGTAGAAAAATAATAATATAATATGAAATAAAATAACAGTAATATATTCTGGACATATATTAAAACTCGTTAACTGAAGGTCAGGATATATAAAACATCAAAACAAATAAAACATAACAAACAAAAATAAAACATATTTATGACATGTATCACAGTTGCTGATACCGCCGAGCATCTGGGTCATGAGGGCCGGTGGTGTGGCTACAGCTGGACCCCGACTCTGTGTGTGGCCTGGCTCCAGGGGGCATGGCTGGGCGGGTGGACAGCACCTCATTGGAGACGGAAGATCCACTGGCATTGGTGGATTGTGGCACAGCATGGTAGGCGGCTGCGTGATGGGGATGGGAAAGGATGTCCTCCAATATTGCCAGACATCTGTGGCGGTACTCCATTTTCTCGGCCTCGCTCATCTTGTTGAGGAGGAGCATACATGCATTGAAGAAAGACATGTCCACGGAGTCCGCAATCATGCAGCGTTGGTGTGGATGGTTGGTCTGAGCCTCCATGAAGGTGACCATGGCCTGCTCCAGGTCTGCAGCTTGTGCCCTTCTCTTCTGGCCAGGTCTGGTGCTGACCGTTGTTGCGGTACTTGCCACCTGTGGTGTCTCCGAATCCTCCTCCATTTGCGACTCAGCACCACCCGGTTCTCCTCCTCCTGGCAGCTGGCAGAACCTCCTGGCACCATTTGTTGTACCTGTGTGCCGGAGGTCGATGGCTGGTCCATGCTGCTGACACTCCTGCGCGGCTCCTGGGTCCTGCGGAGGAACGATAGTTGCTCGGCATATATGTACCCACGGTCCTTTTTCGCACCAGCTCCAGAGTGCGCAGCCATGGCCTGCTTCTTCTGGACGCGCATGTAGTTGTCGCGTACTGTGCGCCATTTGTTCATCGCCTCTTGTGCTGAAAAACATGATGAGAGTGACATTAGCTTGTGTTCATGGTATGTGATCATATTCAAACATTTTTGTTTTGTCTTCTAGGTATCTCGCTAGTGGGTGCAGTTTGAAGGATCTGCATTATAGCTTCCGCGTTGGCAGATCAACAGCTGGTGAGATCGTCCGCAAGGTGTGCCAAACCATATGGGAGACCATGAAGGGCGAATGTTTGCCAAGACCGACACATACGGCATGTCTGGAAATTGCAACAGGATTCTGGGAGAGAGCCAACTTTCCAAACTGCCTGGGAGCCGTGGATGGCAAACATGTCCGCATAGTGAAGCCACCGCACAGTGGCTCACTGTATCAGAATTATAAACATTACTTTTCTATAGGCCTACTGGCGGTGGCAGATGCCAACTATAATTTTGTGTATGTGGATGTCGGTTCATACGGCAAGGACTCTGACTCCACATTGTTCAGGAACTCCACACTGTGGAATGAAATTGAGAGTGGGACCCTGAACATCCCCAGACCCGCACCATTGCCTGGCAGTGACGTGGCAGTCCCCTATGCCTTCGTGGGTGACGAAGCATTCGGCCTATCCACACACCTCCTACGGCCCTACTCAGGGACACACCTGACTGTGAAGAAGCGGGTGTTTAATTATAGGCTGTCGCGGGCGAGACGGTATGTGGAGTGTACCTTTGGCATACTGACCAACAAGTGGAGGATTCTACATAGACCGCTGGATGTAAATGTGGACTTCTGTGTGGACATAGTGAAATGCTGTTGCATTCTACATAATTATGTGCGGGCCAGGGATGGTTTTAATTTTGACGATACCCTCACAGTTGTCGGTCTTGAGGATGATGTGAACTATGACATCATAGCTGTGAATAGATACAGCAACAGGTATCGCGATGCTCTAATTATTTCATCAGTGATGCAGGTGAGGTGCCCTGGCAGCTGGGGAGCATTTGAGTTTCACATCAATGATTACATTTGTTTGTTTATTATTATTATTGTGATTTACATTTATGGGATTATGAATTAAATAATATTATACTCACTCTGTATGTGCTGCTCTTTCTCGGACCACGTATCATAATCCGGGTACACCTGACGGGACACCTCGACCCATGCGCTCGCCTTCTTCCCCTTGTCCTTATACCTCTCGCAGGCCGTATCCCAGATCCCTGGATGCTCCCCCACAGCGCTGATGAGCCTCTCGACGTCCATCTCTGGTCCAGACATCTTTCACAGTCGCAGGTACTCACCAACGCAATTCTAGGGAAATCCGGCTGTTTGAACGTTATGTAGGCCGCACACTAGCAGCGTCTGACGTCTCCTAATCACGCACACACGCTGCCATGCGGCCGCAGCGCACTCTGTACGTCTGTAGCAGCGGTTTCACGTTCGGAGAAAAATGCGTTCATTTGCCGGTTGCGTGGTGTCGGCGCACTTTTGTACGCACGTACTGCGTATATTGGCCGTTATGTGCTGCTACTGCCGCCGTGATTTAGTGCGCCTGCACGCGCGTTCCGACTGCCCCACTCTGACCCTAGCCTAAGTTAGCAGCAACATTGTAATACTGCCCAATGTCTCTTGCTAACTCTCTTTCAACAGATAACATTGCTAGATCACCAGAAAGCCTGGAGTGGCCCATTATAGATTGCAAATGGGTTTTTAGAAGTTGTAGGCATTAAAGTTAATGCAATAAAATATACAGGAACAAATACACAAACGTTTGTATGGCGTCCGAGGAGCAGAGAAACGTTGAAGCCAAGAGGATGAGTTCATTAAGTTTGTCTTGCTTATACCGCATACTTTTGGGGTTTAGCAGTGATTCCAGATGTGACCAATAAGTTCTTCGATGTCTGAGGAAAAAAATAATTTGGCATTTTCGGGAAATACAAACAGTGTGTCTTTTAACTACATGCTCCAATTAACCTATACATAGACCGCTGCAGTGCTTCATAGGGATAAATTCTTACTTTGGATAGTGGTTGTTAAGATAACTAGAAATGCGAGCGTAGGATCAGAAAACATGATCACCTTAATATCAATGCCACAACTGTATAACAGAGGAAGTAGATACATGGAATAGCCTCCCAGTGGGGACAGTAGCAGTGATATGAGCGGGAGGGCCGGCGCTATGAGGGGGAGGGCCGGCGCTATGAGGGGGAGGGCCGGCGCTATGAGGGGGAGGGCCGGCGCTATGAGGGGGAGGGCCGGCGCTATGAGGGGGAGGGCGGTAACCTGCACGTGCGTTGCGGCCCCGTGGGCAGTTCAAAAAACAAACGTCACTCACTCTCACTCAGCTGGTGACGGTGTCACCCCGCTGTGGGTGTCACCTGGTGCGGGTCGCACCCCCGCCCTCACTCAGCGACGCCACTGGTCCTGTATATTACACAGTAGGTCTCCCTCAGCTCTCTACCCTTTTTCTGTTTTTCTCTATCAGCACTGTGCCCTTTTTTTGTTTTTCTTTATCACCACTGTGCTCATTGTCTATTCTTTGCGATCAGCTCTCTGCCATCTTTTTCGCCCCTCCACTATGCGCACAGTACTCTCTCACTCTTTCTCCTCGAGACGCTGCTAACTGCTCACACTCAAGCTGAAGAGGCTCCTGCAGGCAAACGTGACAATGTGGCGCGGGAGGAGGATCCTCACTCAGACTGTGACGCGACAACAGGGCTGGGTCTGACTGAATCGCACACTGACAGCTGTGTGATTCAGTCAGGTATGGGCTTGAATGGGAGGAGCATCTTTGCACTTGCAAAGATCTTGCTGCCTACCCTGTGCAACCTATCACACCAATAGTGTTTTTTAATGTTTCTGGCTAAAAGCTCCTCTCAGCTGTTGCAACAGTAACCGGAATTGTTAATATGACTTTTAATGCAACATAGATGTTTGATAACAATTTAACTGATGTGTATCCAATGAGGTATTTCAAGGAACCGCACATATCCAATTTTGCTGGTACAGTACGGGTACACATTCGTAGCTCTTCATACAATTCCAGACCTCTTCTGTCAGAATCAGAAGAATTGGGTAAAGTGGCACTTCAAGTTCTTTGCAGTTGTGTGAAAGGTCGTCTTCAGATTTTGTGCGTAAAGATGAGCTAAAATATAAAAATCCAAAGTTGATGACATAGCTTTTTAAACCTTCAAACTGAGGCTCGGCACTAGCACAAATCTTGTCAACAATCATCTTGAAATTTTCTGCTCTGAACCTATCTGCAGGGTTAACAACTGCTTCATTCCATTTCTTCAGTCATTTCTCTGGCAGCAACAATGGCAGAATTAAAGTCACTTTGTATTCTTTCAGCCAGCACAGTAATGTCTCCAAAAGTTTCAATGTAGTATCTGTGACGGAACGGCCGCCACAGGATTTATTTAGTTTAATTTCATTCTTATTTTGTTATATTTTGTTTACCCTTTATTTATAGGAACTAATTTCCTTTGTTAGATTTAGTGTAAAACTGTTGCTAGACTTCTAATTAATCATGTTTTTCCCCTGCACCATCCTGCTAGTTTATGCTCAGTTATATTGTGTGGTTTTAAATGTATTGTCAATTGCTCATTTGTAGTTTTAAATAGACTTATATTTCTTTAGTTAAATGTGGTTTTTAAAAACACTACCTGCCACTAGTGTCAAATGCTTTCCTTTGTATAGAATATACAATATGTTTGAGTAATTTGTGGATATACAAAAGTGCTTTCTGTTTGGATATCTGTTATCCCGTTCTGAAAGGATGGGAGTCACATTGTCTCAGCCACCCACTATCTGATTCCCTTTACAATGGGTTATGTAAATCATTGTATGTGATCACTGTGCGGTCAAGACTTCATCTGCATACAACCAGTGGACCCAAGTGAAGACTGAGAGGACCTGAGAGAAGCCTGCAATGGTCTTGGAACCAACCAATGGGCTATGGCTAGCCCCTGTGCAGTATTCACTCCAGGGGGCGGGCATGGAAGAGAACAATGGGACTGTACCATATAAAAGGACCGTGTATGTTCTGTTTTTCAATAAACTCATTCCTGTTTGAACCTTTACTCTTGCCTCGGCCAGTAATTGGGGATAATAGGGCTTGGGGAACCGCGATGCTGCAAGGACCGTGGAAAGAAATGCTGGACCCCCGCCGATTCCCTACCGCCCGCTACCCCTGACTCTACACCCCCAGACCAGCTCGGCGCTGACGGCGGATCTACCCGGGCAGGGTAGCGGGGATCCGCTACAGTATCAAACTGCATAAGATATTTTTTTACTTAAATCTTATACCTGGTGGGGCATGGCTGGACATCGAAGTCAGAAGATGCAGAGGGACGGGGCTCGTCCCGCAATGGACTTTAGGGGTTTCCCTTTACTACCTGGATGATTTGCCCTTGCCTTGAACCTTTTGGAGGGTGGTGGATCCCCTGATGCATTTCCTGGGTGGATTTTTCCCTGGAACAGAATACCCTCTGCTTTCCCAGATGGTAGGCCTGTCTTGCGCCCATATTGGTGGCACCAAGGCAACTGTGCTCCTTGGTGCCTTGCTGTCCTCGGCCCCTACAGAGACTTGGGATGATGTCCCAGACTTACAGACAAGATCGAGCTAGGGTGATGGAGGGCCCACGTACCCCAGGTCCTGGAGAGTTCTGGATGCTGGATTCGGCTAAGGAGTGTGGTGGCCTGCATAACGGGATTTTGCCTCCCACTCCTGAGCATTTGAGTGCCGCACTGCTGGGCCTAGACTAGTGTCTGCTTCTTCTGCCAGAGACCACCGATGATGACTGCTGACAAGGGGTGCCTTGCACCGCCTACTCTGTCTTGTGTGGAGTCCCTGGATGGTGCTCGGAGGCTGGAGTTGACTGGTGGGGGGGGGCTTTGCAGCGGAGGTGCGGTTCTCTGAAGCCCTGGGGGTTGGGATGCCCGGAGCATTGTACTACGACCGCTGCTGCTCGATTGCGGAGGGAGACTGTCCCTCTAGGTGCTGGGCTTCCTCTCCAGAAGTTGGATGGTGCCGACTTGATGATCCCTGCTCCTCCGATCAGAGTCCGGGAGGTGGTCTTCGGTCCCTCCAAGCAATCTGAGTGTGCGGCCTGGACTGGTGAAGGAGGTTGCTTATTTTTCTGGAGACTGTTTCTATGACCTGAAGGGGTTCTAGGTTATACCCCCTTTTTTTTTCTCTCCTGTGTGGGAACATTGGTTGACCCAGGACTGCTGATGGTCTGGCTACCATGGCTCTGTCCATTCCTATTGGTCCTGGATATCCCAGGTGACCTCTTCCATGGCCTCCGGTCTCCTGTCAGTGCCCCGGAGAGTGCCAGAAATGTCACCTAAAGAAAGGCAATTGCCCACTCCTTTTTTTTCTCCCCTTCCCTGTTGTTCTTATTTAAAAAATCTTTTTCCCTGGAACCCCTTGCTTCGCTTGAGTCGCCCTGTTCGGTTTTGTGATTCTTTACTCACTGTGTATTTTTGTGACTGTCTTTGGTGAGGCCGCTATTCCTTATTTGTTGTATGAATTACGAATAGCAAGATCAGTGGTTTTCTGTGTCCTCTCTACCAGCCACTCTGCAATTTCTTGTAGCTGGTAACGGACAGCCTTTGCACTCTCAACTCTACATTCCCATCCAGTTTCTGACAACGGCTTGAGGGTAATAGTTACCTTTTCTTTTTAAAACGTGCATCTATTGGATGATCCAGAAAATAATGTGTCCAATCTTTGCAAAAGAACAAATAATAATTTTGCTTTTGCGCAAGATCCTGCTGCATCACCCAGCACCAAAATCCAACTGTGACAGCCACAAGGTGTAAAGAAAGCTAAAGGACTGATAATATTCTGGTTTTTAGACTACCCCCCACCCCCAGCATGTTAGCACAATTATCATAACGTTGGCCACGGCAACCTTTGATGTCCAAACCTGATTCCTCATTTTCCAGCAGTATGTTTTTGTTAACTCTTCAGCTGTCGATTTCTCTGCTGATGTAAATCCAATAAAATGCTTTTCAGTGTCTCCTGACTTTTCATCAACATGAGGTAATATTATGGTAATCTGGTCAACGCGACGAACTTCTTTAGTGCAATTGAGAATGATAGCATGATATTTTGCTTGGAGAATCTTTTCAATAACTTTCTGCTTGCTAAGTTTGGCCATCAATGTAATCCATTCATTTTGGATGTTTTCCCCAAATAACGGCAGTGCACACGTTTCTCATCAATTCGCTGTAAAGTTTTTACAAAGGACCAGATAAATCCTCACACAAAGCTTTATCAGATCTATAAAATTCCCACTACTCTCTTCGAAACATTCTCTATGACCTCAAAGTGGTAAATTAAGAGAAGCGAAGAGCTGAACTGTGGCTATGAGCCTTTCCAGAATTTCACGCCAGTGTTGCTTTTCTAGATGTATCTGCTTTTGAATGGATTCATCAATAGTTTTCCCACATGTCAAGCTCTTCTCCGCTTCCATCCACAAGTGGTCAGAAATATTTTCATGCAGACTTAGGCTAGGGTCAGACGAACGCAGTTTTAACGTGCGTTTAGCCGCACGAAATCACGGCCGTGCTAGCAGCAAATGACGTCCAATGCCGGGGAACACAAGACGAACGGCCGCACGAAAGTTCGTCCGTGCAACGCAAGTGGCAAACGAATGCATTTTTTAGAGAACGTCAAACCGCTTCTACTGACGTACAGAGTGCGCTGCGTCCGCATAGCGGCGTGTTTGCGTGATTGGGAGACGTCAGACGCTGCACACGTCCGGCCAACATAACGTCCAGACGCAAAAAGGGTTTTATTGATGATCCGTACAAAATCACGGACGAAAATGCGCATCGTATGACCGCTAACGCGTATTTCGTAAAAAAATACGTCCGTTCCTTCGACCGCACTTTTCCACGGATGACGCGAAAAATGCGTTCGTCTGACCCTAGCCTAAGTCGATTGCTTGGGTTTTTCCAGTCACTGCAGCCATCAGACACTAAAGCACTCTGTAATGATGAGAATAAACGACACGCGAACAGAAAACAATCCTTCTGAAATAAACGAACCAGTGCCTGTCTTGTGCTTCCATGCTGCTTAGAAACCTGGGGCTCTGTTACATGCCTCGCGCAGCATTAATTTGTGCTAAACATTAACACGTGCAAATTAACGCTGGTATTACAATCCGCGTGCATTTTTTCAGCAGTCAAAAAAATAACGCACGCAGAAAAGACGCGCTAGAACGTGCACGGATAAATCGGTGTGCGGACTGTTTTTTCACGCGATCAGAATTAAGACCCACAATTGTCTCCCGTTCAGTTTTTGCACCTGTCAAAATCAATCTGAGTATATATGCTACAGCAATAATAAAAACACACACAACTTCTGCATTTTATTGTTTGGGTATACGTAGAATGTGTAACTATACATTGCTGTATTTTTATTTTTGGGCTGGTGTATTTGGTTTCGGCCAGGATTTTCCGATTTGCTGTTACCCCAGGTTTTCAAAGACGTTAAAATTATGCGTGTAAACGTTGTCCGTTAAATTTTGCGCATAGATTGTAATAGCATCCGCGTACCAGCGCACAAACGCATTTGCGCTCAATGTCAAGTATAGGACGCGCGCAGTACATTACGCTCGCAAAGGGTTCGCGCAGGTTCAGCCGCGGTAGACGTTAACGTGCATTTTTTGCGCGGACATTGTAATACGACATTCTGCACAAAGGGTTTTGACCAGCGAGTTTATGAGTTTTTGCGCACGAGATAACGTTTACGCGAAGAATGTAATAGAGCCCCTGGTGTACAGAAAGGAAGAAAAATGTATTTTTCTGCTGTCTAATGGAAAAGTTACTGTTTCTTCCCTCATCAGTCCTACCTGACTGAACTTGATCTAAGTCCATTCTCCAGGATCCTAACCTAGAGGCTAAGCAGACTCTGGTCAGAACCTGAAACCTGAGGTTTTACTGTAATTCCTTTGTCAATGGTACACAAAATGGTCTAATGTTCAAACTGGCCAGAAGTGCTTGGCTGTGTATGTTCTTTAGGCAAAACGGATTCCATCTTCTCATTACATACCATGAAGAAGCTGGCTCCAGCGTGGGTGTAAGATGCAATATATTCCAAAAATCACAAAACAATAAAATAAAGCAACATTTCGGTCCTAGGACCTACAGTAAATCTTGCATGTCTCCCTGTATACTCCTCAGAGGCGCGTTCAGTTGCTCAGCTGCTGCAAGTGCTAAGTTAGCAACTTGCCACTGAACGCCGTTCAGCGCTCAGCACTGCTAATTTAGCACTTGCAGCGACCCGGAGAGGTGCTGCGAGTAGCTGAGTGTGACGTATTAAGGATGGCCGACGCCATGGAGCAAGTAACAATTCAGTACGGCAATGTACAAAATCTTTATTATTTACCCCTTCACATAGAAATATATTACAGTTCAATTATATTTTGTTTCAGAAGTAAAAGTTAGGTTTATTCAATAAAAACTCATCTGTATCTCATTCGTAGTTATTTCAAAGATGGCCTCAGTCTCAGTTTCTGCTAATAAAACTGCGGATATTGCAGAAACTACAGCTTTCATTAAGAAATCGTCTATTTTCCTTCGAAATTTGCATCCAAAGCGTTCAGTGACACTGCTGCAGCAATCCAAATTGCTGTGCTGCAGCAATTCAGCAGCTGCTGAGGAACTGAACGTGGCTCTGGTCTCTCTAGCTTGTGAATGAAGATCAGTAAGTGGGCTGTCCATGTCTGCTGCAGGCTCGCTGATGGCTGATGAGGCCAATGCAGGACAGTTGTTGTGCAAAACTCTTGAGAAACTGAGCAATCCGTAAAGACTCCTTAAGTTTCCAAGGGTGGAAACTAGTCGCAATTATTTTGGTCAGTAGGTTTCTGAAAAACACTGTTCAAAACAATGATTATTCATGGAAAGCTCTAAAAAGTCTAGACAACTCCATTTCCGTGATCGTCGTACTGAAGTTGGTAAAGAATTCAATTTGACATAACCTCTTGTAATCTGGTTGGAGTGCCTCTTCAAACCAGGAGCAAATCATCAATATACCACATGTATAATAACAAATCTGTTCCAAATGGCGGCACTGTATATTGAGTTTCATAGATGTACATAAACCCATTTGCATACATGGGACCCTTTGCTGCTCCCACGGAAGGCCCAGTGCACTGCAAAAAATAATTATTCTCAAATCTGAACTAATTTACAGGACGACTTGCATAATGGATAATACATAGAAAAATGTCGGCAGATAAGAACCTTTCGGCCCATCTAGTCTGCCCAATTACATGGATACTTTACCTGGATTTATCTTTTGTTTAGGATAGCCTTATGCCTATCCCATGCAAAATTGAGTCACCTGCATTCTGAAGCACGGTGTGTATCGTCTCACAGTTTCAAAAGGAATAATGGTGTATAAACTATTAACATCAATAGTAATTGGCATAGTCAGCTGGTAAAAAGGGCACCGATTTTAAATGATAACTTCTTGGGTATCTCTGACACGTGCAAAGTCTACTGGGGCTTTAAAAATATGATTAACCATATGACAATAGGTTATGACAAACATAGCCAAAACTTTAGGTCTACGGGGAGTGGGGGGTGAAGAGCATGTTGGTGTATTTTTGGCAAGGTATATAATACAGGGCATCTAGGATGAACTACCTACAGGAAGTCAACTGCTGTGAGATGATATTGGCTTTAAATGCCTGTCACAATAATTGAAAGACACTTCTCCCAAACTTTGGTCCAGGGTCATTAGTCAGTTTAGAATATGTAGGAGTCACTCAGCTGAAGATAAATCTCATCCCTGTAGTCAGCAGAATACATATTTGTCACGCCCTTATCTGCTGGACGGATAGTAATATCACTTGCGAGATCCTGTATAGCCAAACGTTCAGTCCTGGAAATATTGGCTTGAGCCTTCCTCTTTTTCGGAATAATGGCTTCTGTGTCATATTTAAGGCATTGTAGGAAGATTTTCTTTAGATTTTATTAGATGGATGGTCAAATGTAGATTTCAATTTGAGGTAGTCACCAGGAGGTGGAGATCGATGTGATGGATTGTAAATATGTATTACATCCTCATCTTTAGTGGCCGTCCTCGTCTTATTTTTTTCTACTCCGTCTGGTGTCTCTGTGGTATTGCCGTGGATTCTCAGATCCATTGGTTTGCGTTGTAATCCCAGATTGCGTTCTAAAAAAGGCTTGGGAGTTGTCATTTACATTAACTTGGGATAGCAGAGATTTTCATTATCAGAGGCAGAATCCCCTGAAGATCAACAGTAAAGTGGAGAGGTTTCCGAATACGTGGGCGGGGAGCTGAGGTTCTCAAGGAAGGTTCGCCTTCTGTAAACCATGTGCTCTTTACAACCCAGATTCACTTTTACCAATTTCTCTTGTTTAAAGCCGATAAGATTTTTAGATTGATGGGTTGATGGCAATTTATACTGCTACCATTGAGTGGATTTCCTTGAAGTTTTCGATAGGTAGTGGTATCTAATAAGATGTTTTCAACCATTTGAATATATTTATCCCTATCCATTACAACCACATTTCCGCCCTTATCCGAGGGTTTGATTATTATTCCTTTATTGTCAATGAGGGAAGCTAATGCATTTTTTTCTGCGGGTGTAAGCTTATTTTTTTGTTTCAAAGATACAATATCTGGTAGTTGCAAGTTATCTATTGCCTCTGTTACCATTTCAACGAATGTTTCTATGTTGTGATATTCTTTAAAAGAAGGGGTGAAGGTATTTTTCGGTGTAATCCTTGGGAAGTGTGGTTATATAGTCTGGATCATTTTCTTCTAGAAGTGCCACCATATCAAGGCATAGCAATTCTTCCTCAGTGAGATTGTCACGGTGGCCCCCCTCAGGAGCCAAAGGGGGGACCTTGTTGCTGTGTTTATAGTGAAGCCCTTTAGGCCGGTATGCGTTTCTCTGCATAATGCAGAACCCCGAACACTGGATACAGAAATAACCAGACAAGACAAGACTGTATACACACACACAAGGAACGCCCTGCTCTGGGGTAAGGTCCTTTGGATGGCCTTCTGATCTACACAGAGTACAGGGTGGGAAACATACACGAGGACAGGGTTAAACCAGACTAGACAGGAAGGATCTAGCAACAATAGTACTGGAAAGAGATCCTGGAGATGGTCTCTACAAAAACAATAAATTACTGCACTTGATACACAGAACACCAGACTAGACAGGAATATAGTCTACAACCTGCAGGGGAGGACTTCACTAGAAACAGATTATGCTGCAACCAGCACAAACCACTGGATGCCTTGCGATTAGGTCTAACACCAGAAACAAACAGGGACTGTAGTGTGGTACAAACAAACCAGAACCTGAAGACCACACATACAAAACACAAAATGGGATTTAGCATGAGAATAGTCAGAATACTATACCAGAAGTCAAAAACCAGGATATCAAAATACACGGTACCAAGGGTTGATCAGAAGAATCGTCAAAACACAGAGCCAGAAGTCTAGAACCAGTATATTCAAATATAATATATATAAATCAGGAACACAGCAGAGAGAACCTTATACTGGATCAAGGAGCTGCAGCACTAAAGGCCATATAAATAGGCAGTACAGATCATGTGATCACAGGTCTGATCAGACACTGAGACTCCAGGGGCGGCCAAACAGATTAACCCTATACTCAAAAAGGGTTGAGAAAAACTCTCATAACCAGTGGGCATGGCTGGAGGGAACATAACAGAGATCCATTCGAGTTGCTCTTTTTCTGTTAAGGTTCAAATGAAATTTGTGTAATGCCAGCTTTATTGCAAATACATTGATGTCTTTGGCCCATTCAAATTTATTTAAGCGTGTTTGTGGGACAAAGGATAAACCTTTTTGTAGGAGTTGCAGCTCTGTACTCGTTAAAGGATATGAAGATAAATTTATGACATTTTCTTCATTGACTATATCCTCGGATTCCTTCCTCGTCCTTGATTTCTTTTCTTTAAATAATTGCTTTTGTTGTTTGAGGGGGAACTCTGTTCTAAAATAGTTACCCCTTTTCTTTTTAATATACTTCTTGTTTGAGGAGAATAAGGTTCTGGATCAGACTCTGAAGTTTCTAGATCGGTAGAAATTGATCAGAATTCTTTCATGCCAGTCTATATGTTCTTCGATAGACTGTTCCTTGTTTATAATCTTTCACATCTCGCTGGAATTTTTTATGTTTACGTATTTTAATCGTATTTCTGTATCTCTCCAAATTATGTTGAAGCCGGCTCTCTGCCATGTTGAAAGACGGATCCACATTAAATTTCTCCTTTCTTTTAGTTCTGTTTATTTTTTTAGCTACTTTCTCAAGTCTTTATTTGTTATGTCCTTATGATTATGTCCATAAATTTCATAGAGCAAATATTAGCTGCTTCCTCCCATTCTTTTAGTAGATCTTCGCTTAAATCTCCATTACTGGGTTCCATTTGAACTCTCCGTCTCCTGGGAATCATGGCTTTTTGAGCGTAGTTGGTCAGTGAGGAAACTTCCCAATTCTAATTTGATGTTGGAAAGTTTTTGAAGCTGCTTAAAACCCTCTGTACCGGTTTGTAGCCTTAACAGAAAATGACTCTCTTCACAAAACACCTCCTCTAATCCCTCCACCCAACAAATTTTACCAGGGTCATTCGATAAGAAACCTGCCATGTTTGCAGGTTTTAAAGTTAAATTATTAGTTGCTAGTGGTACCAAAAAATTTAAAGTTAAGGAACCACAGTATTTATATCAGCTATTTTCAGCTCAATTGACACCAATTTTTTTGGGGCGATTAAACCCTTTAATATGGTTTGAAAAAAGAAGATAAGTGGTGAATTTTCGTTAGATTTAAATCAGAATGACTATTTCGGTGAACACTTCACCTAGTTTAGGGGTTAACTCTTACTTTCTTTTAGATTGATAGGTGAAATTATTAAAAACAAATACTTTATTAATTGAAATAAAACATTAAATGGACATACAACAGGCATTCGTTCAATCACACCTCTGTGTCAAAACTTGAAAGTGTTGTTGCTCATAAATTGATGGCAACTTGACTTGACAAAAAATGCAGTAACTCTGAGTATTAGGATTTATATGTGGTTTATTTTAGAGCTGTCATTGCATTTGGAGTATGTGGAATCGTGCAATCTTTTTGAAGTGCAGCTGCACACAGTTTGCTGGCGATTCATACTGATAAGTAATTTAGCGAGTCGGCACACCAAGATTGTTGCGCCTTCAACGCTGAGCAGCCCTCACGGCAAATGTGCGTTTGATCTATGCTTGGATAATTTTGTATAGAACAGTTATTTTTTGTTCGGAATAGCCAATGTTTATGCAGTGAATCAGATAAAGAACATCCAAAATATTAATGTAGGGGGTCAAATATGAACCCTTCATCCAACATAAGGGTGTGCCTGGGCACACCCTGCACACCCCGTGTGCAGATCTGACCTATTTACAGGTAAGACAAGAGTCCTCACATCCAGGTATAAATCATGATATTTACCTGCTCTGCTGCTACCAATGTGCAATAGACATAAAATTCCAGAAGAAGGTGCACACAGACTTTCTTCATACAGATGTCTGTTTATTCCATAATAATGTTGACGTTTCAGTCCACACAGGGACTTTTCTCAAGATAGATAATGCACATATAGCATTGTACCATATATACATAAATACACAATAACAAAGACTATATACAGTATAATTCATATTTTTCACAACTTTACTGTTTTTTAGATTGTAGTTTATAGTGTGTGTTTAGGTTGCAAACTTTGTTAGACTATTGTTATGCTATCTTAAATAAAATTTTTGAACTTTCAAATGTATGTATGAATTATTTTATCATATCTTCGGCGTGAGTTTCCTCTGCGACCTGTTGCCACAGCTTCCCCTGAACGGCACGGGCATGATATTTTTTTATCACGCATATCCCACGAAGGACGAAGCTAATGCATGATACTGTTTATAAATGAAACCAATAAAAATGCATTATAATAACTAAAAAACAATGTCAAGGTCTGTTAATAGGAAAGAAAATCTAAATCTTCTATAAAATAAAAAAATGTTCAGAGAAATAAATTTTTGCTGTAAATGAAATTAATTCACTATTTGAAAAGGGGATTCGCCTGTCAAACTGTCACTAAAAATCAGGGTATCTGCCAACACTTTGGTGCAGTTTGGCACTCTTATATATTTTCTATAGCAGGGTTTCTCAACTCCAGTTCTCGTCACCCACTACAGGCCAGATTTTAAGGATCATCTTGGGGAAATACAGGCTGAGTCCTGCAATCACTGAGAAGCAAATTATATCACCAGTTCTTCAGATATTCCACAAACCTTTTAAAGGTGCACTATATAAAAAATTTGATTATCCTAGCGTTATACTGTAAAGTTATGGGTATATATAACCCCCTGCTACATAAATTCACTCACAGGATAACACTGGATTAAATGCTCATCATAAATACTCAGCTGACGTGGTTGCGTTCCCTTGTTCTGTTCATGGAGCTGCTACACCTCAGAAATTTGTACCACCAGGGGGTGGCCTTTTAGAAATTTTTTATATGCAGTACAATAAAAGTGAAATTTTATTCACAATTGTGATATTTAGTGACAATTGTGACCACGATTGTTTTTTGGAATCAATGTGATTTTGGGTCCCCCCCAGCTACTTTGACAATGTGGTCTGTTTATCTACATCCTTGGTAGTTTCACAATACGCATATCAACCTACTGTGTTTGGATCATATATAAAGTATTTAGAAAAAGGACCTACCCTGTCCTACTCCCTGTGCCCTACCCAAACAGGGTCAATCCTACCTATCACTTTTTTTAAATCTGCGTTATTTTCAAGATCAATTTCTCTGCATCCATCTTCTACCGGATTGTTTGGTGTGAAATAATTCCTATCTGAATGGGAGCGGTCGCTTGTCTGATTGGGTCATTACGCGTCGCCGGAAGTTGGACACACTGGATGATGCTCGAGCCACAACAGTGTAATGGGATCAGTTGTTGATGGCAGACTATAACGGATCATCACACAAATACAGACCCAGTGGACAGCCAGCCTCAAATTCACTGATTACTAAGTGTGCCTGCAAAATGAGTTCTTTCTGTGTATATTTGACTCCGCCTATAGAGAACCTGACCAACAACTTGTGACAGTGCTACAATTACAAAAGATACCTGCTGCATATCACTTAAGATTCCCACTATTCAAGAAATGTTTAAATCACAAAAATTAAATACTTTATTGTAATCATTTTTAAAAGAGCAGCAAATGCAACACCTTACTCTCCACTCATATCCAACGATGTCACACCTGAGACACTAACAATGTCACACTAAATATTCTAAATATTGAAACTACACAATTTAAGCGTAGAGCACAATATGGGAAAAAACTTTCAATTAGTTATATTTTTCCTGTTGTGGGTCCCTCAATTTCTACTGGATTTCAGCCCTATATCCAAGTTTAGGGAGAGTGCATTCCTCGTGAGTATGACCTGGCTAAGCACCTGCCACCGGAAGGATATCCACTGATGGTTCTTATGCAACCAGGTATGTGTCACAGGGTCAGGAAGGTGTAACCGAGGTGCCCAGGCAGAAAAGGGGTCCGGAATGAAGTACCAAGGGTCAAGGATAAGACGTGGTCAGTAGACGGTCCGATTCGAGGTTGGCGGCAATGAGCGGTAGTCGTTAAAACGGAAAAGAACTGCTACACAATATATATATATCAATAGAGGGGGAGTTACTAAGGACACACTGAAGGCAGTAGTGAACGATGCTTTAGCAAAGGTGTAATGACCTGATGCACATATACACTGAGTGGCCAGATTATTATGACCACCTGACCTTTTTAGGCAAATTAGCTATAATTTTGCGCTGAAGTTGCTAGAGGGCCAGACCATCCTAAGTAGGGAAGCAGGTTGTTTACCACGACAGTAGAAGTGATTTTTTTTTATGAAGATATGGGTAAACAATGTGATTCAACAGCCTTTGAACGTGGGATGATTGTTGGCACTCGGAGCCATGGAGCAAGTATCAGCAAAACAGCAGAATTTGTTAAATGTTCAAGAGCCGCTGTTGTTAAAGTGTTTAAAGACTGGACTGTCAGCCGAAAATCTAGGTCTGAACATGCGAATTGTGGCCGTCAGCGACTAGTCAATCTTAGGGCAGAACAGAACGTGGCAAGACTGGTACAAGACAACAGAAGTGCAACAGTGCATCAAATTACTGCAGATCTTAATCAGGGATCCTCTCAAATGATCTCTGAACGCACTGTTCGCCGTACACTGCATCGTATGGGATATGGAAGCCGAAGGCCTGTTCGAACACCTTTGCTGTCTGCAGTTAACAAGATAAAATGTCTCCAATTCGCACAGGAACACCAGGATTGGCCAGTTGAGCATTGGGAAATCAGTCATGTGGTCCGATGAATCACGTTTCCAGTTGCATCATGCAGATGGCATGATGAGTGTGAATTTGGCAGAAACAGCATGAAAGCATGCACCCCACATGCATGAGTACAACCCTTCAAGCTGGTGGGGGCAGTGTTAGGATTTGGGGGCTTTAAATTCATGTGGAACAACGTCTGAATAGCACAACATACCAAAGCATTGTTGCTGATCAAGTTCATCCTATTACGTTGATGACGTATCCCAATGGAGAGGCCTTCTTCCAACAAGACCATGCGCCATGCCACGGTGCTCGTTTTGTGCAGGAGTGGTTTCAAGAACATGAGGGAGAATTTACCTTGCTTAGGTGGCCCCCACAATCACTAGATCTCAATCCAATTGAGCATTTGTGGGATGAAGTTGAAAGAGCCACCAGGCAGCTGGTTCCACAACCATCAAATCTCACAGAACTGGACAGTGCAATTCATCAGGTATGGTGTCAGATTCCTCGCATCACCTTTCACCATCTTGTGGAGTCGATGCCAAGATGAATTGCCGCAGTATTGAAGGAAAAGGTGGCCCAACGAAATACTGATGGGGTGGTCATAATAATCTGGCCACTCAGTGTATAAAGGCAGGTGAGCCGGTCACACCCACAGCTAGATGCACTGCCTCTCTCCATTGGCTGCTACCTGAAGGAAGTCCTCCCCTCAGCTAGTCCCAGGGGTGCATGCCTTGTCCCCAACACCATCTTGGATCCACACCCCCCCACCCAGCCATGTGGAAACTGCCAGAGCAGAGAAACCCACCTGCCGGCCGCCGGGATTCCTGCACAGCCACCGACAAGCAGGAGGGAGGAAGCAGGAGGGAGGCAGCCAGCGACGACAGGACAGTGCGGGTGGTGGGTGTTCTCCGGAGCTGGCGTCGTCCACGTGACAGAACCTCTCCCTGCCCAAGGAGCACCCCGGTTGCAGCAAGGGCCCAGCCTCCCCAGATGCAACCTGTAGAATGCCCGAAGGTGGGCAGGGACATGAACATGAAAGAAGGGTTCCCATGACCGCTCCTCGGGACCATACCCCTTCCAGTGTACCAGATATTGCAAAACACTATTGCGGATACGAGAATAGATGGTGGAGTACAGACAGGACCTGGGAAGGGTTCTGTAATTTTTTTTTAGGAGGAATGTGTGAAATACGGCATGAATCCCAGAGATGTGGGTAGTCTAACAGGATTTATACGTTTGGTGATGGGGAATGGACTGATGAAATGTGGACCTGGTTTCTTCTACTCGATTAGGTTGGGAGCTATCATGTGGAATAAAGTACTCAATGAATCCTATCAAGCCCTGCCATAGCTCTGCCTGCCGACTGGCTCTTTTAACATCCTCTTCTCCAGACTGAGGAGGAATAAGCCCTCACTTGTGAGCTTGGGGATGGGATGCGTCATGGCCTCAAGCACATCTATGAGCCTGTCCTCCTCTCGCTCAAGCCTCTGCCTACGGGGCCCTGAGGATTGGACGTCTCCGAACAGGTGCCGAGGCTGTTGGGGCAGATGGTGTCACTGGTGTCGGTGACACTGTTCGTGTCTGACAGTGGTGGTATTGGACTCTGGGGTCCTGTCGAGGCACATGGCTCATCGGTCTGTGTGGCCATGTCCCCCTCGTCGTCCTCTTCCTGCCTCTCCCAGCTGCTGTCGGTGCTGTCATTAGGAAATAATACATTAGTATGTGCAATATACTGTATAATTATCTGCATGTTCTGTAAAAACAATACCAATAACCCTCATAAACATTGGCGTGACTTACACATTTCCACGCATGGTATCAAAAATGCCAGCTGTTCTGCGTAGATATACCGCGATGGCGCACTGGCAGCCGCTCCACTGCGATACTCCCTCTCCTTCCGCCTGTGTCGGAAAAATGCATCCTTAAGGCTCTTCCACTTGCCCTTCATTAGGTTAACTGTTAAAACAAAATGTAAACAAACTAATAAATTTGTTTCCTCCATGTTTCCGGCTCGAATGCGAAGTGGCGTCTTAATTCCCCTGGGGTGTGGTCTTTGCCTGCCATGTGCGGAACGCGTGCTGATGACGAATCTGCGTTTTTTTGATGATGAAAATGCGCAATGTCGCTTTACGCGCGTTCACGTCAAAGTCTATGGCACGCAACGCACTGTAATACGCACCAAAGAAGCTCCCGTACTTTTTTGTGCGTAGGACGTTTTAAATCGCAGTCCTGCGTGCTGTAAAACGCCCAGGTGTGAACGGGGCCCATAGGAAATCATGGGATTTCCCTGTTTATTCATTTTACAGAACGCAGGAACGTGCTTTAAAACGCTTAGGTGTGAACGGGGCCTAAACCAGACTGATGCTGGTAGTGGCTGCACATGGTATTCATTGGTTGCGAGGCCCCCTTGAGTGTTGACAGTACCTTTAACACTGCTTTCACACGGCTAGCTTCATTGTTGTTCTAGGTTTTGCGTGTTTCTCTGACATGCCATTCACTTTTTATCATGTTAGGTATGTTGTATCATAATTACATAGTAGTTTTAGTTTAGGTTCCCCTTCCCATATGAGGATTATATAAAAAGGAAGCACTAGAGGGCAGCACAGGCTGAAATATAAATTCTGCTTGTGCACTGCTTACTCAAGTGCCACCTGGTGTCTTATTGGAAAATTGAAGGGTCAGTATATGCCAGGGGTGGGCAATTAATTTTTCCAAGGGGCCACATGAGAAACTGGGACGGTAGTGGAGGGCCGAACCAATAGGCTGAACTTAAGTCTGTTCAATATAAATTTTATCGCTTTTTAAAAAGCAGTAAATTATATGGTTTTAATTAGCTGAATACATGTTATTATAACTATAGGGCTATGAAATTGTGGAATAGGTAAAATATAGCAGTAACAAAATAGAAACACCAATCATTATCACTGTTTAATTTTATTTTTAACATAACATAAATTTAACCTTCACAAAAACAATACTGAAAATGTTTATTTTGTAGTATGGTAAAAAACAGCAATTAATTAACTTTATACAAAAAACAATAAGTGCTTTTGATGTTTTCAGTGCATTTTTCTTGTTCAGTGAGAAAAATCCAGTCTGTCTTGGGCTTGAACAAGTGCTCTGAAGTCTGGTTGAATATCTGAGGTGGATATGCGAAGGACAGCTGACAGGTGATCATCAGTGAGAGAGGATCTGTATCTGGATTTGTTGAACTTCATCACTGAAAATGTTTGTTCACATATGTAGGTAGATCCAAAGAGAACTAACATCTTCTGAGCTCGCATCCTCATGTGTTGAAAGTTCTCCTCTTTGAGAGAGGAGTAAAAATCCAGCAGTGATACGGACTTAAAGTGCTCTGCCATTAGTGCATCAGACTGCAGGTCAATGAGTTCGAGCTGAACATCGCTGGGTGTATTATCCACACTGCAAGAAAAGGGAGAAGAAATCATGTGCATTTCACTCTCAACGGTTTTGAAGTCTTGAAATCGCCTTGAAAACTCACCATGCAGTGCTCCTAACATGGATGAGTACCTGCGTAGGTGAACAGCTGATGGTCTGGATTCCTTTAGTGTTGGCAAGTGGGTGAGAATGTTGTCCTCCATTTGGCTTGAAAGAAACTGCAACTTTCTCATGAAAGCCTTCACCAAGCTGTACATTTCATGTACAAAAAGGCCCTTGCATTGCAGTTTGGTATTTAGTTCATTCATTAGCGCAGTCACATCAACCGCAAATCCGAAATCTACCATCCAGTCTGCATCTGAGAGCTCTGGGATGACTTTCTCTTTCTTCTCACAGAACTCTTGAATCTCTGCTCTCAGATCCCATACTTTTTTAAGCACTTTGCCCAGGCTGAGCCATCTGACAGCAGTGTGGTAGCCTATGTCCCGATGTTCAGACTCCTGCTCCTCCAAAAGTGCCACAAACTGTCTGTGATTCAATGCTCTTGCTCTGATGAAGTTAACTATTTTAGTTACAACATCAATAACATGGATAATTTTTAGCACTGACTTACACAACACCTCCTGATGTATAATACAATGTAAAAATACCAATTTCTGTCCAGGGTTCATTTCAGTCACTTTATCCTGCATCCGCTTTAAAAGTCCGACATTTTTCCCTGTCAGATTTGGACTACCATCCGTTGTAACACCTGCCAGCTTGTCCCATTTCAGTCCCAGCTTGTCCAAGCATGCATTTACCTCTGTGAACAAATCACTCCCTGTTGTTGTCCCTTTCATTGACCGCATTGCTGCCAGCTCCTCTATAACCTTAAAGTCCTTTGTTATCCCCCGTACAAAGATGAGTAACTGGGCTGTGTCGCAGACATCGCAGCTCTCATCCAAAGCCAAGGAGAAGAAATCAAAATTGTCCACTTTGTTTTGCAGCTGAAGCTCCAGATTTCCAGCGATGTCCTCGATCCTTCTTGTTACAGTTCGTCTGGAGAGGGGCACGTTCTCAAATACCGCTTTTTTCTCTGGGCATATTAATGCTGCAGAGTCCACCAAACACTCTTTGATAAATTGCCCATCAGAAAATGACTTGCTGTATTTTGCGATTTTGTGGGATATCACATAACTGGTCTTGACTGCTCCATCCCTGGAAGTGTGAAGCTTGGTAAAAAGTTCTTGTTGGTTTTGCAGCTTAGTTAGCAAAGCATTAGATGCCCGCGCCCTCTCTGCATCACTCACATTTTTGTATTTCTCTGCATGTTTAGTTACGTAGTGGCGACTCAAATTGTATTCCTTAAACACGGCGATCTGTACTCCACAAACTAAGCACACGGCTTTACCTTTTACTTCAGTAAAAAAATACTTTAAAGTCCATGTCTTATTAAAAACTCTACATTCTGTATCTATCTTTCTTTTTTTAATGTGAGCTGACATTTTTGAGGACTACTAACCGCTAAATCAGAATCTCTTGACACCTGTAAATTGAAAACAAATAGAAGTCACCTTCAAAATAAGGATCTCCTCTTTTCCCTGCAATGCACGACGGCCATCTTTAGTAAAGGAACATGATGCACCAAAAGCAGAGTCCCACGCGGAACGAGCTGACCAACGCAAACACTTTACTGGGCACAAGGTAAGTATTTAAAAAATGCGAGACCCCGGCCATAAGCCAGGGACTGTGATTTTTGCGCCCCTGCTCTGGCACCCTAGGGCAGCCTTTTGGGCTGCCTTTTGGAAGCACCAGCCCTGCTTACGCCTAGGGTTGCCACCTTTTCTTCAAGCCAAACACGAACACTCTAGTGTTGGGCTTGGGCGGCAATTATATATTTTTTTTTGTAGCATATACAGTACATTATGCGTATATATTATGGCACGAGGTATGCATGGCAGCCTGGTATTATGGCACACTCCTATGCATGGCACACTGGTATGTATATGGCACACTGCTGGCAGACCAGTATTATGGCACACTCCTATGCAATGCACACTGGTATGTATATGGCACACTGCTGGCAGACTGGTATTATGACACTCCTTTGTATATGGCACACTGCTGGCAGACTGGTATTATGACACACTCCTATGTATATGGCACACTGCTGGCAGACTGGTATTATGACACTCCTATGTATATGGCACACTGCTGGCAGACTGGTATTATGACACACTCCTATGTATATGGCACACTGCTGGTGAGAGGGGGGTTACTTTTCATTGAGATCAGATTCAATTATTACTGACTTGTCACCTTATTCTTGGAGCCTGAGGAAAATGAATCCAGATTCTCCAGAATGATTCCACCAGCCTCCAGTCCAGGCACAGCACAGAGCACCTGGCTGCTGCACTCACTTGTCTGCCAGCCTCTCCCAACGAAGAAAAGCACGTGGTGGTGGTGAGGTCCCCGAACCTAGTCACGTGTGCCAGTGCCTGCCTGAGCCGGAGCAAGCCTGCAACACGCTGATGGTAGGAGGAGGCGGACCCGGCAGAGTGGGGAGGAACTGAAATGACGTCACCGACCACACCACGTGATGTGACCACCCCCACTTGTCAGCGGAGCCGGAGCATCCATCTCTCACTCGCACGCAGCCAGCGTGCGAGTGAACAACACCTTCAAAAGCAAGTAATAGAGGTGTAGAGGGATGCGGGCCGGACTGAGGCAGCCAAAGGGCCGGATGCGGCCCGCGGGCCGCACAATGCCCAGGTCTGGTATATGCGGATGGATAATGGTTTTCTTTGAATCTATGTATCACTTTAGAATACAATGGTGTTTTATTTGAGGTTTATGGAATAAAACTTTTTTTGATCTTTGCTTAAATGTCATTTGTACAAATCTGTGTAGTTCAGAATCCTGTTAGTGCAACAAAAGACACCGATAAAGTTGCCAAGGAATTTGTTGAGCACACTTAGAGAAATAAAACTGTGTAGCTACAGCCTGCTTTCCAATCTGGAAGAAAAGATTTGATAAAGCATATACTACTTAAATCACATTAAACCTAGAAGATACAGTATAAGGATGTGTTTTACTTTTTTTGTGACTTGTATGAGTGAAACATTGTTTCTCTAATTCTTATATATGGCAAAAGTAGAATATTGTGTATAGTGAGACCAGGAGCTTAATTGTTCATGAGCCAAAGGTCTCAAGTAACCCCAATGATATGTAATGGGATTGCTATTGTAAACACTTACAGGGCTATTCAGAGAGAGGTGAAAACATTGAATTACTGGAGAATTGAAAATTCTGGGTCAAAATAGTCAAACCAGAAAAATTCTCCCATTTATCTCACTTTCCAAATTAGCTATTTGGTCTAGATTGTTCATTCTCCTGACAATTCTCAAGGTTTTCACCTCTCTCTGAATAGCCCTGTTAAACTCTACACACAAAAAGAATATACAAACACTGTATATATATCAATGTACCATGTCTTTAATGAACAAAACAGTTCTCACCTATACATGCAAAACAAAGTGAACCCCTCATCAACTGATCTTCTCCAACAAAATCTGAAGATTTTGTGCATTGTTCTGTCCTTGTCTGGAGCCATCTAAGCAGCTCTCTAGGGTTTTGTGAATCACATTCTACATGGACCAAAAGCAGTATGGCGGATCACTGAATCTAAATTCAATGGAAACCAATATGACAACCTGTAACTGCTACAGAAAGTAAAGGGCACTAGTAAAATCAAACAAAAATGGTGTAGAGCCATAAAATACACCAAATATACATAAACAGCATCCATTACTGAAGAAAGTATTTAGGCTACTAATTTCTTAATGCCATAATCATTCAAGCCAGCAAACTATATACAAAGTGTATACATACAAGTACTGTGTGTTTCATTTATATGACCGAACAGCCGGACAGAATGATTTGCATTGATTAAAGAAAATAGATGATCAGGGTTATTCAGAGAGAGGTGAAAACCAGGAGAATGACTGGAGAATTGAAAATTCTAGGTCAAAATAGCTGATTTGGAAAGTGAGATAAATGGGAGAATTTTTCTGGTTTGGTTATTTTTTATAATCAAAGTTTTTATTTCGAGTAACGGTCACATATACATCAACATAATGCTGCACAGGGCCAGATAGTCGGCAAAAAATAACACAGCGAAATGCAAAGAGAGTTGGCTAGACATCAGCAGGAAGAAGGAAAATAAAAGAGCTACGAAAATCAGCAACAAGTCCTCTAAATGATGGCAATAAAAACTAAATCGTCTCAGGTAGCAAAAAGTCTCATCCTAGCGCACAGAAAACAACATAAAATCATGGGGAAAAAAAATTAAAACAGATTAAAAAAATATTAAAAAAGGGACGGGATAAAGTGAGGGATTCAAAAAGGGGAGGGACACACACACCAGAAATACCCCAGCATCCCAAAAATTAAAAAAAAACAGCAGGAAAGGCAAAGGCCCATTATGTGACCTTCCTGACGCACTCCCAGGAGTCCGAGGACGAAGGGAGGCCACGGAAAGTGTGCAGGTCACTAGGCCAGGGCACTCGAGGGCCAAGTATGGCGTGCAGAGCCATGGTGGCCGCCACAGTGGCACACCTCAAGTGGCCCCAGAATGCCAAAACATAAGGGGGGGGGCCCAAGTGCAATCCAGTGCGTGTGCCAAAAAAGGGAGAAAAAATAAAAATAGTAAACCACAGCCACGGTTAGGGGAAAGTCAGCTAGATAGGAAAAGTCCTCTTCCATGAAACATAAAAAAAAGGGGGGGGGGAAGAAAAGCATCATCAACAAGTGTCACCGAATGGGGCATAGAGCAGGAGGGTCCCATCCAGAAAAATGGGCCAGAAACCAAAATACAGATGTGGCGAGGCAGGTTAGTTCAACCCGTGTCCAGCCAGAGGGCAGGGCGAGCAGCACCGCTGGGGTTAGGGTTCTCTTGAAGGGTCAAGCGGCTAGGTAGCTCCCGGGCAGCTGCAGCCCCGGCACGAGTTGCATCGTAGGGGACCGGGACCGACATCTGTGCCCACAGGCGTGCAGTCCCCCCGCGCCCAACGGCAGCATCACTGCAGACCTCTCGGGGAAACCTTTTGGTAGCCGCGTCAGGAAGTGCCACCCAGACGTCCAACTAATAATCTTAAAAAGGAAAGAACTCTGAATACAATGTTCACCTAGCATCAGGTGTCTGAAGAATGCACCTATAGTGTCCTTTGCCCACTTCATCGTCTCATTGAGACTATTGGTTAGCTCTGTGTACAGCAGGTGTGTCCAGGCTTGTCTCTTAAGGATTTTTTCTAGATTTCTATACCAATCATTGTGTGAGATACATTAATAACTAAATTCTGGTTCAGAAATGTAAAATAATCTGGGGAAACCCTACCAAATCAGTTACCGTGTTATGATATCCTAGTTTTATTGTGTACAACACAATTCACAATGTAGCGAATGCAACCCTGTTATTATGCTCAGACCTATTGTACGTAGTTGCAGTGTATGGTAGGGTTGAAGACAGTAAATTTCTTTAGATGGTTCCAGATTTCCTGATGCAGATTCAGCATCCATCTAGAGCATTTCACCAATAACCCCCTTAATGTTACACAAGTTTCTTCACTGCCCATTTTTACTTATTTTTTTTCTCTCTCACTGCACAATCACCCAGTTCTATATATTGTGCCCTATGACGAGAGTAACTTTTATTTTGGGGTACGTGGACCTAGAGATGCATTTGGGAGGTGTGGGCCTATGTTAGTCACCCTGTACCTACAGTTCTTCGTCCGGGGTGATTGTGTTGTCTGTGCCCTATTATTATTATTACTGTATGTATTTATGGTAGTGTCGTGTGGTATATACTGTGCTGTTTTCCCTATGTATAATCTGTATGTGAGCTATTGCTCGGTTTTCCCCAAGGCTTCCACCCAACCCCCAGGAACTTGTTTCAGACAGATTACTGACCCTTCCTCGGGCATTGTTTCCCCAGGTGTTTGTGTAGGAGGAGGAAGCTGTTGGGAGGCTCTTCAGTGTGGAAATGCTGGGGTGTGTTTTTCATTGTATTCTGTACATTCCCCGAGTGCGTTTTTCCAATTGTAAACCCTGAAAAAGTCACTCCCAGTTTTATTTTCACCCTGCATGGAGCTCTGGCTATTGACTGGCTGGGTTTGGGCCAGATCCCAGTGCTTCTTCGAGATACTGACGGTGAGGGGAGCATTCTACACGTGGGTACGGGACCCTTGTTACAGGCCAGATTCGAAGAGAGCCGTCATACAGATGTTTAATGGCTATAGCCACTATTCCAGCCCAGCAGCAAGTTTTGCTTGCAGCTACTTTGTATTAACGATTTCTGTACTTTCTATAAGAGCCAATAATAATGGTTCAGAGTGACACCAGCAAGCTATTCCTGCCTCTAGTATTCATGGAATACTTCAAAATCACTCAACACCAATGTGAGTTGACTGGTGTAGAGTGTTGTGTGAACTGCAAGAGTTCCCTTGCAGCAGAGCACTATAAACAGTTTCTAGTGACCTTCTGCAGCTTCTGCACGGTCCCGAGCACGTCGTGCTTGGCTCAATAGAGTCCTGTAGACTTCAAGAGCAGATGCTGGCAGTATTGCCTTCTCTATTCTGGTATCTACAAGTGGCTTCAAAATATCCGACTCAAGCCCCGAATACAGTAGCTCCGTCGGAATACAACCATTAATGGCAAGCTGGACGTTAAAGGCTGCTCAAATGGGATTTTTCTGTTTGCGCAATGCTATTAATGGCTCGGTTGTAATCAGGCCTGTGGTCTTTCATTTTTTTTTTTCTTCACCTCTATTTACTCATATTATTTTCCTTATGGCATGTCCTAATCGTTCCATATTATCTCACATTATTTGAGTTAAATCAATATTCCTCATTGGGTTCAAGCTTTGTGTACGTGTAAAGCAATAAACACATGTTTATGCGCATATACCATGGAAACTAATAATATGCCATCACAGGTATATTAAAATAGAAGTATCTTTTAGTAAACAGGATGCTTGGTTGCACTTCTCATTTTTTGCCAAATGTGTTGCAGAGGGTGTGATATTTGTATATGATTGATACAGAAAGAATGAAATAGAAACGAGGCACAAATCAACTAATAATGTTTGAGGTTTTTTTTCTAGCGTCTTACATACTTAAATATATATGAATTTTTTAACCCCATAGTGACCGGGTGGTTTTACCATGGTCTGTCTGAAAGCGCCCACTGCTCTTTTTAAATTTCTGCGTAGTTTGTGTTTAGGTCTAATTTTCCTCTTACTCGTTTATGGAATCCACACATATTATATACAGTTTTTCTCGCCATTAAATGCACTTTCTAAAGATAACATTATTCCCATCATATCATATAATTTACTATAAAAAAAATTATGATTACAACATGGCAAAAACCACTTTCAAACTTTAACCTCGCTGGCGTCAGATGAGCGTATTTGAAGAGCAGAAGGAATGTCCGTGAGAGTGGACGTTCCTTCCACTCGACGCCCGTTTGGCCACCTCGCTGAGCGCACTTGGTGCACTTTGCGTTGCAAGGCTCGATCCTCCCATGGAGGATCGTGCTTCTGCAGCTCCGTCAACGTGCGTCCTAGCGCTTTGCCGGAGAGGGCTGCTGCACGGACGCAGCATGGCCACTGGAAGGAAATGGGGTTTATAAATTTAATAACGAGTTACCTTTATAGAATGTATAACCACAAAGTTTTGGATAAAATGTGGGAAAATATTTTTACAATCTGCTCATTTTTTTGTTACAGCATTCTGACGACACCCAAATTAATGATATATTTTGAATCTCCGTCATCTGTAAAAAAAAAAAAGATATTTGTTTTCTATAACAAAACATGATTTTAAATTGTGTTTAAACATAAGCAAAAAAGGTCAAAATGAGCTCGGCATAGAAAGGGTTTAGATTTTATGTTGGAAACCAATTAAATTTTAATGAATACCTTTGTTAGGGAAACTGCCACCCAAGCCCACAGTGCCATTTATAAATAATTTTAGGTAAGGCTTAAAATATTTAAAACGATGGATTAAAAAATAACCACCTCTTGTATATAAACTATGTTAGTGATATGTCTGGTAGGTAGGCTGATCAACTACCGAATGCAGCTGAACAAGTAAGAAAAAAAGGAACTCTGCAGTTTTAAAAACTGTGTTTAAAACAAAAAAAATGCACGGAAATAATAAAGGTCCTACAAAAAATAATAAAACTGGTACAGAATTTTAAAAGTCATTAAAAAGATATGAAAATCAAAAAATCCAGAAATATAACTAAATTAATATATAAAATAAAAGGCTTTTTGCTACAAATGAAAAGAATAAACCGTCGAATAACTGCATTTTGGTTCATTTTGGCATTCTCTGAATAGATTAACCATTACTTCTCGGACAATTTCACTGCCACCGAAGGTTACCGAATTGTGGTGATCTGAGGCGAACTGCACCGTATTTCACTGGTAATTTGCCAATATTTGGCGAATTGACAGCTTTCTCAATAGCCAAACTGCCGCAAAATTCACCATTCAGTGCAATTTGGTGGCAAGTTCAGCTCTTGAATTGAATAAGCCTTAAAGTCTTTACAGATTTTTAGACATTGGTTCCAGCCAGTATGTATTTGTAGCCCTGTACTATGTATTAAACAATCTAGATACATTTCTGGAACTAATAGAATTATTCTTGGTTTTTAATTTAATTTTTTGAAAACCTATGAATTTATTATTTTATTTGTTTACGCTTTTTTATAAATCTGTTCACACCATTTCACACACAATCTGAAATCTTCCAATATATTTCACTCTCTTAATATTTTATGAGTTTCAATAGCAATCTGTAACGGTGTTCTCTTTATGCAAGCTTAAAATTATTTTATTTGTGTGTGTGAATGTGTGTATATAATATATATATATATATGTGTTACGATACTAAGCCCAGATGTGCCAACTCGTGGTCAATAGAACCCAAGTGCAGTATCCCGTAGATATAGACAGCAAAAAACAGAATGGGATGCACATTGGGAGTTTTAGATTTAAATAAAAATATTTATTGTTCAAAACATCCTAAAATAAGTTCCTGTCAGCTTGACCGACGTTTCGGCCCTTTAAGAGCCTTTATCAAGGTATACAGGCATGTACTACAACACCTATATTTATACATAGAAACATAGGTTCTTATCTGCCGACATTTTTCTTTCGGCCCATCTAGTCTGCCCAATTACATGGATACTTTACCTGGATTTATCTTTTGTTCTAGGATAGCCTTATGCCTATCCCATGCCTGCTTAAATTCAATCACTGTTTTGGCCTCTACCACTTCTACTGGAAGGCTGTTCCATGTATCCACCACCCTCTCAGTAAAATAATGCTTCCAGATGTTACTTTTAAACCTTTGCCCCTCTAATCTAAGACTATGTCCTCTTGTTTTGCTACTTTGTTTCCTTTTAAATATACTCCCTTCCTCTACCTTACATAGACGGTAGTGAGGCTTACCCAATGCTCTCCCACTCTCACGGACGCCGGACCTCATGGAAACGGCATACACTTCCGGGAGAGGCGCGGCTCGATGACTCAAGGTATATGCGACCTGCATGATGCAGGTTACCATAGCAATTAAAAACAAAAAGGACCTGGGTGAAGCAAAGACGGAGTTGTGAGCAATGATGATACATGATTATTCACATACAAGCGATCTCTAAAAGAGCTAGCCAAGGCAGGGAAGATGTTCAATATAGCAATAATATTTAATATAAATTATTTTATTTGCGTGTGTATATAATATATATATAACACCTCTATCTCACACTCCTTTCCAGGCTCTACTGTTTATAGTAATAGAGAGCACTCAAAATATTGATTCATATATTGTATTTCAAGGAGAAAGAATCTTTATGTCAAGATTCTTTTTTTTTCACCTGATATATTTGTATCAATCCACTGGAGTGCTCTCCTTTATTTATATATGACAAATTTACAATCAAAATTATTTTAGGCCACACTTATTTGCACTGGAAAATCCCTTAATTTTCCAGATCTAAAACATTCACTCTAAGTGAGTAATCATTGTGGTGGCATAAATACTTTATTATATTTTTCTATCGCCCTGGTTCCTTGATTTTGTTTTTAATTAAAAAATGTTGATACAAACTTTTAATCAGTTTCTAATAAACAATTGCGTTTGAGGAAGCTTGGCATGCCTTAATCGTGTGGTTTCGGGTAATGCTCGGTGAATACAGCTGCTCATTTGATTATCTCTCATATAGAAATAGAACACTGTAACACTTGTTTTTTTCTGATGACCATTTGCAAATGGTTAGCAGGTGCATTCACTCACTTCCCACACATTTTGTCCTCTAGTGATTAGAATGAAAGTGGGGGCTTGGAACAATAATTTAGAAAATTCAAAATATAAAAAAACTATCCTGTGTGAAAATCAATGCAATACTTTGAATTATACTGTATAAGAACGCATAGTTACTGAACTCTGACCATGGTTTTTATACGTAAATAGTGGAACAATATGTGTTGGATTATAAATACTGGGTAATCATTCTAAAGCCAGTCCTAAAACTTACTAGAATATAGTGGATAAAGTGGACAGACTAAATAATTATTACGATATTTAAAGGCTTCTATACGATCTTGAATTATATTATCGGGTCTACTCAAAAAAAGGTGAAACTCAGGAGAATTGTCAGGAGAAGAGAACAATGTAGACCAAATAGCTGATTTGGATAGTGAGATAAATGGGAGATTTTTTCTGATTTGGCTATTTTGACCTAGAATTTTCACTTCTCCAGTCATTCTCCTGGGTTTCACCTTTAGCGAATAGACCTGTATGAATTCCAGATCATTGATGTATATTTATGATTTTTATTCGTGCGTTACTGTTTCGGAAATCCTCAGTGTGTCCCCTTTTTATGCAAGTAACCTTTTTTAACTTGATCAGTCTATATTTTAATGCTCAAAGCTTGTAGTCTAAAAACATTGTAGAACTGAAGTCATACACCTAAGGCTCAGGTCAGACGAGCGCAGTGTTCACGTCCGTGTTGCCGCACATTTTAACATCCGTGGTAGCATACAATTATGATCAATAGAGACCACACCTGAAGTACGTCCGCACAGTAGTGCAGACGCACAACGGACGCGGCAAACGGACGCAAGTTAGGCTAGGGTCAAACGAAAGCATTTTTACACGCGAACGTAAAAAAGCGCGTCCGAACGCATTGACGTATTTTTTCACGGAATAGGCGAAAACGGTCATACGATGCACGTTTTCGTGCGTGATGTTTTACGGATCCAAACCAGGAAACTTTTTGCGTCTGGACGTTATGTTGGCCGGACACGAGCAGGGTCTGACGTCTCCAAATCACACACACACACCGCTAGCGGGCGCAGCGCACTCTGTACGTCCGTACTAGCGGTTCAGCGTTTTCGAAAAAATGCGTTCATTTTCCACTTGCGTTGCGCGGCCGGACTTTCGTGCGACCGTACTTCGTATATTGGCTGTCATTGCCCGTCATTTGCTGCTAGTGCGGCCGTGATTAAGTGCGCCAGAACGCACGTTAAAAGTGCGCTGGTCTGACCCCAGCCTAAGGCAAGAACGTAAAACTGCTAGAACGGGTGTGCAGAGTGCGCAACATCTGCGTAGCTTTGTGTGTGTGATGGAACGTAGTCAGACGGACTGCATTTTTGACTTCCAAAATGTTCTTCATATTAATTTTATTTCCCATCTACATCAGTCAAAAAAAACATCAGTCACAAAAACGGACCGTGTGGCCACTACCTTGTCAGTCAGAAAGTACGTCCGTTGTGCACGGATGCACATTCCGCACAGAATGCGTTTGTCTGACCCTATCCTCATAGGTATCGGAAAAGAACTGCTGAAGAATTGAAATCTTTTGATATTCTCTTTGTGTAGCCTATTGTATGTCTGTTTTCAGAATTTTTGCTTTTCGCATTATTTCACATTTTATTAACTGAATGTTATATGCATAACAGGTGTTTACACTTAAATAACAATGTGGTTTAAATGATATGTATCGTTTCTGCTATTGTCTGGATACAATAAATAAGCAAATCTGAAAAATGTAATGTTCCGTTGTTGTCTTACAAGGGTTAATATTGTAATGTGTGATAATGAATGAAACCGCTCCAGGAATTTAGCATTTTTCATAAAGACCCCATACAGAACAATACACGTAGGGGAGAATAAATGCTGATACCCCTTTTGAAGCACAGAGATAAATGTATGTAAACTGTATTTAAAAATACACTGTGGACTGCAATCCCTAAACCCCAAAATTGCTGCTTGTAACGGGAACGTTGAGCTTGTCAGCGTCAGCTTGGCTATTCATTTATTGAAACAAACCTAATATCACGGATTTAGCTGATCTTTCCCTATTTAATTAGCCAAGCCAATATTGTTAAGTACAGCTTGACGATTACAGCTGTTGCACGTGTGCGGGAAATTGTTGGTTAATTAATTGCACCCCATGCATACTGTTAATTCGCATAAGTTGGGCATTTATCCACCTTCTTTTATTGTACCCTATAAAGTGGTTTTGTAGAAAAAAAGTCCTGTTCTTAGACCTAGATGTCACATTGTGTATTTTGTCTATATTAGTGAACATTAGAGTCTCCAGCAAACCGTATAATCACCAACTATTAAATAAAAATATCTTGTCATAAGTGTGTTATGCAGTTTTTCTTTGCGCTTGACTTTAACGTGACGCTCCAGGGAGTGTAATATTTTCACCTGTCTAGAGGTGCTACGGTCAAAGTTGAATCCTATCTGAATTAAATCTAAATTAGATTACTTCCAACTCAAAACACTTAGTGCAAGTTGCAAGACAGCAGTTTCCCGGTGTTTTTCCTTAGTGCGATGTGTCTGTGCTCCTCTTTCAGAAGCATTTAGGCCAGTGTCAGACGAGCGTTTTTAAGAGCGGAAGGAACATCCGTGTGAGTGGACGTTCCTTCCACTCTGACGCTCGCGTGGCCGCCATACTGTGTGCAGTTAGTGCACTCACTGCTGCAATGCTCGATCCTCCTATGGAGGATCGCACTTTGCAGGTCCGTCGAATGCGCGTTGTAGCATTTTGACAGGGAGGCTTTCAGCATGTCCGTTGTAGCACACACAATTCATGCACACACTACGTGTGCCCTGCCCCGTCGCAACGGAAGGCACGTCCGTAAGGGCACACGTAGTACGCTCGTCTGACACTGGCCTAAACTGGTCAATGATGATCAGACCTCAGCAATGACAGGTGGATTAACCACTTTGTGGATCAGCATGGTATAGCACGTTACTTTTGCAATTGAATACAATACATTTAAGTATAAATGTAATACAACAGTTGTAGTGGAGATCAACTAAAGTTCCACTACATCATAATGATTTTCCCAAACACGCTGCAAGGTCTCACCGCTAACACCCTGTGTCCTGCTGACATGATGATTGTATTATCAATAAAATTAAGCCCTATGGACTACCAGTGTGTGCAATTGAATAGTTCTCCCTACTCCCCTTTCACCTCTCCCTGCTCTGCTGCTCTCTCCTTCCGCTGCAGTCTGCAGTGCTCTGATGGTGTCTCCTCTCCTTGCTGCTGAGTGCTGCTGCGCTCTCCCCTCTTTGTTACTGAGACTCTGTCCTCTCCCATCCCCAATCTCCAACTGAGTTGTTGGCGCAGTGGTCAAAGGCATATGGTAAACCGGGTCATGTATGGACTCACGTTAAGCCATTTGTCCTGATGATTAATAATAGCCTCCACTGTCCCAGTTACTGTGATAACTGGCAGTTATTAAATATTAATATCTCACTAGGAAAAGTCAGAAGCTTCAATCTAATTGTCTGTATTTAAGACCCGTTATCTGATAATCTGCTCTCCTCCATGGATATGGGGATGGAAACCTGATCCAAATAGGTGGGTGTTGGACAATGGGCCAGTAACCCAGAGTAAAACTGGTATTTTGCAAGGACTTTCGTTCGAGAAACATCACTGAAAGAACATTTCTGGGACGTAAAAAGCCGGAATACCCATGGAAGAGCTATCTATGTAAATTGGATTTCTGTGTTTTGCTCAAATCCCATTTTATTTCAACAACTGTATTTGCACGTTTGATTATATTTTGTATATCTTGTTTATGTGATATTGGCATGGTGTAAAGTTTTATTTTTGTCTTTAAACCATTAAAACCTTGTAACCCAGTACTGTCTTTACTCTAGTGGTTTCCAATCGTGGCCCTCAAGTCCCCCTAACAGGTCAGTTTTGCCAGATATGTGAAGCACAGCACAGGTGATATGATTTGCTGCTCAGTGATTGCAGGATTCAGTCTGCATTTCCCCAAGGTAATCCTTAAAACCTGGCCTGTTAGAGGTACTTGAGGACCGCGGTTGGGAACAACTGCTCTAGATGATTCATGTTCTCCTGTATATTAGCTGTATATGGTAGGCTCCAGGATTTGGGGTGCTATAGTGTTACAGGGGTTTCGAAAGTGCCCTGTTACTTTCGTGGTGGCAGCCTATTTTCGGGAGGGTGTGTACGGTTTTGGGAGGCTAGATTGGCATAACTTGACGCCCTGAGGAGGGGTAGAGTTAGTATGTCCAGAGTCTTGGCGCCGTTAACCCCTTGTACAACCTCCTCCTGCACATGTCGATTGGGCAGATAAGATGGTAGTCGTCACAACAACCACTACTTTTTTGTGCACCATGCAGGGGTCAAGTCTTAATAAAAACAAGTGTCAGGGAATTCTAAACGAGTTATGCCTCTAAATCTACCACTTATCCCATATATTTACACATAATTGTATTGGGTCACTTTATTGGAAATATATTGATTTAGTTTATGTAGTTTATCATGCGAACATGAGTAAAGACCTAAATAAATTTATCATATTTAAGCCAAATAGACACTATTACACTTCCAGCAATAGTGATGAAATTGCTGTCATTGTTCCAAATGTTTCTACTCGGCTTGGCCCCTGGTATCGGTGCAACTTTCAAAGTATAAAATAGTAAGTGAACGTCAAAATGTCCTAGAAAGAGTACTTTGGGACTATTATTTCATGTTTATAAAGCCCTCTAATCTATAAACAAAAGAACACCATCACAGAATTTTAATTCTCCCTATGTAAGCCATTTTCAGAGATAATACATCATTTTGACGTATAAGCAATGGTTTAATATTTTCAGTTCCCCTATGATCCTATTTTTGTTTTCACTTCGTAACAGGTGTTAGTTTTGGTGCAGATTCTTCGGAAGAGAATAGACGTGTCGCTGATTCATTTCATTAACTTCAGTTTTACTATAGCTATTATAAATCTATCTTTTTGATAGTGATTAATGTTTATAGACAGGCCTTTCGAAGTCATTGCAATGACCACATTTGTTAAATTGACCATAGATTCCTTTAATCAAGAATGCTTTTAAAAATGTTTCCTCAGCAGCAATAATTTTAAGATTACCATGTATTACACATTACTCCTTTTGGTTCACTCTTTATAGATTTTTCCCGTACATGGTAAAATAATTCACTAAATGATGTCAAAGTTGTTCATGCATTATCAAATATTTTAATAAATTTTAATTAATAAAGTTTTACTTTAGTGCGCTATGCCTTTTTAAAATGTCTTTCTGAGCTTGTACTCAGCATATCAACAAAAAGTGAAAAAGTGAATGATCCTGCTTCTAATCTAGGATTGCTGATTAATGCCAAAAAAATTGTATTAATGTTTAGCTCAGACATCTTATGCTTTACTTTCCATGCTATGAGGATATCCATGTCCATATAGGGTAGGAATTTCAAAGGAAAAGGGCCTGCCCAGCTTCCTATTCATGATTGGGATAGTGGTTGGAATCCATGGACATAAGCAATGATATATTTAACCCCCCTTCACTGAGCCATTTCACACCTGTGTGCTGAGCTCACTTTTACAGTTTTGTTCTCATGTTTAAACGTGATTTGAAGTCCTGTTTTATTATACGACCCAGACATAATATTGTATATCCTTATTTTCAGCAGATTCAAAATATAGCATTGTGTGTTTGTCATGTCAGAATGCTACAACAAAAAATGTAAAACAAACGAAATTTCCATTCAGATTTCAATCATTTACAGCTTGTAATTTTTTTTTCACATTCTTTCATCCAAACCTTTATGGTTATATATTCTATGTGACACTCTTGTTAAAAAATTTGAAACGGGACTTGTTGCTGCATTTTTCTGAGAAATTACACAATTTCAACTAAAACTGTGGAAACCCCAAATGTTTTCGATTGTATTTTGCCACATTGTGTTTTATGAATAATATGACTATGTATAAACCACTGAACTTGCTTGCAGCATGGGAAATGAGGTAACATCAGTGGTATTGCTCATTTTATACATGACAAATGGACAATGCCATTGCTTAGGAACAAAAAAATTAAACAAAAAATATTTTATGTAATGCTTTTCCACATGGCATTTTACATCGTCATGTTTGGTATCATTAGAAAGGCCAGACTCTGACCTGTCAAATGGCACCTGACATAACTTTGTGGGGTGTAAAGAATGGATATACAGGGGTCCAAAGCACCCCCGCTGTCTTCGCAGCTGTGAAGCGGCATGTGTTTTAGATGGACCAATGTGTAATAATGCATTGCGCCGTCACCTCCACATTTGGTCCTAGCATGGGAAATGAGAAGATGAGTTAGGACAGAGCATTGTTTGCTATTTGATGAACCAATGTACTCTGTATATGGAACAGAAAAAAAGAAAATCTTGCATTTAATTTAATTTATTTTTTCTTTTCTATTTTTGCACATTGCCTGGTCATATGTGGTTTGAGAAGGCCATACTCTAACTTTTCCAATGACACCTCACTTGACCTTGTGCAAAGTAAAAGTCAGAAGTAGGATTCCAAAAGGCCCCTTTGCAGCAGTACGCAGGTTAAGGTTTTTGATGAACCATTGCATAACGCATTGTGCCGTCGCCTTCACACATGCTGGCATCATGGGAAGTGAGATGGTGAGTTAGTGCAGCATCACTGTTCATGTTATAATTGAAAACTGAGCAATAATGCTGTATTAAGAAAAAAAATCCAAGATGTCGCCCTCCTCCAGCAGAATCCGTGATCCCGGCGCTGGATTGCGAGACTAGCACATAAGGGGTTAAGAGAGGCATCACTGGAAAGGTCAGACTTTTACCTTTCCAGTAATTTCTCAAATTTTTCCCTAAAGTTTACTAATCGGGAGGGAGAGGGGTCCAAAGGGCCCCTTCTCCCCCTCAGACACTCTTCCGGCTCTGCTGAAGGGGGGCACCTGAAAATTACGTCATCTGACGCAATGAAGTTAGTGTGCCGGGAGGGGTCCTTGGCAGTCAGTACTGGACACCCTTTTTGGGTGAGAGCAGGCTGATTTGCATATGGAGCATTCATCCCTGTAATGGCACAAGGAAGCTAAAACCTTGTGAGACCTGAGTGAGCAGGCCACTAGTGCTGTTGCTCGTCCTCAGGACCCTCACAAACCCCCCTTTCTCTTAATGAAGTCAGACCCCTCCCCCGGGACACCGTCCTGGACAGCTGGGGTCTCCCCCTTTTGCTGCAGAGACCCCATGACGTATGGGATGTCTGCCACATACAGCAGGGAATCCCTAGTACGTCCTCCACACGTCATCTGCCACGAAGGAGTTAAATACTATATTGGAGTTGTATATAAGTTTTCATCCTTTCAATAGAAATCTGGAATTTTTTTCTATTTCAGACGTCTGCTGCAGATATTCAATAAGTCGGAGCAGTTAGTCAGAACATACTGAAGGTCTGTGCTTAGCTTGGTGGTGACAGCTTGACCGCTTCAGGACAAATTACTGCTTGAAACGTTGGACCAGAATGATGGCTTTGTCATGCCACCGTAAAGATTAAATTCCATCCTCTTACAACATTAATTTTAATAACACAGTTCTGTATAGTGACTGAGGTCAGTTTGTCCCTGGTTTTTCTCTTTATATGCAATTAAGGGCAATGTACTAACGCCATTAACAGGTGGTAGACCGAGTGCTTACAAGTGACATTTCAGCTTGACTACTTTTATCGGCTTGATAAAGTCTGAAAATGTAAGTTGGCTGCTCCCATAAATTGCTACATTTAGACCTGGTTCACACCTGGGCGTTTTACAGCACGTTCCTACGCGCTGTAAAACGCTCAAACACTGAAATCCCATTTCCTATGGTTCACACCTGAGCGTTTTACAGTGTGTAGGAACGCACTGTAAAACGCCCTACGCCCAAAGAAGTACAGGAGCTTCTTTCGGGCGTATTACAGCGCGTTTGCAGCCATAGACTTCAAAAAACGCACGTACGACGCGCGTAAAACACGCATAAGAGATACGCTCAGGTGTGAACCCAGTTACAGCCTGGTTAGTACCTGGTTTTTCTTCTAAAAGTCTTAAACTTTTTATTTCTTGCCTGGTTCTGAAAAGAACATCTATGTTACTGAGCTGATGTTTGTGTGAGCCTTAATTAAAATCATAAATGCAGATTTTTCGGGATATTTTTAATGGAGTTACCAAATTAAATGTCTGCGCTATATTATTATTCTTTATAAAGCACCAGCATATTCCGCAGCGCTGTACAATAAGCACAGTATAGACAGGGTTACAATACATTGAACAACATTTGACAAACAGTACAGGAGGAGATGAGGGCCCTATTCCCGTAGGAACTCACAATCTAGGAGGGTTGGGGTTGGAAACAGGAGGAGAGGACTGTAAGGTGAGAGTGATTGATGGTTGTGTCAGTGAGTTGGGTGGTAGGCTTCCCTAAATAGGAACGTTTTCAGGGAGCGTTTGAAGGAAGAGAAGTTAGGGGAAAGTCTAACAGTACGAGGGAGAGCGTTCCAGAGAGTGGGGGCTGCGCGTGAGAAATCCTGCAGTCTATCATGGGAAGAGGTGATGCGGGGAGAAGCTAGGCGCAGGTCACTGTTTGAACTTAGGGAGCGGGCCGGGGTGTATTGCTATATACTGTATATCTCTATAACTAGCTTTTGCCTGCAGCTTCGCTCGTGTGGATTTTGAGATTTGTTAGTTGTTTTTAAAAGAAACATTAGATTTTTGTCCAAACTATAGGAAATATAATTTATACCCTGATATCTTAAAGTAGTAATGTTTTTTTGCAGATGTTAGGGCGTATTGGTAAAAAAATAAAAAAGTTGTTTTATATTCATCCGTTAATTTTTCGTCCATTAATTTTTTTGTGTTGTAAATGCAGGCAGTGAGACAGATAAAAAAGTTTTTTTGGCATCTGGTACATAGAAAGAAAAACTACTTGAGTACTTCTGTGCAAACTACAGAATAGGTAGAGCATGAGCAGGTATGGTTTGCTATGTAGCAGCCTGTGGTTTCAATTTTGGATAGGACTCTCCCTCATAGAGGTGCCTTGACGTTTGGCGGGCGAGCTTAATCTTATAATGGCCATTGATAAGAAACCAAACCTCTAATTGTGTTTAGTTTCACACGGTATAATGGGAATTAGCACAGATGACATTTTTTTCTTTATGTTTTACACATGTTGTTGGGCTGGATGCATTTGGTGGGTGCAGCCGCCCCATCGGGGAATAGGCACGACCCCACCCCTTGTGTACTAAACTACAGAATAGACAATGTTGCGTGGCTGTACTTTGGAGAACAGGAATCCACTGCGTTACCGGGTGCTCTATCCAGAAGGGGTCCACAATCCCAATACAGCAGAGAAGAATAGAAGAAAGGCTACACCGGTTGCTTCTGTAATTCAGCATTTATTTCAATCCATAGCAAGTCAGGGAGCGATACAATGTTTCATCTTGAAAGCCTTAATCATGTGTAATCATCTGTGTAAACTACATTAGTGGATCTTCATTCAGGTGCTCCGATCAACGGAGAGTTAGGGGAGCTCACTGGAATATGCAAAGTAAAACTGGCCTTGTGAGACGCATTCTTCCCTTAGGTCAATCCCCACTTCCTTCAATGTCTGCCCCAGAGACTTGTTGATGGTCATGGCGAAACAAACCTTTAGGGTGAACTGAAGTCTTTTTTTTTAGGAACTTAAAATTTTAGATTGTTCTCCTGCCTTAAAATAATTCACATAGGTTGTTGAGGAAATGTGGTCCAGTTTGATATTTTGTGTTGATGGAAGAGGGTCTGGAAAAATAATTCTTCTTCCAATCCTTATTCTGCTAAATCTCTGAGGTGGGGGTACCTTACACAATGAGTCATTTATATTGCTAGATATATAAAAATCCCTTATTACACTATTCTGGGTGTTAAAAAATAAACACAATATTGAATTGTCAATTACACAGGCAGACAATCAAACATTTGGAACTTGTTTATTTCTTTGTTAGCATAAATGAGATTCCTTGTCAGCTACATAGAAATTTGTCACTTTGCATTTTCAAGTATATACAGTATTTGATCCAGAGTGGAAAGCGGACAAATCATATTATTGAATGATTTACGGGTAAATGTTTCACTGTAAACTGCAGACGGTACAGGAGACAAATGGTGGCCATCATGCTCATTTTACCTAGAAAAAAGAAAACATGGATCATTTGTTATTACAGTATCTTGAAATGACATTTTTTCCAGAACCACATTTTTCCCAGTTATTTTTTATCTAATAAATTCTACAATGATAATTGATAAATGAGGCACAAACTTCTCTTATAGTGAGGAAAAGTGGGGGTTGTGAGGGTCCTGAGAACGAGCAACAGCACTAGTGGCCTGCTCTACGGTGGGGCCCGCTCAGGTCTCACAAGGTTTTAGCTTGTTTGTGCCATTACAGGGACAAATTCTCCATATACAAATCAGCCTGCTCTCACCCAGAAAGGGTGTTTGGATACAATACTACAATACATGATGAAGCTAGATTCTGAGTCATGCATAAACTTATACAGAGCTCTGGTGAACGTATCAACATATTCCAAGTGAGATATTCTTAAGGAGAGAGCTGTTAAGAATAGCAGCTCCTATCTGATTTCCGATGAGCCGCAAACTTCTCTTGTTTCAGCCAAAATAGGGCTGAAAATGGGTATAGTACTTTTGAGAATGTTTAGAATTTCCAGCACAAGAAAGCGACAGACCACTTTTAAATAAATAGAAGAGTTAAGGTAATGTATTGGAAGAAATCCTCATCTGGTGCATAAAGTATGACCAAGTATGTCATTGTATGTCAAGCTGTAAAGTTGTGTGGAAACTAGATCAAAGCAATCTGTAATGTAGTACTGTAAGATATCCTCTTACCTTAAACAATGTCACCATCACACTATATGCCAAGCTTGCGAAGAATAAGGACACAAACGTTGCAGACACCTCCAGAGTATCGTCCTGGGACTCATCCATGTTTTTGCCCTCCTCCGAAAACACATTTGGGATTATCTCTGGATGAAAGACATAAGACAGCTCAGTAGGATCAACACAGCCAATGTTAGCAGTCAAACTCCATTTCTACATTAACCACAGGAAATAATATATAGGCTGCCTTTTTGCAATTTATTTTATTTCAACAGAAAGTTGGGTAAAACAGCAATGCCAGGTCCCCTTGGAGCAGGGTGAGCAACCTTAGCTCTGCAAATGGTTTGGAACTACATTTCCGATGAGACTTAGAACTTCTAATGAGTACTTGAACAAAATAGTTTCAAAGCATCAGGCGGTCCACGGTCCTGCCTTAGAGCATGGACATGACAGCAGTGGCAATCAAGCCTTGTCACAAAGGTGCATTTGTTAATGAAGAACTGTATTCCTCCTTTGTATTTATGCTCTAATAATGTAGTCTTATTAACGGAGTTCTTATTTCGTGGTGACAATTGATATGTGTATATAATCTGCTCGTTTATGCAGTCCTAGGTTTTAAAAATCTATAAAGTGCTTTTTCAGTTCAGGAATATGCTACCTTAACATTTTTTTCATCATAGTACTATAAAACCTGCTATTTGGTACCCAGTAGAGCTGTTTGATTCCAAAGAGTTTCCCATTGATGTACGTTGCATAGAACACACTCAGGAAAACTTGTTTTCTTGCAAATTTGGGTTCCTTCATTTTAAATCTATCACTAGTGTTGACAACCAAGATAAGGTTGGGTCCCCAGGATCCTTTTAACAGGCCAGATTTTAAGGAACATCTTGGAAATGCAAACTGCATACTCGCTGTCACTGATCAGCTAATCATAGCGGTGTTCTACAGATATCTTGCAAACCTGGCCTGTTAGCGGGTTCTGAGAACAGGTGTGGAAACAACTGCATTAGAGCACTGATATTTAAGGTTGCCAGGTCATCCATGTTTCCTGGAAGCATAATTTAATCATGATGATGGGCAGTGAATGAAACCTGCAATCCTACAGTATGTTTAGAGAAATTCTTTCCATCCAGCAACCTAGAGAATATACATGTTGTCTGGTGAACATCCTTACATGAAATAGGAATATGTATCCAGTACAGCATTACTGGTCTAGTATCAATAACGCAGTTTAAATTGCTTGGAATTTGTCAGCTCATTGTTCAGTTAACAATCCCTAATTAAACAGACTTTCATGATCTCATGTATCTGTGTATTATTTTACTGAATTTAGCATTTATCTGACATTTTATTGCGAAGCTGTATGGAATCTCCACTGTAAATGGCTCGGAGTAGAGGTAACATCACTGCTCTGTGACGGTGTAGACAGAGGTTCGAATCTCGGCAAGAGCACCTCTCCAGTAAGTGTCCTTGGGCAAGACACCTAACGGTACATACTCGCCACCCAGGACATACTTGAAAACGAGAGAAATCTTCCTGGTTAAATACTTTCTAAAAAAATAACATCTATTCAGGTGGTTAAGCGTGATTATTTTAATTCAGATATTAATATTTTTTGTTGGTCATTCCCTGCTATGCATTAAGAAGTTAATGATACGTTATATACAAATATAGCTTATCAATATATTTTTAATTGAATGTTTGTGACCCTCGCATGCAGGAGTCCAAGGTTTAGGGCTTTCAGGTGTGTTACCGAAACAATAGAAATGTTTTGTTTTCACAATCTTTGGCTTTCAGTTCCTCATTAAAATTTGCAAAGAAACTCTTAAAAGCAAACCGCACCTATTTCCCAGAATACGTCAAGTGCACCTGCAAGACGTGTAGTAGCTGTACTGAAACCTGGCGTATTCTACACATGTCTTGTGCATTAAGTAGAATAATTATAATTTTGCTCGAGACTATTAATATATGATACATGTCTTAATTTGCTGACAAAGTCCAAATTGATCTGCTGTAGACTGTGTTATTACTGTCAATTCTGTTTGTGTTTTAGGATGCTGTTATCCATGCAGAAGATCTTAAAAAATATTTCAACATTTTCACGTTAGTAAGATGTATTAAGTAAATGGCTACTCCTCAGATATGATGTTAGCGGACTGAGGTATAAAATCTCAAGTGTTTGAAACTGAATAAATATATTTCTTCGACCATTTCGTTATTTATGAAACAAATGGTCCAGTTTTCCTCACAGTAACATTTTATAAAAATGTGGCATATCAATAATATTGCTGTCCGTATGAGAAGAAAGCACCAAATCCTGCATTGCTGATTGCATTATAAAATCTATACACTTCCACCTTTATCTGCAAATGTATCTGCTTCTTTAATGTCACTATATTGTTAGTTTTTCTCATATTAGACTTTGGCTCAAATGTCTCTCTCGTTGCTTCCCAAAAGGTGAAAGTAGTTCTTTTCATAACCCTTCAAGAATCAAACGGAAAACGATATTATTGTCACTTTTTTGCTTTTAAACCTGACACTTCACCTAGCCAATAAAGCGTTCCAATAAGGAAATAAGCTCATAATTAAACTCCTAAAGACCAGGAATACCGATTGACACAATGATGAAATAAGTGCTTTTGCCAGCCTGCTCCATTATTAAAGTGGATTTTGTCTGTTTGCTTAAACCACCTTTCTTAAGATTTAGATCAAGGCTGTCAAACTCCAGCCCCATCCCCCCCCCCGATGTTTTTGAACTGCAGCTCCCATGATTCCTTGACCATCTATTACATTAGAAGAATCCTGAGAATTATAGACCTTGACATCTGGGGGGACTGTGAGTTTGACAGCCCTGATTTTTAGATCGTTTTCTTTGTCATGCTGTGATACCCAGTCAACTGACCTAAACATTCATGTATCGCTCTCATTCTCTAAGGTGCACAGACTCGCAACTCAAATGCTTGTATTAAATTGAATATCTAGAGATAATTCTCACTCTATAGAGTTTAAGTTGACATTTATTAATGCTTCAATCTATGGATGCTACCTTTATGTGAATACTTATTAAAAAAAAATCTTTATTTCAGCGTTTAAACTTATTATTTAGCTTTGATCTGTATTTTGCTTCATATCTACGTGGTTTTTTGCAAAGGGTCATTATACCCAGGGCTCAAAATTTCTAGTCCCAAGCTACTAACCAGGCCATAAGAGTTACTCGCCACCAGTTGCTCCTCCTAACCCCTATCCAGCCCTTTAACTCTGCCCCTAAACACACCCCCTTAACATATCTTATGAAATTACACTGTTAAAGGTTTTATTTAGGCTACAGTTACAAAAATAACATTAATACCCAGACATCAGACCCCAGATACATGTATACCCAGTCATCAGACCCCAGTGTGACCAGAGCGAGAAGGCAGGGAAGCTCCTCTCCACCCACCTGCCAGTGACAGAGATGAGATAGGTTAGGCAGCTGATCTCTGCCACCGTGCAGCATGGGGAATGGGGGGCTGCACGGTGGCACCTCCGGAATTCGCAGCACAAAATAATTTGTTGTGCTGACTACGTGTGCATTTCCACTCGCACTCACTTAATTTCCACTCGCCAAATGCGAATAGGCGAGTGGAAATTTTGAGCCCTGATTATACCCAAGCAAGGTCTCAGTCACAATGGTCAAAGGTAATGGTTACAATTGTAACCTGATTTCAATCATATGAATTAGCGCTTCCATCCCTCTCCTGGTCACGTGCGGTGTACCCCAAGGCTCGATACTCTTCCTCCTTTTAGTCACAATATTCATAAATGATCTGCCCAACATCTGCAAAGCCTCATCTATACACAGACTACACCGTATTCTATACCAGGAAACCAAATCTCCTGCAGCTGGAGGTAGAAAAGTGGATCAAAGATAACAAACCTTTTCTAAATACTGACAAAACTGTTACGATGCTCTTTGGAACAAAACCTAAACTATATAAATTGCAAACTCCCCATCTATGCGTAGGACAAAATCAAATGGCACGTTGACCACAGTCACGTCTCTCAAATATCTACACGTGGTTAGACCCAAATCTATCCTTTGGCACCACATCGAAAAACTCTCCTAAACTTTACCCCAAACTAGGTGCCCTATACAGAAACAAATACTGCCTGAGCCCTGCGGTAAGAAAATAGATTGTAGAACAGATGCTTATGCTGGCTATTGAATACAGAGATGTAGTGTATGCAGCTGCCCCGCAAACGGACCTTCATAAACTTACTACATTGTATAACTCATTCTGCTGCTTTGTGCTACAATGTAACTACATGACCCACCATTGTGACATGTTTAAGAGCTAAACTAGCCGTCACTGGAATCTAGACCCACCTTTCACCTTTCCAACCTGGTGTTTAAGAGCTTTTCTGGGAAGCTACCACCCTACCTGAATAGGCTGCTTCCCTCATCCTATAGCCTCCGATCCAGGACCGGCACCTTACTTGCAATACCACAATACAAAAAGAAAGTGTCTCGGTCCTCATTTTCCTACAGAGCACCGCAATTATGGAATAACCTCCCAGACGCCATCAAATCTTCCCCCATTCTAAAGTCACTTAAGAGATCTCTGTTAAATATTTACAGGTGCATTCTGTATCAAGGTATGTTAATAGTGAGTATATTTCCTAAATATTTATTTTCTGTGTTAATCCGTATATTTGTGTTGTTTTTTAATATCTTGCATTGTGTTACTTTGTATTTCTGTAACGACTAACAATTCAATGTTCTTGAACCCAGGACATACTTGAAAATGAGAGACATCTCAATGTATCCTTCCTTGTAAAAAAAAAACAAAAAAAACTAAATGGTCAGGGTGTGTAGAATTTTATTGTTTATTATTAAGTAGCCAGAGTGTGTGGAGTATCCTTCCATCCCTGAACTCTTTAAAATGAGGGGTGAAGTGAAGATATTCCTCCACCCACCTTTACAGGACCAGGCAGCTGGGAGGTTTAAACTACCCGGCTGTCTGTCACTAGTTCAGTCATTCAAGTCGTCAGCATGCTCTCTGCAGCCAGTGGTTTTCGGGGAGAAAGCCAATGGATCAGATCTGCTCTTGCACGCAGCCCCAATCCATGGTTGTGCCCAAGAGCTACAGGACTTGCGTACGCCAGAGAGTAGGCCTGCTAGCGCTGCACAATTTATGTTCATTAAGCTACGCAATTTGCCCAAATGTTGCAAATTGCGTAGAAAAACTTGGAGACTTCTGGGTTTTGAAGTCTCTGGGCTGAAGAGGAGGAGCTACTCGTGCCTACGGAGAAAAAGATAAGTGAAAAAAAACCCTCCAAAATAGATTGAAATAGGCGGTCAACAGCCTCTGCCCAATTTTAAGGGGAACAGAGGGAACTCTATTATTTGAGTATTCCTTTAAAATATATAGATCTTTTAAATGAATGGTGTTTTAATTGACAAATCCCAAAATGTAAGAATACCCAATTAGCATTGGTGGCTCCAATTGTATAGAGGAAATCATGTGAATCAAATAACGTAATGATCACTTTAGTTTATAAGTAAACCACCTTTTAATGCATTAAATATGTGGGGAAAAAACTCTGTTCCTGCAGTTGCTGTACCCTTAGTTGTGCAGTTTGTACTCTGGTTGAGACGCTTCTATCTCTAGGAAATTATTGGGCCCCTATTCTGGTCATAGGATCTTGTAATATCTCATAAACCCATGTGCAAGAGAGCTGGAATAAATTAATTTATATGCACAGACAGTTCTTGTTTATTAAAAGAAAAGTTAAGTGACTAATATATTTGTAAACACACACTCTTTGACTAGGAGACCTAAGAATGGCTGAGAAGCTTCTCCAGATTAGAAATCAGAGGGCACTGTTTTGTTTTGTTTGCGTATTTATATATAACTATTTAGAACACTGACTTGTGCCAGAGCAGACTGAAAAATGACTGTGCAGCCAATTTCTTGTAAACTTAAAACGTGTTGAAAAGGATGGTTTGAGCATTACACATAATATTTGACCTTAAACGGTTTACAATAATAGTGAAACAAATCATAGTTTTTTATGACAATAAACCTCTTTCAATGAATGTTTCTCATTGGAATTTATTGCAATATTGAAAATGTGAACATCTCAACAATACAAGATCACAAAACACAACAGTGACAGATGATTAGATGAGACGAATAGAAGAAATGAAACGAAGCACAAATAACATAAAGGAACAACGATGAGCATGAGAAAGGGACCTTTTTTTTCTTTTGGTTTAGTAACTTCTAATAGGTCTTATGCATACAATCTTTATACATGAAATGGGATTCACAACTGTTTTGTACTTTTGTGACCTGTGCCAAGGAACTGAGATGAAACAAAACATGATCTAGCAGGCAGGGGGCAGTGAAAGGTTGTTTTGAAATGTTATGTTCTTAGGGACAAGAGAGATTGGAGTCAGACATATAGATATTCACAAACGTTTTGGTTGGTTTACCGGTGGTTTTGTCAATTGTTCTTTGTATAAAGTGAAGCGGAAGAGCTTTATGGCCAACCACACAGCTGACTGCCTTATTTTCCTTCCAGTCTTCATAGGGTACCTTCAACTTGCTGACAATAAAGTAACTCGCATTTTCAACTTCCCACGTTGGATCGCTGTTGACATAGAGGCTTTTATGAATCTCCTGATTGTCCTGGCTCCATCCAATGTAAATATCGATTGGGTAGAAATTAGAGGCCATGCAGGTATATGTAACATACTCTTTTGAGCTTTCTTCTTCAGATGTTGGTGGAAAGAGGGCAACTATTGGTGGTGACATATTGTCCTCTGTGTAACAAAAATTGGAATTAGTCCGGAAAAATGGACACAAACAAGTTATCACTTACTAATATAGATCTTGATCTGCCATGACTGGTTTCTAAATCTAGAGACAGCTCTATAGTTATGAAGCATTAAGCAAAACCTTATTATCTGGTGCTTTTTTTTAAATTTTTTAATGCTTGCCAACCCAATAAACATTGAGGCTCACTTAGATTTCATGGTATGGCAGTGTATATGTTTATAGTAGTGTATTTATGTGTAGTGACATGAAAGTAATGTTTATACCGACACTGCATCATGTGAGAGCCCTAGTTTTGTGATGTTTTGTTCTTCTGCCTATTTGACTAATTATATGGCTACCTCTGTTACGTAGAGCAGATTAATATATTATCAGGATTTCGCCTAGATCTTTGTCATCTAGTTTTTTTATCCTGAACACTATTGAGCCTTCCATATCGGTATAAAGTAAACCAATTTGTAAGTCGATACTTTATTACATATTTTCTTCAGATCGTCATCAAACCATCAAAGTGCTTTATAAAGTTAACTATCCAGTCGCTAGAATCTAGATGTTAGAAACAAACATTACTTGTCCTTAACCCCTACACTGCTGAGTCATTCCACCTGTGTGCGGAGCTAATTTTTACTGCTTTTGCTCAACACTGGCTTTGCTCATCACGATGACGTCAGTCAGCTGGCGTCATCGCGCTCGACGCGATGTCAGTCCGCTGGCCGGGGTCCCAGAGGCAGGGCTGACAAAGATGTCAGCCTGGAACCGGGAGACCATGGCGATCGGCCGAAATAGCGTCCGATCGCCGCTGCGAAGTGAGGACGTGCTCAGCTCGTCTTCCTCAATTTGAGTACGTTCAAGAGGACGTGCTAAGTGCGTCCTTCGTGGTGAAGTGTTTAAAATAACATTTTACGGGAAAAAAATCAACCTCCTTTTTTCCCTTAATTGTGCAGCTAATGCTGACAGCATCTGCACAATTTTTTTTTAATATCTACTCTATTTTAGTAAGGATAAAAACTTACCTTATGTCCAGCCGAAATGGGTCTCTCTTGCACTTCAGGGCATCCAAATGCATAAGTCCATGCCTGGAGCATTTTCTGTGCGAACTGCACTTGCACTGTTCGCATAATAAGGACCAAACAACTGGCCACTTACAATTTATTTATCAAGAAAAGATGTGTCCTTATGGGTCACAATGCAACTGCATTTGATATGCCTGATCTGTTAACTCCCTTGAGTGTTTTTTATTAAGCTCTATAAACTGATGACAAGTTCATCCTTAAGCAATGTATTAAAGAAGCTCTTTACTGTCCATTTATAAACTTTTTTTCATGCCATTTTTCCTGTTTCTGGTTCTATGAGACTATTTTGATTTATTTAGTAATTAACTAAATAGAATCTATAATTCATGTTCTTTTTTTTTAATCACCGCTTAACCTCACTGGCGGTCTGATTTTTTTCAAATTTCCTGGTCAAAAAGCGTTTCAAATATTTTGGCCCCCTAGCGGTGTTCCCGAGTGTGGCTCGACGTTAAATTCCTATACTGGAAGCGGTAACCCCGAGCCACACTCGGGATGCTGCTGGATACCTCACCTGTCCCAGCGCTCCCTCACTGTCCCCCGCAGTCTCCTCCGGCGATCGCAACCTCATACTTCCTGGTTCCCTCCTTGCAAGAAGGGAATCCAGGAAGTAAAACTCTGCGATCGCCGGAGGAGACTGCGGGGATCAGTGAGGGAGCACAGAGAGTGGTGATGTATGCAGCCTGAGTGTGGCTCGGGGTTACCGCTTTCAGCGGGGAAATTTAACCCCAGAGCCACACTCGTGACCGTCAGGGAGGTTAAATGCTCACTGATTTAAATGTCAAAATTTGGCATTGCAAAAAAAATTCTACTGCATTAATGTAATATTGTTCTCAGATCTAATCTATGATTTTCAAATACACGAGTCCTCAGGATTGTACTTACCAGTATCGAGTCTACAATACAATATGTAAGAAAATAAAATGATTTATGGCTTGATACAACCTGTAGGAGATTTGACCATTTTTACAATTGTCAAGGTCTGAGAGCGTATAATATTAATTATCAGTGTAGTGTGGTGAGTTACACTATTACGTGGTCCAATACTAGTTTCTTCAAGAGCAATTATTTTTTTAGAGACTTAAAGTATTTTTTCTATATTGTGTAATATGTTATACTTGTATCAATAATGGACAGACACCCACCTGTTCCCTTGGATATGATTTTGATGAATGGAGAAGTAATTCCAGTATATGTTAAAGTGCAGGTATATTTAGTTCCCTTGTCCCAAGCATCAATAGTTGTAGAGCAAACACTGGCCACACTGTAGGTTCCGTTTTCATTTAGAGTGGGGTCCTCTGTTGTAAATGGTAAGTTTCCACCTCCTTCCTGTAACCAAGTGAACTTATAGCCAGTGGAACTGGGAAGGTTGGATGCCAAACAGGTAAGAGGGGCAATTTTGTTGACAAGGAGGTCCTCGACAGTAGGACCCAGGATGAATACATTGATTCCCAAACAGTTAATGTTGTCTGAAAGAATTCAACAATAGCACATTCTTGAGCGTAAGCATCACCTTCTATATCACATTTATATATACTGTAAAGTGTGACACATAAAGGAAGGCACTAGCAGGTCTTCTTGGTTTGTCTCCTAAGCTTGTGTGAAACAATCCGTTTATGGTTTGATCTGCTTGGATGTTGCAATAAGCAGTTTAAATATCCCAACGAGCACTTACCTTTCTGTAACACTATGGAAAATGCCGGTGTTTTTCAGCATTGCAACACTAGTGGTTTTCACCTGTGTTTGAACCTTCAACAAACACAGGTGGTATTGGAATAACTCACTGTATTATAAAATAATCATTATTCAGCAAGCGGTAGAGAATTTTATACCAAGAATGCAGGATAACCCAAAGTATGTAGACTTGTAAATAGACCTCATACCTGAACATTTTCTGATCGTGTCCTCAACCTTCTTGCCGGTTTTGGTGTCTTTAGCTTGGCACTTGTAATATGCGCCACTGTTCCATTGAGCTTGGCTGACGTTGACCTTGCAGAGGAAGCTAAATTGGCCATTGGACATCCCCAGTGAAGTTATCTTATTCTCAATAGAGGTTTCAATACCATTGATATACCACGTCACTTCAATTGTCTGGGAGGTAAAATTATACATCTGGCAAACCAGCTGTACATGCTTCAAATTATTTTCACCGGGGCAGGAACCCGGAAAGAGCTTAACAGTTGGATTATGGGATGCAGTACAGCCTGTGTGACAGTAAAACATTCAGTTATCATAGCAGAGAAATGTATTAACCCCATAGTGACCGGGCTGTTTTACGAAAGTCTGTCTGAAAGTGCCCACTTACTCGTTTATGCAACCCACACATATACCGTTTTTCCCACCATTAAATGTACTTTCTATAGATACCATTATTTCCATCGTATCGTATAATTTACTATAAAGAATATGAAAAAATGGAAAAAACACACTTTTTCAAAATTAATTCCCAAAATATTCAACCACCAAAAAAGACCCCGGCTAAATAGTGTCAAAAATTTGTCATAAGATTAGAAATACCCAATTTATACATATTTTAGTTTTTAAACCCATTCCCTGCTGAGCCGTTTCTCTTTGTGTGCTGAGCTCATTTTGACCGTTTTATGCTCAACATGTTTAAATGCCAGCTAGCTATTTTATTAAATCTTCAGACAAAATTAAAAAATAAAATATATATATATTTTTTTACTTTTTTTACTGCATTTTCACTTTTCATTCTTTAAATAAGAGATATTATTTTTGCAGTATAGCCAGTAATGCCTTAATTGAATTCCACAATGTTTTTATGTATAAAATATCCAAATAAAAGTTTGACTAAATATTAAGTAGCGTCTTTTTTATATCTAATCCATATTTATAGTATATGTGTATATATCATTTTTATAATCTAATACTAACATTTACCAGTTAGAAATATATAAACATTTAGGGCTAGATTACATACTGAACTCTAACTGTAGCATTCGGGTATATAACTGTTAACACCAGGATAAGTGTGTTTAACGAATGCACCCCATATTACGTCCAAGCGCTAAACCCTTGCAGGCGCATGTTTTCCCCATTGGCGTTCGCATTTTAGCGTCAAAAATGTAATCTGGCCCTTAGTGGGGTTTTTTCTAACATAAGACACTGCAAACAGCTGTCCTGTTGTGTAACGAGTACATACATCTTACCTTTTGGAATGATTTTCTGGAAGTTGATGGAATTATGGTTAACTAGGCACTGGTATGTGTTCTTGCTCCAGTCGCTAGAGCTGACAGTAAGTTGACTGCTACGACTGTAACTGATATTGGGGTCTGTCAACTGTACCGCAGGGAAAATTGTTACGGTGGAAGAGGTCTGTCCTGTAGTTGTACCCATTGCTATAGTAACAGGCTCAGGAAAATATTTAGACACCAAGCAGCCAAAGGTAACTGAGGAGCTGTCTCCATATCCTGATGGTACCAGCGGATAGACGTGCGGAATAATTGCAACCTCTGCAAAAGAGAAGGGACAAGGTTTAACCCGCAGGTGTCCTATTATAGGAATGGAAATGGGTAGTGCATGTCACTTTTTAAGAGCAATAATGTTTAAGAAAGAAAACCACCTTTGAACAATAATTTAAATCAAACAGAAAATCTATTACTTGGTATTACAAATACTACACCAAGTACCGTACTAAGAAAGAGTATTCTACAAGGATCGCTGAGCAGTGCGTGTGTCATTGAGTTTAGTATCATGGCTTTTTTTTTTCCCACTAGTGTTTTAAGGACAATCCAAAGCTGCCTAATCTTCTGTCCCAAAAGCAACACCTAATAATACAAGTTACTCATGCCGGATTTATATGTGCAGGTGATGCATTGCACCACAATAATGAATATTATTATTTTTTCATGAGGTGTGGTTTTGAGATGTTGGCCTTTATCACATGTGAAATTACATAATTGGTCATCACCAACTTGTAATTTGACACCAAAAATAATATTGCATGTTATCAACAAGAGCGTATGGGAATTACAGGCGTATAATGGGTTTTGTGTAAAAAAAAAAAAAAAAAAAAATATATTAAAAGTAAATTAAAAAATAATGTTGTTTTAAGTGAAGTTTTCTCAAATAATACCATATTTACAGTCTCCATTTAACGTCCATGGATATTTATTAGTAATGCAATATTCTCTGAAACATCGTTATTTTTACATTGAAATTAAAAATGCATTAATTAATAATTGAAATCTTTTGACTGGTCGTACTTTTCTAGTGCAGCTTTTATTAAATGTTTTAAGTGACTCTTTTATCATATAACTTTAAGGAATCATTTGCCATAAAGTGAGCTATTATTTTATTAACTTTTTATACTTTTTGTTCCTTAACGCTGCAAAGGACATGCTTTAACTTACTGAGTTGAAGAAAATGGTTAAATGAATAGGTTTGAGATTTATTGGTATAATAATAAAAGAATAAAATTTTTCATTCAATCTGCTCTTTTTCAAAGTATCGACATGTTATTGCGAGCTGATAGGTTCTGGACAATGGCAGCTGATGTTTGACAACCTTCAAGGTGCCAGTAAGACCTCCACTTTTACTGTAGCTAAGAAAAAGCGAGATAACGGGGTCTGCCACAATGAACACTTAAATAAACTAAAGTGGTTATGGTGCTTAGACTGTCTTAATTTAATATATTGAATGTAATTTCCACCATAAACCTTTTTACGAATAATGAAATAATGAGTAATCATACAAGTGCTTGTAAACACCTCTCATATTGGAGCTTCCCTTTATTTTGACCTCACATATTGGTGTCCTTGAATCTTACAGCGCCCCTTCCAGTTCTTATATTTATTATTATTACCTCTATGGCGAAGTATTAAGTATTATCCTGCCTCGATATTTATCAAAATAATTTTTGGATAATGAAGCAGACCTGTTAGTACAAATGTTCAATTGGCAAAATAAGAATATTGCAGTATGCAAAAGCTATTTTTTATTTTGGTGGAATAATCCGATAACAGGTTGAGCAACCCTTGCCCAGAAAACGTGGGACCCAAAACATTTTGGATTATTCTGGATTTTAGAATCCAGGAGAATCTGATGTCTGAGCGATAGGAGATTTCGGCAGTGGAGTCGCGATCCACTTCCTGCCTCCGCTACCAATGTGTATACATGTGATATCACAGGTATGGCATTGAGAGACATTTGTTTTCAGTGTTGTTTGAAACGAGAGTAGGCAATGGCTTGTGCCCTCATTTCATTGCGGGATGAGTAAGCATATCATTTTTCTGGGTATTTTCTTCCTCTTAAGTGGCTGACTTTTCTAAAGCAAAATCACTTTGCACCCGGTTTTAGCATATGTTTTCACTACTGGCTTGGATTAGATTTTTATTCTCCTGATGGCCTCCACATTAGCTCTTTGTATACAAACTGTAGGAAGCACTATGTAAGCAACTGTGATTGGCAGGCTGCAAGAGAGGTTTGTAGCTCAGCTGGAATAGCAGGTGAGCCAATAGTCCCCGGTGGTCCGATTTTTGACATTTTCATATGTCAATATTCGTATATTTATTCAGCCCCCTGGTGGTATTCCGGAGTGTGCTCGGGGTTTAATAATGCTGAAAACGGTAACCCCGAGCCACACTCGGGCTGATAGATACCTGTTCCTGCGTTCCCTCGATGTTCTCCCGCAGTCACGTCCGTCTGATCATGGCGTCCTGGTTCCCTTCTTGCGAGAAGGGAAGCAGGACACCGCGATCAGATGGATGTGACTGCGGGAGGACATCGAGGGAACGCAGGAACAGGTATCTATCAGCCAGAGTGTGGCTCGGGGTTACCGTTTCCGGCATTGAAATTTAACCGCCAGCCTCACTTGGGAATACCAAGAGGGAGGTTAAGAAGTGAGGCCATGCTACATAATAGCTCACTAATTTATACAGTGCTAATGGCTCGGTGGCTCTAAAGTCATCTTTCATCAATGGTATCTCTATTCACAATTTATCCGTGTCATTTAACCTCCCTGGCGGTGTTCCCGAGTGTGTCTCGGGGTTAAATTTCACCGCTGAGAGCAGTAACCTCGAGACACACTCGGGCTGTATACATCACCTCTCCGTTCTCCGTGCGCTCCCTCGCTGATCTCTGCAGTCTCCTCCGGCGATCGCGACCTCATACTTCCTGGATTTCTTCTTGCGAGGGAGCGCAGGGAGAGGTAATGTATCCAGCGGCATCCCGAGTGTTGCTTGGGGTTACCGCTTCCAACATAGGAATTTAACCCTGAGCCACACTCTGGATGCGACTGGGGGGGGGGGGAATAGACCGTTTTCAGCAAAGAATTTACTGAATAAATAGACCGCCAGGAAGGTTAAAAGAGCTGTGTTGGCCAGTTTTTCAGTGTGTCTTTTCTTTATAGCTTCTTTTATTAGACTTTTATCCGTTACCAGTATTCCAGCATATACTCCGTTCCCCCGAGTATCCTTTTCCTTAAGCCTACAATCCAAGCATCTTGTCACCTTACTGTATCATGCCTACTCACCTTGCCTTTTCATACCTTAAACCCAAACACAACCTTAATACAATGTTCTAAAATCTTGTAAATTTTAGATGACATAATGGTCTGTTTACATCAGGGATCTCAAACTCGCCCCCAAGATATTTCTGAGCTACAACTCTATTGATTCTCTAGCCATTTTATTGTATTCAAAGAAGAGTGGGAATTGTAGGAAAACAACATCTGACGGGCAAAGTTTGAGGTCCCTGGTTTAAATGATAACCTTTGTATTAACATGTATCTGGTATAATAAATATCGATTTATAATCTTGATTTTCTTTTATCTCAAATCACTGATCATTCCTCATCACAACATTTTAGGTTTCTATGAGGTTTCTTTGGCTTTTCTTCATACACTTTTTGATGTATGCAGGTCTATTATTGACCTATGTATGACAGGATTTTTAAGTCCATCAAACCCTTAAGGTTGGGGTCAAACCCCTCCCCGCGTCCCTTGTAGTAGTATTATGGCTCGACTGGGAGGACCACACAATGTAATGTGCATACTCTTAACACACACAATACGTGTGCAGTTTTCCTCTCCGTCAAGCAGCTACAACGGATAGCAGATGGTCTTCAAGGTGAAATCCTTCATAGGAGTCTCGCGCTTTTTAGATCTGTGCACACAGTGAGGTGGCCACACGTGCATTGGTGCAGAAAGAAGTCTGTTCTCACAGACGTTCTTTCTGCGGTCATGTGGCTCCAGCCTAAACTGCTCATTATCCTCAGTCATTGAGACTCTTACCTCTATTTCCTATATATCACCCTTTGCCTCTTACAGGTGCTCAACTTTTACATGCTCATAACTGTTCCTCCATTTACTTTCAAATTCACTGTCATTCTGCCTCCCTCTTTCCACCATTGTCTTCAATTCACTGTGCCCTCAACTTCTCTGTTATGCAAATTGTTCCCGTTTACATTGCTCTCACCTCTTCCCTTTCATTTTACCTATTCTCTCCCTGCCATGCTTCTTTCCATCCTCCCTCCCACTGTTCCCGTTCGTCGACTGCACTGCTTTGCCCCCGTTTTTCCTATTTCTTATCGTACACTTCTGTTCTTTTCTCGCATCACCCTTTTTTCTGTTTTGTTCCTTTACATTTGCTCACATCCCATGTTTTCCATGAAGCCCCTTGAATTCTGTATGATGCTACATTCTTTGCACCCATCTACCTTCTTTTCAGGCCTTTTTCGTTTTTTTAATCGTACTTTCACAAACACACTTCTATTTATTTCCTATATCTCCATTTCATCTCATTGCTTTCACACATTTTTACTCTAGTTTGATTTTCTTTTTCCACCTCCCGCTCAAATTTTCATTTAATTAAAATCTAGTTTAGCCACTGTTCCTGCTGCTTGCATGATGGCATGGGAAGGTAATGTTAGCCCTGCAACTGGCATCAAACAGCAGTTCTTACTACCTGGCTTTGTGTGCTTGTCAGATACATTGTTTAATGCTATTCGTCTGTACAGTATATAACGCTGCATGTATAGCACCTGCATTTTAACAGATCACAATTCCCTGGCTTACCATTACGATGCAGGATTTCTTGGTCCATCCCATATAGTACTTATCCGTACTAAAAAATTCTATATTAATATCTCAGACCTCTGTGTCTGAATACAGATGCTAGTTAAAAATCCAGAACAATCTTGACCGCCTAGGTTTAGCTATTTATTGTACTTAGATTCGCTGTCATGCTCTCTCCTTCTCACTGTGACTGCACTTCAACAGCCATGAAACGTATCCTTCTGCTGGTTGGATTTTTCATTTGTTGCTGGTATTTGCAACTTCGGCAAACACTAAAGCTGATGGAATAGAGCACTAGGTTTCTTCCATTCCCTTTATTTCTTCTTTTTTTTCCTCTTATAGCTTTTCATCTTATTTCAGTGTTCTTCCCTTATCCCCTATCTTTTAGTGCTGGTATTTGCTGTTTGGTATGGGAAGGCTACAACAGTCCTACCACTTAATGTGGGACGTGGAGTAGCCTTTCCTCTCAGCCACCTGGCTGTGGGTCAACAGATCACAGTTCCTGGCTTGCCAGTGCTATGCAGGATATCTCAATGAACCCGTATGGTCATTATTTTAATAAAGCTTTATATATTAGTAGCTCAGACCTTTGTTTCTGTATACAGGTGCCGGTTAACAATCCAGAATACGCTTTACCTCCTAGCTTAGCTACAATTCTTACCTCTTTTCCATTATATTGTGCATTATATTATATTCACTGTCAAGCTCACTCCTTTACACTTTTGTTGCCTACTAAGGCTGGTGTCGGACGAGTGCACTATGTGCGCCCGTACTGACATGCCTCCCAGCGTCCGTTACAGCGTTGTGACCATGTGACAGGGCCGGCCACATGCTGTAGCGCATGCACGAATTGTGCGCATTACAGCACGCGTGCTGCATCAGTTTAGAAAACCTCCCCGTCGAAGCGCTACGATGTGCGTTCGACAGGGCTGCAAAGCGCGATCCTCCATAGGCGGATCAAGCCTTGCAGCGCTACGCGCACTAACTGCACTCAGCAAGGTGACCAGACGGGCATCTGAGTGGAAGGAATGTCCACTCTCACGGACGTTCCTTAGGCTTGTAAAAACGCTTGTCTGACACCAGCCTAATTGTGCTCTCACTTTCACAGCCATGAAGCCTTTCCTGCTGCTTAGATTTTCTTTTAAGACTGATATTTTCCACTGAGCAATGGAATGTTAAATCAGCCTTACCACTTAGTATTGGACCTTAAGTAGTCCTCTTATCACTCGGCTTTGGGTGCTTGTCAGCTTGTATATTTCTTAGTGCTATCCATCTGTATACAACTCTGCATGTATAGCACCTGCACTTCAGATCACAGTCCTTTGATCACCAGTGCTATGCAGAATATATCATTGCTGTCTAAGTCATTACTTCTCCATAATTTAACTTTATAAGGTACAAGTGCAGATCTGTGTTTCTGTATACCGATTTATCAAACCAGAATGCTCCTGATCTCCTAGTTTTAGCTACATATCCCTTTCACCTCTTCTTTATTAGCGGTGCCCTTTCTAGTTTCGAAATTCTTGCCTCCCCTTCACTGTGCCCTTTCCATCACAGCTATGGCTTTCCCGTCTCCCGCTTGAAACATACATTCTCTTTCATTGCCATCATCTTTCCCTGTTCTATGGTGCTCATTTTTCTTTTACTGCTATTTCTTCTCTTCCTGTTTCCCATCCCACATATATTCTGTCAGCCTTCATCATCTCAAGCTCTTTGCTCCTCCATTCAGGCCTCATGGACCAGAAGCTCTCATTGTCTAAAGCTCTATATTGGTTATCTTATCAAAGATCTTTGCGTCACATTAACCATTGTGTTCACATAATAGATGCTAAACAGGGCATATTTACGACGGCTACATGTGAAATGGTGTCCGTGCATAGCTGAGCTCTCATAGCTTGCTCTTGCTAGTCTTCTTCCAACCCTGTATCACTAAAACTGCTTTATATTATTAAAAAGCTACCAGGCATACATGTGCTGACCATCTCCAAACCCATTATCGATTCCCGTTTATCCTGACATTTCCCCTTCCATTCATTTTATGTCTTCCGTTCCCTCCCTATAGCTGCTCTCTCTTCCCATTTGTTATTCTAGTGCGGTGGTTCCCAACCCTATTCCTCAGGTACCTCTAACAGGCCAGGTTTGCCAGGTATCTGAAGCACAGCACAGGTGATATCATTTGCTGCTCAGTGATTGCAGGATTCAGGCTGCATTTCCCCAAGGTGATCTGTAAAATCTGGCCTGGTAGGGGTACGAGGGGACCGGGGTTGGGTAACACTGCTTTAGTGCTTAGCTACTAACTAAAAGTCTCTTTTTTTCAAAAGATTTTATTTCCTTTTACAAAATCATTATGAATATCTACATATCACGTATATGTGAATTAGAACGTTACGTATACGTAGTTAACACACTTTCAAAGTACAGATGTTATCAATGCCCAACATATGCCTTCTAACAGACCACTTTATGTAACTGCCTTCAAACCCTTCATTAATGAAATATCTACTTAGAAATAGGCTTGCTGAGAATTTAAACCCTATGGTGCCAGTTTATTAGATGTATATGGAAACCATTTCACCAGGATTGTTTCTTTCTCCTTGCATGCAACATAAAAGGTAATACCGTATGGGGCCGTAACCTTATCCTCCAGTATATACCGTATTATATTAATATTTATTTACTTTAAATGTTTCTCACTACATTTTTTGTGCTGTCTGCTTTTACTTTAAATCCTTGAAATGGTTAATATTATTCTCCTTCCTCTTTTATTTCAGACTATTAAATTACTTTAAAGTCCTCATCTTTACAATTCTAACGGAGGGAAGTGTATCTTTACCCTAGTGTTTAGTATAGATTCATTTATACTTCCTAATTGAGTATAGAGATTTAAATAGATATTGATGTAGGTTTTCTACGACCTCAGGGTTACCCCCTACTCATGTAAATTTCTGCCTTCACTACTACTTTTCGAGCACTTTTTTTTAAATACGCCTTGACTTCGCTCTACTGTTGAAATAGCAGTTAAAATGCTAAGAATATCAAATCCCAAAAACAATACATGAATCAAATGATTTGTGTCCTTTTGCTCAGAATTAAATGAATTGATTGAACAGCTTAAGCAATATAAATGCAAGTGTTGTGTTATTCCTAAAAATGAGTTAAGACTAAATTTGATGTTTGTGTTCTCCAAAATAATTTTTCTATATATTGAACTGTTTGCCAAAAAAACTGGACTACAGTGAAAGCAAAGATCCTGTGGATCCAGTGATCCAGAAATATCTACAAAACTCTGTATAATAAATATCTACCTTGATAAATCACATCTAGCAAAATCTATCAGCGTACATTCCAAAAAATGTATTTGGATTTATCTAAATGACTAAATATTACCTGGAATCGAGCAGTCCTTATCCTTGGTCAATAATTTACACTTAAAGGGGCACGTCTCTTCTTCTTTCTGTAGTTTTTGCTGAAGTTACTACTTTCTGTAGAGTTAATTACTGGACATATAAACATTTCAGTGGTAGCCCCGTCCATTATACCACCCCCCCCCCCTCCATCCTCTAACCTGTTCGGAGAGGTGAAGATCCTTTCTCCAGAGTATCACGTTCACAAACTGTGGCCTCCGGCAAGTCAACTCTGAGAGAAAACATCTTGATGGGAGACTGTAGTTTTGATGAAGTGCTATATTTGGGAATAGATGTGGGAGGCGAGGGGATGTTGTGCTAAACCTAATGTTTGCGGTTTCCACCATTTTCATTTCACCTGTGGGTTCTGTGGCAACCTTGGTATGTGCACCTGCCAAAGCTGAGACATAAGGGCGCTTGGCATGTGGTTCCCCAAGTTAGAACATGACCACTTCCCCATTGTTTGACTCATCTGATTCCTTCCTTGACCTGATGGCTCTCACTATATACAGAAACTAATCTATCAAATGGGATAAACAAGCTTAAATTAATTTAATAGCCCGACTAGAGTTTTGTTTTTTAATCACCATTTTTTTATGCCTAGTTTGGGCTTTATTCCAACTTGGCTAGTAAAATTAACATGTGAGCTATTATGTATAACAATACCACATGAATGTAGGAAATCATTCTCCCAGCACCCCATATCAAGCCTGGACTCATGGTACAATTTGTTAAAGCCTTGGACAGAGATGGTGATTGCTTCAAATACATTTGTCGTTCCTTCCTTGGACTACATTTTGATAAACTGAAAGCAGAAGACTTTTATGGTCCTTAAAGTCCTAAACCCATCAACAATTTGAATTTCACAATTTCTGAATTATGTTGTATCTCTGCTTTGTGCAATTAAATCTTGATTGAAGACCAGGATAACCACAAAGCAGACGGCTATGAAGCACTGGTGCAAAAGATGCTCACTACCTTTGAAAAATTCCTTATTAAAACCTTCTTATTAATAGTGTTAATGAGCATAAAGATACTTTTTCCATGCTTAAGGGGGGTTAATCAGAAATCACTGAAATTTCTACTATGGTGCACTCTTGCGATTCAATTTCACCGACACTTTGGCGAATTCACTACTCACTGCAGGGTCACCATTGTGCACCGAAGACCTCCGAATGCCATGAAAAAACATTAGAACTCTGCTATTCTTCTAATAGATTTTTAAACAATAAAAATGCAATAAAATGTGTCTAAATAATAAAAAGGTCCTTTAAAAATTTATAAAAAGGTCTGTTACAGAATAAATTTTTGTTTCCCAATTTTTTTTTAATCTAAAAAAAACAAAAATACAAAAAGGTGCTCAAAAAATAAATAAAAAGAATAAGCTTTTTAATATTTTTTTACATTAAATCCTATGGGATTCGCTTATTTAAATCTGTCGAACTGATCCACTGAAAATCATGGCATTTTACTAGATCTTCAGTGCAATTCGGCATTCTCCGAATAGATTAACCATTACTTCTCAATGGGGCAATTTTACTGCTGCTCAAGATCACCGATCTGCAGAAAACTGCACCGTATTTCGCTGTCAATTTGCTAGTATTTGGCGTCTTGACAGCTTGTCGAATAGACTAATTGCCACGAATTGCACTTTATGGTTAAATTCGGTGGCAAGTTCGGCACTCTCTAACTTCTTTAGAAAGATGTCTGGATAATCTTGTTGATTTTAGTGAGGATCAAGAGGAGAGTTTCCTTAAGCATCTAAAGGTAACGGAAGAATGGAATCAAGGCAGAGGGGGCAGACACATGGTTATTTCTAAAAGTAGAGCTAAACTGGGAAAAAAAACGTAGCTGTGTTTCGAGTCGGCAAAATTTCACATCAGCCATTATCCTTTAGTACCCATTCTATTTCAAGTAAGCTGCTATGTTAGCAACTCGATTTATAATTAGGGATGAGCAGAACGCCCCCGTGTTCGGTTCGCATTCGAACTCAAACAATTTCAAAAGTTCGAGTTCGGACACGAACATGATTCGAACTCAATGCAAGTCAATGGGACTGGAACGTTCAATTTTTAGCGTGCCCTGCAAGAGGGCATATATGCAAGATATTTGCCATAAAAGGTGTATGGGGGTCCGGGTGGTGCCCTGGGGGACAGGAAACAAGGAAAAAAAGTTTAAAAAAAAGACGTTTTTAAAGGAACAGTGATTTTTCCATGAAATAAAGGTTAAGAATAAAAACGAAAAATTCCTTCAAATATCGTGCCTAGGAGGTCCCCATAACCTGCCCGTGAAGTGGCGGATTTGTCGGATGTATAGAAACATTTAAAAAGGAAAAATTGACATTTCAAATGACAGTAAATGTTTTTCCTTTTAATATATTCATAAACAACTGCTTGGGGCGGCAGCCTGTATGAAAAGAGGAGACATTTTAGGACACGCAGAACAAGTTTAGTGGATTTTTTGGGCTAAATTATTGTGCAATTTATGCAGGCTTTGGATGAAAGTAACAACAGGTGCTTTAAAATTGGATCTTTGGTGGCAGCTAGTGCCTTCACACCGTAACCCCTCTGAGGTATTGTGGAAGAGTGCAGGGGTGGACCCTGCCGTCAAATATTAAATTGATATGAATCTGGTACACGTGTCAGTGCACCCAAATATTGGGCATTTGGTGGCAGCTAGTGCCTTCACACCCGTAATCCCTCAGGTATTGTGGAAGAGTGCAGGGGTGGACTCTGCATTCAAATATTAAAATGATTGGAATCTGGTACATTCGTCAGTGCACCCAAATATTGGGCCTTTGGTGCCAGCTAGTGCCTTCACACCGTAACCCCTCTGAGGTATTGTGAAAGAGTGCAGTGGTGGAGGTTTGGGGAATGCAGGAGAGATTCCTGCTCTATTCAGTTACATCAGCATCAGGGGAGTGATAGCTGCTGATCCAGGACTGATTCATTTTTATAAATGTCAGCCGGTCTACAGAGTCGGTGGACAGACGCACTCTCTTGTCTGTGACAAAACCTCCAGCGGCACTGAACGTCCTTTCGGAAAGCACGCTAGATGAAGGGCAACCTAGTATATTGGCTAAGTTCTGGCCAGTGATCCAATCTCAACACCCAGTAAGCCAGTGGATCATCTGCTGTAAAGGTATCCAGGTCTGCCCTGTGTCATCAGTTGGTAACCTACCAGTGTCTGGAAAGGTGTTACACAAGTGTCGCTTTAGAGCGTCCTCAAGTTGTTCCATCCTGTGCTCCCTCTGTGAGGGCAGGATGAGCTCTGTAACCTTACCATTGTATCATGGATCAAGAAGGGTTGCCAACCAGTAATGATCCCTCTCCTTGATAGCACGAATCCTGGGGTCCTTTAGCAGGCTTTGCAGGATAAGGGAGCCCATGCAGCGTAGGTTGGAGGTGGCATTAGCTTCAGAGTGCTCCTGGTCGCTGAGGATGACCGTATAGTGCACTACCTCCTCCCAGCCATGTACTAGTCCTTGGGTTTCTGGGGACACAAAACCCTTCCTTGAAGAATCCCCACCTTCAATGCCCCCACAACTTAAATATTCCTCAGCCTCCTCCTGTCTTATCTGAGGACCCGCAGGAATGCTGTCTGCGTAAAGACTGGGGCCTTGAGAGCTAGGGAAGTCCTCCTCTTCCTCCCGCTGCTCTGCCTCTAGTGTCACATCTATAATTCCCCGCAGAGTGCACTCCAGCAGGAAAACTAAAGGAATTGTGTCACTGATGCATGCACTGTCCCTGCTCACCATCCTGGTTGCCTCCTCAAATGGTGACAGTACACTGCCATGCGTCGCTTTTACTGCCACTTTGCCAGAGACATTGAAGGAGGAAGAGGTGGTGGAGCAGACAGACCTCTAATAAGCAGCTTTCTGGAGGTGTGGTGGATGAGCAAGCTCCAGCACAGAGCCCCGTCCTGGATCCCTCCCAGCTGCAAGCAGCGTTACCCAGTGTGCCGTGAAGGAAATGTGGTGGCCCTGTCCATGCTTGCTGGACCACGTGTCTAAAGTCATGTGCACCTTGCTGCTGACTGCCTTTCCCAATGACTCGATAACATTGTCTTCCACGTGCTGGTATAGTGCTGGAATGGCCTTCCGTGAAAAGAAATGGCGTTTTGGAACCTGCCACTGTGGTACAGCACATTTGGCAAATTCACGGAAGGAAGCAGAGTCCACCAGCTGGAAAGGCAGCAGCTGTAATGCGAGTAATTTTGCCAAGCTGGCATTTAGACGTTGTGCATGTGGATGGTTGGGTCAATAGTTTTTCTTCCGCTGCAGCAGCTGGGGCAACGAAATCTGACTGCATAAATCGGCAGCTGATGGTAGATTCAGAGGAAGGACGTGGTACACCCATTACTGTGGCATCCCTGTCAGTGGAGGTTGTAGGCAATGACATGGCAGAACATATAGTGGGGGTAGAGACAGATGAGGAGGAGGACCTATGCAAAGTGTTGTGCCAACGGGATGCGTGGCAGGTGGTCATATGTCGCCTCAAGCACGTGGTACCCAAGTGACTGATGTCTTTCCCACGCTTGATCCTCTTCTGACATAGCTTACAAATAGCAACGCTGCAGTCTGCTGCACATGTCGTGAAGAACTCCCAGACAGCAGAGATCCTGGACGTGTGCTGCGAGACAACAGCGCTCTGCACCTGAGCAGCTCTGACATCTGATGCCTTGGACTGGCTACGGTTGCTCATAGAGGACGTTCTGCCTCATATTTGTTTTGCCGCCTCCTCCTCCCTTGACTCCTGTTCGATCAGGCACCCAGGTGGAGTCAGTGACCTCATCATCGTCATCACCCCCTATCTCCTTGTCACTGGAGCCAACTTGGCAGTGTGCTGCAGCTGCTGCGGAACATGAGTGCCAGTTCTTTGTGTGTCACTGGCACCCCCTCCCTTTAAGCTGATTATACTTCCTCAACCTCAGAGTTTGAATCAGAGCACTGTAGTTGCTGTGCATCCTCAAGCAGCACGTCACTGTCACTGTAGTCAAACAATTCAGCTTACTCCTCAGTGTATGATAGTGATGCTATGGCAGGAGAAGCTGTGGACATAGAGGCTGAATTAGATGTGTTGGCAGCTGAGGTGGACTGTAGACCACTACAAGCCTGGCTGGCGGAGGATGAGGATGGCCTGGTTAGCCAATCCTGCAAATCCTCTGTATGTTGCTGCTGCTTAAGACGGCCAGCACCAGTTAGAAACAAGCACAAGCGTGCCCCTGCAGAGGATGCACCACGCCCACGACGATCAGGGGCACAGCCTTCCGACACAGAGGCTGCTTGCCTACTTATCTGTGTATGGGAGCGTCTGCCTGTCCTTTTTGGTCTTTCTGACATGGTGAGTGATATATAGATTAAAGATTTACAGAACTCTGATTCAACTCTGGTTTAAAGATTGGAGATATGCAGAACTCTGATTCAACGGTGTTATCTAGATTAAAGATATTCAGAACTATGCTATAACTCAGTTATACACCCTGTCCCTTATAGCTGGCAGTGCCAACACACAGGATTCAAATTCACAGAACTCTGGTATAAGACAGTTATACAGCCTGTCCCTGATGGCCTTTGCAGTGCCAACACAGATTCCAATTTTCAGAAATCAGATATAACTTAGTGATACACCCTGTCCCTGATAGCTGGCAGTGCCAAGACAGAGATTCAAATTTTCAGAAAGCCGATAGAACTCAGTGATGCAGCCTGTCCCTAATAGCTGGCAGTGACAACACACAGATTCCAATTTCCAGAAATCAGATATAACTCAGTGATACAGCCTGTTATGCAACAAACAATCTCTCCTCTCTGATTCACTACTGCAACAAACACATGCTGGGGCTGCGGGGGGACCTTATATAGTGTGCCGCGGGACTTAGCTCTGTGAGCCCATGATTGGGCAAAATTTGCCCAATCAGAACTCTGAGCCCTGATTGACATAGTCTTGCACCTGACCTGTGGTCAGGTGCAAGGCTGTAGCCAATTACAAGCTTCAGGCCAATGGAAAAGTGCATTGTGGTGCTTTGTGGGCAAACACGCGGAAATGTTCGATGTTCATCGAACGGGCAATGTTCTAATCGAACTCCTGTTCGGATCGAACCGCCAGCCCATCCCTATTCATAATACTGGTCTATACTGATTTTATTGTCCATGATATTAGATTGTTTCTGGGGTAAATTTGTGTTGCTTTATTTTTGGAATACGGTCTATAGCATCCCATCAGAAATAGTTCATAATACAAAGAAGACAACAGATGTCAGAATATTGAAACTTTCTTTAATGATACATATATGTACTTTATAGCGCCGAAACAGGTATTCCATGTTCATGTCAATGTTCATGTATGTATTTTCTTTAACCGTAAGATTTATTGACCAAGGAAGAACAAAGAGCTCACCCTACTGCTCAATGAGATCTATTGTTCTTGATAATTGAGTGGTACAAAATAGTATGTGTTAAAGACAGTAGTGTTTATTGTATGCACAAATCCTTACCAAAACAGTTTTCTTACAATTTAACAGATAAATCCTGAAATTTAGATAATTCCTTAAAGAACAGCAGTGCATTGAGAACAATCCTAGTATGGTGTAAGCAACGAAAACTACATACCAGGCAACATACTATAATAGAATAACAAAAAGCATTGGTACTATAGTGAAATCCAGCCATGCAAGGGAAGGTAAAATCAGTCAAGTATGATGTATTGTTTGTTTGTTTGTTTTTTGCATTCAAAATTTTTTATTTTAAAATATGTCATCATACAAGTAAACATAAAGTGAGGGCCTCGCAGGGCCGCACATAGTCGTCTGCAATAACTCAGCTAAAATAAAATAAAAAATAACAGCATATAGACATCTATAATAACACAGCTCCGAGGAAAAAACACAGTCATCTAGAAAATCAGCCAAAAAAAAATTATCTCTCAAGAACAGAGCACGGCTTCATATCGATCACTGCAGGACAAGAACAAACATGTCATCTAGAGAAAGCGTTTCGATAAGAAGAAAGGGCCTCGTAGGGCCACCCGAGGTCAACTGCAATAGACTCAGCAAATGAAAAATAATAAACCATACAACAGTCAGCTTGGCACATCTAATACAAGAAAGACATGGGGGAGGGGAAGAGGGGAAAGGAAAAAATAAAAAAGGGGGGGGGGCAAATGACCAAAAATGTGCCGTCCCTGGTGCATGCCCGGTAGTCCTCAGGACAGTGGGAGACCGAGGGAAACAAATGGCACCAAGCCCGGGTACTTGGGGGGCCATACCGGGCGCCAGGCCCCGGTGGTACCCCAAGAGAACCCGCATATGCCAAAAAAAAAAAAAATATATATATATATATATATATTAAAAAAATAAATAAATAAAAAAAAAAAAAATTAAAAAAAAAAAAAATTAAAAAGTCTCTGCATGCGAGGGGGGGGGGAATCAACCAGGGGTAGCAACTCAAAGTAACAAAATCATCCCCAATTGGGGGTCTCATCGGTAAAAAACAAAATTAAAATGTGAAAAGTCTCAGCGTGTGGGCAAACAGAGAGGTCTTGTAAGGGAAACAGCAGGTCATCGTCAAAAAGACAGGGCAGGAAAAATAAAGGACCGTTCTCAGCCTGTGTCCCGGAATGGAGGCGTCTGCGAAGCAGGCAGGATGAGGCAGAATGAACAAGGCCCGTCAGCGAGGGACAAGGACAAAGTCGGCGGCGAAACAGATAACCCCGGGAGGTTCCTCTCCACTGCCTCCCCCGGTTCAGCGCTCAGGTGGGCCAGCTTCCCTCCAATGCTGAAAATAGACCCAGCTCCCATCAGGAGAGGGACCATGATGTATTGTTTTGAACAATATTGTACAAGCATTTAATTATTGCAACCCTTTTTAATAGTAGTAATTTCCTTTTAAAGTTTATTTTATGTGCCTTATACACAATTGTTCTTTTCTTTACTTGAGGAATGCGAGTCTTGCAACATAAAGTTGACATTAAAAACTGAGCTTAGCTATTTCGTTTGTGCCTTTGACTTTTTTTAATGCTGCTCAAAGATATGTGGTGGGGTTTGTTATAAAATCAAAAACACTTGCACAAGTAGCAAACGAAAGAAAAAACATGGATGCTATATATCGATGTATCATGTATTTAATTTCATTCTGATCTTTTTATAGATTATGTATTATCTATAATTCGCGCTCTCCCCTGTACTTATCTATGTTTCTATCATTATTTTTAATACTGGCTGTATCTTGTCTTAAATAGAATTACAGATAATTATCATGTATTATCTATCAGAAATCCATTTAGTCAACCATAGCAAACTGGAATTTAACTTATACAGAAGAGATAAAAGATGGGTCCAAATGGAAAGGTACAGGATGATTTGAATACCCAGAATTTGTTAACTAGCAAACTTCATTTGATTTTAATCTATATAGTTACATGTATTATAAAGCGCTAACAAGTTCCGTAGCGCTGTACAATGGGAGAGACAGAATAACAAATATACATACACGATACACACACACAACAGGGGGAGGGAGGACCCTGCTCGAGAGTTTACAATCTAAGAGGAGAGGGGGAGCATGAATAGCAGAGTATGTTAGAGCGTGTGGGTTGAATGGAAAGATGGTGCATGAAATGTACAGTCGGAGATTATGGAGTGAGCTGATAGACTTCTCTGAAGTAATGTGTTTTCAGAGACTTCTTGAAGGACTGAAGAGGGGGAGAGTCTAATGTTGCGGGGGAGGGAGTTCAGTAGAAAGGGGCAGCTAGGAGAAAAGTCCTGAAGACAAGAGTTGGGGGAGCGGGTATGAGGAACTGATAGAGTCAGATCATTGGCAGAGCGAAGTGGTTGGGATGGGATGTACCTGCTAATAAGGGAGGAGATGTAGGCAGGGGCGCGGTTATGGAGAGCTTTGTATGTGAGGACCAATGTTTTGAATTGGATTCTAATGGAAACAAGGAGGTAATGTAGAGATTGACAGAGGGGTGATGGAGGTGAGGTGTATGAGTCTGGCACAGGTGTTCATTACAGACTGCAGAGGGAAAATCTTTTATTTTTTTTATTTTTTTAAGGTCCGAGATAAGGAGGTTACTAAAATGTTCATACAAGCTCTTATTATCTCTCACCTTGACTACTGTAGACTCCTGATTAAGAAAGGGATGGATGTGTGTAATGTTTTTTAGTTGGAAGTAGCAAGATTTGGTTAGTGACAATATGTGAGGAGTGAAGGATAGATCAGAGTCAGAGGACACCGAAGCAACGATATTGCTATCGACCTGCGTTGAAAACTTCATTATGATTTCATTGCATACCTCAATGTAGTTTTTGCCTTTACTTCTAATAGTCAGCACTAGCACAGTTTCTCCAAACTGCCCATCTGTATAAAAAATAAAAATAAGGTTTTCTTTGTTTTTAGATCTTCGAGGAGGATTTGATTTAGTCAGTCACTGGGAATGGCAGTCTATGGGTGGACTCGTTATCTACCATGAAATGATTGTCTATGTCAAAGATTCTGGAAAGAAACCACTTCACCTGTAAAAAATGAAAAATGTTTTATTTTAAGAGGTTCATAAATGATGTTATCTCTTGCAATTATAGTTTGAGTAACATGTGAAACGCGTCTCCTACTAAACTTTCAGATCAATTAATACAGACCTCATATTCCATACTTTATTAAACTACATAAAGTTTAATGTACACTTTTGTCAATGCAGATATTCTGTGTTACACTTTTTTTTTCTTTTTTCAAGGTTCCCTCACCTTCACTAAAGTGATAGTTGCGCTGTAGAAAACAGTGAGCAAGAACAACATAATGAATGTATTTGCCATGACCCAGAGACTGTCATCATCACCTTCGTCGTCATCATTTCTGCTTAGTTCGCTGTGTACACATGGACTCGCTGAAAGAGCTGACAAGAAGAGAATACATTAAGTACAAGAAGTTGTAATTTTAAGAAATTGTACCTATTTACTTTTTAATCAGAATTAACTTGAGCTTTAAGATTTGTGACAACTGTTAATTCATGAAAGAGCATAATGCTTTAAAGGGCCACTACCACCAAAAAATTAAATGTTTTTACTGTGTTTATCTTATGTTGCTGATATCTTGTATGTATATCTCTTTTATGTTTAGTTATGAAATTATTTTACTCTATATGTGTCACTGACCGCATCCATTTTGTAATCTTTTTGTTGTAAACTGCCCTCCTCATAGTATCTTTACTTAGCTCGGTCCTCACTGTGTGGCAATGGCGATAGGATGGAGTCTGTGGGTCGATCATGGACTCAAATCATTGTATTCTGTGGATTTATTCGAAGAATATCACCAGGGGGAGGATTAGAAGTCTTTAAAATCCTTGTTTTATCTCACTCAGCTGTAGCTGGAGTAGCCTGGAGAACATAATCCACCCCTGCTGCTTTATCTAAACATTCCCACCTCCACCTCATTAACTGTTAAATACTGTACAAGATAAAGCACAGCGACAAAGTAAAATATCTGCACAGATTTTAGTAAATATTGCAACATTACATTTTTTTATCTCCTTTTTCCATTTTGTGAATTTTTTCCAAGAAAAAAATCCAACAGCATGTGTTTTATAAGGTGGTTTTGTTTGTAAGGCACAAGTAAGCTAGTTATAGTTTTTGTTCTTGACGTGTGTGGCTGTAGGTTTTAAATGTGTTAAATCATCATACGCTTTATATATTTTGTATAAATTTGTGTAGGCATTGTGATCATTTCTGGTTTTAGAGTATATTTTTAATTATGAGTCATTTAAAGTCAAACTGATTAATGCATGGACAGATACATCTCGAGACCTCTGAGCATTGTTGGACAGATTAGGTTTTCTGGTAATCCTTCTGTACTCTATGTGTGGATCCTGCCATTGGTTGTTCTGTATGGGTCTTGCTGCTTAAGGACGGTGACTACTGTTTCAATCTATCCTTATGGCCATTCTAATAGGCGTATAAGTCAAGTTTTTTCTTGTTCTTCTATATATGGTTTGATAGCTTCCTAACTTCCTTTTATGGTCTGTTTATATGCTTGGAAAAAATGAATAGTGAAAGTGAATAAATCTGCCAAACCCATTGTTTACTGAATGCCACAATGTTAATGCTGCTCAGCATTTATTTCTATGACCTCTTTAATCCAACTGCTGTCCATAAATGCTGGTTAAATAGGTTCTGACCATCAGGTGCTCCAGATTGCTGTGACCATAGATCGGTAAATTAAGTTACTGTAAAATACTTCATGACCTCTCGCCCTCTGAATTGTCAGTCTGTGCCTGCTAAATTTCCAGGCGTTCTGGAGAACATTACCCCTAAACACCGATTATTATCTAGGGTCTGGCCTTTGAACTAAGGCAGACTATAATACGTACAGTTCTTTGAAAGCCTTGATTTTGTTTTACTCACTTCACCATAGTTTTCTAATTTTTATCAACTCCTTTTTTCTAATATTCAACACAATCTGAAAGCAACTATACTAAATACGTTTCTTGAAACTCTGATCTTATTTATCAGCACTGTAGACATTCCCTTGCCATGTCATATCTAACATTTGTATGCTGCTCAAGCTAAGGGTTTTAGTGATGACCTGTACATGCATCTCCATGTGTTTACCATTATTGTATTACTTAAGGGTCACTCTAGTGACCATGTAATGAGTTTTAAAAGGCCATTGGTACCTGAAGGTGCCTGGTCTCCTTTTTTCTGGGGGGGGGGGTCTGGCATTGGGCTGCTTTTAGTCTTCTGAACAGAGACCCTTAACGTACCCAGGAATCAATTAATCTGCACAAGCTGATCAGCCATCAGGGGTTTAGGTCAGGAATTTCAAAGCTTTGTGCATTCCCAAGCAAGCAGCTCAAGACACTTGCATTAGAACGGTTGGACAATTGAGCGAGTGTCCAGCCCTTTGTAGGTTCACTGACAGCCATGCTTTGACAGAAGTACTGGTTTGTAGGTATGTTTAATTAAGGATAACCTGAGTGGGGGAGGCAAGAGAAATTCATGTCCTCCACACCGTTTTATCCTAGAGTAGCCCTTTAATTCTATAGGTACCAAAATGCAAAAACTAACTGGAAAACTGAAACACAATGTATTAGAACGGGGTCAATTGGGGAGCATTACGCATCGCCTATTAACTCCTAGCTGCCAATAAACTGGGGTTATGTTTGATTTCAGCACAAGTTGGACACTGTGTGTACATGACGTCCCTTTTATTTTCAAATGTTTATGTGCAACCACCTGGACAATGCTTGGTTTCAGGCTGTATACTTCCCCCAGAGCACCTGTCAGTTGGGCACGCCATGGAGGTAGATGAGCTGATCAATGCTACCTTCATTAGAAAAAGAAACCTAATTATTGCTTAGCATATATTTTGAAATTCAGTTTCTTCTCTCATGTAATCTTGCGCTCCCTCACGTGTGTCCCACACATAATACTATCCTGTTGATCATTGACCTTTGTGTGGTTTCCTGAAGCATTAATTGACTGTTTATCTAGTTTAAATGTTTTATTTTTTCCATGAAATCTGTAGCTTTATTGTATGTTTTCCTATAAGTATTGTCATGGCAAATATCTTTGTTTAGGTCATATGGGTTAAAGCAAAGAAACACAGGTTTAATAGACCATCAGTTATTGTCTTTGTGTAACTGAGCCACTTAATAAATCAATTAAATCAATCGGTCTTTGTCCCGATAACTGCTTAGCACCTGTAGAGGTATACTATTCAGATTAACCATTGATTTCTTGCTATTACCTGGTTCTAATTAAATGTTTTCACATACAAGATAAATCAATAGATGTGCAAGTAGCAATTCATTTGGATTAGATAGAAGCTTTGATGTCAGAATGCATTTCCACTCCACCCATCCAGCCGATCATATGTTCATAGCAAAGGTGTAAACACAAATAAAACACACATCTAGTTAATGCTGCAATTTATGCTTTTAAACTGATATGGTTTATTTCAACAGATGATATGGTGCTCTACATTTCATACATAAATGGAATGGAAAGAGATAAGTTTCAACATTTAATGCTATTGTTAGATCAGGAGTAATTCAATTATACTTAACAGTAATACATTTAGTTCTGGAGGCTCTTGTTACGTCATTGCATTTTTATTTGGGTTTTCTATTTTATTGGTAAAGAATTTACTATTCTGTCTCCACGCGGTCATGTTTCCTAGACTGACAATCAAATCGTGTCCACACTGCCTCTGTTACTTCTTTTAACCAATATATCGGGACCTCTTATGTCACAGTTTTTTATTTTTTTTTAACAGATGCACCTACTTATTTTCAATAATTAAAAATTAATGGACTCTTGCCCTATTTGTTAAAAAGGACACATGGAAAATAAGGAAGAAGATAGAGCTCCACAATGAAATGTTATGGTCCATAGGTTTTCATAGTGAAACAAAGAACCTGATTATTTACCAACTATGTATTCTGAGCGTGTACCACTCCAGTGATATGAATGGCAACTGTAGGTATGGTTTTCGGTCCAGTTTTCTGAAGGGATGGTAAGCATGCTAACCATTATGTATAGGTTACCATTGTACAACAGAGGCTCACTGTTCAAAATTTTATATTTGTCTTCACTGATGGGACTTTCGCGATCCTTCCACTGAATGTAGATGTCTTTGGGAAAGAGTCCCTTAATCAGACAGATAAGTGTTTTATATGAATCATTGGCTTCTTTAAGTTCTTCTGCATGAGGTCCAAACAGATACATTGATGGTTTCCTTGGTTCACCTGGAAACAGAAGCACAATTGCACTGTTGTTGTGTTGAGCTGGTACACTTCACTTGTTATGGAAAGTCAGTATTTAATGCAACAAAATGTATGCCATTGTGAAAAATCTTTTACAACCTATCCATCATTTAAGACATATCCGGTATTCATTTAAGACCTTTAAGTAAGCTTTGTTGATACATACCTGTGAATGCAGTAATCTCCGAAGTAACAGATTTCATGCAATCCTTGTTCCTGACACTGCAGATAATGCTGTCGCCTTCACTCACGTCTGATCGCAGACTGCTGTTTACGTTGTTATCATCAAACCAATTCAATGTTGATCCTGAAATAAGTTGTGGTTCTTGCTTGTTGTCTTTCCGGTACCATTTCACATCCAAACCCTCTCTGCTCTTCATTCCGGTGATAATACAATTGACATTGATGCTTTTGTTCACATTAGGCATGGGAGCGATGGCAACCTTTGGGCATGACTCTTTTGCACATGCAAGGACTATAATTGAAAATAGAGATTTACATTAAAAATTTTCATACGTGAGGGTAGCTTTCTGTGGCAAAGAAGGCTTTGTAAGCAATCAAGAAAATATTTTGAAATTATGACAAAGAGGTGTTTTTCTTGTCTGGTCCGTGTTTTTAACACTAGCTAGAGCCTATGAATATTAGAAGTTATTTTGGAGTTAAAGTTTGGATTGAAACAAAACATATTTGTCATAATCCGGTCAACAAAAAACAAAACTAAAATACCCCTTATGAGAGACCTTCAAAAAGTTGGGTGGATGTATGTGTATGTTACAGTTACAAGATTTTATAAAGTGCTAACAAGTTCTGTAGCGCTGTACAATGGGAGGCAAAATAACAAACATACATACAGGTTCAAACCACAGAACAGTAGGAGTGGACCCTGCTCGAGAGTTTACAATCTAAGAGGAGAGGGGTGACACTAGGTGAGGGTTACTAGAGAATATGAAATAGCGGGGCGCATGAGTGCTGGTTGGGAAGATGGCGTAATAAACGAACCGAGGGGGATTAGGGAGTGAGCTGATAGGCTGCTCTAATGTAATGTGTTTTCAGAGACTTCTTGAAGGACTGGAGAAATGGGGAGAGTCTGACGGTGCGAGGGAGGGCGTTCCATAGAATGGGGGCAGCTTGGTAGAAGTCCTGAAGGTGGGAGTTGGGGGTACAGGTACAAGGAACTGATAGCTTCAGATCATTGGCAGACCGAAGTAGTCGGGATCGGATGTATCTGTTAATAAGGGAGGAGATGTAGATGATTATGGAGAGCTTTGTATGTGAGCACCAATATTTTGAATTGGATTCTAAGGGAAACAGTGAGCCAGTGAAGAGATTGACAAAGAGGTGAGGTGATCGAGCCTGGCAAAGGCATTCATAACAGACTGCAGATGGAGAATCTGGGATCTCTTAAGGCCAGAGAGAAGGAGGTTACAGTAGTCAAGGCAGGAAATAATAGGAGCTTGGATGAGCATTTTAACAGAGTCCTGATTAAGACTGGGACAGACGTGTGTTTTTTTTTTTTTTTGCAGAAGTAGCAGGATTTGGTTAGTGACCTAATGTGAGGAGTGAAGGCTAGATCAGAGTCTAGGAAGACACCGAGGCATTGAGCCTGAGCGGTAGACATAATGGTGGCACCATTCACCTGAATGGAAATGGGTGCAGGAATGTTAGTTTTAGAGGGAGGGAAGACGAGAAGTTAAATTTTAGAGAGGTTAAGCTTAGGATACAGGAAGTCATCCAATCGGAGACAGGCAGGCAGTAACACGGTCCAGCACGGGAGGAGAGAGATCGGGAGAGGAAAGGTAGATTTGGGTGTCGTCAACATAGAGATGAAATCCATAGGAAGAGATGAGGTTGCCAAGAGAGGCAACATAGATTAAGAGATGGGGCCCAAGCACAGCCTTGAGGTACCTCAACTGAGGGAGTAGTTGGGGAGGTAGAGACGCCAGCGAAGCAGACACTGAAGGAGCTAATGGAAAGATAGGAATAGGACCAGGAGAGAGCGGAGTCACTGAGACCAAGTTGACGCAGGCGTGAGGAGCCGGAGAGGGTGGTCGTCGGTGTGGAACGTTCAAGAAGAATGAGGGAGAAGTGACCTTTGCTTTTAGCAGCCACTAAATCATTAGTCACCTTGGTCAGAGCAGTTTCAGTGGAGTGCTGGGAGCGAAAGCTGGACTGGTGTGGATCAAGTAGAGAGTTAGCAGTGAGATAACCGGTGACTGTATGGATATCCTATGGTCTTAGTCTTTTTTTATGTTATAGGTAAACAATATAACTACCCTACCTTGTTTTTCTATGGTTTTGTTCAGATGTTCAACAGTGCAAGAATATGGCTTATTTTTCCAGTCAGACGCAGAGATAGTCAACTGGCTGCTTGATGTATACAGGTCACCATTGCTGATTGGTGGGAAGTTCATGATTCCATCCTGTATGGCTCCTGCGTTCCATTTTATGCTCAGGGTCTGAGGTAAATACCCACTGGCTAAACACCCAATACTGATGCTGGAGTCCTGGGTTCCACAGCATGGTTTAAGTGGGAACACAGAGGGAGATTTGGCATCTTCTGAAAATTACGCAAACATATATTATTTAGTTTGTTAATGTTCAGTAATATAGTCTATTATATAACTCACTCAGAAATATGGATTACAATTTTCTTTCTTTCAGAAGGTTGCAACACGTAAAATTCTAGGAAATGGAAGATTGACCACATCTTTAATAAACATACAACTGACTTATCTTCCTACTTTCACTCACATGGACCATACAACAGTATATTCATTAGAACACCATGAAACCAGCAGGATAAAAATGTAATTTAAGACTTTTCTAGAAACCTTCATCCACATCTTAAGAACACCTTACATTCTTTTATTAAAAGGGTAGGTTAGGCCATGGCAGTGCTTTTTGTACAGTTCTTTAGCAGCATTGTTGTACCCAAAGCTGCAATGACACTGCGGACACCTAAATAGAGGTTTAAGAGGGCTTTAGATAGCGGAGCGAGTACAGTTGTAGTTAATGGATCACTTGGTGATGTGATGCTTGCTTTGTAGTGGCAGCAGATTCGAATTTCTATTATCCCAGTCAGGCCTAACTCTGCCTCACGTCTCTAAACAGGCATAAGTTACCTCTCTATAATAAAAAAATTGCTGTCAAATATATGTTTAGACTTAATGGCAAATCCATTCGCATGCAGGAGCAAATGAGGCTTTGGCCTAATGCCCAATGCCTTTGGGGAGCTTACCTCGAGGGTCATCGATATCCAGTTGAATCACAGCCTGTATGGAGAGTGGTTGTTTTTACTTTGTAATTTTTGGTGGCAGAAGGTGTGCGATGCATTTCCCTGTACACACACATTCCAGTATCACTCAAAATGTGACTGAAAACAAAAGGTCTGATTTGGGGAATGCCTGCAACACTTATCACAGTTGCTAATTGACAGACGGTCAACAGGGGGTTCCATTCAGGTGAGTTGGGGGTCTACAAATATTTTTTTTCTTTCTGGTCAAGGGCAGTCCTGTTCACTTTCTAGATTCTGTCAAGATGTACCTGATTAGTTTACTTTGAGGTTTTTGTCTTCTGGCATAATGTTAACTGCCCTGAGCAGCATACTTTTTCTACGTTTTAGAAGAGAATTTATCTTCCATCAACTTTTAATCGCTCTAATGTCCATGGACTTGCCCCCCCTCCTCCCCATATGCTTTGGCAATGCTAAAATGCATTTGGTCCTGCCAATAAAGCTTATTTTGATTTTGATTTGATGAAGTAATTTTATTAACTCCATTCATAGACCACTTATAGATTTCTAAACAAATTCCACAGAATATGAGATGTGTGAGAGAAATCATGTAGGTATCCGAGGAAGTGAGGATAGAACAGGACAACTGCAAATCATAAGCTGATCTTAAAGGCTGGTTTGGGGAGTATGGTTAAAGAGACCATATCATGCTGTGTCTGGCAAGTTAATGATGGGATAGGTGGAGTGCGGTAACTGGAGCAGAGTGCTGACCAAAGGAGATCAGGTGGGAAGAGGCATCAAGGACTGATTGAACACTATTTCAGAGGCGAGAAAGTTTTGTCAGGTTGTTTTTCATACAGATGAGATAATGGTTACCCTCGTTACAACAGTATTAATTTGGATTGAAAATGAAACCACTAAAGTTTAACAAGACATCTACCAGGGACCCCTTACTATACTTATATTTGCATGTACAGTAGATGTTTGTTCTGCAATCAGTAAAGTGTGTTGGGGTTTGAAACTCATAAAATAGGTGTGGTGGGTGGTTGGTACTAGGGTTGATGAGGAAAGACTAGAAACAGAAATCTGGTTGGAGAGATAGAATAACATAACTTAGACACAAATACATGACAGGATAATTTACAGGTCTATCATTAAAGGGGAAACTCGGGAGAACAGAAATCTAGACAAAAGTCAAATTTGAACGTAAGATAAATGGGAGAATTTTCCTGGTTTGGCTATTTTGGCCTAGAATTTTCACTTCTCCAGGGTTTCACCTTTAGTAGACCTGATAGTGTGCAGATAGGGAGGACCGAAAGGCAGGGAGCATGGCTGCTGAATCCAGAATGGTACATTTATTGGTTTTGAACATTGCTAATAGAGCTAATAAAACATCACGTTTCATTAGCCCGTTTTCTTCGCCTATAAGGGTCACACATGTTTGCGTAGCAAGTGACAGAGATTAAGGTATCTTGAAGCTTTGTATCGAATACCGATTTAAAAGTGGAGCTCCAAAAATAATTGCTTTTACACTATGCTTCCCATATCTATTCTAGGTTTAACACTATTCTGGTTTTTACTTCATAGCTACAATATTGGCCCAGACATGCCCAGTGTGTTTTGTTTACCACATCCCTCAAAATCTCCCTATACTAAATCCACTAAACTGTGTTTCTATAAATTATGCCCTTCATTTGCAAACAATATATATCCAACCATAATCCCTTTTTTGCTAAACCAAGCCATCTGCAATCACGTTGCACTGCATGTGCTACATATGCAGCAGAATTAAACCGTCCACCCCAAATGTTTGTGTAGGAAAGCAATGTTGGAGCATACTTATATCTCAATATTCATTATGTGTATATGTGCGTCCCCCAAACCATAAATATGGTCCTGTTTCAAATAGCACTCTATACATTTCCATGTACACCATTCATATAGCTCTTTGCAAGTAGACCTATGTTCTAGCATGGGGCATTTCTGTTCATTTAGCAGCCTCAAATATTTCTATATAATTCTTCTGCATACAATCACCCAGGAATGGAATATCTACAAGGCCTAGCTCTGTGTCTCTCCTCACGTGCATATCTAGTCATATGTTCATTGTCTAAACAGTGTATGCAGTCGTATCCCTGATGCAGTCACTATTAAGCTGGTACAAGTGCATACACATTTGTGGCTTTCCTGTTGTGGTCATTTTCCTCTCTGACCATGGGCAGCCGCAGATAGAGCTGATGCTTGTCTCGCTGACTCCAGGCACCATGTCAGTGAAGTCTGCAGAGCACTCACTGGGAGCTGCAGCAGGATGGATCCTACGACTGTCTTCATCCTTTCTGACATCAGATTCTCACGGATTCTGAAATCTGTAAGAATCTGTAATGCTCGTGGTCCCATTCCAAATTAGGGATGTCCGACCTGGATACTGACTTATTGCTATTCTACAGCCTGGCATACAGGTCTGCATACAGCTATTATGTTTAGAGCATTTAGGTAAACTTGTCATGCCCAGTGCTGGCTTCAAGGGCCTGGAGCTGAGAATGTTGGGATCCTCCCAGCTACACTGTGCCTTTTCCCCATTTTTATGTCCCATTCTTCATCTGCTCCATCCCTTTTAATCTTATTAGTTGGTGGCATTGGTGCTGCAAAGTAAACATTTTTGGAACTATTTTGGGGCAAGGGTTGCAGCTCCAATAGCCAGCCTTGCTTGTCCTATCCCTAGTCTATATATTGCAAGCAGCCCTACATGTACATGAGTTCATCTGTGCCCATGTACTTGTATGCTGCATTCTTGTTATTTCCCTAGCTGGTATACATGTTACCCTTTATTTTGCTCATAAAACTACATTTGTCTCCTGTACGTTTCATAAAATCTTAAATCATTAGAAAATTTTTACGTACAAAGTGCTTATATCTTCCTTTATAACTGTGTGCTGATAACGGTAACTTTATTCTCAATGTTTGCACTGTATTATGTGCTTATCAGTGGCATCACTAGGGTTGGTGTCACCCGGTGCGGTAACTTATGGTGTCCCCCCCCGAGTTTTACGGTTTTTTTTTAACTACTCTTACTCATAAATCATTACTCCCATATAACACTGAATGCTCATACACACAGCGCACATTACTGTGAGGTTTATTGCTGTGGAGCTCTCTCATATGCTCACACAAATTTTTGCCAACTGCCAGCAAGTACGGTGCCTGTTCGAAGGCCGTGAAAGCACACATGGATATATATTGCCCCCAGCAGCTCACCCATGGATATATATTGCCCCAGCTCACATATGGATATATTGTGCCTCAGCTCACACATGGATATATTGCCCCCAGACCAGCTCACACATGGATATATTGCCCCCAGACCAGCTCACACATGGATATATTGCCCCCAGACCAGCTCACACATGGATATTGCCCCAGCTCTCATGGATATGCCCCCAGCAGCTCTCATGGATATGCCCCCAGCAGCTCTCATGGATATGCCCCCAGCAGCTCTCATGGATATTGCCCCAGCTCTCATGGATATGCCCCCAGCAGCTGTCATGGATATGCCCCCAGCAGCTCTCATGGATATGCCCCCAGCAGCTCTCATGGATATGCCCCCGCAGCTCTCATGGATATGCCCCAGCAGCTCTCATGGATATGCCCCAGCAGCTCTCATGGATATGCCCCAGCAGCTCTCATGGATATGCCCCAGCAGCTCTCATGGATATGCCCCAGCAGCTCTCATGGATATGCCCCAGCAGCTCTCATGGATATTGCCCCCAGCTCATGGATAATGCCCCAGCAGCTCTCATGGATATTGCCCCAGCAGTTCTCATGGATATTGCCCCCAGCTCATGGCTATGCCCCAGCAGCTTTCATGGCTATGCCCCAGCAGCTCTCATGGATATGCCCCAGCAGCTCTCATGGATATTGCCCCCAGCTCATGAATATTGCCCCCAGCTCATGGATATTACCCCCAGCTCATGGATAATACCCCCAGCTCATGGATAATACCCCCAGCTCCTCTCATGGATATGCCCCAGGAGTTCTCATGGATATGCCCCAGGAGCTCTCATGGATATGCCCCAGGAGCTCTCATGGATATGCCCCAGGAGCTCTCATGGATATGCCCCAGGAGCTCTCATGGATAATGCCCCAGGAGCTCTCATGGATAATGCCCCAGCAGCTCTCATGGATATGCCCCCAGGCCCCAGCTCACCTCCTGCCGCCGCGTGTTCGGCTCCCTCTGAGCATCCGGCGGCTTGGAGCTTGGGCGCTCGCCTGGGGGAGCAACGTGACCAGCAGCGATCTCGCGAGAACTCGGCTGGTGACGTGGCTCCCCCAGGCGAGCGCCCAAGCTCCATAGGTTCGGACGCTCGCAGGGAGCCGAACACTGCGTCGCAGGGAGAGACACCTGCCCTTAGGGTGACGTGTCACCCTAAGGGCGGGTGTCACCTGGTGCAGGCCGCACCCCCCACCCCCACCTTGTGACGCCAGTGGTGCTTATAAACCTGTCACTGTTCACAATTACCACCTGCTTGATATGTTTTATAATTTTTACCGTGGCAGCTTTACACATAAATACACCTGCGCTCTCCCACCATTTATTGCATGTCACACTGTATTTACTCCATACAGCCATATCACTGTGTTTGACATACAAATTACTTGTGACTAGTGGCAATGTGATTGCATTATAGAGGAACACAAAGCCCCGGTGATTATACCACGGTCGGACCCTGCCATATAGCTATGCTGGTTATGCTGCTCATGCTGATGAGTGATATCATTCCTGGCTGCAACTCTCACTGCTATTCACCTCCATGCATTGTTTGCTGTTCTTCATTTCTGCACTGGTTATTTAATCCCAATCCTGCACTGTTGTCTATGTTTAGCAGGCCCCCAGATAGGGAGGCAGCAGTAACTCTGTACTGAATAATATTCTGTATGTGAACCGATAACAAGGTGTAGAGCATTCTATCCTGCAGCCCTAATATTGTAACCTGATTTATGTATTTCAAATACAGGCTAGTATGCACATACTAACCCTCAACACAGTCTGAGCAGTGTTTTATCAATGTACACCCTATACCTCGGAGCCTGATCATGACAGCCCTCCTGAGCTCCATAAGCAATACTATACATGTACCTGTGCAAACCATGTTCTTCTTTTTTTCTCACTCTTGTATTGCCCTATCATGACAATGTCTATCCAATAGTCATATTTTTGAACCCCTATTGCTGTTCTTATATTGCATACGTGATGCATACTGCACGTTCCTGCTGGGCATGTGAAATCATACATTGAGCTTTTTTTTTTTGTGCAGCCCTGTCATTGGATGCCAGTTCTAACTCTATAAAAGCAGTCCTAATGTAATATATTCCAATATATTCTAGCTATATCAATAAGCCCATATTCCCAGATTTTTCCTATAGCTATTTTGTGCGCTTCCTAGATGTGTCCAAATGCTCTTTAATTACAGATGCACTTTGTACACAGTGTATTATGTACAGGCCTTTTATCTTTCTATAGCCAATATCTGCCCTGCTTTTCCTGCATATTACTATATACACATACTGCCCAAATAGTCTATTTTTTCTACAGCTACAATGATCCTTTTATCCATGCAAGGTTATACATACACTGTGCCACAACTGGTGTTTTTCATTAGGGTCTATTCACAAAGCACCTTTTGTTGCTTTGATTTTTGCTGCACTTCCGAAAATAAGGTGAATTCACTATTTAGTGAATGGCCACCGTATTTTGCTGAAATTGGAGTCGCCGTAGCAGTTTGCAGATGCCGGTGAAAACTGTCAAACTGTGCCTATAACTGAACTGGCATAGGCAAATTCCACTGAACTGAAAATAAAACTGGAACCCTCCTATTCTCTTAATAAATTTTTATTGGTATAAACACTTATTAAAATGTGTGTAATAAAAAAGGTCCTATAAAAAATAGGTCTGTTACAGAATACAAAAAAAGGTTTTTTCGTTGAATCCTATGGGATTCGCCTTTTTAAACCTGTCGAGCTGAAACCTCAAATATCAGGGCTTTTCCTCAGAATTTCAGTGCAGTTCGGCGTTCTGTGAATAGAAGGCGCGGTAGTCTTCTATGGGGCAATCTCGGTGGCGACCTGCGGCATTTTGCACCATAGTTTGCTGTCAATTCCCCTGTATTTGACGAATTGACAGCTTGGTGAATGGATGAATTGCCCCGAAATTGCATTGAACTGTGAAATTGACCATTCGGTGCAATTTGGTGGCAAATTAGTGAATAACCCTTTTAGTGTATCATCTTATAGGATATTCAGTCATGTCTGTCTTGAATATGTCTTGATAAAGATTGGGTGTGAAATGGTATAGCTTCAACAGTAATGTTTCCTATATCAAATTATTTAATGTCTTCATATTACGCTACACCTAGGGCGTGCTATGTTTCTATTACACTGCTTATCCTCTATGTGGATACAGTGTGGAAAAAATACATTTGTAATGCAGCCCCCTGTACTGCTTGCTGTATGTCATCTTCCAGCTACACCTTGCAGTTGTTACATTAGGGGAGAGCTGGGAGGCACATACAGAAAAATAGTCCTTTTGCCTCAAATTCGATTGATTAAATCCCATCCTATGCTTTTATCATTTTAAATGCAATATTCACAAGTAACGCTGTAAAAACAATCAGGACGCAATAATACTATGTAATTTAACGTAAGAATATTTAGTTGATACTATTCACAAATTAACCCCATGATAGCCTCTCTCCTGCAGTGCTCTGTGTATAGACAGCCCAGTACACTTCTCATTGTGTTCAGTCAGCAGCAGAATGGAGCCTGGGAGGCTGTGACCAAAACCTCTGTATGTTGGTAGTTTTTGTTTGCCTTTTTTTCTGCATCCATTTCCTACCTTGTACTACCTGTGGCTTTCTAACTGAATATCTGTCTTGCTCTTCAGATATTTGTATGGTATTGTATAATTCAATGATTTAATCTGCATTTCTAATTACAATTAATTTAAAATAATGCCACACATCCTATTCATGAAGACCTATCTATTTTTCATTGTCTTCTCACAAGGAAGGTATATTCCAATTGCACACAGCTGCTAGACATAAATAAGCGGTCTCTAACTTGATCTCTGAATTTTTAAGAGTGAGGAATAAACCAGGACAACAATGTAGTCTGCGTCTCCCATCTATATACATCCTGCTCACATGCCCACGTATTCATACAACAAACCAGATTGAAAGTAGACACACAGCTTGGTCTTAACTTTCCAAGCAGCCAACATGGCTCAACCTCCACGTCTGGTCTAAATCTAACCAACACTCTGTTAAACCGGCTGGGTGGAGTAGAGGTAACATCACTGCTCTGTAACTGTGGAGACATGGGTTTGATCCCTGCAAGAGCACCTCTCCAGCAAGTGTCCTTGGGCAAGACACCTAACGGTACATACTCGCCACCCAGGACATACTTGAAAACGAGAGAAATCTCAATGTATCCTTCCTGGTAAAATCCTTTCAAAAAAAAAAACCTGCCAGCAATATTAAAGTCTATGGAGTTGGTATGTTTGCCAGAGATCTGGTTAGGTTTACTCCAGGCTTGGATGATGGCCCATGTCTGCTAGGGAAGGAAAGATGCAAAAACATTGGCACTCTTGCTAACTGATCAGAAACAAGTGGAAAGTCTTCTGAACTCCACTGGAAACTGCAGTTTTCGGGTAATCCACATGCATAAGCTGCACTGAATTGTCTCATTCCTATGGGCTCAAGTTTGCTTCATGCATCTTAAGAGAGACAACACTTTAACTCCAGAATTGACAATGCGATTCTTCTTACCTCATGTTCCATAGCCATAGGTCCATGACTGGTCCATATTCTCACTTTGTTTCATACATCAGGTTGTTTGTATTAGCTTTATCGCTTTTTCTGCTAAAATAAATATCCAAATTTATAAATGTGATAACACCGAGTGATGAATGGAGCATGATTTTAGTTTACATGTATATAGTTGTCTTCCTGTCATCAAGGTCTTTTACTGCATGTTTTTCCTTCTGTTATTTTGTGATGAATGAGAAATAAAGAAAAAGCGCATAGTAGAAGAAAAAGGAACATTATACATACAAACTCACTGTTCCAGTAACTGAAGGTCAGACGTGTTCCAGTACGGCCAGTGCTCTCCAATACACACTTTGACAAATAACTAAAGTGCTTAGTATTTGCATGTTGAGTAAACATGGTCAGAAATAGCATTTCCTGTGTTGTTGGTTTTTCTGGTGTTAAGACCCTAGAGATATTCTTCTTTATGGTTTTACACTTTCTTGCAATATTAATATTAGAACTTGTAATTACGTTTCTGAAATAACTGGGAGGGACAGAATGAAAGGTGTGTCATTTTTTGTTTGTTCCTTTTTCATAATACAAATAAGATATTGCCATTGTTAGAAATAAATGCAATCAATCACCACTTTGGAGACAACAATTCAATGTAATATTATATACCACATTTACCTTTTAATCCTTTGAGTGTCAGTAGGTTTATATTTTGTAGGGTTGCACCGATACCACTTTAAGTACGAGTACCGATACTTCGGCACAAGTACTCACTGATACCAATTACCGATACTTTTTCTTAAAGGGACAAGACACATTTTTTCTAAAGCAATGCAAAATAATGATTTTAGGTCAATTTCTTAATATTATGAAGAACTGTAACTCAAAAGACATGTCTGTCCAAAAATAAGTTTACTTTGCTTAAAGTGATTGTCACAAAGTTGTATTACTGAAATTTCTCATAACGTTTGGTAATTAAATATAACAAAAACAATAATTACAAAAGGTGCAATACAGCAATATATCACAGTATAACAGTGCACTCACTGTGTACTCATAGGGAGCAACAGTATGGGCTAGATTACAGTTCTTTGTTAAGCATTAACGATGCTCTCATTACATATCCAACCCCATTAAAGTCTATGGAGTGAGAAATGTGAAGAGAGCATTGGTAAAGTTTATCAATCAAGTGTAATCTAGTCCTATAATTAATTATAGGAGTGAATTCAATTAACCTCTATAATTTTTCTAAAGCCAGTGGCAAGTTTTTTTAATGAACAGAAGCATCTCTGCATGGTCAGCTAGAAGTCGGTTTCTGCTAGCAGTAAGGATATTTGAGGCAGAGATCAGAATCGTTCACTTTCCACGCTGCTGCATGGCGCTGAAAGATAGATTTGAGCGAGAGCTGAAAATCTAAGTTTATTAACCGCCCAGTACTGGAGGGGTCTATCTGACAGAGGAACAGTGATCTCTCCCAGGTATGTGTCCAGCTGTATGTTGGCAGCTGTTGGAGCATTGGTTCCAGAAGTCGATGGAAAGTCACCAGCAATTTTTTCAAACACACTGTCAAGACTTGTACTTGGCTGGTCACTGCGAAGTCTTTTGGCAGATGGTTGTCCATGCATCAAAGAGGTCGGGGTTTCCTCAGCGTTTTTCTGTAGTTCGAGCATTAACATTGCTTTCATATGCCTGGCATTCTCTGCATTAGAAAATAATCGTTCCTTATACCTAGAAAGAACAAAGCAAAACAACATTGATGAAATGAAATATAATTAAGCATACAGTTCTTCCTGCGCATTAAGAAAAATCTAAAAATCAGAGCACTTTTAAATAAAAACAATTTAAAGTTAAAAAACGATAACCACTCACGAACATTTTAGCTTTTCTATTTCATTATGGGAAAATTAAAGATTATGTTATTGTATGAATTTAATAGCTAAAAATTAAACATTACCTTGGATCAAGTAAAGTTGCTATGCCATAAAGAGGGTTTTGCTCTGTGTCAGTGAAGCGCAAATCGGCAAGTAAAGTGTTCCTCATTGTTTTGATACCTTGGTCCTCCCCAGCCATGTCCGATAGAACAGTCTATACCACAGATGGAATAGCTTCTGAGGCAAAAGCATCAGATGAACACATTTGACGTGTCAACTCTTCAAAGGGAGCCAAGATGTTCTGCACCTTCTCCATTAAATTGCACTGGTTTGCGGTAATAGTAACAGGGAGCTCATATTCTGATGCATAGACCCCAAAGGCCTGTTTCTGCTCAGAGACTCCAACATGTAGAATGTGCTATTCCAACAAGTTGGCACGTCTTTACTTTGAAAAAAGTTTTAAAAAAAAGGACCATCGGTAGAGGACCTCTGTACAGAATGATTAAAGGGAATCCACAAGGTAGAGGAAGGGAGTATATTTAAAAGGAAACAAAGTAGCAAACCAAGAGGACATAGTCTTAGATTAGAGGGGCAAAGGTTTAAAAGTAACATCAGGAAGCATTATTTTACTGAGAGGGTGGTGGATACATGGAACAGCCTTGCAGTTGAAGTGGTAGAGGCCAAAACAGTAATTGAATTTAAGCAGGCATGGGGTAGGCATAAGGCTATCCTAAACAAAAGATAAATCCAGGTAAAGTATCCATGTAATTGGGCAGACTAGATGGGCCGAAAGGTTCTTATCTGCCGACATTTTTCTATGTTTCTATTACTCCTAGTCTGCATGTAACAGCTGGTTAATAACATATGTTTTATATATTTTAAAATAAATTATGAATTGGATATATTAGAGGAGGCATGTTTTATCCTGTGGAATCCTAACTCTAGTACTGTACCATGGTATATTACCCAGTGATGCAGTGCATTTATAATAAATTTTATACTGTAATTTATATGGGCTAATATAGAATTCCTCTAATCCAGGTTTTAACACAGAGTTTGTGTTAAAACCTGAATTAGATGAATTTTATTTTAGCCCATAATCCATATAATTAAATTTATAAAATTTATTATAAATGCGCTGCATCACTGGGTAATATACCATGGTAGAGTACTAGAGTTAGGATTCCACAGGCTGGAGACCACAGGATAAAACATGCCTCCTCTAATATATATAATTCATAATTTATTTTAAAATGCGCCGCCATGCGGTGATCCTCACCTCAACTGTCTTCTCCGTCTTCATTGATCGACGTCACAGCCTGAGCCGAGTCATTCATCCATTCAGGCCTCTTCTACTGCTGATTGGCCGAATGGATGATTGAAAGGCTAATTCACCAGTCAGAAAGGACGGAGCAGAAGGGGCTGAGTTGTATCACTGTTCGGCCGTGGGGAGAGAGTTAGCGCCGCGGCCATGTTTCTTCGCTATGGAGGTCAGTGGCGGTGGCGTCTCCATGGCGGTTTCATGCGGCAAAGGTACTCGGGCTAGGCATCGGAGCATTTGGGCGAGTACGTGTACTCGCCCAAATACTCGGTATCGGCACCAATATTGATACTAGTATCCGTATCGGTGCATCCCTAATATTTTGTTCACATTGGAGGTCAGGCCTCATTCCACTATGCTTTATTTCACATTTAAATTTTATAGGGACACTACAGGAGGAAGCAGACATAGTGCTTAGACATTATCCCTCCTAATCCCCTCCTGTTTTAATCCTATAGATTGCAAACGCTCCCCTGAATCCAGCTCAGATCTACCTCTGATCTCTGCTGGTTATGACTTGCTTCCAGCTCAGCACTGCATGGGGATGGGCACTCCAGTGGTTCTCAATGCAGGAAGGCTTGGATACCATTTTCTAAACTTCATTCCCTAAGGTTTGCAAGCCCTGAAACCTGAGCTGAGGGCTCCCTGAGCTGAAGTTCTGGGCAGGGCTAGGCCACTGCATTTGGATGTCTGAATTAACCGTCTGAGACCCATTCAGAGGGGTCTCATGGAACTCAGCACTGCGATCACTCCGATAAGGTGGTCACACTGTGTAGTAGCGTGTCCATTTACTGTCATACGTTTGCAGATAGTTCATCTGCCATCTGTAGTTGATATGAAACAAAATGATTAAAACAATTCATGAGAATGATGAGGCAGAGATAATCAGTGTGAACCCATGGAACAAGTATTGGTGCAAACAGCAAATAAATGTGTCAGGACCTACTGTGGAGGGTAGGGGTCTCGAGCCCAGTATGCGGTTACAGAAGCAGAGTGAGGCAGGTGGATATGGTTGCAACAGAAAAGGTTTATTAAAGGAGGAAACAGAAATAATCCAGGAAGGGGACACTGGATAAATCCTAAACAGGTATAGGGACAGACTGGTAAATATACTAAATACAGAGGACAGGATACACTGAAAAACACAAGAAGGGTGGACAGGACAGATACTGGACTGGACATTGAATACAAAAACACAAGGAGATACAGAGGAACTAGAGAACACACTTACTAGACAAAGAGGGTGGAGGACCAGGAGACACAGAGGGCAATGCAAGAGAGTGGTCAGATAAAGCATGGGTCGGTGGCAGGCAGAGGTTGGTCAAAGTCTAGATCGGAGGTCATACATGGTTTGTCAATTAGCGGATCTGAAGCAGTGATGGGAGTTGCAGATGGAGTTCAGCAATGAGGGGTTTTCCACAGGATACAGCAGAACTTCTAATGAAGATACAGAAGCACTGAGCTAAGCGTTGGACCTGGTTATATAGCAGCCCAGGCTCAGCCCACACCTGAGGCTGGAAAGGTGAGGGAAGACCAGGTCTGGATTCCTAAGTCCTTGGATACTAGACCAGGCAGTGGTAAAACCTGGTCTGGAGCTTCACTTGGTCTTTTTATTGTGCCGTCGGCGAGAAGCCTGACACATTAAGGACACACTCCGGGTGGCCAAACCGGTCTCAAAGGTTTCCAGATCTTCCTGTCGCACAACAGTCCCGTTTGAGGTGTAGACCAATCCTGGTGACAAGGGCTCAGCAGTCACTGTGCCACTGTATAACATCCCCTGTACGGTTGGCACTTTGGTCCTTGGTACTGGTTCACGCTCAGTCTCGGTATCTGATGGTGAACAACTGAGAGACACAGTTCGAGTTGGGTAGGAATTCATGTCACCAGATGGCTCGGATGTGATGGTACCCAGGTAAGCAGGTCTTTGACCAGGTTGTCCTTTGCTACGCCGTGTGGTCTGTGGCGGACTCTCAACTTCAGAATCAGCCGTATCCCAGTCAACTTCATACCAGGCAATGGTAGGCAGGAATTCTTCGTCAGGTTTGACAAGGGTTTTCTTAGTTGAAGACAAAGGAGTAGGTACACCACTATTCTGTGCAATTGATTGCAGTAATGCCTGGTCACGCAGGAGTCCTTCCATGGCTTTGGTAAGTGTGCCAACTTGGCACTGAAGGGTGGCAATGGTTTGAGCAGCCAGTGATGAGCTCACAGGCAGGAGAGAACCATGATCAGTTTTCACTGAGGCGTCTGTGGTCAGCGGTGTGCCAGTTCGGGAAGTAGGAAACTCAAGGTCTCCTTGCTCTGCCCCCGGGGTTTCTGTGGGGGGAGGGGGAGCCGGGTCATAAGTGTCCTGGTCAGCAGTGACACTAAGTCCCGGATAACTCTGGGGACTACGGTTGGCACAATCAGCGGAGAAGTTTGGCACTGGTTCCACGGTAGTGGTGCAGATGGACATGATATCCATGGGCTCTGCGGTGATGACTGGTCCTGTATCTCCAGGGTGGATGGGTTCTATTTCCATGCGTTCAGAAAGTTCATAGCCAGACCCAGACACTTGGGGTTCAACATGAGAAGGTGCTGCTGCCAGTATTGGTGGGGGTACCAGTGCAGATTGCGGCATAGTAGCAGATGGGATTAAGGACTGGGGTGCAGGAGCAGGCTTGATAAGGGGAGCAGACCTTTATCCTGGAGCAGGTTTTTTTGGGGGTCTTGTTGGACAGACGGGTAAAAAATGTCTAGATTGCTTACAGATGCAGAGGTGTGCAGCAAATCTTCGGTTACGCTACTCTGCGGATAAAGGACTGTGCATTCTTTGTCCTGCTGGAAAGCACAGATTAGTGGAAGGGCTCCCAACTCTCAGTAACATGCTGCTTATTAGGTCTGCCAGGTGCATGAGGACTTCGTGAATAGCTTTTTGTATTAACTCTTTGATTGCTTGAGTAACCACAGGTTTGTGGTGTACTGGCTTCTGCATTCTGTCAGGACCCACTGTGGAGGGTGGGGGTCTCGAGCCCAGTATGCGGTTACACAAGCGTAGTAAGGCAGGTGGATATGGTTTCAACAGAAAAGGTTTATTAAATGAGGAAACAGAAATAAACCAGGAAGGGGACACTGGATAAATCATAAACAAGCATAGGAACTGACTTGTAAATATACTAAATACAGAGGACAGGGTACACTGAAAAACACAAGAAGGGTGGACAGGACAGTTACTGGACTGGACATTGAATACAATAACACAAGGAGATACAGAGGAACTAGAGAACACTCTTACTAGACAAAGAGGGTGGAGGACCAGGAGACACAGAAGGTAATGCAGGAGAGTGGTCAGATAAAGCATGGGTCGCTGGCAGAGGTTGGTCAAAGTCCAGATCAGAGGTCATACACTGTTTGTCAATTAGCGGATCTGAAGCAGTGATGGGAGTTGAAGATAGAGTCCAGCAATGAGGGATTTCCACAATACACAGCAATGAGGGGTTCCACAGGATACAGCAGGACTTCCAATGAAGATGCAGAAGCCCTGAGCTAAACGTTGGACCTGGTTATATAGCAGCCCAGGCTCAGCCCACACCTGAGGCTGGAAAGGTGAGGGAAGACCAGGTCTGGATTCCAAAGTCCTTGGATACTAGACCAGGCAGTGGTAAAACCTGGTCTGGAGCTTCACTTGATCTTTTTCTTGCGCCATCGGCGAGAAGCTTGACAAAATGCAAACAATTGACTTTCAGCTTACTATTGGAATTATCACTAGCATTTTGGCATGCAGAAAAGCGAAGCCTCATTTCAATAGAATACCTCCATTTTCATGCTCGGGCCTAAACTAGGCCCAAAAAAATAAAGCGAAGGCATTTAAGACTGCACAGCCCTCTTGTTATTTTTGTTCAAACAACAACAAACGACAATTGTACTGGATTCACTTTATTTATTCCGGATGGTTTGGCCACTATAGTTTATTAGTTTATTATTTTTTTTAAATATGTAAGTGAAATACAAACAATATATAAAATGCTGCATCTTTAAACCTATAACAAACAGCATTTATTCATAAATATTTTTGACATTTCATATTCAAAGTGACCTGACAAAAATGACTGCACTATGGATTCAGCAGGTTTTGTAGACTGGTGAGGCCAAAGCCTCTGGATCGGGACGCCAGCTGAAGAACTCCGGTAACTGTTGATTGAGCCTGGAAATGAAGAGATCCACCTGAAGAGGACCCCACAACGCGGCAATGTCTTCAAAGACACAGGGAAGCAGACACCATTCCCCGCTGTCCTCTAGATGGCGCGAATTCCAATACGCCACACAGTTGGTCAGTCTCGGCATAAACTCTGCCACCACAAAGATGTCCCTCCGGAGGCAGAACTCCCAGAGGTCGCATGCCTCGACCGACAGGTCCCGAGAACGAGGGCCCCCCAGGGCGTTGATGTAGCGTACTCAGGTACGATCAGAGTCTCACTGAGGGTATGGATGCCTTCCATCTTGAAGTGGTTGTATTCCACTTCCACATTGAGATCCTTCAAATTTATTACAGGCCTCATCTCCCCCTTTTTTGGGCACCAAAAACAGGTTGCTGACAAAGTGAGGCGTGTGGTGGTCCACCTCCTCTATAGCCCCTTTTAGAAGCCGGGCCTGAATCTCTGCATACCTCAGAGGCCGTGGGGGACACGATTGGACGGGCAGGAGATCGTTGAAAACGATGGCGACACCTGTAACCGCCCCCAAGGGTCCAGGGTGACCCATTCCCAAGCGTGGGCGAAGGCCCCTATGCGACCCCCAACTGCCACATGTAAGTCCTCAGGATCTGGAGCGGGCAGTGTAATCGGGAGGACCAACTGGCTGTGAGAACGTGGAGGAATTGAAGGAGCCTCGGTCAGTGCCGGAAGCACCTCTCCGGCCAGCAGAGCGGCCCCTTCCTCTGCCAGCTTTCCCAAAAACATGGTTTGGGGCGAAAACTTTGATATTGGCCTCCACTTTATCCAAACGTGTGAGTGTGCCAGAATAGGAGCCTAAACCTCTTGTGGCACGTTCCCCAAACAAAAGACCTTCTGCTTTGGGACCCAGGTCTTTGACCGCCTGTGAGGTGAGGTGTGGGTCCATGCGCAGCAGCATGGATTTGCGTCGTTCAGCCGCGATGGCGGCATTAGCCCCCCCCCCAGGAGGCATAGAGATCTTTGGAGCCATCCCGAGATTTCTGCAGGATCGAGTGGAGAGTCATTCAGACTCGCCTCCTCAACTAGATCTAGGAGGTAGACTAGAGGGGCCAATACATCCAGGACTCTATCCTCACAGAGGCGTAAGGCATTTTCTATGCCATGTTTACCGGACCAGCCCTTGGGTGCGAGGAACTCAGCAAAGTCCGTGTCTACAACCGGTGTAAGGCATTTCTTTCCTGCCGTAGTGGGGTGAGGGCACTTGGCTCTAAAATTGGACCTGGTAGCATGGTCCATTGGGAGCCTCATATTTGAATCCACCCACATCTCCACATGGGGCAGGGGCGTCCAAGCTGAGGACCTGGGATGGAGGACCTCTGAGGCATGAAACATGGGCTGGCCTTGTGGATCACACATCACGTCCTTTTTGGATAACAGAGGTGGTGGTGGTGTATTCTGCTCCCCATCGACCATAAGGTCAGCGTCTAATGGAGCGTGTATTTCCAACCCCTCATCCTCCCCGGACTCGGGGTCTTCCCCATCAGAGTCTGTATAGTCAGGGAGTCGGTCCACACCCGTGGGTTTGGACCTTTTCTCTGCAACCGCCATTGTCGCCCCGCGGGCTGGGGCTCTCTTGCGCGAGGCAGCCTCGCTCATCTTAGCAATTTTTTGGGGGTTGCTAGCCCCTCGAGGAGCGTTCGTAATGTGCTTAGTCTTAGCACTGCTCTTAGACCCTGACGGTCTTGCATCACTGGGTATTGCAGAAGCACGTACAAAATTGGGAGGCTGGGATTGTGGGACAGCCAGTCTAGGCTTGGAATTTACAGAGGCCACAGCATCAGCAGCATTGAGGATTTAAACGCCTCTGACAGGGTGGAAACCGCTGCTGACAGCGTGGAGGCAATGGAGGACTGGAGGTTCGCCTCCATGGTAGCAAAATGTGCCGCCATTTTGGACAGGCGTTTGGGAGGGGGTGATCACCTCCATCGAAACAGGGCCAGTACCCTGGTGGGAACTAGTGGCAGAATCCAACTCAGCAGCCGATGAGTTAGGGCTGCGGTTGGGGGATTTGAGCAGGGCACATGGTGAAGCTGGAGCCAGAACCTGCATAAACCCCGGAGCGAGCGCTGGAAACAGGCGCGAACGGCTGAAAATCAAAATGGCGGTGTAAGATTCCGTGAGATCTCACCGCCCAAACACGTGGATGCGGAAGCAAGGTGAGCCGCGCGCCGAGTGTAACTGTGGCGATTGCGGCCCGGAATGCCGCGCTACAGCAAACAGGAAAAAACAGCAGTAATGAATTGGAGGTGAAACTGACGCTGCCGAGCCGGGAAAACCAGCTGGGGGCATTCCGATCACGAGGGAACCCGACACCCGCGGTTCTTGCCGGAGTAAGTCCGGACCCAGAACCAGCTCACAAGAAAACAGTAAATAACCATAAACAATACAGATTTAAAACAGCAAATGCACTGGAAATCTGGGAAAGAAATCCAGCGTAATAGAGAGTACTTGCCTGATGCGGGAGCAGCAAAGAAAGAGGATTTTGCACTGCGCTCCTGCACTGGACCTATATGGACTTGGGGGAGGGGCTAACGGACTGGGGATAGATCCCCCTGTTGGGAATGGTTACTAAAGTTTTTTTCTTATCAACTTGTGATAAGCCTTAAAATGCATTTTGTGACCACATATTCTTTTTTCTTTCTCCAGGATGATTTCTTGTGTCCCCCGCTTCAGTGGGTGCTCCATATGACTATCGCCTTTGGCCTCCGGGCCGTATTGTATAAATATATGCTTTGCATTATATCCTCTGCTACACATAGCCTGGATTATTAATATAGATGTACATGGAGTATATAAAATAAGCGTAATGCTGACTGTTGTACTATTTATACATTCATAGAATTGTTACATGTATTTTATGTGAAGTACCCCTCCTCACTGTTATTTCATTCATGTTTTGATCCTGCCACTGTGTATATACGTATGTCAATGGGAGTGTTGCGACTAAGGGTCTAATTGTTTAATTACGTAATTGCTTAAGTGGTTTATCGATGGTTAATATATAGTGGTGGACCAGTCTTTTAACATCTGTATGATTAAGGCCACCAGGCTGAAACATCACTGATTTAGTGGGGTTGCTTCTCCCTTTGCATAAACTTTTTCCAGCACTACTTCCCACTTGAGGTCCGGCTCCTGCTTTTTAATGATTTCTGTCTGTGGGATTACGGCACCCCTTTGAGCAGTGACTTTGTGGTGTAATAAGGGCACAGGCTTCCATTTGATGTAGGCCGAGGCACTTCTGTTTTATTTTCCGACTTAGGTCTCCATATCCCAGCCAGTCTGAGAGAGCACTCCGCCGCCCCCCCCCCTTCCAGCTTATTAGATAGCTGGGCTAATAAGCAACTGCATTTGTTGTGCAGCTTGTGCAACCAGGGGCGGATCCAGACACAGAATTCGGGGAGAGCACTCTAGCAGTTTTGGCTAAGCTGCCTGGGGACACAATGATCCGGAGCGGAGTGTCTGCAGGGGCTGCCTGTTACGGTTAGCCCCTGCTTGGGCCATCGTGGTGGTTAGGACCAAGGAGTGAAGCCCTTAAGGCAGGTGAGTTACTGACTGGACACAAGGACAGACTGATTGCTCTAAAACCAAAGGAGCATCAAAAAATAGAACTGATATGCCACTAAGCTCCGAAGGTTTCAAGACCGACAGACCACTTAGGACACGCTCAGAAACACAAAGACACGCCTGACAATCTGTGAATTGAGTAGGGTGCAGGGCAGTCAACAAAACAGACAGCAACACAATGATATACCTGACAATCCGTGAATTGAGCAGGCTGCAGGACAGTAAACAAAACAGACTATACTAAAGGGGTCCTTATAAGCGGCCTCTGAAAAATATACTAAACTAAAGACCGACAAGGTACATAAGACATGAAACATACAAGAATCGTCATACAGGCGGAGGTTGGCAACAGATCAGAATATACAGTACCAGGAGTGGGCAGAAGGGATAGTCAGGAATAAAGCCGAGGTCAGAACCAGAAAATACTTGGACATGAATGCTTTGCAGCAACACAGGGGACACGAACCAGACAGAAGCACCATGAAACTCCACAAACCGTCAATGAGGCTCTGTGCTGCTGGGATATTTATAGGGAGTGGGTCTGTGTGATTGGGCCATGTGACCCCAGACCAGGAGAGCACCACAGAGCCCCAGAACAGCCCGAACAGCACGGCCAAAACACACTACAGGGGAAAAGCAGACATGAAGGCCCTTCACCACCAGGGGCACAGCCAAAACCAGGGAAAACGTAACACTGCCATGCTGCAACCAGGGGCTCTGACACCGTGTTTGTACACAACTAGGCAAGCGTATATGCTGGCACCAGGGGCGGACTGACAAGTAATGGGGCCCCCAGGCAATTGGAGATCTAGGGGCCCCTTGTGCCATACCCACAGCAGGCCATAGCCCTACAAAACCTCACCCATACAACGCACAGCCCACATGCACATTTTTGTGTTAAAGAATTTTTTTCACACAATTTTCAAACTCCTATTGAGAAAAGAAAATCCACTCAGGCCCTTCAGCAAATTAGGGGAATCCATAGTGCCCCCTCCAGACTCAGACTGCCACTGTCTGCTAATAAAACTCACAGTAATGTGCGGTGTGTATGAGTGTATCACAGAGCTGCACAGCAATAAAACTGTTATGGAAATGGGCAGTGCGTACGTATAAGCAAACACAGAATCCAAAGCAGTAAACTTTCACAGTAATAGGCAGTGCATATGAGTATACAAAGGAGCCACAGCAATATAACTCAGTCTTGGTTGGGGAGTGTCATTCTTACTTTGTGCAGGCAGCAGATAATGTGGCGATTGTAGGAGCAATACCAGCCTTTTGGGTGCAGAGCAAGGGGGCAACGCCGGACTGCGACAAGGACATAGGTGCAGAATTTTACGCACAACAGCCTGTTTAAAGACAAATACATGCATTTACACACACTGCCATATATTCATATACATAATCCTATATCCCCTACACCCTGGGGTATGTAGCAATAAAACTCAGTAATCTGTGCTGTGTATGAGTGTATCCTAGAATCCACTGCAATAAAACTCCCAGCAATGTGTGGTGTGCATGAGCGTATCAGAATCCACAGCAATAAAACTCCCAGCATTGCTCTCACAGAACACAGGTAGAGCGCTGAAGTCACTGTACAACACTTTATATATGACAGGTTAAAGGGTGAGCACTCAAAGGTTTACAGCTGACACTCGGTCACTCGCTGCTGTACAGGGATAAGATTCAGGAGTATAATTGCTGAAAATACCTGTATAGTACAGATACAAGGTGTTACTGTAATTTCAATGCCTCACATACAGATGTCTAAATTGGGAGTTTATTTTCCTCCATATATGTTGATGAAAATCCAAGGGCACATCAGAGCTGTTTCTGAAAGTGTATAGATATGCACGGTTTTGTGGACATGACTGGTTCAATTTAATATCTCTGGCAAAAATGGTGCAGATGTTTTCCATTTTGTCCCAGTGGCTTTAACAAGGGAATCCAGAATATAATGTACAAGATTATCAATGTTTACCCAGAATACCCTGAGAAATTAAATGTGCTAGGATTAGGGTGATATAAGCAGGTGTGTATTCTTGCATAGGAAATAAATGGCTGGAGGGGGCATTGTTTTGTTGAGTGAAAGGGTTATGGTAGAAACCCCTCCCCCCTCTTCCTAAAAAAATGTCATGCTCTTTTTTTTTTCCTCATCTATTTTGACACATCTGGTTTGTTGGAAAGTGGGCTGCTCATGGGCTCGCCCAGTGGAACTACAATACAATATTCTGCATAAGAGGAAGCACTCTCTCATACTGAGTTCCTGGATCACATTGTTTAATGTCTGTAGCTCTCACCTGTTTTTGTAGGAGTACATTCAGTTTCTATCCACACACACACACACACACACACAGTGCTGTCCAGATGAATCACACACAGAGGAAGGGTAGCTTCCTGTGCTCTGCTAGATGATTGCTGGGAATGTTCACTGGGTCAGTGTCGGTGTCTAAAGCTTCACTTGTCAGGAAGTACCAAGGCAGTGGCTGGCCATACGGGCAAGTTGGCAGCTTGGACTGCAGACTGAGAAGAGGGGGGACTGCTATGTATGTGAGCAGGGTGCTTACATAAACTGTGAGGAAGCTGTATTTAATTGGAAGTAAGTGGTGGAGAGAGTGAGGGAAAGGGTCTGTGCTCATGGAGATGCTGCCAGTGCTCACTATCCTGTTATGCTGGACTCTGTGCTGTCTCTGCTTGGAGGTTTTCAGCTGTCCTGTTTACATGTTTTGGACTGTTGAGGAATATTTTAATCTTTGTATATTCATAATCTTATATCAAATAGATTTTCTGATAGACTCTTTTTACCTTGAAGTCTCTTGAGTCAGAATGGGAACCAGATGTTGAGCGTAATGGCCTGCATCAATTCTTGAAAGATCATTAATCTAAACGTCCAGCTTTCATTAAGGCAGGAGTCTTCAAGTCTACCACTTGTGACCTTCTGACCCAAAGACTCTAAAGTTACTGGCCTAAAAGCTCTCTTTGATGTAAGACATGACCAATGATAAGTTTAAACAGATGTTTTAAGACGCCTCACTGTCTAGGGTTAACTTGAGTAACGTATTTCTTTGAGACATTTTGGAAAATGCGCCTAAAAGCTTAACCAATCATATGTATTAGAGGCTGTCTTCTACTGTGACGTAAATTTCTGTACTTCAGAAGACCATGTGCTTTGTGCCTCAGAGTGGTAAAAACTAAAGAATCAAACCTATCTTGGTGTCTGTGGTTTATTTTTCTCTCCAGATATGTTAATTCCCAGTTTGTAGTTTTATGTTTATGTAAGAAAAAAGTTATCACAATTGGCCAATTGTGAGAAGAAGAGGACTGACTAAATGCTGTATCCAGAAACATGGACAGTCAAACAAATTGAAATGCTCTGTAGCTAAACTCTCCACCATCGTAACCCCCCTTAAGCATTTCACTAACTCTTACTTGTTTGTACACAGCTGTCTTAGCTTGCTCTCAGCGCTCCCTATATTGCTTGACCCATTGAGTGTTTTTATTCTTTAGAACTGCTTTCCATACACTTTTTGTCTGTAACCCTGTGGTGGCCTTTGAATTCCTCTGCTTCCCTATGTAGCTGTCACATTCACTTCCTTATCAAACTTTCTCTTTCTATCCATCTGAAAATTCTGTCTCTGCCTGCATGTTTTCCCTGTTCCGTTTGGACCCTCCAGTATTATCCATACATAGGTAGACTAGCAGGGGTTCACTCACCATCCACTCAAAATTATTCTGGGCCTCTGCTGTGTCCTCCTTCCCAGTTTGGAAGCTGGCTGGCAAGCAGGCTGCAGGCTCTGACTTCATCGCGCCATTTGTTGTGCCCTCTTCTGCCTGCTAAGCATCACGTGGTGGAATTAGGGTGGTGGCGCCAATTAAGTGTGCAGTTCCTAGCCTCGTGTGTTTAATGTGGAAGGCATGCTGTAGCGTCTGGTCGGTAATATTTTCTCGGGGGGGGGGGAATTGCCCTGTTGCCCCCCCTGGATCCGCCCCTGGGTGCAACTCTTTACTAGCTGGGATAAACAGCCTTTGTAACCTCTGACCGATGTATACATGGTCTTGGATTTTATTAAGATGTTCACTGGTTTCTGAAACTGACAGTTAATCAGAGATTCAATGTTTAGTGGTACATCTTTTTTTGTTGCCATGCGCATCCGATAGCTCAATTTCTCCTGAGAAACAGAACTTCTCTTAATAAATTTCAACATGGAGAAACGTCTTTCACAGGCAACTTCACTGAAAGAGTAAGAAAAACTGTAAGAAGAAATGTGTAGGCTAATCCAAGGACATTGTAGGCATCCATAACAAAGTATAGCATTGTGGAATCTTCTACAGCAAATCGCTCAACTCTTAAATGTCATTCAGAAGTGGTTCACGAGTTCTTTCTGTTAATTTGCTTTCTTGGTTTTCCATATAAAAATGTAATCTAATGATATCTGTTTCAAGGGGTAATGTTTTTTTGGCTGTCTTACTGCAATGCAAACTTGTACTGTGGGGAGAGTGCCTGGAAGGGAGGGTATCTCTCTCCCTCCACAGCCAGGAATAAGAAAACAATAGAGGCATCGCTGGAAAGGTCAGTGTGGTGAGTCAGCAGGTGAGTGAGCACGTCAGTGAGTGACTGCTTTGACAGCTGCAGAGATGGCTAATATTCAGTTCAATTCCCCCAGTCTGAGGTCCTGAGCGTGCACAGGGTATCACATGCACAGCTTGTGCTGGTTCATGTGAAGCTTTGCTGGTTGGAGTAGGGGGCAGGGAGGAGGCGGGGAATATTCAGGAAGTGGGAATTGAAGAAACACCTTTAGGTGATGGGCGTCGCCAGAGTAGATGAAATTACAGAGTTTAAAGCAAGAAAATATTAATTTTTTACACCTTTTTAAAACTTTTATTGATTCTAGTTTGTCTATAGGTATGAAAGTGTTTAAATGTCAAATAACACTGTAAATGGTCGTTTTGAATATTGGTTGTAATAATTAATTGTAGAGTGCTATCATCACTGGGACCAACCCCAAATGCCCCACAACAACAACACTGACTGTTATGGACAAGAATATGTATCTGCTTTAATAATATTCAAAGGCTTAGAAAAATGCTCATTTAAGTAGTTAATGTCTTTAAGAGCTGAATTAATAAAACTGTCTTTTCAGAGAGAATCAAAATGTATCTTGCGTAACTCCACTGTTTCAACAGAATAGCTAACCGCAAGTCATGAGGATCCCTATTTTGGTACCAGGAACAGGGTACAAATATCCTGTATCCTGGAACACTCTGAAACAGGACTTCGCCCATACACCCATGATGGTGTAAAACGACTGACGTTTGTCAACGACGCAAAATAAATTGATATTTGGAAACAGCTAATATTAACCTTTTCGCTGCTGAGGCTTTTAACGCCTCTGTGCTGAGCTCATTTTTACCGATTTTGCTCATGTTTAAACGCGTTTTGAAGGCTTATTTTAGTATATGACCCAGACATATTATATATCGTTCTTTCCGTCAGACTCGGCAGATTCATAATATGTCATTATTATATGTATACGTCATGACCTGTCTGTATATTATAACAAAAAATGCAATAAAATATGAATTTTCAATAATTTACAACGTGTAAAGTGTTTTTTTTCACATTTTAACATGCGAGCAATTGCGGTTATATTTTGTATGGGGTGCGCTTGTTAAAAAAATTAGAGATGGGGTCTCGTTACTTTTGTTTTTGGGGAAAATTACGTGATTTTTAACAAACGCACCGCATACAAAAATCATTAGTGCAGCATTATTGTTCACATTGTAATTGAAATGGGAACAATATTGCTGCATTAACGAACCAAAAAAAAACAAACCTTTTTTTTTATAAACTTTTTTCATACTCATGTTTGGTATTGTTGGAACGGCCATGCTCTGGCCGATCCAAAAATACCAAACATTAACCCCTAACTGCCACGGATCGGGAGATAGGGGGTTCCAATGAACCCCCTATCTCCACCATTGGTGGCAGTTAGGGGTTAACTCCAGGACTGGCATCATCGTGCTATGCACGATGACGCCAGTCCTCAGGGGGCATTCCCGGAAGCTTGGCTGACATCCAAGATGTCGGCCAGCTCCAGGAAAGGATCACAAACCGGCGCTTTTCGGCGCCGATTCGTGATCCGGCCCCCATGGGGTTAATGCCAGGTACCATTTGGAAGGGCAGGCTGTGCCCTTCCAAACTGTGCCTGGGTTAACCCCCTGCATGCTGCCGATCGGGAGGGAGAGAGGTCCAAAGGACCTCCCCCCTCCCTTTCAGGCGCCTCCTCCGCACATGCGGGGGGCGCCTGAATTAGGTGTCATCGCGCCCCCGCGATGACACCTAATTACTCCGGCGGCAGTTCCGGGTGCTGGGCTGACATCGAGGATGTCAGCCCGCACCGGGGGGGCCAGCGATCGGCCGGAACCCGGCCGAATGCTGACCCCAAAGGGAGGACGCTCTCAGCGCATCCACCGCAAGGAACGATACCTGCGGTTGGACGCGCTGAGCACGTCCTTAGCAGCGAAGGGGTTAAGACTTTCGTTTCTATGATCTAATCCATAATGCGTTTGCAATTTTACTGCTGATGTTAAATAAAATATTAGTTGACTCCCATATTTCCGCTTACGCACTTAACTAGTATATAGCATGTATCTTTCAATAAAGAGAAGTCACCCGGCTTGGTCCGAGGAAGACTACATAGACAACTATCCAGCGAGTCTGTGTGGTTTCTTTCAGTGCGCATTCGAATTGACTTCTCCACACCATTTGGCAGCAGCAGGCATACGAACAAGAGACTGTTTAAGTCTATCCGCAACAGCTTGTGCTGGTTCATTTGAAGCTTTGATGGGTGGAGTTGAGGAGCAGGGAGGAGGCGGGGAATATTCAGGAAGTGGGAGTTGAAGAAACACCTTTAGGTGATGGGCATTGCCAGAGAAAATGAAATTATTAAATTTTCCTAAGTATGAAGGGAAGTTTGAATTGTAATAAAGGACTCAGAGGCGAGTATTGCGTTTCTTTCCTTGTATTTATTACAATAGCAGCAAAGGATTTAACATTCAAATGTAAAAACCATGTTAAACCATCAGAAAAAACATGTCTTAGTCCGGACACTCCCCCCATCTCCATCAGCCAATCTGTCTTCCTCCTTTCCCAACATATTTCCTGGCTCTGCGTCATTCATCCTCTTTCCTTGTACCCCGGAAACAGTCAGAGATCCAGAACCAAGGCCAAAACGGAGGAACAAAAGGAGTCGCGAGTCTCTGTAACATAGAAACCATGGAGGGCAACGGAGTGCTCCAGAGGGTTCAGTGACGTACAGGAAGCTGGAGAGAAAACAGAGACCTGAGAGGAGCATTAGACCAACCCGCACGTGAGGCATCACAATTATGATAGAAAGCGCCAATGCTCAAAATTATCTACACCCCAAAACCCAATGGGAGAGGTGGGCAATACTCGCCTCTGAGTCCTTTATTACAATTCAAACTTCCCTTCATACTTAGGAAAATTTAATAATTGTAATACTCAGACTCAGAGGCTCATATTGCGTGTTCAAAGCTTGACCACCAGTGGCGTGGACGAAGGAACAACGGTTTGAAGAGAGAGCCTCAAATGGAGACTCGCCATATCCAGCCGTGGCCTGGAGTACAGTAACAAGTAGTTACACGATGTCAACAGCGTCTGTAGCGCCGGACAATGGGTAAGCCTAAACAGGAGACATAAGACACAGTAAGTGTGACGACCTCCATCCTATAAGCGATAGCCGGCAGTCACCGCCGAAGAAGCCCTTCGCGCCTCTGTTTTGGAAATTAATCTACTATCAATTCCCTAATGTAGTTTGATCCGCTGTACTTACAAGCAGCTCTCCGCCATCCCTGCCATACGTACCTGCACGCGCGCAGAAAAGAGACACAGACACCATCACGTTGTTTCTACCTGGAGTTCATCTGACCACCTCAGCCAAGAGCAAAGTCCCAAGTGAGCTCCTGGCCTCGGGTCAGATTAATTTATTACACAAATAGAACAACGCCCAGTGGCTGGCTGTATAACAGAAAAACAAGTTTGTCCAGTAAATACATTTACATATCAAAAGGACAGAGGTGTGGACTAGAATGACGGACCGGCCCCCTGAGATGTGGCTTGCATTTAAAACCACATTCAAATACAACACACGGAGACAGATGACAACTTATACCTAGACTATAATGTCCACATAATAAAATTTCCACAACAGTCCCTCCTCTTTGTCATTTGCTCCCCAGTGTCCCTCGATGAATCTCGATCTTCCTTGGAAAGAAACAGTTCCTCTTTTAAAGTTCTGAATGCAAAAAGCCAAACACATGATAGAAAACAACAGACAGTCCATCTTGACACGCCGAATCTTAAAGCAAGTGTTAAAACAAATCTTGACACGTGGATAGTAAATCTAAAACCAAATCTTGACACGCCGATTTTTTTGGGCAAATCTTAACAAATCTTGACACGTAGAATCTCCTTTAGGGGAGGTGACTCAGAGGGAGGACATGAGGTGGTGGGTTGCGTCGATCGTTGATCGGTCTGAAATCCTCTGTATCCGGTCCATGGGTTGGTCCTCTGGGCATCTCCTCTGTTCGGGCTTCGGTAACTCGGTCGATTAGACATCAGGAACATCTCACTCCGGCATATAGAAGGAATAGAGACAGAAACACCATAAGTATTTATACTCCCATTACCTTTAGCCAGGATCCAATGGAAAACAAGAAATCCCCGAAGCTTCCCAAAGCTTTAAAAAATATTCCAACCCTCACTAGCTATAGCTCCGCTTCTGCCCTGCTCCCATCAGTGTGGACCTGACCCTTGTAAATCCCCCCCCTTTGGACGCTCTACTGTCGTTTCTTGGTGATCTCCCTCACTACAACACCGCACAAGAATTTAAACAAGCGAACGACAGGAGCCAGAGTTACTATTACAAATGTCTCCTTGTGGCCCTTGTTAGTCTTAGGTACATTTCCCTTGCTAAAAACTAAACTAAACAAATAAAGAAAATGATACTCTTCACTCTTTGACGTATTTGAGAAACTTCTTGCAGTGACCGGCGTGGATCCAGTTGTCTTGTCCCTCGAACTTCAGGGAGGTTGGCGTCGTCTGCAGCACCTGGAATGGCCCACGATATCTCGCCTCTAGTCCCGTCCTCGGATGCTTCTTTAGCATGATCCAATCACCTGGTTGACTAGAATGAACACTGGTTATTGAGTTTGGGTCTGGGAGAGACTCCCGGACCTGGTGGACTTTTTGGAGCTCATCAAGGAAAAGCAATCATGATGGTCCTCAAAGTGTTTCCCTACTAGGTTGGAAAATTGAGAGGTTGAGAGGTTAGAATGGTTAGTAAAAGTTGCAAAATTTACTTTTTTTCACACCATTATCTCCCCCCTTCTCTTCCTCCTGCATGTTCAAAAATGGTGCATCATCTTAGAGTCAGTTTAGTGGGTGTTAGAGCCACTTAATGTCTTTACTCTCTGGGTGATTAATGTCGGGTACCCTGAGAGATACAATGTCCTAAAAGATAACCTTTTCCTTGCAAAACTGTACTTTCTCCTTGTTAGCCTTATTACCTGTGGGCACTAGATGGTTAAGAAATGATACAGTATGCCGATAACAAACCTCCCGTGTGGGACATCAAAGTACCAAGTCATCCACATACCACCCCTGGATCGATTGGGGCCCACTAATCTAACACGATCTTCAGCTTGCAACTGTATTCCGAGGGACTAGTCACCGACCCCTGATGAAGACGTTTCCATGTTAGGTGTTATCCTTGGAATGTAAAAACACAAAAAAAAACTGGAGAGAACAGAGTTAGTTACATTGGTGACAACAGAAACATCAGAGGAAACTACAACAGATCCAGTGTTAGTGGATCCAGCCTGCCTTAGCAGAGTTAGCCCAGAAAGAGCCTCTTCCGCTCCCATCATTGGATTACCAATCGCGGCTATCCCCTCTGGCCAGGTGTACATAATGCGGTTCTTCCGGATTGAAACCGCCTTCTGTATACCCTGTCAGTTTACCTTAAAAGACTTCTGAAGCTACATCTGAGCTACACCTAAGGTCTTTGCCATCCAGAGTCTGGGTTTAAACTCAGTTATGAATTTCTCCCATCTCCAGGCGTCAAATGTCCCCTCCAGAGGGATACCCCAAGCGGTACCCTTGGACCATCTATGCCATTCTTTAAATGGGGTATCATGGACTTCGCCCCAAACCTAGGATTTTCGTGTGCTGCGCAGCCGTCTGACTGTGGGAAGCCTCGCTTTCCTTCCCTTGCATGGACTGCACATTGCCCATGGCGATTCGAATCGGCTTATAGTCATACCCCTGCGTCCAGGGAAACCCTGCACCAATTTAGGAGAGTACCGTCTGGTGTCCTCTTTCACGGTAGATTGTCAGACTATATCCACTATAGTCTCCCAACTAGAGACCCTAACCGAGGCGACGTGTAACTATGGCTTGTTGTCCCAACAGGTTGGGTACAGTACTATAAAAGGATAAACAAGACCATACGGCGCATAAAACAGTGAGCAGTTGGTTAAATGAACAACTGGTTAATAGAAGTAAAATGTGAAAGGTGTCCTTTAAGGTATAAAAAGTGTCCTTTAAAATGCAAGAAATGTCCTTTAAAATACCAAAGAGATGAGGTAAAAGAGTACAAAAAAATCTTTTTTTAAAAAAACTTATTAAGTCAATTTGTGCAAAAAAAGTGCAATGGTTTAATACTCAAAGAGTGTTGTTGATTGAAGTCAAGTGCAACAATCTTCTCTGTGGTGTAGATATCAAATCTTCTCATTTATTAGAGCCTAAGGGAAATCCAGGCTCAAGGAAAATAGCTTGCGGCCAAATATAGGGTGGCACGTCCCTCCTTTCATCTATGGTGGTTACTAGATAAAGCAGAGAAGATCGGGAGACGGCACTCCCATAGCGTAACTCTGTGCAATACAAGTGGAGGATTAAATTACAATTAGTCACACTCACCAGTTATAGAGCCTCTCAATTCCAGGCTCAAGGAGTATCGCCTTGGGTCCTCTTAAGGTGGGAGCCCAAACCTCAGGTATGGTTGTAGCAGAAGGAAAGGTGGTTGCTGAGATCTGGAGATCTGGTGGAAATCCGGTGAACAGGAGCAGGTAGGTAATTGGGGTTTCAGATAGAGCTGAATCTCAGCGCTAACAGAATCAATGGCTTACTCTGTCAGGATAGAATAGCAATGTACATGGGTACAGTACTATGCCCCAAACGATTAGTCAACAACCACAGATTACCCCCCTTCCCGAATTATGTCTCTACCCCTCACAGTGTATGCCTACACAAGCGTATACGCTGTTCGCCCGTACACTGCGTCGCCAGACTAAACCGCACAGCACAATGACTATCCTCTTTCTCTACAGAACAATGTGGCTTCTCTCAATACAGAAGTTAAATGGGGATAGCCTTCTTCTGTCTATTTGCTAGTTGTACGATGTCTCAGTACAGTACATGAATCACTGTCACCAAATGAAAAACTTCTCAAAAAACCTAACAGTCTGAACTTAAAACCGAAATGACCTACTTGCTGCGCAAAGCAACTCTAAACCAATAAAAGCGTGTTATTCTCGCTTGCACAATCCGCTTTGACGTAGTAAATATAAAATGAAAGTTTTAAAACCAAATCCTTTCTTTTTCTACCGCAAAACCAACCGTAATGCGATAATATGCAAAACGCAGCAAAGTTCTAAAACGCAAAACAGTAACATGAAAAAAAAACACAACTGAAGTACATTCTCTATAACTTCAGTTACAGGAAGTCTTGCTATATACATTGAGATTCAGTAAAAAGTAACTTTTAACTTAAAACCAAAACTCAATGCAAACACCAAGAACAAAACAAAAAACCCTTAGCAATTGTATAGGACTGAATTAACACATCAATGCCTGAAACAGTCCAGTCCCCGGCCACCTTTAACATTACAATAAGGTCCCCAAACAGGTTTCCAGCGAAATGAAAAAGTCACATTTGAATTAAGTTTAAAGTCAGTTTTTTTCTTTGTATTTTTGCAGGAAAAAAAAAAAACAGTAAAATTAGTTTAGAAAGACCTCAATAACATTTCTTAATTTCCCCTTTTCTGGAACCCAAAATTAGGAACTCTGCTAAATTCCCAGAAACGATCTCTTTCCTCTCTAAGCTTCACATTTTCACATTTCAGCCGTTCATATTGGGATTTTAAATCGGTTTCCTGGATCCATGACCTTGGCTGTCCCTGGCTTCTATGCCTTTGCAAAGATCCATGTCTGGGACCATTACACCACCTTGCTGAATAAACCGCTTTACTTCTAGCCGTGGTTCTGGGATACTTAGAATCTCTCTGTCTGTTGCCATTAGTTACCACACAATACCTGGCAATATGTGAACATCCCCCGCACGCAAAGCAACGAATAGCTTGTCTCCCTGCACAAAACCTTCTCTGGGCACATGGTGATCGGCCTTGCTGACTAACCTTCCTAGCATGACTAGATCCCACACCACTATCTGAATGGAGTACTTTTACCACAGACTCACCTGAGGTATCCTCCACCATTGCACCAACATTCCCAACTCCAGGGTCAGACAAATTGTCCATCTCCATCCCTGAGTCGGTTTCAGTATCTGACCCAAAGTCCTCAGGCTTCTCCATACTTACAGCACAATGTTCAGCTTCTGTCCTGCTGCAGGGACCAGACAATTCCCTTACAGCCTCCTGTGCATGCGTCGAGCTTTGAGACAAACATTCATTCTCCTTGCATAGCTCAGTATTAGACCTCACAGTACATTCATAATCTGTGCTGGCTTCAGCTGCCTGCTGGACAACAAGAGCTCTCAATTTATCCATTTCTACTTTTAAATCTTCCAGCTCTCCTTCCAAACTCAGCTTCAGCCTACAAGACTCCTGAAATTTATCAGCTATCCAACCAGCAGCAAAAATCAGAGCATACTTTCCTTTCCGTTTGCGGAACTTTCCGTTACCTATCAGGTTTGTTACACAATTCTTGGCCTCCCACCAAGGGTCAATAGATCCCTGCATAGCTTGAACAACGGCCGCCGTGTGTTGTACCTTAGCTACTTCCTTAAAAATGCTTTCCATTGTACAGGAATACAAACACTACAATGCTTACTACGAAAAAGACACTGCTATCAATCTCTGAGTTGTCCCAATACTTTTGGCACAGAACTACAAAAGCACCACCCTCCTACACTGTAGTACCCGTATTCACTATACCAATCAATTACCCTGAGAGATACAATTCAGTGTAACAGCCACAGATATACAAACATTAAGCAGAATCATTAACCATCACACAATGATTCCCCTATCAGGCTGGTCACTGGGCTATAACATAACCGAACACTCAAAACAAAATCAAGCCGTACATAGAAAAGTTACAAAAGAGACAAAAATAACTTGAGGACAAAAACTAACATTTGAGGCAAAAACAAACTTATCGCTTTCCATAGACACCAAAACTAAAAGTGAATCAGCTCCATCTAAAACTGAATTCCTTGTTAAAAAAACCTGCAGCACCAAACTAACCAAGATGGCTGCCAAAGCACATGTCTTTCACACAAAGGTAAGATGGCTGCCAGGCCGCATGGGTTTTTTCACACAAAGGAAATCAAAGATGGCTGTCAAGCAGCATGGTGTCTCCAAAATCCAGCAATAGAGAAACCAAATTAAACAAAACAGTTTCTCTATTCCCTGTGCCCCACCCCCGAAACCAGAGTAAAAACCTCCTCTGATTTAAAGGCTAACAGTATAAAAAATCCTCTAAATGCTGTTTCTCCTGTACAAACATTAAAACAAAATTCTGCCTTTACAAACCAAAATCACCTCTTACAAACATAAAAGTTACACAAACAGAAGTTACAACAAAAACGATATCCTGTACTGGTCAGCACACACGTCACAATCTCACCATACAGTCTCTGTACAATCTGCTCAAATCCACCAAAAACTACACCAGAAAATTACTTATCTCGTTCGTACACAAAACGAGCAAAATCGTTCTTTTATCAAGCAGACATTTCCTCAACGCAAAAGACAAAATTATACTTTACTCTCTCTCCTTTTTTCTTCTGTGCAGAGGAAGAATCTGTTGATTCCTTGTTTAGCTGACTCGCCATTTGTTTTGGAAATTAATCTACTATCCATTCCCTAATGTAGTTTGATCCGCTGTACTTACAAGCAGCTCTCCGCCATCCCTGCCATACGTACCTGCACGCGCGAAGAAAAGAGACACAGACACCATCACGTTGTTTCTACCTGGAGTTCATCTGACCACCTCAGCCAAGAGCCAAGTCCAAAGTCCCAAGTGAGCTCCTGGCCTCTGGTCAGATTAATTTATTACACAAATAGAACAACGCCCAGTGGCTGGCTGTATAACAGAAAAACAAGTTTGTCCAGTAAATACATTTACATATCAAAAGGACAGAGGTGTGGACTAGAATGACGGACCGGCCCCCTGAGGTGTGGCTTGCATTTAAAACCACATTCAAATACAACACAGGGAGACAGATGACAACTTATACCTAGACTATAATGTCCACATAATAAAATTTCCACAACACCTCTCAACATAGGGCGCCCTTAACACGGAGGTAACTACGTCCACAAGGGTTAGTAACCATTAGAGTCAACAGTCCAAAGCGGTCGAACCCACAGCCTGATGAGAGGCGTCGTACAAAATAAACAAGTAGGGACACAGGCGCGGAGCACAGGGGAAGAGTGCAAGACTCCAATATTCGGAAGCAGAAAACTTAAGGAATCGTTGTGATCACCCTGGGAAAAAAATCTGACCTGTCCCTGAGGAAAAACTGAGTCAAACTAGGGCAACTGTACCCAGTTCATAGTCAGCCACACCGGCCAACGGGGTAATTAGCCAAAACATGGAATTCCATTGTTCAGTAGTCAACCCCCAAATCTAGCTCCTATCACCCTCTTAGGGATCTCCGCCACAAGCGGGCTCTCATAGGAGGGTTAGTGTCGGAGGTTATGGCCACAGGCAGCGTTGCGGGGATGCCAGCCCCTCTGTAAAGGTGTTAGGTCTTGTCATCTGACTTTATACCCGCAGCGCATGGCAGGGGTGTAGCTGGGGGCCTCACCGTGGTGAGTAACTTGCCCGGAAGTCATCCGCTCGTAGCGGCAATTCTGTTTTGGCATCAGCCATAACGGATTTATGTTTTGTAAATGACATTATTAAACATGAAATATGTCGCTCTTATCACCCTTTGGTTTTGTTAGGTATCCTCCAAATCTAGCTCCTGAGTAGGTTCGGAGGCTCTCCCCCCTCTTAGGGATCTCCGCCACAAGCGCCCGGCGGGGTAGCGTCTCATAGGAGGGTTAGTGTCGGAGGTTATGGCCACAGGCAGTAGTGCGGGGATGCCAGCCCCTCTGAAGGTGTTGGGCCTTGCCATCCGACTTTATACCCGCAGCACGTGGCAGAGGTGTATCTGGGGGCCTCACCGTGGTGAGTTACTTGCCCGGGAAGTCATCCGCTCGTAGCGGCAATTCTGTTTTGGCATCAGCCACAATGGAAGTAAAGTTTATATGGTGAGGGTATGAATAAAACCTAGCATTTAACCTCATGGCTGAGAAGCAGCGTGTGAGTGCGGTCGCTCAGAGGAGCGGCTTCTGGTTCTATTAGGAAGGACTCATTTTATCGAGAGGTTATCGTGGCAGATGAGCTTACACTTTAATGCCCATTCAAGATATCCTAAACCTCTAGTAGTGGTTTGTTTCACAAGTCATTCCATAGCAAGGAGCACAGTGACACCTTATATTTTATATTCTGTATAAGATACAGGGCATTTTTATATATTACATTCTGTATAAGATACAGGGCATTTTTATATATTCCATTCTGTACAAGATACAGGACATTTTTATATATTCTGTAAAATACAGGGATTTTTTATATATTATATTCTGTATAAGATACATGGCATTTTTATATATTATATTCTGCATAAGATACAGAGTTTTTATATATAGTATATTCTGTATAAAATACAGGGATTTTTTTATATATTACATTCTGTACAAAATACAGTGGTTTTTAAATTTATATTCTGTATAAGAGACAGGGATTTTTTATATATTCTGTATAAGAAACAGGGCATTTTTATATATTACATTCTGTATTAGATACAGGCATTTTTATATTACATTCTGAATTAAATAAAGGCATTTTTATATATTATATTCTGTATAAAATACAGGGATTTTTTTATATATTATATTCTGTATAAAATACAGGGATTTTTTATATATTATATTCTGTATAAGATACAGGGCATTTTTATATTCCATTCTGTATTAGATACAGGCATTTTTATATATTACTTTCTGTATTAGATACACGGAGTTGTTCTAGTTTATAATCTGAGATTTCAGGGAATATACATATATATATCTATCCGTAAGTAATTTCAGCAATGCCTCTTACATAGTTATTTTTGCTAAAATCAGTGGATAGGGCAGAAACAGGTGGAAAAACGGTTGAAATGTTTGAAGCCTGCAAACCGGGCATTAAAGGGTTAAAAGCAGGGCCGTAGGAAGGGCGAGGCGAGTGAGGCACGTGCTTCGGGCACAGCTGTGAAGGGGCGCAGCCATGGCTCGAGTCCTGCGGGAACGCAGGTTGTGGGAACCTGCGTTCCCGCAGCTTTCCAGCAGGATTCGAGCCATGGCTGCGCCCTTTCACAGCTGTGAAGCGCCCAGGCCGAAACGATTGCGAGTGGCCGCTTGCTTCCTGCTTGAACGGCCGCTGACAGGAAGTGCAGCCGCTCGCCTGGGATCGATGAAACAGCCTGCCGCGATCTCACGAGATCGCGGCTGGCTGTTAGATCCCAGGCGAGCGGCTGCACTTCCTGTCAGCGGCCGTTCAAAGAGCGGTGAGCTGGGGTAATATCCAATATGACCTGGGGGCACAATCCAGTAGACCTGAGGGCACTATCCAGTAGACCTGGGGGCACTATCCAGGAGACCTGGGGGGGGCACAATCCATGAGACCTGGGGGGGGCACAATCCATGAGACCTGGGGGGGGCACAATCCATGAGACCTGGGGGGGCATTATCCATGAGACCTGGGGGCACTATCCATGAGACCTGGGGGCACTATCCATGAGAGCTGGGGGCAATATCCATGAGAGCTGGGGGCCATATCCATGTGAACTGGGGCAATATATACTCATATGAGCTGGGGTCAATAATATCCATGTGAACTGGGGAAAATAGTCTGAGGGCTCAGTGCTGTGTATATTATTCTGGGGGGGTGTATATTATGATAAATGTTCTTTTGCTATACGTGCATGTATTCTGTGTGTACTGTATTTGTACATGTACTGTGTGCACTATATATGTAGGGCCCCATCACCTCCTTAACGCTAGCACTCACACATGTGAGCGTTGGTGCTAGGTTAAATGAGGTTACTGCATGCTGCCCATATCACATCCTAGCGCAGGACCCTCATATTACAATCCCAACGGTAACAGGTTAAAAAAATCCAGGAGATTGTGCTTTTCAGCGCGAGGTTACTGTACTTTGCGCTCCCTATACTTAACATGGGGAGCGCAAAGAGTAAGTAGCGTTAGGATTACAAAGTCCTAATGCTTATTACCATCCCGCCATAGCTACAAAAGTTACCCACAGCTAGACGCTGGTGCTAAGTGATGCCGCTTCTGCAGAATCAGTCAGCACCAGCTGGAACCCCCACAAAAATCACATACTTACCTCTCAACCCACAGCGCAAAGGGTGGTCCGATCCACTGCTTCTGGTCGCGGGGAGCATCCAGGAGCTTAGCACTGCGCCACTGGTCGGGGACTCTGATTTTTTTGCCTCGGGTGCAAAAGGAGCTAGCTACGGCTCTGGTTAAAAGGTCCGGCACATGAGCCAGGGGATTAACTGCTCGTAAATCACTGGGAGGTGCAGGAGCTGTCTCTCTGCAATCTGAGCTCTCAGCGGGGGAGGCTGACCATGAGGGAACCTCGGAGCAGCATTGTGCAGGGAAGGAAATTAGCATGCGGCAAATGGTGCGGAAAATCCAGCCCGCGAGCCGTGCGCCCCCCCCCCTGCGACCGGGAGCAGCGCACGAAGCCCGGGACAAACTGTGACCTTCAAAGAACAACTAACAGCTAAATGTCTGTAAGAAATAACAAAGCATTACAGCCATTATCTCCCAGAGAGTGGACACATGGGGACACCGATTCAAACACTGGGGAATCCTCCTCTGGGACAGAAATGTCTAAAGTAGAGCAGTATATGTCACCAAGCAGATAAAGATCCTAGTAGAAAGCACACATGATCGCTGCGGAACTGAAAAACAAGAATTAAGAGAGAATAAAATGGTGATACTTTATTTATTTATTTATTTATAAAGGATTTTACCAGGCAGGATACATTGAGATTTCTCTCGTTTTCAAGTATGTCCTGGGTTCGAGAACATTGAGTGGTTACAGAAATACAAAATAGTAAAATGCAAGATATTAACACAAGACCAAATATACAGATTAACAGAAAAATAAATATGGAGGAAATAAAGTCATTATGTTACATGTTTACAGGTGCATTTCGTATTGAGGTATGTTAATAGGGAAGTCTTAAGGGAGTTTAGACTGGGGGAAGATTTGACGTGTCTGGGAGGTTATTCCATATTTGCGGTGCTCTGTAGGGAAATGAGGATCGAGCCATTTTCTTTTTGTATTGCGGTATTGCAAGTAGGGTGCTGGTCCTGGATCTGAGGTTATAGGATGAGGGAACTGCCGGGGGAAGCAGCATATTCAGGTAGGGTGGTAGCTTCCCAGAAAAGCTCTTAAACACCAGGTTGGAAAGGTGAAGGGTGCGTCTAGAGTCCAGTGATGGCCAGTTTAGTTCTTTTAACATGTCACAATGGTGTGTCATGTAGTTACATTGTAGCACAAAGCGACAGAATGAGTTATACAATGTAGTAAGTTTCTGGAGGTGTGTTTGTGGGGCGGCTGCATACACTACATCTCCGTATTCAATGGCTGGCATAAGCATTTGTTGTACAATCTGCTTTCTTACCGCGGGGCTCAGGCAGGATTTGTTTCTGTACAGGGCACCTAGTTTGGGGTAGTTTAGATGAGAGTTTTTCGATGTGGGGGCCAAAAGATAGATTTGGGTCTAACCACATACCTAGGTATTTGAGAGAAGTGACTGTGGTCAGCGTGCCATTTGATTTTGTCCCAACACATAGATGGGGTGTTTCCAATTTGTGTAGTTTAGGTGCGGTTCAAAAGAGCATTGTAACAGTTTTGTCAGTATTTAGAAAAAGTTTGTTATTTGCGATCCACTTTTCTACCCCTGTGAATTGTTCTAGCAGCACTGCCTCCAGCTGTGGGAGATTTGGTTTGCTGGTATAGATTACAGTGTCGTCTGCGTACATGTGTACAGTTGATGCTTTGCAGACATTGGGCAGATCGTTTATGAATATTGTGAATAGCAGGAGGCCAAGTATCGAGCTTTGGGGTACACCGCACGTGACTGGGAGGGGAAGGGAAGTGCTGTCAGAAATGGACACAAATTGAGACCTATCAGACACATATGATTGGAACCAGGTTAACGTACTATCACCAATACCAGAGATCTTAAGTTTTTGTAATAGGATGCCATGGTCTACTGTGTCAAAAGCCTTGGCAAAATCAAGGAAGATAGCTCCAGTTAGATTTCCTTGTTCTATGCCCGCTTGGATATCATTACAAACTTTTAAAAGGGCAGTTGTAGTTTAATGGTTTGGACGAAAGCCTGATTGATCTGGGGTTAAATAGTTCTGATACTGATAATAATCACGTAATTGAGTGTAGACACATTTTTCCAGAATTTTTGACATTACAGGGAGCAGTGATATTGGGTGGAAGTTGGATACCAAAGTATTGTCTCCACCTTTATGGATAGGTACCACCCTTGCAGTCTTCCAGAGTTTGGGTATGTATCCAGTCGCCAGTGATTCATTAATCAGGGTTGCGACAGGTTTTGCAATTGCTGGTGCACTGATTTTCAGCAGCATTGCTGGGATTTGATCAGGTCCAGACTGGTATTTCATTTTTTGGTTATGGAGAAGTTTAGTGATGGCACTGACAGGCACTGGCCTAAAACTGAATTTCTCTGGGTTACGGGGTCTTTGCACTGTTGCTGGGTCCTGACCTGCGTGCAGCCTTTCTGATTGCGTGTCATTTCCTAGCTTAGCAATCAGGGTGGTGGCGCATCCAACAAAATAATTATTAAAAGCATTTGCTACATCTAGGGGGTGTTGTACAGTTTGGTTGTTTACAGCTGGTTGGGAGTGGATTGGGGTGCTTGTATGTTACTTATGATTTTCCAAAAATTTCTGGGGATTTGTTATTGTTTAAATTTTCATTGAAGTATTGGGCTTTAGCCATTTTTGTTTCTTTTGTGCATTCATTCCGGCATTTTCGGTATTCACAGTGATCGTTCATGGATCCAGTACTCTTGAACTTTGACCACAGGGAGTCTCTAAACTGGTACATATGCGTGAGGTCAGCTGTAACCCATGGGAGATGGGCCCCTTTTACTCGCACTTTGCGCAGTGGGGAATGGGTGCTCCAGACTTTCAGGAGCTCGGCTTGAAAGTATTCAATTGCACAGTCCAGGTCTGGGATTAGGTTTAGTCTGTACCATGGGAGCTGTTTGAGATCATTTAGGAAGGATTCAAGATTAAATTTCTTGAAAGACCTGGTGATTATTACCTTTGGTGGACATTTTGTGGCCCTTATTTTGCGCACACAGTACACTAGGCAGTGATCACTGAAACTGTTAGCGAGAACGCCTGTATTCGATCAGGACATGAGGAGAGAATCCAGTCCAGCAAGGTGTGGTTAGGGCTTTTCATATTAATGCGAGTTGGGGGAGGAGATTAATTGTGTTAGCTGGAAAGCCTTAAACAATGAGCAGTGTTTATTGTTTTTAGGATTCAGCCAATCAACATTAAAGTCGCCGAGGACCAGCAGTTCGCTTTTTTGGTGTTGAGCGACTAATTTACTAAGAATTTGGGTTATGTCAGAAAGGGATTGCACTGGGGAATTTAGTGGGTGCTAGAATCCAGCAACAATAATTGTTTTACTGAATGGGATCTCAATAGTACCATAAAGGAAATCAAATGTGGCCGAGGAGCTAGGATTCTGCAATGGGGTGAACTTTATGGAGTTGTCAACATAGATAACAATTCTCCCTCCTCTCTTAGCTCTGTCCTTTCTAGAGCATGAATACCCTTGTATTGCTATGGCAGAGTCTGGCACTTTAGTGGTTAACCATGATTCTGTCAGCACAATGACTTTAGGTTTGTAATAGAAGTACCAAGCTTTAAGCTCATCCAGTTTAGGGAGTAAACTGCGGATGTTGCAATGCACAAAGGAGAGGCCTTTTTTAGTGGGGAGATTAAATATGGTGTCAGCTATTGGACCAGGGTTGGATTCAAATCATTTGCAAGTGCAAGCAGCAGAATAAAAAGGAATTTGGACAGGTTTTTCTTTTTGGAAAATAGTGATTGAAGGGTTTTAAAGCTCTGTTGTGTGGGGGTGGGTGGGCTGGATTTTAACACTCTCCACCAGCACTCAGCTGATAACTTAAAGGAGCTGAGCAGGCTATGGTGTATTTGGGTTTCTTTTCCAGCTTGCTGTAATTTGTAGGGTGTATAGGGAGGGAGGGTAGATTTAGAGAGAAGGGAGATGGAGGAAAGAAGCGGCAAGAGGGGGAAGAGAGGGAAAAACATTTCTAGAGAAAGGTGGTGTGGGAGAAGGGGAGGGAAAAAAAGGAAAAGTAGAAGACAGGTAGGGTATTGATAAGGAAAGCAGGAGATGGAAGGAAGTCTGGTAGGTAAAGTTCCAGAGTGGTGTAGGTTGGTAGCTGAAAATATCACATGACCAAATTAGTTGGGTATAAATGAAATGAGAACTGTGGGGTGGGAGGGGAGGGAGGGTGGTAACTAAGTCCAGGTGGGAGCTAGGAGGACACTGTGATAGAGGCTGGCCCTGGAAGCTGTATGGAGTTGAGTATGCTGAAAAAACAGAAATCCAGGATTACATTGCATCTCTGGGGCATGTTGGGGCAATAAATTCTCTAATGCAGTGAATCATGACCGGGGGGGGGGCACAGAATACCAGGCCCATGGCTGAGTGGAAATAAATATAACTGGTAGAAGATGGAAATTTTGGAGTGCAAACAGGATACTTATCTCTCTGCCCAGCAAAAAGGAAAGAGGATGAATGACGCAGAGCCAGGAAATATGTTGGGAAAGGAGGAAGACAGATTGGCTGACGGAGATGGGGGGGGGTGTCAGGACTAAGACATGTTTTTTCTGATGGTTTAACATGTTTTTTACATTTGAATGTTAAATCCTTTGCTGCTATTTTAACCCCTTAGTGACCGGGCGGTTTTACACAAATCCGTCCTTTAGTGACCGCTGCTGTTTTTACGTTTCTGCGCTGTTTGTGTTTACGTCAAATTTTCCTCTTACTCGCTTATGCAACCCACACATATTTTACACTGTTTTTCTCGTCATTAAATGGACTTTATAAAGATACCATTTTTTTCATCATTTCATATAATTTACTATAAAAAACATTGTGAAATATGACCAAAAAATTGAAAAAACACCACTTTTTCGAACTTTGACCCCCAAAATTTCTTATGTATCAACAACCGTCAAATTTTTTTAATTCCTTAGTAGTTTCTAAATTTAGTTCTGAGTTTAGCAATACCCAATGTTTACATATTCCTCGCTTTGCTCCTTATCTTATGCAACAATAAGTGAAAGTAGCACTTTGCCATTTACAAAGGGTTTACTTTAAGGCTAGGGTCAGACGAGCGTGATTTCTACGGACTGTACGTCCGTGCACACGGACGTACGTCAGTACAGAAGACACAGTAGTGGCCACACAGTCCGTTATTTTCACTGACGTATATTTTGACGGATGTAGGAGGGAAAATAAATTAAAAGGCAAAACCATTTTGTCCGTGAAAAATGCTGGACGTATAAATGCAGTCCGTCTGACCACGTTCCATCACTCACACACAAAGCTATGCGGACGTTGCGGACGCAGCGCACTTTGTGCGGCCGTTCTAGTGGTTGTACGTTCTTGCCTGCCTTGCGTCCGTGGGCCGCGGCCGTTGTGCGTCCGCAGTTCAGTGCGGACGTACTTTGTGTAACAGGCTCCAATGGACTTTCTTTCATGCTATCACAGACGTACTTTTAGGCGCAATCACGGACGTGAACACTACGCTCGTCTGACCCCAGCCTTAAAAGTAGTCATAGTGACATTGTAACACTGATATCTGTCACTAATTCCTGAATAACCCTCCACATATACATATGTTTTTAAAGTACACAAATCAAGGTATTAAACTTGGGCTATTTTGACTCTTTCCATGCAACCATTTTACCACAAATCTATGCCAAAGTTTGAGGGAAAAAAATGTTTTGGTGATTTTTTTTTTTTAATGCAATTTAAGAATACATGTACTGTGAACTTTAAGGTTTACTGCCAAAAAGCACCCCAAAATATGTTCAGCAACATCTTATGAGTAAACTAGTTGTAAAGCCTGCCCAGAGGGCAGTCTATTGTGGATATACTGCCCCTGCTCATGGATATACTGCCCCAGCTCGTGGATACTGCCCCAGCTCGTGGATACTGCCCCAGCTCGTGGATACTGCCCCAGCACGTGGATACTGCCCCAGCACGTGGATACTGCCCCCGCACGTGGATACTGCCCCCGCACGTGGATACTGCCCCAGCCTGCCCAGAGGGCAGTCTATTGTGGGTATACTGCCCCAGCTCGTGGATACTGCCCCAGCACGTGGATATTGCCCCAGCATGTGGATATTTGCCCCCAGCACATGGATTTGCCCCCAGCACATGGATTTGCCCCCAGCTCATGGATTTGCCCCCAGCTCATGGATTTGCCCAGCACATGGATTTGCCCCCAGCTCATGGATTTGCCCCCAGCTCATGGATTTGCCCCCAGCTCATGGATTTGCCCCCAGCTCATGGATTTGCCCAGCTCATGGATTTGCCCCCAGCTCATGGATTTGCCCCCAGCTCATGGATTTGCCCCCAGCTCATGGAGTTGCCCAGCTCATGGATTTGCCCAGCACGTGGATTTGCCCCAGCTCATGGATTTGCCCAGCACGTGGATTTGCCCAGCACGTGGATTTGCCCAGCACGTGGATTTGCCCAGCTCGTGGATTTGCCCCCAGGTCGTGGATATGGTCCCCCAGCTCGTGGATATGGATCCCCCCAGCTCGTGGATATGGACCCCCCCCCAGCTCGTGGATATTGACCCCCCCCCACCAGCGCTCATACTTACCTGTCGAGCGGCGCCAGGGAAGTGAAGATTTCCCCGCTTCCGGTCTTTGAAGGACCCAAGCCGCGGTCACGTGACCGGGGCTTGGGTCCTTCAAAGTGGAAGCGAGGGAACTTTCCCTCCGCCGCTCAGGGGTAGGATGCGCGCGGCAGCCGGGTAGCTTTCCCTTCGCCGCTCGGGGGACCCGTTAGATGCACACAGCAGCCGGGTAGAGGCTGCGCTCGCAGCCTCTACCCGGCTGCCGCGCGCATCCAACCCCTGAGCGGCGGAGGAAACTTTCCCTTCGCCGCTCTGGGGTTGGATGCGCGCGGCAGCCGGGTAGAGGCTGCGAGCGCAGCCTCTACCCGGCTGCTGTGTGCATGTGTAACCGCCGCGGCGAGCCGGCAGCCGGCTCGTGCCGCGGCGGTTGCATGCGCGCGCAACCAACCGCCGCTGGTTGCGCGCGCATGCGCAGTAAGGCTTTGGCGACGGACAGCCAAAGCCTTACTCTTTTATTATATAGATTGATACCACCCATGTATAGGTTTGTCGGGTTATTTGGGGGCTAATAGGCTTTATTTGGGGGGTGCACATTTCAGTTTTCCAACTTGGAATTTTCACATTTCGTCATCATGCACCCATGTCCTATTTGGGACATTTTTGAAGCCGGCCAAAGTAATTTACCCCCATCAAACCATATATTTTTAGAAAGGGCACATACAACTCTTTGAAGTACCCTACTTGTATTTTAACACTTTCCATGCACTAGCTCTTTGTCAAACTTTCAGGTAGTCACTTTTTGTGTTATTTTTTCACACACATTGTACTTTAGGCATGAATTGTCAAATCCAGTTATGGGTTACTGCCAAAAAACACCCCAAAATATGTTCAGCAACATCTTCTGAGTAAAGTGATACCACCCATATATAGATTTGTTCTGTTGTTTTTGGGGTGCTACGCCAATCTTTTGACATGTGCTTGTCATTTTTCTAATTTGACATATCTTCTTTGCTGATCTTCTTTTTAGGGGCCTTTTTACATACCCCAATTTTATGAACGTGCATATATTTGGTAAGCTAACACCCTAAAGTATTGTAAATGGAGTGTTTTTATACCATGGATGCAACCGTTTGCTCCAAACAAATTGGATACTGTTTGGTGGTCATTTTTCATTTTCACACCCACATCAGTTTTGGACTGTGATTTAGGAGACACCGTTGTCGGTTACTGCATGAAAACTCTCCAGGTTGTTTTCTGCAAGGTCTCCTGAGTACACCCATGCCCCCCATGCATAGGTTTGCCAGGATTTTGGGAAGGTTCAAATACAATTTTTATGACTTTGTCATTGGAGTTGAAATTGAGATTATTTCTTCAGCTAGGCCTATCTTTGGTTTTGGGTCTACCGCATACCCCAGTTTGAATTATTGCCAGAAAACTGTTTATATTTGAAGTGTTGACACCCTAAGGTATTGCATATGGAGTGCTTTGATGCCATGGATGCAACGGTTTTAGCCCAAAACATTTGAGAAGGTGTGTGGCGGTAATTTTTAAATTTTTAGATTTTTACGCCCACGTTAGATTTGGACTGTGATTTAGGAGACACTGTTGTTTGTTACTGCATGAAAACTCTCCAGGTTGTTTTCTGCAAGGTCTCCTGAGTACACCCATGCCCCCCATGCATAGGTGTGCAAAGAGTTTTGCAAAATACAGCACTAATTGTAGAACATAAATATGTAGGAATAAAATGTAAAAGTCTGGTGCAGTAAAAGAAAAAAAAAACTAAACTGAACTAACTAACTAGACTGTAAGAAAAAAAATCACAGATCACGCACAGTGTGATACATCTTGAAACAGTCCCCAAGACACAGACCGGGTTGTCCAGGGCATTCTGGGCAGTAAAAGATTGTGTCTCTCCTCTGCCCCCTCTTGAAACACACCCTGCATCTTTTTTGGGGTTTCTGTTTGCCCTCAGTAGGGGAGATTTTATAAATAAAATGTGTAGCCCCAACTCTGTCCCCCATCACCGCCCGGGGAGCAGGTGCATCCTGGTACAAAAACCCCGAAATGACCTGGAGCTGAAACTGTAAAAAGGACAGCGTCACTTCGGGGTTTGCCTTTTTGCAGAGCAAAAAGGCATTGTAGGTTGCAATTTGCATCGGGTAAATTGCAACCTTTTTGTACCAGGCCCTTGACTTCCGCATAATGTGGTAGGGCTGGAGCAGCTGATCTGCCAGATCAACCCCACCCATATGCCGGTTATAGGCTTTGATGCACACTGGCTTCCTGATGCGCTCAGCTCTGCCACGTACAGAGACCTCCACAGACCTCTCAGTGTGGATGGTGGATAGAAGGTATACATCCTTCTTGTCTCTGTACTTGACCGCCAACAGCTCCTCTTGGCGCAGAGCTGAGGTCTCCCCCCTTTTTAACCGGGTGCAGACAAGCTGTGCTGGGAAACCTACGCGGTTCTTGCGAACAATACCGCATGCTGCTGTATCAAAACAATACAGCAGCTTGAACAAAGGGACACTCGTATAAAAATTATCAACATACAAGTGGTACCCTTTGTTCATCAGGGGAAAAAGTAGGTCCCACACAATCTTGCCACTGGTTCCCATGTGTTCTGGGCAACCTGGAGGGTCAAGGCTACTATCCTTTCCCTCGTACACCCGGAAGGCCTGAGTATACCCACTCTCGCTGTCACAGAGCTTATACACCTTCACTCCATACCTGGAGCGTTTCGAAGGAATATACTGCTTGAATCCCAGCCTTCCCTTGTATTTCATTAGGGATTCATCCACGCAGATATTCCTTCCAGGTGTATAAGCCTCTGCAAACCTGGCGGCGAAGTGGGTAATCAGGGGGCAGATTTTATACAGCCTGTCAAACTGGAGATGCTCTCTAGGAGGGCACAGGCTGTTGTCACTGAAGTGCATGAAACGCAAAATGTTTTCATACCTTCTACGTGACATTGATTGGGGGTAAATGGGGGTAGAGCAGATGGGGCTACTGCTTGCAGTAGGAGCGAATTGAGGGCTTCTTTATGATGCCCATCAGCATAGTAAGTGCCCAGAATTTCAGAAATTCTCGCACATCTAGCAGGGTCCATTGCTGCCTTGCCAAGTAGGAGTCTGGCTTCACAGCACAATGCTGATGGGCATACAGATTTGATTGGGCAACAATGTGGCCCAACAAATCATCCCCCATAAACACCTGCAAAAACTGTGTGGCGGTAAATCCTGCAACATCAATATTGATGCCAGGATTTGCTGTGAAAGGAGGGATGTCTGGCGATGAGGCACTACCCACTCCTCAGCTGGAGCTGTGCGTCTCCTGCTGGCAGGTGGTGGCCCAGGATCTGCAACAGAAACATCACTAGGAGATACATCAGCCAGCGTAGATGATGTATCTAGCGATGTCTCTGAGCAGTTAGTGGGGTCAAAATCTGGGTCGGAGTCCGACACAGACGCCTCAGATTCTGACGCCAGGATGGCATATGCCTCCTCGGCGCTGTACACCCGCTCAGACATTATATATAATAGATTATAAAATTTTATAATTAATAAATATATATATATATCTATATATATATACGGATTATTGGTTCTCAAAAGAACCGTTGGGTTTCACAAGAAAATACAAATAAACATCTAAATCCCTCTAAACCTGCCTCAATTCTTCTAAATCTCTCTAAAATCTCTCTAAATCTGCCTCAATTTTTCTAATCTCACTAAATCTACCTAAAATCTCTAACCTGTCAAATATGATCTCTCGCTCACCAAAACACAAGTGAGAAGAGGGAGGGAGAATCACAGAGGTCACGGCCAATATTTACAAAATATTGACCTGACCTGACAAATTAGAAATTTTATTTAGATTTTTTTATAACTTTTGATTGGATGTTGCTAGCCTGCCTCTCTGAGGCAGGCTAGGAACATCCCACACAGCCCCAAGATGACCCTGCCCTTAGAAGGGCAGCGCCATCTTGGCTGTCACTTTTATTTTATTCATTTTTATTTATTTTTCTTTTTTTACACTTTTTTTAGTCTGCTGGGTGCCTTGATCCCTCGAGGCACCCAGCAGAGCACCTGATCACTCATGTGATCTTTTTTGTACTGAGTGCAACGATACCTCGTGGCACTCAGTACTTCCTGCCGCTACCGGAAGTGATCGCTCAGGGGGAGCGATCACACATGGACCGGCTGCAGGTAACCATATTGCAAGGATGCTTCGATGTCGAGGCATCCCTGCAATATACTCAGAGCAGCTGGAAGCGATACCGATCGCTTCCAGCGCTCTGTAGAAGTGCGGGGCACCTTTCCGGTCAAACCGGATGTTGATCGCTCCCGGGGAGCGATCACAAGGGGCCCCGGCACTTCTGTCCACCATTGCACGGATGCCTGGACTCCCAGGCAGCGTGCAATGGCCCTGGAGCTGCTGGAAGCGATCCGATCGCTTCCAGCGCTCTCTAGAAGTGCGGGTCACCTTTCCGGTCAAACCAGATGTTGATCGCTCCTGGGGAGCGATCACAAGGGGCCCCGGCTCTTCTAACTGCCATTGCACGGATGCCTGGACTCCCAGGCAGCCTGCAATGGCGTTTGAGCTGCTGGAAGCGATCCGATAGCTTCCAGCGCTCAAAAGACCGCAGGACGTAACATGTACGTCAGCGGGTCTAAAAGAGACCCGCGGCCGTGACGTACATGGTACGTCCGCGGTCACTAAGGGGTTAATATATACAAGGAAAGAAACGCTATATGAGCCTCTGAGTCCGAGTATTACAATTAGAGTTTAAAGCAAGAAAATATAAAAAAATTTACACCTTTTTAAAACTTTTATTGATTCTAGTTTGTCTATAGGTATGAAAGTGTTTAAATGTCAATAAATAACACTGTAATGGTTGTTTTGCACATTGGTTGTAATAATTAATTGTAGAGTGCAATCATCACTGGGACCAACCCCAAATGCCCCACAATAACAACACTAACAACGAAAGGGGATGTACACCAATATATAAAAAATAACTTTTATTCAAAGAAATAAAACACAAGACAAAGCTAGAGTCTCTAAATATCAGTAGTAAATGCAAAAAATATAAGAAACAAACAATAATATGTATCAAAATAAATATACCCAAGGTCTCCATAACCAAAATATCTTAAGGTACTAAATAAAAGATAATCCAAATGTTCTCCATACAAGATACCACAATTGTATAAAGCAACTTCCCAAATGTTCTATTCAATGTTCTATACATGGTGATGTCGAGAAAGTTAGCCATTTTGCTTACTCCAGGTGTTATATAATTTCGTTTAGATCCATAATATATGGTTCAAATTGGTTTGCTACACTCTTCCAAATAATGACGATATCATTTAGGTATCTATTGTAGCAGACCAGGTGAAGCCCCGCAATGCAAAGCCTCCTTCTCCCAAGGAGACATGAAGAGGTTCACGTAGCTGGGGGCAAACCTATTCCCTATGTTGGTCACGTTCATTTGAAGATCGTAGCCATCCTTAAAGCAGAAATCGTTATTCCATACAATACGTTCTGTGCACTCTAATATGTTCAATCTGATAGTATAACGTTGGCAAAACAATAACTACACATTATATACTGTGATATAGCCAATGGACACATGAATCAATGCATCCACTTTTCTTTATTGCGCAGCCTTGGACTTGCAGGTTACAACAGGAAAATCGGCACAAAATTTCATGTTTAATAAAAGTACATGATAGGATTCTTATTTGGAGACTTGAGCACTCCTTTTTGTTGCTTATCTTTCATTTACAGCTTTGCGGTTCTTAAGCATTAGACGTAGGTTTTCGGATTAAAAATACTTTGGAGTACAGCTAAACGCATGGTGAAGCTAAAATAAGTAGTCTTAAACTATATCCCTTTATTGTTGATGATGTTCTTTGATACTATTGGTCCAGGAATGTATAGAAGTCCTGCTCCAAAGTTTGGAATAAAGTACGAAATTAAGTCTTGGGGTTCCCTCTCACTGGGTTGCAGTATCGAGCACAGTGAAGAAATGATTGTCTTCATGCATTTCAAACTGGAGGATTCTTGAAATGAACCATTTCACCTGAAGAAAATAAAACCTTTGATTTTTAACATGAATGTGATAAAATAAATACACTATTTGTCTACCCCTTGTTTGTTCAAGCATCATTTGGGATCATGCTGGTTACCATAATGAAAAGATAGGGGCAAACGTTTGGTGACTCAATTGCACGAACCTTCTGAAAGTAGAATGTTATGTTAGAGATGTTAAAATCTTGCCCAGGTATTGATGGCATACCCAGAATACTTTTGATCTATATGGAATAGATGGACGGAGGATCATGGGAGTTGTAGTCCAGAAACGTGAGGGGGGCAGGGTTTGAAATCCCTGTGACATATAGATTACAATTCGATGGATACAAGTGCCCCTCCATCTTCATGCTAACTGCTCCATAATGAACAATAGCCCTAATCTACAATATAGTTTTAATTAATGATTGAGGTCACATTTATCTTGGCAGTGATGAGTTAAAACACATAATGAGCACGAAAACAATAATGGGTTTGTTAATAGTTTGTGGTCACCTTCACCAGAGTGATAGTCGCACTGTAGAAGATGCTCATCAGAAACAATGCAATAAAAGTGGCAGCTGTAGTCCAAAGGCTGTCATCATCATCCCCAACGGTACCATCACAGTCAACATATTCTATAGGGACAGACAAAAAAAAGCAAAAGCCCCCATTTAATTATTATGTTTTTTGCGTAATTGCATGCAATTATTATCCCTCAAATTCGTTAAGCATTGACCTCATAAGTTATTTCAAATGAGGGTGTCCATATAATGCACAGGTAAGTACTTTCATGCAAATGCATCTTCATTATGTATCTTTTATTTATTATTACATAAAAAATTGTATCATCTGTCTTTATTTCTGTGTCTATCACCAAGGCCTTGTGTTTCACATTGTCAGGACAAGTAATACTTAGACTGATCCCGCAAATATGTTTGCGCCTATTGGAATGAATTCTGAGTTCACTATAGTTGCTCATTCTTAGACTTTTGTTTGTTAAACAATCAAATCGAATTTTCATACACAGGTGGTATGCTGACATGCAATTAAAAGGCAATAAGATTCAGCTAATTTCAGATACTTAAATGTTTTCATCGGTGCAGTAGCTGGGGGTTGGGGTGACTGATAGAGATGAGCAAATGTGTGCCTGGGATTCAGAATTGGTTGTAAGGAATTATTTCATGCTTTAGTTTACATCCTGAAGTTTCTGAATCCACCAATTTATGAAAAGTTAGACGTAGAAACCCAATAAATTGAGCTTGGTCTCAGTCTGCAATAGTTCTATTAGTCTCCATAATGCTTTACAGTGAGACGGATGTCTCCCCCCCCCCCCTTCAAGTTTATGGGATCCTGCACCGGTGAATGCTGGCATACCTTTTAAGCACATCAATATAATGAACAAAACCATATTACCTTATAGCCGGGTTCAGGAACCTTGGTACCAAAGATCTTTTTTAACTAAATTTCCCACACTGCTCTTTGAGTTGACAAGACATCTTAGGATATGTAGTTGCAAAACATCTGTGGGTACCAAAGTTTCTGAATCCTGTACTACAGTTTAATTTGGAGGTACCTGGGCACATCAGGCAGTATTTGTATGCCACTTCTTGTGCTGCCATTTTTTCTACTCTACAGTTACTGGAACCTGATTGGTCATTATTAGTTGCTGTCAGTTGAGTACATGTAGTTGCAGTTTTTACCTATGATTATAAGGTCCATAAGGTTCTTTTATCGAGTCCTCTGCAGCCAATGTTAAGCATGAGAAATCTATCTGCGTAACTGATTTTAATTTATACAAACCAGTGCACTCGGCATGGACGATCGTATTGCTTCACATATCCGATAACTGAATGACTCAAATGATTAACATGGATGCTACAAAAGACTGCACCTATTTAATGATTTTTACTTTTGCTACATAAATAATATGCAGGTTGCTGTCCATATGGTTTTGGAGAATACTGTATGACAGGTTGAAATAATCTGTAAAGTGTTTTAGTTTGTAAGAAGAAAAATAAAAGGATTTCCCTATAGAGATTAGAGAAATGCTTTTTTTATAAGCCTAATATGAGATGTGATGTTCCTTGGGATAATATGTTAATTTGTAGCAAGGAATTGCAGAAAATCACCATTAAAGTTGTTTATATTGTTAATGGAAGTGTATAATTTATGCTTTAGTCACTACCAGTTATATAATAACTTGTATTACAAGTTGAGCACCCCTTATCCAGGAGCCATCTGGATGTTAGTATTTACAGGCAAAGGGCACTAGGGATGGGTGCTACCGCTCAGGACCCAGTTCCCAGGCACAATAAATCCGAATGCGGCATACACTGGGAGCCTCTGGACAGCCCCTGTGTGTGTGACATGCTGTTTGAAGTCACACTGACTCCAAGCAGCATGTTTGTGGGGTGACCTCACATAGCACTCGGTGTGTGGCTGCTGCAGTTCAGGGATTGGAGCTCTCCTGCCGCAATCTCTTCCTCTAAAATGTTGGATTCTTCCCTATTCTGAAATCCAGAAAACTCCAAAAGGCTCTGAGTATCGAGCTTTCCAGATAAGTGGTGCTCAACATGTACCAATGTGCAGTCAAATGCGAAATTCAGTGGTGTTGCAGTTCAGCTGTGTTCTGATGAAGCGCAATCATAAGGAACATTCCAGTGATTTTTAATTGTAATTGTTATGCTTTTTTTAAAAATCATTTTCAGAACATTGCTTTGATAGATAATTAGTTTCCTGAATCTTTGTTTCATTTAGGAAACCAGTGTTGTCTTATTTAAAACTGCCTATAATTATACTTTAAAAACTAATCTGTTCATGTCAAATCTACAGGAGTGGAGGTTGAAGTAATGTTTTTCAACACTGGAATTGAAAAAGCTTTACATTTGTTAAAAGCTCATTCTGGATCATAGCGGTACCACTGTTTACTTTGAGTTTTTTTAACACCTTAATGAGCTACACAGGATTCTATTACAAGTGAGCCATTAAGCATAATGCCAACACTCATTTGTCCTAGGAGCTTCCATCCTATTCCTGCCAAACCTTTAACTATGTGTTACATCTTACCTGGCAGGGGAATCCTTTCTCTCAATTCACCACCGGGCTGTGGGTCTGGGGAAGCTGGGTTGCAAGTGGTCCCAGCCAGACTGCAGAGCAGTGTGGCTTGGAGGCGTGCCTCACTGCCCTGGCATGAAGGGCCTCAGTGTCCTCCAGCAGCGCAAAGAGCTGTGGCCACCATCTTGGATCTCCCTGGTGGGCTTTCCCCATCGGGGCATACCCAGGCAGTGGCGGTGGTAGAGCAATGTAGGGAAGGGGGTGTGGCAAACCGCATGCCATGACTCATTAGTCTGTGGAGGCACTGGGTAGGCTGGAGCCCTCCCCTATGGCAGGAACAGGGACAGACCCTTGCATAAAATCCAATACCTTGACTGAGATGGTGCTCAGTTGTCTTCTGACTTGTGCCCTATTCACATCTTCTATTGATTCATTAGTATTTCTTCTCTTACGTTTCCCTTTTCAACCAACCCCAGAACACTGCCTGCCCAGACCATTCTGAACGTTCCTGACCTCGCTTATTTGATTCTCCCTATTGGTACTGCAAATATTCTGATTGACCCTTATCCCTCAGAAAATAGGGCATACTGGACTCCTACCTACCAAGTACATTATGACACTATGCTTGCGGCTACGCTGTTATGGCTCTCTGCTGTAGTAAATTAACACTTCCTAAACTTTATATAGTAATTGTTAATTTGCAGGCACTTAAAAGATAAACGATTCCAAGGTCATTCGATATTTTTATCTTGAGCCAGTAGCTTAAGAAAAAAAAAATTCCATCTCTTAGAACATGGTGTTAAGTGATTTTGCATTTATACACTCGCTTGACACAATCTAAAAATTTGTTAGAAAAAAAAATCCATGCTTGCCTCTGATCCCTTGGTGCAGAGGATGGCTAGATCTCCTCTTGTTGCTTGCAGACCGAAAGTGGAAACATAGATCGCAGTGTCCCTTTTTTAGCTATGCCAGATCACATATACAGTATTTCAGACTTCAAAATTTCCACTCGCCTACTGCATTTGGTGAGTGGAAATTAAATGAGGGTGAGTGTGGCAGACTGACCCGTTGGCTTCCGGGTTGGTAGTGGGCCACCACCGCCTTCTTAGGCCCCGTTCACACTGCGATTTATCGTGAAATTGCGTCAAAATCCGCGCTATGTAGCATCTCCAATGCATTTCAATGGAGCTGTTTTCATCTTGCCGCGCGACGTAGCATGTCACTGGTACATGACTTTTTGCGATTTGCACTTTGCGATTTCCATTGGTGGTGTTTTGCAAAATCGCGATGTCACACGACCATGTAGCGCAACGTCGCGAATATGAAAATCGCACCGAAAAACGTGCAATTTTCAAATCGCAGTGTGAACAGGGCCTTATTTGACAGCTCTGCAGCGTGCCTCCCACACTTGTAACACTAGTCTGGGAATGGCACGCTACATTGGCACCCGTCCCCTTTCACACAACCTGTGAGATTCCCGCAGGTGGGTTACCTGACCCACCAACGTGACATTGCATCACGCAGACCAGAAGACAGCAGAGCCAGCCTGGAGGAGCAGTCGAGGCCCGATCTGGTGTCTGGGGGGGGGGGGCTTCTTAAAAACAAAGGGTGTCCTGCTTAAAAATGAAGGGTACCTGTTTTAAATAAAAAAAGGGGGACCTGCCCTAAAACAGAAAGGAGGGCTGCTTAAAAACAATGAACAAAAAAGGATCTGCTTAATTTAAGAGGGTGTGTTTAGGGGCGGAGTTAAGGGCAGGGTAGGGGGTTAGTTGGGGCAAATGGTGGCGAGAAATTCATGAGGCAGGCTAGTCGCTTGGGACTTGAAATTTTGAGCCCTGCAGTATGTAATCCTGCACAAGGCTCTCTTTGGTCTACCTACAGTCCTCTGGAGGCAGGGAAACGCTACCAGTGGGTGGTGTTTGGTGCCACTGCTAGTATCTGTCAGTAGCTCACATACTGTATAATATATGTTGAGCTGCTAATCTAGAAGCTCACTTGTAAGAGAGCAGGTAATAGGGAGCCACCGCCACCAAGAGTTGTTGGCTGGTGACACATTTTCCCATTTTCAACTTCCTGGCTCTGCCAGAATAAAGCCTTCAGTTTCCATGAATAAAGCCGTTCACGTATTCATTTCAGTCTTGAGATAAAATATTAATAAATGTGATATGATATAAATAGTATTCATATTATGTATTTCGCATTTGTGAGTATCTCTCAGGTAGCAAACTATGATATTTTAGCTTCTGCAAAAGGGAAGAGATGTGTTTCAGGAAAATTACTTTTTCTATCAACCCAATCACTGAGGACACCATAAAGAATCAACAGAGTGATATTAACACTAAATCTTATTGTCTGGTCCTGTCTTGCAACTTAAATTCTATCCAGCCTTTAACTAGTAAAATCTTGCCATTGTTTAGAAAAAAAAAGTGTTATTTCTGTAATGATGATTAAATCTATGAGCCTTATTCCTGTAGGTGCTGTAGTATCAGTCCTCCGTGTGACACCCTACCTTTTAAGGTCTATTGATATAGCCTACAACTTTGTGTTTTAGATCTTTTACATGTGTTACTATGTGATTGTCTTGTCTGTTTTAATGATTTTATAACTTATCTCAGAACCTATTAAATTCCAGTGTGTTTTTGGTCCTTATTGGTTAATTAAGCAAGTAGTAACAGTGATAAGTAACACAAAAATAGACAGACAGTAACAACACATGATATATATTTTTAAAAACATGGATGGCCCGGTTGAGTGAAGAAACTGCCTACAATAAATAATTCCTTAGATTGTCATTTGTCTATACTAATTTAATGGGACCCTTTCAATATGTCCTCTTAAATCGCAATTTGAGAACTCAAAAGGTATATTACTTACTGAATATGGACGATAAATCAAAATAACAAAGTGTTTCCTATTTGGTAAAAATTTGCTTTGTGTTCCAAATTTTAGATATGGTTTCTTATTCTTTTAAGAAGTACAACTCTGGATTAGAATCTTGTTGCTTTTTGTTCAACCTGAATTAAAGCATAAGTGAGAACTAACTCTGGATTTGTGAATCTAGTTTTTCTTTTTTAAAGTGTGAAAAATTGTATTTCCCCCCCCAGATATTTTTCTGAATGAACACTAGGATTCATGTATCTACCTGAAAATAATTTTTATTTTATTAATAAAAGGATTTTACCAGGAAGGATACATTGAGATTTCTCTCGTTTTCAAGTATGTCCTGGATAATAATGTATAGTAAGACGCGCCAGGTGACAAACGACAAACATGTTCTGGTTAGTGATACAATCATAAATGTAAGTTTATTGGAATGTAAGCATATCAACAAGACAGACACAAGAACACTAAATCTGAAGGAGAACATACACTGGATGTAGCAACATATTTTAAAACATAACTAATTCTGAATCTAATAAATACGACAACATTGTGTGCCAATTGCTGTGTTGTCCTCTTCTCTATTTCAGTGGGCTCTGTAGACACATTCATGATTACAGATGATGGGATTTATTATGATTATGTAATACAATGCTTGAAAGTCATGTCTATGCGACATGTTCATTTTCATTCACTGTATTACATGGAACAGACACATTGACAGTGGCATCCGACAGTATCGACCTAATGTCAGCATCACTCTGTGGACCTTAAATAAAATAGTTTGACATTCCACACATCAAACTGAGCCAAAAATCTTGGAATTTGACAAGGTGGGTGACAAATACATGTTGGTGAGAGCAGCAAGGGGGAGCGCAGTGGAATATAACAAAGTGGAAAGCACAATAATCATTTACCCCTAGTTTTTTTGATTTCTTTTTGAATGACCTGGTCGTGAACCGCAATGCAAGTAATGGTGGCTCCTCTCATCCAGTCAGATTTGGCAATGCTCAGCTTGCTGACCATGAAGTAATCCTCTTCTTCCTCCATAACAGGTGTAGTGTTGAGATAATAGTCTTCCTTTTGAAGTACACCATCCTTTTTCCATTGAACATACATGTTCTCAGGGTAAAACTTCTTAAAAAGACAGAGGATGTTGACAAAATCATGGGTGCCAAGTTCTTCTGGTGCCGGTGGGTACAAATAAATGGTGGGTTCTTTTATTGTATCTGGAAAACAAGATAACATGACCGTATTTAGATGTGTACAATGATACCATGCAAACATTATGGGCTTTTATTCCAAACCTGGTGTAAATTTACCACAGTCATTAAAGTCTAAGAAGTTGCTAAATTTACAACAGCTCAGGTTAAGTGTTCACCAAGAATGGAATACAGCCCCATGCTAATCTAAGTGATATGAGAGACTTTTGTCAAGCATTGCTGGCTTTGGTGACATTTGAGACTTTTTTGATATGAATGGTACAGACATTTGGGGGAAAATAAAGTATACATTACTAATAAATTCCTTGTTACTGTATGATGGCCAGGTTATTTTAATATCCACGATCATATAATTGTAACAATTCATATTTTATTGCTATACTGCATACAAATGATTGATAAGGTGTTCTATGTCGCTAAAGACTGTAAAAATGAATACTGACATTGCTCGTTGTATGAAAAGAAATGTCAATGAAAATGATTTAAAGTTTATTGCCAATTAAGATGTCTGTATTATTGTTTCACTTTTAGAACTTCGAATTCCTCCGTATACACAGACACTTGATTGTTTGCATAGAAAAGTTGCTTGATCTCAGGGATGTCAGTAAAGATCCCCAGGAGCAAGTATCTGGACTTCAACCATATTAGCGTGTACATCACCTATCCTATCCTGCTCTCTTTGTCGCCCTCTGACCATTTACATCTTTCAGACATCTTGATAGCATGAACCAACTTTGGAATTATTACCTCTTTCTTTCTTTATTGTTTTTATTACAGGCGTTGGAAGAGAAGGGTCCACTATTTTGCATGTGAACTCTGCTTCCTTATTCCAGTCTTGTGGTGTAATCTTCAAGTCACTTTTGACAGTGTATGTGCCATCATGCTGCTGTTCTGGAGAGGAGGTGAATTCCAGAATCTTTTTGTTATCACTGCGGGACCAGGTGATGGTTAGGTCTTCTGCTGATTCCATGTGAGAAACTTCGCATCTGACTTTGCCTTCTTTGGTGATGTGTAGGTCTTTTGGAGTTGGAGGATAGATGCTAATCCTTGGATGCACTCCAGTAGAGTCTGAGAAGTAATGTAAGAATTATGTTAATATACTGTAGCATCAATTGACACACATTATGGGAGATGTCAAGGCTTGAGAGAAGACCCTGTTCATAAACTACAACCATCACCGATGTCAAGGCACTCGAGCCGGTCACACTGGGTCAGAATGAAAGTGGAATGAATGTATTAGAAACCACACAATGTTTTGGTCCTGCAATTTACTTGAATAAGGTCTTGCAATAATATGAAACCTTGTTGTTTCTAATAAATTCACTCCACTTTCATAATGACCCAGAGTGACTGGTTCTTGCTTGAGGGATAACGTTCTCTGGCTGCTGCTAACTGTGAATCACCCAGGCTGGTGATGTATGCATGTGTGCTTGGATTTGTCCATGTTGCCAAAATTTGAGAGAAAACTCTGCTCATAAACTTTGGTAATATATGTCTTGCATTTAAAACTTCAATAGGTGCCACTTTCATATATTCTGTAATACAGTAATAGTGATTTTAACCCCTTTATTACCATGTGATTTTCCGAATATCCACTGTCAGGAACCATTTTTTTTTTTCTTGGAAAATCATTTTTATTTATACAGTAAGAAATACTTAGGAATATTCCTAGTGTATTTCTTACTGTAATAATCTATTTGCCAGACAGATGTCGCCATCTATTGACCAAAAGGAATTACGGCAGTTAGAACTGCAGCTTGAGGTTCCGTGTTGGCTAGGTAATGCCCGATACAGCAGGGTGTTTCGTAGCCATTTTTAGTACTTTGGGCATTATGCCCACAGGGCTAAACCTTTTCGGGCACCTTCTGGAGTCCAAATGCAAACATAATTCATTTGCAACAAACTAATTTAATTTGCAATCATACAGCTTCAGATCATATTAACATGATATCAGACTCCTGTGTCTGCCTTTGCTGATCATGTATACACGATCACGGTAGTGAAGGGGGTTAAATAGTTAGTAAATATTTTGGAAAACCATCCCCAAAACACATTTACAGATTGAGCACCTTTTATCAGGAGAATCCAATGTTTTAGAGGAAGATCGCAGCGGGAGAGCTGCAATTCCTTTCCTACTGCAGCACCCAGAGTGTACACACACTGGAAGCGCTCTTCAGGTTTTTTTTCGCAGACATGATGCCAGGATTCTCCCAGTGTGCGCCACTGTCTGCTACAGTTTTGTTCTAGAGCAGCAGCGACCCTAGTCTGGAATTACAAAATTCAGATGGTTTTGAAAACTCCAGTTTTCAGTGACTTCTGTATATTGGAATTCCAGAAATGGGTTGTTCTACCTGTATTTGTAACAAACAATATGTCAATTATAGAAAATACCACTATAATTTTATTCCTTCCTGGAAATCCTGGCGGGTTCTAGAAACGTTTCCACTTCACAAAGATAATATAAAAATGAGTATCCGTTCCTTCCTCAAAGTCTGTCAATACATAAATGCATATTATATTGGTGGTATCTAACATAGGAACCTTACAATTCTGATCATGTTTCTCGTGATACCCAAATATAAACAAGTGCACATCAGTATGTATGTAGTATGTGCAGTGTTTTTTTTTTTTTTTTACAAATGGGAACTACCACTGCATTTAATTGAGTAGTTTAGTTGCTTTTAAAGTAAGCCTTAATACATCCAATGTGGTTAAAAGCAATATTTTGACCATTAGACGTTAATCTAATTCCCCTATTAGTCTTCAGTATATGTTAGGCCACGTTGGTCCTTCTGTTCTTGGTCCTGTTTTGTGCAGTGATGAGAGACGGAGTAGAGTAGGATAATAATCTTACTTGGGGATATTAGACAGAGCTTTGCTTTGAAACACAGACCGGAAAGCAATGGCAAACTAACCCAACTAAAAAGTACAACAAAGTACTTATTTGGTAAACCATGCTAAAGATTTAAAGATAATTTTCAAGTAACTTTGATGCGCAGTTAGAATACATTTAGGTACAATTGAACGCTATAAGAATTACTTTTAACTCTCCAGACGTGCAAAATATTTGATTTCCTAGAGTTGAATATAATACATACTTATTGTACTTATGTACTAAATAGTTTCTAAATTAAATTTATTCACATCCTGTTTTTATATTTTGATGCCATTATGATGTCCATGGAATAAACAGGCTTTGGCCTGCGATCCAATGAACTAATAATGGGTTTAATTCTGTATACATGTATTGTTAGATGGATAATGCAGGGAAATGTGACTTTTAAGGCCAGACTGTTGTTAATTTTTTCCAGCTTGGCAACTTTGGACAATAATTGCATTCCTTGTCATTCTTAAACAATTCACTGTCTCTTGGCGAATCTTTTCAGTGTAAATCCCTACAAATGTATCTTTTTAAGTATGTTTTGGAAGGGTAGTATACCAGCAGTTACAGTTACAAGTATTTAAAAGCCGTGCAAGTCCATAGCGCATGTTACAATGGGAGAGGGCAGAATAACAAATATACTTCAAGTTAAACACACATAGGAGGGAGGACCTGCTTGAGAGCTTACAATCTAGAGGTGGGTAAATAGCAGACTATGTAAAATAGCGGGTGCATGTGGGCTGCATGGAAAGATTGGCAGCAATTTAATTTACAGTCGGAATAATGGAGGGAGCCGATAGGCTTCTCTAAAGTGATGTTTTCAGGCTTCTTGAAGGACTGGAGAGACAGGGAGAGTCTTGTATGGGGATGGAATTTCATAAAATGGGGCCAGCTCAGGAGAGGTCTGAGGCAAGAGTTTGGTGCGGTTATGAGTAGATGATAACATTTGATTCATTGGCAGAGCAAGTGGCCGGGACTGGATCTACTGCAATAGGGGGAATGTAGGCAGGGGTGCAGTTACAGAGAGCTTTGTACGTGAGCATTGGTATTTTGAATTGGTTTAAGGGAAACGGAGCCATTTAAAGATTAACGGGGCAGGTGTGAGGCTGTATAGATGAAGCAGGTATGAGACCAGAACAAGCTTTGAGGTACCCGTGGAGGAGAGAGGACAGGGGGTGAAGAAGGCACCAGTAAAGGGGCATTGAAGAGTGACGAGAGAGATAGAGAGCATAAGAGGAGTGTGTTACTGGGGTCAGTTTAACGCAGTGTGAGGGCAGGAGAGGGTGGCAACAGTGTCAAAATGCGCGGAAAGATCAAGACGAATAAGCAGGGAGAAGTGACCTTGGTTTTAGCAGCACTAAAGCATTAGTCACTTTGGTCTCAGTAGAGCGCTGGGAGCAAAAGCTGGCTGAGTGAGTCAAGTAGAGAGTTTGCAGTGAGAAACCGTGGTGAGCTGGTTATAGACCAGGCAGTCTAAGTTTTTGAAGGCAAAGTGGAGCAAAGAAATGAGACGGTAGTTCGAAAGGAAGGTGGGATCAAGAGATGGCTTCTTCAAAATGAGGGTGATCAGACCATGTTTGAATGCAGAGGGGAGGGATAGGTTGAAAATGTGAGTCAAAGGAGGGACAATAACCATAGGACAGAGCAAATAAGGTGGGTGGGGTGGCATTAAGCGACAGGTGGTCAGGCAAGAGGACATGAGAACTGCCGAGACATCCTCCTTTGAGGAAGGAGAAAACTAAGACATAGTAGAAGAGGGGGCAGGGAGTGACAGAGTGAATGAGGTTGTATGGTTAGGGGAGGAGGGCAGTGAAGAGATTTCTAATCGGTAAGGTCTGTGGGGGGTTGAGTGGAAGTGGGGCGCATTAACAGGTTGAAAGTATGAAACAAACCTCTGGAATCATGAGAGAAGGTGTAGATGAGGAATGAGAAATAAGTTTAGTGAGGGGATAAAGCAATACTGTAGGAACAGCGCATGAATTTGTAGTCGGCCGAAGTCGAGACTTCCTCCAGACACGTTCAGCTGCCCTGGAACACCACTAAAGTATTGTTGGATGGAGAGAGTTAGGAGCGAGTTGTGATATAGAAAGGGCAGAGTTGTAGAGATCAGTGGCTTTGTCAGCACAGTTGGATGTTGAGGTTGGAAAGAGAAAAGGATAGATAGTGGTAGAGAGATACAGCAAAGTGTGTTGATTAAATGTATGTCGATGTGATTATGAACTAGCAATCCCTGCAGCATTTGAATGTCAGGTTCACCTAGATACACATTGATATGAATTTATTTGTATTGTGCTTTATAATCTTCTTGTAATATTGTGATCTTTTGTGTTTGTGAAAACCCATCATCCATAAGACATATTGCTGTTTTGAATGCTTACCTGTACATTTGCGAATATTGGCCTCTGGATGAGAACTGGTTGCATCGTGTATCACCTTACAAGTGTAGACATCTCCTGCATTCCAGTCTGCTTTTGGGACAAGAACTTTGCTCCTTGATTCATATGTACCTTCCTCATTTTTAATAGGAGTGCTGTTTGTTGGGGAGATTGAGGTTGCCTTTCCATTCAACATCCACTGCACTTTGATGTCTTTGGGAGCATAATCATAAATAAGGCAGACCAATTCGACAGAGCTACCCTCTGCTTTGTCATCACAGGGGCCTTGCAAAATTTTCAGTGTTGGTGAGCTTTCTGTAGGTGTAGATGTGCAGGCTGAAAACACAGAAGAAAAAGAAAAATATCATCAATTACGTACTACATTATGTGCAGCAGAATATAATTCAGCAGTCCATAAAGTGCACCCATCATGCTGTGTGCCACCATTGCCTGTCTCCTACAGGTCAGCTTCTGACAACAGATGAACATCGGTAACTCTGATTAGGCCTCAGGTTTTTGTGCCAATGGTACAACCAAGATGTCAGTGACTTGTAGGGAAGAATGACAACTACGTTTCAATGCCGAAGCAACAACAATACACAATATATCACTCTATGGCAAGTTTCCTTTTTTGTTCACACAAGGCGTGCTTATCCTTATGCTCTCACAACCAACAGCTTCGATATATTGTGAATTTGTTTGTGCAAATGCCTCTTTGGCATAAAATAATAATAATAAAGAATTGCACTCATACCTGGTATTTCTTTATTTATCTTGGTACTTGTTGCAACATGCTCTACATTGCATTGCAATTTTCCACTGTCCCATTCAGACGTAGCAATTTTCACCACACTGGTGGAAGAAAACAAGCCATCTTTGTAAGTTGATGGAAATTTTTTTATTCCAGATGTTATGGATCCTGAGTTCCACTTGACATCAACTGGCTCAGGGAAATATCCCCTGGCCAAACATCCGACGGTAACCTGCGTCTCATAGGTCTGTGATCCACAGCAGGGCATCAGAGGAAAGACAGTTGGAGGCGTCTGCGTAACTGTGGGTTAAAAAAATATGGTAATAAGTCTTATTTACATATATATCATAACGTTGATGGTTGTCTTCGTAGTTATTCCTGTTATTAGTAACTCAAAAAGGGAAAACTGAAAGCCAAATAGTGATAATTTTGCCCAGTAGCAGCTCAAATAGTCCCATTCTTATTAATATTACATTGTCACCTTTTTCAGTGGGATAATTATGATATCAATTGTGTAACCATATGGTGTAGGTTTTAGAAATGCTGCACGTGCAGACGAGATGATGCATTTCCCAATGAAAATGGCTATTGGACCTCACGGTGTGCCTTATAACGCTCCCTTTTGTGGTCTCTCCAAGGAGTTTGTTGCTCCAGTGTTCTACAGAACACCCTCAGTTGGCTAAAGTATAGATTGAATGGCAAACATTCCTTTGTCACATCATATGGCGTTTATCTAGCGCTGTCTGACTAGCCAGGAGTCATGTTGGAAACACGGTTCCATCACCCTTTTCCCCCAGAGTGAGCTGTGTTCTCATTTGGACTACATACCATAAAGTTACAGTTACAAGTATTTATAAAGCGCCAACAAATTCCTTAGCGCTGTGATATTGTGCGCTCTCGAGCAGAGTCCTCCCTCCTTCTGTTCCGTGGGTGTAATGTGTATGTATACTTGTTATTCTGTCTCTCCCATTGTACAGCGCCAAGGAATTTGTTGGTGCTTTATAAATACCTGTAACTGAAACAAAGGGAGAGACAGAATAACAAATATACATACACATTACATGAAACAGGAGGAGAGGACCCTGCTCGAGGGCTTACACTCAATGCTTTGAAGTGCTGCTCTGCAGGATACTAAAACCTCTTCAGAACACTGATGTAAATACCCCACATCTTTTAATTCTTACGCAATCCTACTAAGTTATACATGGAAGTTTTCCAGGGCATGCATGACTTTAATTGCACAAATAAATCCAATCTCGTAGATCCCAGCGGAATCCTGAAATGTCTGGTAATCCTTTTCACAACACAAATTATGAGTGTCTGCCAGGAAATATATAGCAAATTCAAATTTGAGTGTTTGGGAACTCACTAGGAATTCTGCCACCCAAGCAACCACTACAGTCGTGCACCACTACCAAACATATTTCTAAGAACTTCACCTATGATTATATCTAGTAATTTTAACCCCTTTCATGTCGAGGGACGTGCAATGCCATCACCGTGGAGGGTAGGCCTAAACACCGACACGGTCCTGCAGCAACCAATAACATAATCAGCGTGCAATGTAGGCGGGCCGAACGCTGGCCTCAGTGACAGCAGGGCGTGCAATGTCACCCCGCCATGTTAAAGTACCTCCTTGACACTGGGATCTCCGGGTATTTTATAGGTTGATTTTTGTAGGACCCTGATATTCTTCTGCTTCATGTCCAGGTACATAACTTCAAATTAAAAATGATACCTAGAACATTCTTCATGGATATATTTCAGCACAATATAGAGATGCTTAGAATTGTTCCAATGTTTTGCCATTAGTGTGAATTTTTGCCAGATATCTGAAGCACAGCGCAGGTGATATGATTTGCTGCTCAGTGATTGCAGGATTCAGTCTGCACTACTTCAAAATAATACTAAAAATCCGGCCTGTTAATCGGCCCTGAAGACCAGGTTGGAAAACACTTCAGTTGATCTTTCTATAGATGTAATATAGTGTAAATATTGTAAATGTGAATGAGTAACATAAAATATATATACAACCACCTGTATTGAGTGCATATGTATCTGTATGTGGGTGGGGGAATGCCACAAAACGGGCAAGTAAGGTGCAACTCCACCAGAAACAACTGCTTGATAAGGGAAAGCCAGTCTGGTATTTATGCTTGTGTAGCTATATTAGGACCAGCTGGGTAATGATGTGAAAAGGCCTCTTGAAATCAACAGCAAATGTGACAGCTGTATAGCCTCACCTACATTCTAATTGGAGCTAAAAAGTCATAATTTTGCGTGCAGTATTTAAATTCAGTATTCATTTATAAAGTATTTTACCAGGAAGGATACATTCCTTTTACATACATACTCCTTTTCAAGTATGTCCTGGGTTCAAGAACATAGTAGGCAAAATATAGTTGATGTTTAACCCCCCTGACTGAGTTCCCGAGTGTGGCTCAGGATTAACTTTCATTGCCGAAAGCGGTAACCCCTGAGCCACACTCGGGCTTGATACCTACCTTTACCTGCGCTCCTTCACTGACCTCCGCGATCACAGCGTTTTCAGGAAATTGGGGACAGCAAGGGAGCGCAGGGACAGGTAAGTATCCAGCGGCATCATTAGTGTGGCTCGGGGTTAACACTTTCTGCAATGCATTTAACCCCGAGCCACACTCTGATACCACTAGGGGGCCAAATAAATTGTTCCGATTCGGGCACATAAAATGTCAGAATCGGACCGCTAGGGAGGTTAAATTGTACGAAGTCACTCAAATGGTGTTGAACAGTTCTATGTCCTGGTCATATTATGGTGTCTTTACTAACAGTAAATAATTCTCAAAATTATATATAACTACTAAGGTTTTTACTTCTATGATGCAGAGTCGCGTAGTGAGACTGGGGACTATTTGTCCCCAGTCTCAATCTGTTCCCGGTGGCAAGAAGCGGCAGATCAGGCCACCATTCTCGTCGCGGATGAGAGGTAACTACGGAATTTATTGGGGGGATTTAGGTGGTGCTAAATGACTCTGCAAAAGCAGAATCATTTGGCACCAACTTTTGGGTGGCAGTAAAAATCCGTTTAGCCTAATGGTGCGGTAATTAGCTCTTGGACTTTGTAATACTTAACGCTAATCACGGAATGTGCTCGCCATGTTAAGTATAGGATGCGCAAAGTATAGTAAACTCGGGCAAGCTAGCGCAATCGCAGACGCATGGATTTTTACCTTTTTTAGCGTTAGGGATGTATATGGAAAGGCATGCGTTAAAGTCACATATCCTGACGTTATCGCTTACATATCCGAGTGCTACAGTTAGTGTTCATTATGTAATCTAGCTTTAGACTGCAAGATGTATTGCCTATATATAAAATGCAGATGGTACAAGTTATATCTAATCTATGCTAAAGGCAGACACTACAAGCTATGTCTCAAATACAGAAAAATCTGACACCACAAGATATATGTCATCTATACAAAATGTTGACACTACAAGCTGTGTATGATTTGCGCAATACAGCCAAATGCTATGGTTCATCAACACAGCTTCATAAAACTAATTATTGCCACTAGTTTCATTTATACAAGTAGCCCACCCATAGGCATACCGATTCTCGTGATAACTGTTCCTACAATCATACATACTTTGCCTCCATAGCACCACGCCATATACCCACCATGGGGCCCTATTCCACAGTTGGTGCTAGCTGAAACAGGGCCATTATAGTCTATGAAGTTAAGTATACAACAGCTTTACTTAAGTTAGCACCAACTTTGGAGTAGGGCCCATGTTATTTCAGTGACTGCTCACAAAGCTCCTTTTTAGCTATAGGTTGTATGAAGCATCCTTTATTGTAAGATATAGATATACAGGGTTATTCAGAGAAAGGTGAAACCCAGGAGAACGGCAGGAGAAGAGAACAATCTAGACCAAATAGCCGATTTGGAAAGTGAGATAAATGAGAGAATTTTTCTGGTTTGACTATTTTGACCTAGAATTTTCCCTTCGCCAGTCATTCTCTTGAGTTTCACCTTTTTTGAATAGACCTGATAGTGCGCACAAAGGTGTCTCTTTCATTACAAGCTATTACCTATTGAAATGTAGCTTGTAAGTTATAGTATCTGAAGCCAGCCCTTTCATCGACACTGTAGCTCACCAAAAAACAGTTTATTCTTTACAAGCTATGGTGCAGAAGAAGGCAACTCTCATTACAGGAAGTAACGCCTCTCAAAACCAGCTTGTCCATTACAAGTTTCAGGTTATTGCAAACAATGGTTCATCTAAAAACAGCTCTTTCATTATAATCTAGGCTCATTAGAAAGAAATTCGCTCATTACAAGCTTTAGCTCATCTGAGGTGAGGCAGTTTTTCCCGCAATCTATAGCATCTATAGTGTGAAGGCAACGTTTCCTTACATTCTATAGTTTTTGTAAAGAAAACTCATTCTTTCCAAGCTATAGAAATAAGAAGAGCTATAGCTTGTAATAAGAAGGTTCCTTTATTACAAGCTATAGCCTATCCAGTGGCCGCTTTTTATATTTTAATCTATGACTCAATAGAATGCAAAGATCCCAAAACAAGCTATAGGGTCACCTGAGGTGAGGCAGCTTTTTCACACACTCTATAGCTTGTGTGAAGGCAACATTTTATAACAAGCTATAGCACATATGAACACCATTTTTCAACTATAGCTTATATAAAGACAGTTCTTTATTTACACTCTATAGTTTATATGAAAATCGCTCTTTTATAACAAACTATAGATTGCATAAAGATAATGCTTTCATTATAAGCTATAGCTTATATGAATATATTGTTTTCATTATAAGCTAGAGCTTATATGAAGATATTTCATTACAAGCTATAACTTACACAGACAATTCTTAAGCTATAGCATATATGAAATCATTTCTTTAAAGTCTATAGCTGACATGAAGATCTTTCAGTAACAGCTATAGCTTACATTAAGACAGTTCTTTCATTAGAGGTTATAGTTTATATTAAAGAAATCCTTTCAATTCAATATATAGCTTACGTCAGTCTTTACCAACCCTGGTCCTCAAGTACCCCCAACAGGCCAGGTTTGCCAGATATCTGAAGCTCAGCATAGGTGATAGGATTTGCTGCTCAGTGATTGCAGGATTCAGTCTGTATTTCCCCAAGCTAATCCTTAAAACCTGGCCTGTTAGTGGGACTTAGGGACCGCGGTTGAGAACCACTGGCTTACATGAACAGAATTCTTTCATTACCAGGTAAAGCTTAAAATGAATAGTCTTTAATTACATGCTATAGCTTATATGAAGATTATTTTTCCATTACAAGCTGTAGCATATATGAATACTATTCTTTAACATGCTATAGCCCAGGGCTCAAAATTTCCACTCGCCTACTAGCATTTGGCGAGTGGAAATGCACTCACAGGCAGCACACTAAATTATTTTGGGCTGCGTATTCCGGCGGTGCCACCATGCAACCCCCCTTCCCCAGGCTGCACGGTGGCAGGGATCAGCTGCCTAACCTGACCCAGCTCGTCTCTGTCACTGGCAGGGGGTGGAGAGGAGCTCCCCTGCCTCTTCGCTCTGCTCACATTGGGGTCTGATGACTGGGTACATATGTATCTGGGGTCTGATGTCTGGGTATTAATGTTACATTTGTAATTTTATTCTAAATAAAACCTTTAACAGTGTAATTTTATAAGATAATTTAAGGGGTTGTGTTTAGGGGCAGAGTTGAGGGCTGGGTAGGGGTTAGGTGTAGCAACTGGTGGCGAGTAACTTATAGCCTGGTTAGTAGCTTGGGACTTGAAATTTTTAGCCCTGCTATAGCCTATATTAAAACAGTTTTGTAAAAGCTATAACCTATATGAAAACAGTTCTTTAAAAGCTATAGCTTATATGAAGACAATTCTTTCATTACAAGCTATAGCTTATGTATAAATAATTCTTTCTGTACAATCTATAGCTTACATGAAAATAGTTATTTCATTAGATGCTATAGCTTATGCAGATAATTCTTTAACTGTAAAGTTTATATGAATATTCTTTAAATACATGTTATGATTCTTTCATTGCAAGCTATAGCTTATATGAAGATAGTTCTTTCAGTACAACCTGCAACTTACATGAAGATAGTTCTTTCAGTACAACCTGCAGCTTACATGAAGACTTTCATTAGTCTATAGCGTAATGAAGATAATGCTTTCATTACAAGCTATAACTTAAATGAAGATAATTCATTACAAGCTATATCGTCTAAAAAGACAATTCTTTAAGAAGCTGTAGCATATATGAAAACAGTTCTTTAAGCTATAGCTTATGAAGATTATTCTGTCACTGCAAGCTATAGCTTACATGAAGATAATTCTTCCATGACTAGCTCTAGCTTACGTGAAGGTAACTCATTACTAGCTCTAGCTTACATGAAGATAACTCATTACTAGCTATAGCTTACATGTAGATAATTCATTACTAGCTATAGCTTACATGAAGATAATTCATTACTAGCTATAGCTTACATGAAGATAATGAAATAATTATCTTCATGTAAGCTAGAGCTAGTAATGAAATAATTATCTTCATGTAAGCTATAGCTAGTAATGAAAGAATTACTAGCTATAGCTTACATGAAGATAATTCATTACTAGCTATAGCTTACATGAAGATAATTCATTACTAGCTATAGCTTACATGAAGATAATTATTTCATTACTAGCTCACATGAAGATAATTCATTGCTAGCTAGCTTTCATGAATACATTTCTTGTAATGAATTATCTTCATGTAAGCTATAGCTAGTAATGAAAGAATTATCTTCATGTAAGCTATAGCTAATAATGAAACAATGAAGATAATTCTTTCATTACTAGCTCACATGACGATAATTCATTACTAGCTATAGCTTACATTAAGATAATTCTTTCATTACTAGCTCACATGAAGATAATTCTTTCATAACTAGCTATAGCTTACATGAAGATAATTCTTTCATTACTAGCTATAGCTCACATGAAGATAATTCATTACTAGCGATAGCTTACATGACTAGTTCTAGCTTACACGAAGATAATTCTTTCATTACTAGCTATAGCTTACATCAAGATAATTCTTTCATTACTAGCTCACATGAAGATGATTCATTACTAGCTATAGCTTACATGAATATAATTCATTACTAGCTATAGCTTACATGAAGATAATTGTTTCATTATTAGCTCTAGCTTACATGAAGATAATTGTTTCATGACTAGCTCTAGCTTAAATGAAAATAATTCATTACTAGTTCTAGCTTGCACGACGATAATTGTTTCATTATTAGCTATAGCTTACATGAAGATAATTCTTTCATTACTAGCTCACATGAAGATAATTCATTACTAGCTCTAGCTTACATGAAGATAATGAAAGAATAATCTTCATGTAAGTTATAGCTAGTAATGAATTATCTTCATGTAAGCTATAGCTAGTAAGGAAAGAATTACTAGCTATAGCTTACTTGAAGATAATGCATTACTAGCTATAGCTTACATGAAGATAAATGTTTCATTTACTAGATATAGCTTATATGAAGATCATTCTTTCATTACTAGCTCACATGAAGATAATTCATTACTAGCTATAGCTTACATGAAGATAATTCTTTCATTACTAGCTATAGCTTACATGAAGATAATTCATTACTAGCTATAGCTTACATGAAGATAAATGTTTCATTTACTAGATATAGCTTATATGAAGATCATTCTTTCATTACTAGCTCACATGAAGATAATTCATTACTAGCTATAGCTTACATGAAGATAATTCTTTCATTACTAGCTATAGCTTACATGAAGATAATTCATTACTAGCTATAGCTTACATGAAGATAAATGTTTCATTTACTAGATATAGCTTATATGAAGATCATTCTTTCATTACTAGCTCACATGAAGATAATTCATTACTAGCTATAGCTCACATGAAGATAATTCATTACTAGCTATAGCTTACATGAAGATAATTCTTTCATTACTAGCTATAGCTTACATGAAGATCATTCTTTCATTACTAGCTATAGCTCACATGAAGATAATTCATTACTAGCTATAGCTTACATGAAGATAATTCTTTCATTACTAGCTATAGCTTACATGAAGATCATTCTTTCATTACTAGCTATAGCTCACATGAAGATAATTCATTACTAGCTATAGCTTACATGAAGATAATTGTTTCATTATTAGCTATAGTTTACATAAAGATAATTCTTTCATGACTAGCTCTAGAATGCATGAAGATAATTCTTTCATGACTATTTTTAGCTTACACGAAGATAATTCTTTCATTACTAGCTATAGCTCACATGAAGATAATTCATTACGAACTATAGCTTACATGAAGATAATTCATTACTAGCTATAGCTTACATGAAGATAATTGTTTCATTATTCGCTATAGCTTACATGAAGATAATTCATTACTAGCGATAGCTTACATGAAGATAATTCATTACTAGCGATAGCTTACATGAAGATAATTCTTTACTAGCTCACATGAAGATAATTCATTACTAGCTATAGCTTACATGAAGATAATTCATTACTAGCTATACATGAAGATAATTCATGACTAGCTATAGCTTACATGAAGATAATTGTTTCATTATTAGCTATAGCTTACATGAAGATAATTCTTTCATGACTAGCTATAACTTACATTAAGATAATTCTTTCATTACTAGCTATAGCTTACATGAAGATCATTCTTTCATTACTAGCTATAGCTCACATGAAGATAATTCATTACTAGCTATAGCTTACATGAAGATAATTGTTTCATTATTAGCTATAGTTTACATAAAGATAATTCTTTCATGACTAGCTCTAGAATGCATGAAGATAATTCTTTCATGACTATTTTTAGCTTACACGAAGATAATTCTTTCATTACTAGCTATAGCTTACATGAAGATAAATCTTTCATTACTAGCTATAGCTCACAAGAATATAATTCATTACTAGCTATAGCTTACATGAAGATAATTGTTTCATTATTAGCTATAGCTTACCTGAAGATAATTCTTTCATTACTAGCTATAGCTTACATGAAGATAATTCATTACTAGCGATAGTTTACATGAAGATAATTCTTTCATTACTAGCTCACATGAAGATAATTCATTACTAGCTATAGCTTACATGAAGATAATTGTTTCATTATTAGATATAGCTTACATGAATATAATTATTTCATGACTAGCTATAGCTTACATGAAGATAATTATTACTAGCTATAGCTTACATTAAGATAATTCTTTCATTACTAGCTCACATGAAGATAATTCATTACTAGCGATAGCTTACATTAAGATAATTCTTTCATTACTAGCTCACATGAAGATAATTCATTACTAGCGATAGCTTACATTAAGATAATTCTTTCATTACTAGCTCACATGAAAATAATTCATTACTAGCGATAGCTTACATTAAGATAATTCTTTCATTATTAGCTATAGCTTACATTAAGATAATTCTTTCATTACTAGCTATAGCTTACATGAAGATAATTCATTACTAGCGATAGTTTACATGAAGATAATTCTTTCATTACTAGCTCACATGAAGATAATTCATTACTAGCTATAGCTTACATGAAGATAATTCATTACTAGCGATAGTTTACATGAAGATAATTCTTTCATTACTAGCTCACATGAAGATAATTCATTACTAGCTATAGCTTACATGAAGATAATTCATTACTAGCTATAGCGTACATGAAGATAATTCATTACTAGCTATAGCTTACATGAAGATAATTGTTTCATTATTAGATATAGCTTACATGAATATAATTATTTCATGACTAGCTATAGCTTACATGAAGATAATTATTACTAGCTATAGCTTACATGAAGATAATGGTTTCATTATTCGCTATAGCTCACATGAAGATAATTCATTACTAGCTATAGCTTATATGAAGATAATTCTTTCATTACTAGCTATAGCTCACATGAAGATAATTCATTACTAGCTATAGCTTACATGAAGATAATTCTTTCATTACTAGCTCACATGAAGATAATTCATTACTAGCTATAGCTTACGTGAAGATAATTCTTTCATTATTAGCTATAGCTTACACGAAGATAATTCTTTCATTACTAGCAATAGCTTACATGAAGATAATTCGTTACTAGCTATAGCTTACATGAAGATAATTGGTTCATTATTAGCTATAGCTTACATGAAGATAATTCTTTCATGACTAGCTCTAGCTTAAATGAAGATAATTCATTACTAGTTCTAGCTTGCCCGAAGATAATTCATTACTAGCGATAGCTTACATGAAGATAATTCTTTCATTAGTAGCTCACGTGACGATAATTCATTACTAGCTATAGCTTACATGAAGATAATTATTTCATTACTAGCTATAGCTTACATGAAGATAATTATTTCATTACTAGCTATAGCTTACATTGCAAGTTATAGCTTATATGAAGATTAATCTTTCAGTACAATCTGTAGCCTAAATGAAGACAATACGTTCACTACAAGCTATAGCTTATATGAATACTATTCTTTAAGACGCTATAGTCGTTATGAAAATAGTTGTTTAAAAGCTATAGCTTATATGAAGACATTTTTCATTACAAACCATATATAGCTCATATGAAAATAAATATTTCTTTCCAAACTATAGCTCACATGAAGATAATTCTTTTAGTACATGCTATAGTTTATATGAACACTATTCTTTCATTACAAGCTATAGCTTATGTAAAAATAATGCTTTCAGTGCAAGCTATAGCTTACATAAAGACAGGCATTTCATTAGATGCTATAGCATGTGTTGAAGTTTTTCTTGTGATGTCATTTTTTCCCTATGCGGTTCATAGCAAGCATACCTTTTTTTCTTTCTCTGTTTTTTCCATCATCTGTTGGTTTATGGTATTTTTTGTGAATGGGTGTACTACGTTTGCGATTACTTTCTTTCCGAAATTTTGATTTCAGTTATATTCAGTCCTGGCACAAAAATACAATTTTGCACATAATAAATTAAAGCAATTCTTAGCTATTTAGGCAAACTCGGTCCATTTGGTTGTGCTACATGTCCAGGTTTTGCATCCATATCTTTAAGTACATCTGGATATACACTCTAAAATTAATTTGTGTGTGAGTCTCAGTTTTGGTTGCGCTGCAAGACATTGCATAATAATCTTAATGTTCTGTTTTCTGTTTATGTAAAAAACAGAATCTAAAGCTAAATATGTAATTGTTTCATTCAATGAATTTCCAGTCTCTGCATCACATGATACTTTTATGCGTCAGCTAAATGTGAAATTACTCATTCTGAGTAAATCTCAGAAATAACTTTATTCTCTTGCTTTTTCATCTGACACCACTACCTGTTGCCTGGTCATGATCACTATGCCTTCATATATCTCTTGCTTATTAGTTACATACAATTCTGTTCTAACTCAATAAACTGTAATACTATCTTCCTGTGCATATTTTTATTACCAATTCCTTCTTTTGTCCCCATACTTGTTATCACACGATAAGGTAAAATATGTTGTTTTATAACATTCTTTGAACTGCTGGCTCATCTCCTAAAAAGTGTAATTTCTTAAAATCGCGTAAACCTCAGTCCAAAAGCCCATAAGCCCATTAATTGCTATTTTATCTGAACTAGACAACCATTGTGACTTCGTTCTATTCAACCTTTAAAGTAGACTTTATTCTATTCTCAAATGATCAAACTATTATTTTCTAATTTAATTTTCAATTATTAATTTCAATGTCGTGAATCCCAGTGAAGTTTTCCTTACCTGAAATGTTGCATGCCATTATGTCAATGTGAATTCATGTATCTTATCTTGCAGCTTTTTTTGGATATAGTGGCTAAAATAAAACCGGAAAGTATTCGCATGTAGCATACACACAATAGTATGGATGTAGTGTCTGGTAATGAGTGGAAACACATATTATTGTCAGAGTAAACCTGTATAATTAAGAAGATACTCTGTCACTATGCAAGAAAATTGTCTTATTATGGTACATGGAGAGGTGCTTTCCTTATGTCTTACATGACATCGCAAGGAATAGAAACTAGATGTTCAAGACTGTGACATTAGGAATAGAAAATAGTTTAAAGTTGAATTTCATTTTCCTCTTGTTAAAGTATATAGTACATGAAACACGGTAAAATACGATCAAACATGTTGTTATAGATAGTGAAAAATGAATCAATTAAATGTATACATAGATCTTGGACTTTTAAGGTTCTTTCCTTTTTAGATCCTGTAAATTGAATGTTTACTTACTGTGTAACGTAATTTTGCTGGCATAGTTTCTGTGAGTCCTTCTGCCCCATGTGTCTTTCAGGGTACAATCCTTTTACAGACGTGTCGTTTCCTTTTGGTTTTTTTTCACAGCTTGACTTGTTTACCAGGGCTGGCTGTGCCATCTTACAAAACAATATGCCTACATATTTGAAATAATTAGTCATAATTACCAAGAATAGATTTTTCAATAGAATCAGTTAACCGGCAAAAACATATTTGCTGATATATATTTGTCCCTTTTTTCTTCAGTTAGGCTTTTAGTTCGTTGCATCCTGTCTACTTCCAAAAATCTGAATCTCGGAAGATAGCCATACCATGCTGCAGGCCTTGGCACTAAAGAATGCCCGCGGGCAGGGCCAGCTCTAGTCTTTTGGGGCCATGTACACTGTAAAATGCGAGGCCACTTTCAGCAGAAATTATTTTCAATACCAACTTCAGAAAACCGGTATTAATCAGTGTATATATGTAGTGACAGAAGACAGAGCATGGTCCTGGGGTGTGTGTATGTTCACCCAATAGTGCTGCAGTGTGGGCTTTGGCCTGATTGCCCCAGGAAGAATGTTTCCAATAAAAAGATCCATAAAATAAATAAGTGGTGCGGGGTGGGTTCCTGAAGTGGAGCACTTGGAGTGTAAGGTGAGCCAGTGCTCCACACCACACTTTCCATGTTGCTCAGCAGGTGAGAAGTCCAGCCCAGGAGTTCTGGAGTGCCCAGGGAATTCCTCACCTGCTGGGTAAGAGCATTCCCAAGGGGTTATTCACTAACCCATAACATACTTGAAAACGAGAGAAATCTCAATGTATCCTTCCTGGTAAAATCCTTTCTCAAAAAAAACCCCTCAGAACTGTCCCCGAATTGTACTGAATAGCAGGGGCGGACTGACAACCAATGGGGCCCCCGGGCAACAGGAGTTCATGGGACCCCTTGTGCCACGCCCACAGTAGGCCACACCCATACAAACTCCTCCCATGAAACGCACAACCTACATGCACATTGTTGTGTTAAAGAATTTATTTCTTCACACAATTTTCAAAATAAGAATTTTAACGAGTTAGTAAAATTTGACAATTATGTGTCCGAAGTCCCCCCCCCCCCAGCATTTAATTAGTCAACTTATTATCTCCCCCCCCCCCCCCCGGCGCTCACCCACCATGGACTATTGAAGAATCTTCTGTGGAGGCAGGCTGGCTCCACTGGACTTGTTTTGTTATCTTCTGTCGCTGGTGCCTCGTGCTCTGTGGGATATCACATGAGGGGGCGGCACCAATGACTGCAGCTCACTGAGATGATCACAGGCAGCTCCGGGGAACAGTCTCCGGAGACGGAGCTGATGGAAAATAGCTGGGCGCACTGTGCCGGTCAAAACCAGGCCCTCGGGCAGTGCCCAAATGCCCGATGGGTCAGTCCGTCCCTGCTGAATGGTGAATTTTACCTTTCGGTGCATTTTCAGGGCAATTCTACGGAGCTCCGTTGGTGTCATGGATTTTTTTTTTCACGTGCGCAAGATGTGCAGGTCATGGGCATGAGTTAACCCTTGGCGTGCGCACGAGATAGCTATTTAAGCGCATGCAGAGACTGCCCAAGCCAGGTTTTAAATCATTAAGTTACCCACAGAGCATTGTATTACATTGAGTCAGTCTGTGGCTCCGCGCGTTAATACTCCTGCTTTGTAACGAGGAGGGTGCGAGTTCAAATCTTAGTGGCACGTTTTTTGCTTTTAAATCTCATTTACGTGTGTGTATACACTATACCCAGGGTTCCTTGCTGCATATGGGGAATTTGGCACAGGAGCTCTGGGATGCAATTCATCGAATTGCTGTGATGTGCAAGTGGCTTCTGCAATAAGAAACACATATATATATATATATATATTTGGCCACTCAGAGACTTCTTACTGATTTTAAATAAATTTTCTTACTTTATTCAAGTCGAAGTTTCAGTCCTACCGGACTTTACGCATGTCATCACAAAACATCACAGGCCAACATCTTTATAACAATGCACTACGTAGCAATACCGTACAGGTGAATCTGGACAGGTGAATCTTCACCGGAGCAAGTATTTGAAATAGAGGATCAAGATTTTATATAAATATATATATATATATACATATACACACACAGGTGAAACTCGAAAAATTAGAATATCGTGCAAAAGTTAATTTATTTCAGTAATACAACTTAAAAGGTGAAACTAATATATGAGACTCATTACATGCAAAGCTAGATAGTTCAAGCCGTGATTTGTCATAATTGTGATGATTATGGCTTACAGCTCATGAAAACCCAAAATCCACAATCTCAGAAAATTAGAATATTGTGAAAAGGTGCAATATTCTAGGCTCAAAGTGTCCCACTCTAATCAGCTATCTCAGCCATAACAGCTGCAAAGAGTTCCTGAGCCTTTAAATTTATGAAGGATTTTACCAGGAAGGATACATTGAGATTTCTCTCATTTTCAAGTATGTCCTGGCTTCAAGAACATTGAAATGGTCTCTCAGTCTGGTTTAGTAGGAATCACAATCATGGGATAGCCTGCTGACCTGACAGTTGTGCAGAAAACCATCATTGACCCACTCCATAAGGAGGGAAAGCCTCAAAAGGTAATTGCAAAAGAAGTTGGATGTTCCCAAAGTGCTGTATCAAAGCATATTAATAGAAAGTTATGTGGAAGAGAAAAGCGTGGAAGAAAAAGGTGCACAAGCAGCAGGGATGACTGCAGCCTGGAGAGGATTGTCAGGAAAAGGCCATTCAAAAGTGTTGGGGACTTTCACAAGGAGTGGACTGAGGTTGGAGTCAGTGCATCAAGAGCCTCCACACACAGATGGATCGATCCTGGACATGGGCTTCAAATGTCGTATTCCTCTTGTCAAGCCGCTCCTGAACAACAAACAACGTCAGAAGCATCTTACCTGAGCTAAAGAAAAACAGACCTGGTCTGTTGCTCAGTGGTCCAAAGTCCTCTTTTCTGATGAGAGCAACTTTTGTATCTCATTTGGAAACCAAGGACCCAGAGTATGGAGGAAGAATGGAGAGGCACACACTGCAAGATGCTTTAAGTCCAGTGTGAAGTTTCCACAGTCTGTGTTGATTTGGGGAGCCATGTCATCTGCTGGTGTTGGTCCACTGTGCTTCATTAAGTCCAGGGTCAACGCAGCCGTCTACCAGGAGATTTTGGAGCACTTCATGCTTCCTTCCGCAGATGAGCTTTATGGGGATGCTACCTTAATTTTCCAGCAGGACTTGGCACCTGCCCACACTGCCAAAAGCACCAAAACCTGGTTCAATGACCGTGGGATTACTGTGCTTGATTGGCCAGCAAACTCACCTGACCTGAACCCCATAGAGAATCTATGGGGCATTGCCAAGAGAAAGATGAGACATAAGACCGAATAATGCAGAAGAGCTGAAGGCCGCTATTGAAGCATCCTGGTCTTCCATAACACCTCAGCAGTGCCACAGACTGATAGCGTCCATGCCACACCACATTGAGGCAGTAATTGCTGCAAAAGGGGCCCATATCAAGTACTGAGTACATATGCATGCTTATACTTTTCAGAGGTCCGATATTGTTCTATATGTACAATCCTTGTTTTATTGATTGCATGTAATATTCTAATTTTCTGAGATTGTAGATTTGGGTTTTCATGAGTTGTAACCATAATCCTCACAATTATGACAAATCACAGCCTCGAGCTATCTTGCTTTGCATGTAATGAGTCTATCTCATATATTCGTTTCACCTTTTAAGTTGCATTACTGAAATAAATGAACTTTTGCACGATATTCAAATTTATAGAGTTTCACCTGTATATCAACATTTTTGTGCTGTAATTAACACCCCTTAGTCTCTTCCTTTCATGCACTTTATCACCTTAGCCTAAAAATCAAGTGTGCATCATAGAAAATACTATATATAAAGAAAAGAACTTGATTCTCGCACACGCTGTAATACAATCCAATGCTCCGGTTCTGGAATTAGGTACAAAAACAATAAACTCTCGGTAATTCCGCTACTCAGAGACTCTTCAGTATAATAAACAGAAGATTTTTATTAGAGTCGTCAACGTTTCAGTCCCACTGGACTTTCCTCAGGACAATACAGAATTAAAACACAAAATGCATTTTATTTACTCGTTGGATTAGTTCACAACAACGTGCAGGTGAAACCAGGAGGAGCATCGGAGCCAGAGAGGCTCCAGCGCTACAACCAGGTGTAGGACACACATAATCTCTCAGCAACAGGGGCTATATACAGAGTAGTACATGTCTGAAGTACATGTCTAGCTGATTCTTAATATACATTAATATATTCGAACCTGTGCAAAGATAAAAAATAAGCAAAAATTAAAAACAAGGCCACCTCGTCATCTGAATTAATACCGATATAAAATTTGTCTGAAGTTAAAACGAAGATTTTCACAAAAGGTCTAAGCTTTGTAACCACGTCTCATCCTGATCTGTTCACCTGGGAGGTGGAACAATTTAAGTTTGCTCGTAAGCTAAGACTAACCAAGCATTCTGGCGAATTATCAACACAATCCAGTAATGAAAAAGAAAAAAAAATTAAACTTAAAAGTTCTTTTGATCCACCCACAACCAATGCCTCTATAAAAACGTTTACACAGGTCTTGCATAAAGAATCGGATGGGATTTTAAAGAAGAAGAACAAAAAATCTGCAACTATCTCAAGGGAGGAACGAAATGCCATATGCAGTTTGGCACAGGATTCTTCCATTAATATTCGCCCAGCTGATAAGGGCGGGGGGTAGTCATTATGAGATATTCGGACTATAGGAATGAGATAATACTGCAGTTTAATCATAACGAAGTCTATTTGAAATGTGATCCTGACCCTACTGCTACCTTTCGAAATATTAAGGATGTCTTGGATGAAGCCCAGGACAGAGGCATTATTGAACAATCACTATATGCTTATCTGCTTGTGAATCATGCGAGAATACCAGTCCTATACACAATTCCTAAAATACATAAAAATTTGCAGGCCCCCCGGGGAGACCTATTGTGTCAGCCATATTGGGTTTACTTGAACCACTTGGAAATTGCTTGACTACGTCTTGAAAGCTCCAGTACTTGTGTCCGGGATACAGCGGATGTAATAAAGCATATACAGGATCTTACTTTAACTCCGAGTTCATTGTTAATCACTATGGATGTAACAAGTCTTTACACCATTATACCACACAGTGAAGGCATTGCAGCCGTTCAGCAGGTACTTGAAAATGCAGAAACTCCACCAGAATTTCCGATAGATTTCATTCTGTCAATAAAGAAGCTCACCCTTTCCCTTAACTACTTCAGGTTTGAAGAACAGTTTTATGTCCAGAGGTCTGGGATGTCCATGGGAGCCGCAATGACTCCAATGTATGCAAATTCTTATATCTATGAAACTAATCATGTTTTACCATTACTACAAGGTGGCCTTAAAAAATACTTACGCTTCATCGATGATGTATTCATAATATGGGATGGAGCCCAGATCGAGATACATACTATCATGTGTCAAATCAACAATCTTGAATCTTATGTACGATTTATCTATGATGTAAATTCAGTAAAAATGAATTTTCTGGATCTTACTTTGAACGTCGAGGAGATAAATTGGAATACAGTCTGTATAGAAAAGAAACAGCTCGCAACACCATTCTACAGGCAAACCGCTTTCACCCTCAGCAATTGATCGAATCGCTACCCATCTCTCAATTTTTAAGGGTCTTTCGGAGCAATTCAGGAGAAGAATCTTGTACAGTACAGTTAGATGAAATGTATGAGCGTTTCCTATACCGTGGATATCGGAAGCGTACTTTGGATCGGGCACTACATGCAGCTGAAACGAAGTTAAAAAATCAACAGACTGTTGCTACAATTAATTCAGAGACTGGTATTCCCACAGACATACAATACAGAATCCATACAACTAGCTAAATGTATCAAACGAAATTGGAATATTCTTCAGACAGATTTGAATTTGCCAATAACATGTAATACACCTCCACTTATTTGTTACAAGAGGAATAAAAATCTAAAGGACCTACTAGTCAATACAGTTCAATTCTCATATTTTCATATGGACTGTGGCACATAGGAAAAGCTAACAACTCCTTACGCGAACGTTTAGCCAATCATCGGGCAGCAATTCGAGCGGCTCTATCTTGGAAAGACAACCCGCAACTGGTGGCACGACATTTTCAGGAAATGCAACATCCACTTTCGTCTTTGCGGATGATAGGAATCGATCATATCCCCCCCACTTATCAAGGGGAGGAGATGGAGCAATGGAACTTTTGAAACGAGAATCGGTCTGGATTTTCACCATGGAAACCCTAAACCCGAAAGGGTTAAACAAGAAAATAATTTTTATTGTTATCTAGACCCTCGTCAGTAAAAAAGTTATCCTCCTTTAGCCTTGTTTTTAATTTTTGCTTATTTTTATCTTTGGATAGGTTCTAATATATTAATGTTTAAGAATCAGCTAGACATGTACTTCAGACATGTACTACTCTGTATATAGCCCCTGTTGCTGAGAGATTATCAGGGTTATCCAAAGAGATTCGAAAAGTCACCGCACGTTCGGTGACTTTTCGTTCTCTTCAATTCGGTCCCTTTTGCCGATTGCATTTCGGTGACCCTGCGGCGTATTCAGCAAGCACCACAGGGTCCCCGAATTGCAGGGAAAAGCTGCCGTAAACCTGACGAAAACTAACCGAATGCACTATGAAAACAAGCAAAAACATCTGGATTAACCTTCGAAGAGGAGCCGAACAGGAGCCGAAAAGGAGCCGAATCACACAGAGCCGAAGCAGCTGTGACGTAGAGGAGGCAGTGAATAAATTAGAAAAACCATTTGTATGAATCTGGGAAAAAGAAACGCTGTTTGCAAAGAAACTACTGAGCGAAAATGTCTGAAATTTTCACAGGAGGTCCAGGGAATGATAATAAAGAGGGCTGTTACAAAAAAAATAAGTAAACTGAAAAAAAAAAAAAAAAATCGGACTTTTAATTTTTTTTTAAAAATTCAGAAAAATGCTTAAAGTATCCTAAAAAAATCTATAAATAAAGAGACTTTTTGCTGCAGAATTTTATAATGAACGGTTTATTAGATATTGAATTAAAACGGGAATATTTTTAACATTGAAGTCTATGGGATTCTCCTGAATAAATTTGCCGAATTAAACCACCGAATGGCAGGGCATTAGGGGAACCTTTCACTGCTGGTTTGTGTTCTCTGAATAGCCGAAGCAGTGCTTTTTCATGGGGATTTCACTGCCCTCGAACAGGCACCGAACAGGCACCGTATGTTCAGGCAATTCGACAGGATTTGGCGAATTGCCTGCTCTCTGGATAGCCGAATGGCCAGGAAAGGTAACCGAACCCTGATTTTCAGCGTTCGGTTACCTTTCTCAAGCAATTCGAATCTCTTTGGATAACCCTGTATGTGTGTCCTACACCTGGTTGTAGCGCTGGAGCCTCTCTGGCTCCGATGCTCCTCCTGGTTTCACCTGCACGTTGTTGTGAACTAATCCAACGAGTATATAAAATGCATTTTGTGTTTTAATTCTGTATTGTACTGAGGTAAGTCCAGTGGGACTGAAACGTTGACGACTCGAATAAAAATCTTCTGTTTATTATACTGAAGAGTCTCTGAGTAGCAGAATTACCGAGTATGTATGTATATATATATATATATATATATATAATTACAGATAATCAAGTCTTCACCAGCTCGCACTTGGGATTGCAATACTATTCAGCACTTTGCTTGGCTTCTTAACTCAGGAAGATGTGTACATGGAATAAAACATAAAAAGAAATACAGCCTAATCATATTCATTTTGTTCAGTATCCAAATAAACATGTACGCATCCTCTTGAGCTGGTGGAGATTTGTATTAGTCAGCATGCTAACAATCAGATGCATGGACTGAGTGGAGGGCTACCCTGCAGGACCACCCTCCACTCACAGCTGTCACTCCCTGCGGCATGCCACAGTCAGATGAGGGACCGGAAAACCCAGAATAACCCTTTATTCAGTTATATATGTTAGAAAAGATGCTGAGCCAAGATGTTTTTTGGGTTAAAGAGTTGCACTTTATATTACTTCATAATAATTACCGTGCAAGTACGGTAGCTATAGAGTATATACAGTATTATGTTCTGTCTATATAATTGTGGATAGAGTGAGGGGCAGGCACAGACAATGCTCCAGTACCTAAACCTGTGAGGACTGTGCAATATGTGATCTTATGCAGCACAGTATAAAATCATGGTTACATTATGAGCAGCAGGATGCAGGCAGTGAAAAAACAGCTACTTGTACCAGATTTCATATCTTTCATCTTCCCTGACATTTGTTAGTCAGTAGTTCTGAGGGAAGAGTCTATTGTCTGTGTCAATCCATTACCCTTGTCTTTTTTCTCCATTCCATTGTGTATATGTTCCCTTCGTTGTCTCCTTCCATCTATTTACTCTCCCCAGCCCCTCTGAAAGTTTCCTGCCCTGCTGTATGTCTCTGAATCTACATCCCCTCTCATTTGTGCTTCCCCATCCTCCTGTACCTCACTCCTTCTACATGTTTCTCTACTGTACCCCGTTCTCTTTGTGTCTCCCTCCATCCTCCTGTACCTTAGTCTTACTCTGCATCTTCCTCCATGTTCTTGCTCCTCACTCTTGAGTCTCTCTCCACCCCCCCTGCACCTACGTATTTCTTCTTAATCCTCTGTGCCCTTCACATTCTCCATTCCCTCCCTGTCTGTTTTCCTCCTCTCTGGGTCATTCTTATTCCTATAACCACCTTACTATTCCATCTGAATCTCCCTCCTCCTATGTAATTCCCTCTTTCCCCAAAATTCTTCTCACCATCACCTCTGTGCTCCTCTTCTTTCCTCTGCTCCTGAAGTGGAACAACACTTTAGTTCAATGATACATTTGTCGCAAAAGAATCCTGTCTGACCAAGTCAGAGAATTTGTCAACCAAGTAGATGTTCTTTCAAAATAGCATTGTTGTAATATGTATTTATGATTTGTTATCTTGCTACTTTCTATATATTTTATACATCCTTATCTTTTTACAGCTCAACAATATGCTTTGTTGTCTACTTGCCATAGAAAGGAGTGTGACAGCTGCGTACCATGCACAAACCACAAAGCAGGATGAAAAAACAAACGACAACATAAAGTGGCAAGTTTAATTAAAATTCTGGCTTTAATAAGGTTTTATTACAACTTTATTCTTCGTTTTATTTTAATTTTCCTTTTCGCATTCCACTGATTTTGAGCAGTGTATCTTTTATAGCAAGAAATATTGTACTGATTACAAAGGAGTTGTAAATGTGTTGTTTAGCTTGCTTTTCTTTTTTTGTCATTGTAGAGCTCTGACAAGATTAGTGAATGAGCAGCAGGATAACGGGTATCTACTTGGAAGCAACATTATTTTCATTGAGGTCCAAAGTACAAATCTCCGCAAAATATTCTCCTTTTCTAATGTATGGACGGGAGGTAGTTTTCCCCTCAGAGGTTCCTGTTGACATGCCGGCCGTTCCTGTTGACATGTCTCTGTCTGAAATAAAGTAAAATATTTTGCACATAGTAATTTACAGATCTCACCTGCGGTGCATTAATTTTATAAGCGGCTGCGAGCGCAAAGTTATGACCTAGACACTGAAAGCTGTGCTGCAATATTGTGCTCAGGTATGCTTACTTATCACCTGCAGTAAGTTTGCATGTGTTGTAAGTTTGTTTGAGTAAAGTACTTTTTTGAGTAAAAGCAGCCTGTGACGGAAACGCTATTGTCCATCTGTCCTGCTCTCTAGACACCCCCTTATTGCGGTCAGCACGGCTACTAGGAACGCGGTCCTCAGTGCCTCGAACAGCTGGACCCACTTGTTTCTGTCTGCTGGGAGACCTGGGTTGGCTGGTAGGGATATGTGCCGGTGTTGGGCCGAAGTTACAGCAGCTTCTGGAGATCTGCAGGCTTTGCGATATTTCTGTCAATTTGATGTTTGGTGCCAATTCGATCTCCCGACTTGTAGACTCAATATTTTGTCAGTCTTTCAGATGGCTGCTCAGTGCCTTCTGAGGATGATTGTATGTGGGTAGTGTAGCTGAATGACACACCAGACAAGCTGAATGTACAAACAGGGAAGGTCTTTACTGGGCTCCCAGACTGTCGTGGGTGCACAACCTTACTGGCAACCCCCGCCTGGGAAAGGTCCTGCTGGTGGGGAGAGGTACCGCCTGTACCTCCTCCCGGGGTAACACTCATCTGTGGGGAAAAGGTGCCAACTGTTACTGGCGCTCCGGTCTGCAGCTGCGGGGGAACTTGGGGGGACCTATGCCTCCGGCACAATGGGTTGGGATGATGGGCAGAGACCGACACAGGTCCATGACATATCCCCCCCAAAAGAGTCCGAAGGCCACAGTTGGACCCCAACGTGTCGACTCAGAGTTGTCAGAGTGATAGTCCTTTGGTCCATAGGGAGGAGGTGAGCCCACGGGCTTCTCCACCTGTCTGTTTGAGCTGGCTCACTGTCAGAGGGATACGCCGGACTCTCGTGCCTGGCCTCCTGTCTCGGGGAAACAACCAGCCCTAGTGGGACGTTGAAGGCCTTTACTGGGCTCCCGGACTGTCATGGGTGCAAAACCTTGCTGGCAACCCCTCCTGGGGAAAGGACCAGCTGCTGGGGAGAGGTACCTCCTGTACCTCCTCCCGGGGTAACACTCATCCGTGGGGAAAATGTGCCAACTGCACCTGTTCCTGGTGCTCCGGTCTGCAGCTGGGGGAACATGGGGTGACCAATGCCTCCAGCACAATGGGTTGGGATGATGGGCAGAGACCGACTGTGCTCTGCCCTGTAGCCAGTGCTTCTGCCGGGGGGCATGGACACGGGTAAAAGGTCTACTTGCAGGGGCGGGACGATGGCTTCATCCACTCCCGGTGGGGATACTGGCTGCTGGAGTAGTAGCCCCCGGAGATTCTCTTTCAGACTCTCCGGATACATGTCTGAGGGTGGGCAGAAGCCAGCAGCATTCTGCCCAGTAGCCAGCACTTCTGCTGGGGGGGGATGGACACAAGTATAGGGTCCTCTTGCAGGGGCGGGAGGATGGCTTCCTTCCCGGGCCATTTGGGCCCTTCATTCTGCTATGGGAATAAAAGCCATGGGGATTGAAGCAGGGAGCGCTATGTCAGGTCCATGACACAGCCATGATGCAAAGTCACCAACTCACAGGCTCAACAAAAGCATATGTGAAGAAAGTGCAGAAAAAGTTTAAAAACGTAAGTTATGGGGGAGCGTGACCAGCTACGAATGTGACAAGACGTGATCTGACTGTGCTCAGTCTCGGCCTTCTGTTTTCAGGACATTTAGCCGACTTATTCATTTGGATACACTTCACAAGTGGTCCCTGAGTGGTCGGCCATCGTGGACCCGATTTGTCCCCCCTCCGGACCGAAGACATCCGCTTGCTGGCTGTTTGCTCAGCAGCAGGAGCTGCCGGTGGCCATTTTGAGACCTGTCTGCAGTGGTCTCCTCGCTGTGCCCCTTGGAGAGCCCTGATTCTACTCGGATTGGCCTTCCCCTTGGTTTTGGCTTTTTCTGCTCCCCCGGTTTCTGACTGGAAAGTGAGGGATGAGCAGAAGGCGGGCCCCCCCCCCCGTCTCTTGGCCACTACAGCTGACACAGTGCTTGGGGAGGCTGGAATGCATGAGCGGTGGCGGACCCATACCTTCCGCTTCTATCTGGCCTGGAGGCTGCGCTCCAGGGCGTGGAAGACCTGCTGCTGGTGATGGCAGACAACGGGCGCCCACTGACACGGGGCAATCTGCGGATCTTCACAAAGAACCCCCCCCTTTTTTTCCCCTCTTCTTTTTTTCTTTTCCCCCACTCTACGCTCCCCCATTTCTAATGGATGTCTTCGACCGGCTATCCTTTTGTTATACATGCTAAGACTTTTTCTATATCCTGAGACATTTTTTATGCTGAATTTTCTGTGATTTCGATGACCCGTTTCGGTGTCTATCGTGCGTTATCTCTCTGGCTAGATGAGACCACCCACTTGGCACCTGCTTCTACTTGGAAGACTTACTTTATTATTTGCTGTTTCTCCACTGACTTGTTTTGGCCCTGCGCTGCCATTGTTGTTTCACATAGCCTTGTACTGCTACTACGAAATCTGAAAATAAAGAATTATAAAATAAAAAAAACTTAAGTTATAGCGTTGGACAAGAGGTAGAAATGAAGGAAGGTGGAAGGATTGAGACTGATTTTTATGGTCTTTATGTCTGGGAAGCTTGCTCCTTCAACATTTGCCAATGTAACAATTCTGAAGAATAAGTACAATGTAAATCACGTAAAGTTGTACCAAAGGAGAAAAACGGATGACAATTCAATCAATGGAGACGCCTCAAGGAAACAACAGCAGTTCTACTTCTGTACAACAGAGGCCTTCAGTGTTTCATTATGCCGCACAAATACACCAAGAAAACATGGTTGTTACTATTGAGGTACAAGCAAACTCTGTCTGAATAGGCTAACATACTTCTGCTTTTGATATAATGTACCTTTTCTTGTGTTTTGTCAGTCTGTTTTTCCTCAATTAATTTTAAACTTGATTTTACATGTAATAAAATGCAAGATTCATGTATTCAAAGCCCTCACACGATACATCACTGAATGTCATGCAAACAGAGGTAACAGTTAATGGATTATTTTACTACTTCCATCTTGTTGGTCATATGTTTGGCTGTTCCCAGTTAGTCTGGCCTTTTCAATCTTTTGGTCATTTCTTTAAAGTTGCCACTGTTTGGCATGATGTTTTACTGGACTTTTGCTATTTTGACCCGTTGGTCATATGTTTGGCCGTGTTGTTGGTCTGGCTTCTTCAATCTTTTGACCGTTCCTTTAGAGGTGCCAATGTTTTCATTATGTTTTGTTTCATTAACCTTACAAGTTTGATGTTCTTCCAATCATACCTAATTTTATTTTTTTTGTTCCCTCCCCAGTTAAAATGTTGTGGACTAAGGAAGATCCTTGGAAAGTCAATGGAAGTGGCTGTAGGACCATACAAGCTCGATGTATCTTCATTCAAAACACTACATGGAACAGATAGGTTGGTAGACTAGGTAAGAGACTACACTGTTGAAAATGTATCCAAATCAAACGTGTAAGATTGTGTTATAAATTTGTTTATATATTTTACAATGTAGGTAACTGACGCCTACCTGCATTACCTGATTAAAAACCAGCAGGCAAGTGGGAATTCTATGTGAACTATGTGTATGTTTCTGTTACATATTTGCTGATTTTGTTATTTTGCATGATACGTTTTAAGTCCATTTTAAATAGGAATCTGTTAGCTGCGTGAAGCTGGCCCCCCTACAATCGGCACAAATTAAAAAAAAACACTGTTTGGTTAGTGCTACGTTTGTGCTGGTTTGTGCCACAAATATTATCATATATATTCATTTTTCAGTTATTAGCAATTGTTTTTTTCAGAACAAGAGACTGAATAAAGGTCACCAAAGGTCACGCAGTCCCCCTACAACACCCAAAAGTCACGAAACCGGGCTTCTTGGTTAGTGCTAGGTTTGTGCCGTTGAAATCTCTGTTCTATCTTGTTTCGTTTTAGAGTTATTAACATTTTAATAAAGCGTTGTAATAAAGGTCACCAGAGGTCACGCAGCCCCCATAGAACACCCAAACTTCAGGAAACCGAGCTTGTTGGTTAGTGCTGATCTGTGCCGCAAAAATGACCGTTTGGGCTGCGTTTGTGCAGATTTGTGCTGCAGAAATGAATGTTTGTGCTGGTTTGGTTTTACAGGTATTGTGCATTTTATTTGCTGAAACCCCGTCCACTTTGCACCCCACATTATGATATTTTAAAAACAAACATACTATTTGTTTGAAATATAGGCGCTGGCGCAACCTAAAAAGTGCAGATAATAGTTATTTGTCAGAGAAGGGACATAACCCTAGGGAACTAACCCTGCATCAACAAGAAAAGTAGCCTATCTAGGCTGAATACTGACAACAATTTCTTTATTAATTACAATAAACACTGGTACTTAATAAAACACCTATAAACAGGAATGTGGAGGCTGCCCTTTGTCAATTAATTTGATTGTGCAATTTGTCCTTAATCGGATTGTTATCTCCGAAGGAAGAAAACTCAAGCTACTGCCGGACGCCGGTTGATGTATTCTGTCAAACCAGTGCTTGTATGTGTCGTATATGGTCTTCTATACCAGCTAACCGAATTTAACGCCATACAGCGTGAATATCTACCTTTATTTTCATCGCAAAATTAACCCCTTCTAAATATTTGCACTGTTAATCTTGTCATAATACGTAATGGACTTCTAATCGGAATACTTATCAGACGAATGGCTACATATTGTTTACATGGATGGCGAGAGAAACAATGTATCAATTGAATAAGGCGAATTATCTCATTTGCGTTTAAACCACTTCTTTCTTACATATTGAGTTGCCTTCCTTCAGAGATTCAGCGTTAAATTCGGTTAGCTGGTATACAAGACTATATACGACACATACAAGCACTGGTTTGACAGAATACATCAACCGGCGTCCGGCAGTACCTTGAGTTTTCCTTCGGAGATTGCATTCCGATTAAGGAAAAAGGCACACTCAAATTAATTGACGAAGGGCAGCCTCCACATTCCTGTTTATGTGTTTTATTACGTACCAGTATTTATTGCAATTAATAAAGAAATTGTTGTCCGTATTCAGCCTAGATAGGCTACTTTTATCATACTATTTGTTTGTGCTGATTTGTGCCGCAGAAATGAACGTCTGTGCTGCTTTGGTTTCAGAGATATTATGCATTGTATTTAATCAAACTGTGCCCACTTTGCACCCCATGATGTTAAATGTTAAAAACAAATATGCTATTAGTTTGTGCTGCATTTGTGCTGATTTGTGTCAATTTTTTTTTTAAATAGCCACATTATTATTCTTTATTTCTAAAGCGCCAGCATATTCCGCTGCGCTGTACAATGTGCATAATATAGACAGGGTTTCAATACATTGAGTAACATTTGACAAACCATTACAGGAGGAAACAAGGGCCCTATTCCCAAGGGAACTCACAATCTAGAAGGGTGATGTGATTTGTGCTATAATAAAAACAATGTTCCAATCTGGTAAAACAGATCAGCACTGTTTGATCAGAATTTGAAACATTTTCTTCCCAATTCAGGTGTCATGTGCTTCATTATGGTAATTGCTGGGGTAGTGGGTTTGTGGGAGGCATGTCTGAGCTATGATGGTCAGGTATGCCCACCCTTTCTTCCCCCTTTCAGGGTTAAGGGCCATGAATGCATGACCATTGAGGGATACGCCCTGGGTACCCACTACGCTGTTTAAATTAATGGATTGCTCCATCCTCAAGATTCTAATTTTAATTGGACATCTTTGTAGTTAAGAGGAAGTTATGTATGGAAGGAAGAGAGATTGCATATGCATATTCTATATGTGTTCATGTAAAACATAAATTTAAACACAGAGCATGAACATAAGTTATTATTTTCGTAAGCAAGTGTTTTTTTTTCATATAAAGAATTTTTATTGGAGTTTACACAGAAAGTGGTACATACATTTAAATGAAAGAACCATCCAAAGGAAGAAGCATAAATGAGCATCAATGGCAATAAACAATATAATCCAATTGGATTATCTTCGTAAACTGAAAAAGGGGGTCAGTTGTGCGCACTCCATTTTCTAATAACTTATAATTCCTAAACTAACATAAAACATAAAACAGAAAACATGGCAGCACTATCATCTTACAGTCGACATATCTTATTTCAGATTTCCAGATTAAACAAACCACTTCCATCCCTCCCACGTATCATGTAGCAGGCACATAGAATTGTTCGCGGTGTGAAACATTTCCTCATATTTGAAAACATTTTCTAGGGCCCCCATAACCTTCTTCATAGAGGGACACATAGAGGACCGCCAATGTCTAGCTATTACAATTTTAGCTGTACCAAGTACCATGGAGATAAACCTCCTATGACGGGTCTGAATTGTAACAGGTATAAGGTGTAAGAGGTACATTTTCGGACAAAGTGGGAATTTAAGTGAAGTACAATGGGAGATCAATCTATTTATCTTTTCCCAATATCCCCCCAGCATGGGACAGAGCCAGAAAGTATGCAATAATGAATCAGTGCCGGTAAGACATCTCCAACAGAGACCTGTGTTCCCTGAAATATGGGCCAACCGGGTGGGTGTTAAATACCATCTGCACAGGAGTTTGATATGGGCTTCTCGTAAATTGGTACTTCTAGAATATTTATATATCGTTTCCATGGCGTATGACCAATCTTCTATGGAAAGTGTTAAGGCTAAGTCTTTCTCCCAATTAACCATATAGGGTAGTTTTTTAGGCGGGGTCGGAGTTAGGAGGCTGTTGTAACAAAGGGACAGCGGTTTCATGTGACATTTTCGTCCCATACACAATTTGTGAAAAGCCGAGAGGTTCACATCGGTGAAAGAGGTAAGGCCTTTCTGGGTCAAAGCATGTTTCACACGAAGATATGTGAAGCATTCCTTTGATGGAATAGCAAACTCCTGTACCAAATCGGGGAAGGTTTTTCAGGGAGCGTGGCGTGAAGAGCTGCCATACATGAGTCAAGCCTCGCCTGATCCAGGAGTCTTAGGTTAAATCGGGAATAAAGCGACACAGAACCCTTAAGGGGGCAAGGCACAGGGCCGCCATCAGGGCATTACGCCCATTACTGCCGTAAGGGGCCCGGGCCCGGTGGGGGCCCGGGCCGCTGGGGCCTGGGGGGAGGATCCCGGGCCCCCAACGGCAGCGGCGTCGCCCTTTAACAGCTCCGGTATCGGACTCGATGAGTCCGAATCCGGAGCTGTGTCCCTGCTGCTGCTGCAGGAGCCGGAGGAGACTGAGACACTGTGTCTCCTCCGGCTCCTGGCAGCTTCACTTCCTGGCTGGGCGGGGCCAAGCAGCGTGTGAGGGGCCTCCCAAGCACGTTGCTTTGGCTCCGCCCCTCCACTCAGTGAAGCTGCGCGCCAGAGCTGGAGGGGCCGGGAAGACCAGAAGAAAAGAAGAGAAGAAGATTGAAGAAAAGAAGAGCTGAAGACAGAAGAAAAGAAGATAGAAGACAGCGAGTGGTGAGCCAGGGCCCAGACCCTAAGACCCAGGGCCCAGACCCCTAGGCCCAAACCCAGGACCCAGACCCCTAGGCTCAGACCCAGGGCCCAGACCCCCTAGGCCCAAACCCTAAGGCCCAGACCCAGGGCCCAGACCCCCTAGGCCCAAACCCAGGGCCCAGACCCTAAGACCCAGGGCCCAGACCCCTAGGCCCAAACCCAGGGCCCAGACCCAGGGCCCAGACCCCTAGGCCCAAACCCAGGGCCCAGACCCAGGGCCCAGACCCCTAGGCCCAAACCCAGACCCAGGGCCCAGACCCCTAGGCCCAAACCCTGGGCCCAGACCCCAAGGCCCAGACCCCAAAGCCCAAATACAGACCCAGGGCCCAGACCCTAGGGTCCAGACACAGGACCCAGACACTAGGGCCCAGGGCCCAGACCCCCTAGGCCCAAACCCAGGGCCCAGACCCCTAGGCCCAAACCCAAGGCCCAGACCCAGGGCCCAGGCCCCTAGGCCCAAACCCAGGACCCAAGGCCCAGACCCCTAGGCCCAAACCCAGGACCCAAGGCCCAGACCCTGGGCCCAGACCCCCTAGGCCCAAACCCAGGGCCCAGACCCAGGGCCCAGACCCCTAAGCCCAAACCCAGGGCCCAGACCCCAAGGCCCAGACACTAGGGCCCAGGGCCCAGACCCTGGGCCCAGACCCCCTGGGCCCAGACCCAGCGCCCAGACCCCTAGGCCCAAACCCAGGACCCAAGGCCCAGACCCCCTAGGCCCAGACCCCTGGGCCCAAACCCCAAGGCCCAGACCCAAGGCCCAGACCCAGGGCCCAGACCCAGGACCCAGGGCCCAGACCCCCTAGGCCCAAACCCTAAGGCCCAGACCCTAGGGCCCAGACCCTAGGGCCCAGACCCTAGGGCCCAGACCCTAGGGCCCAGACCCAGACCCTAGGGCCCAAACCCAGGGCCCAGACCCCTGGGCCCAGACCCCTAGGCCCAGACCCCTAGGCCCAAACCCAGGACCCAAAGCCCAGACCCTGGGCCCAGACCCCCTAGGCCCAGACCCCTGGGCCCAAACCCAAGGCCCAGACCCCAAGGCCCAGACCCAGGGCCCAGACCCCCTAGGCCCAAACCCAGGACTCAGGGCCCAGACCCCTAGGCCCAAACCCAGGACCCAAGGCCCAGACCCTGGGCCCAGACCCCCTAGGCCCAGACCCCTGGGCCAAACCCCAAGGCCCAGACCCCAAGGCCCAGACCCAGGGCCCAGACCCAGGGCCCAGACCCCCTAGGCCCAAACCCAGGACCCAAGGCCCAGACCCAGGGCCCAGACCCGTAGGCCCAAACCCAGGACCCAAGGCCCAAACCCAGGGCCCAGACCCCAAGGCCCAGACCCAGGGCCCAGACACCAGGGCCCAGACCCCCTGGGCCCAGACCCCCAGGGCCCAGACCCAGGGCCCAGACCCCTAGGCCCAAACCCAGGACCCAAGGCCCAGACCCTGGGCCCAGACCCCCTAGGCCCAGACCCTGGGCCCAGACCCCCTAGGCCCAGACCCTAAGGCCCAGACCCAGGGCCCAGACCCTAAGGCCCAGACCCAGGGCCCAGACCCAGACCCTAGGGCCCAAACCCAGGGCCCAGACCCCTGGGCCCAGACCCCAGGGCCCAGACCCCTAGGCCCAGACCCCTAGGCCCAAACCCAGGACCCAAACCCAGGGCCCAGACCCCTAGGCCCAGACCCAGGGCCCAGACCCCAAAGCCCAAATACAGACCCAGGGCCCAGACCCTAGGGTCCAGACCCCATACCCAGGGCCCAGACCCCAAGGCCTAGACCCAGGGCCCAGACCCTAGGACCCAGACCCCAAGGCCCAGGGACCAGACCCAGAGACCAGGGCCCAGGCTAGACCCCAGGGCCCAGACCTCAGGGACCAGACCCCAAGGCCCAGTCCCAGGGCCCAGGCCCAGACCCAGACCCAAAGGCCATCATACACAGCCCGTTTCTGTGAGATTTATTGCTGTGGATTCTGTGATATGTTCAGACACACCGCTCATTACTGTGAGTTTTATTGCTGTGGATACTGTGATAAGCTAATACACACTGCACATTACAGGGAGTTTTATTGCTGTGGTGCTATGTTATGTCCTTTTTTTTGAAGGGGGAGAAAAGCTGTTAGAGGTTGAGGGGGGGGGCCCTGGGGGGGGCCCCATCGTGAGGTTTAGTAAGGGGCCCCATCATTTCTGATGGCTGCCCTGGCAAGGCATAGTAAATTGTAAGGCCTTACCAATTGACGGCCCCACAGTCGCCATGCCATGAGAGAGAGCATCGAAACAGGCAACAAACCCGTGGTACTATTCCTCGGTAGGAATGTGAGCCACATCAGGTCATGAAGTCTGTACGGGAAAATCATGGCATTCTCCAGCTGCAGCCATAGTGGTGGTTCTTTTTGATACATTGATGACAACAGTTGGGCTAGTAAGGCTGCTTTGTAATAAGATTGCAGATCCAGAAACCCCAACCCACCATTACGCCGCGGCATTGTAACAGTGGAGGCCGACACTCGAGGAGGCTTCCCCTTCCATATGTGTGCATGAATTAGTTTTTGCAGCCGGAGCAATAAATGCGCCGGGATGAAAACCGGGATATTCCTGAAATAATATAAAATTTGGGGTAAGATACACATCTTCATGGCCGCCATACGACCCAGCCAAGATGAGTCGATTGTGCTCCATTTGGAGAGCTGCGCCTCAATAGAGGTCAAGAGTGGCGTAAAGTTTTCTTTAAGGATGGTTCCCCGCGATTTAGTAAGTAATTATCATGGTGTCACCTCTGCAGTGACACCAAGCCTGCATCCATAATGAAGATATCCAACAGTGAAAGTACTACCTTCGGCCATCTTGATTATGGTAGCCTGACATATTATGCATGTGCAGCATACACACACGCACAATATGTCTGGTGCCCATAATCAAGATGGCTGCCTGTAGTATTGTTAGCGGAGTCAATCAGGTTCACTTTCAGTACGTCGCCGGACCGGACACAAGCAAGGATTGTCTGAACACGAGTCTCTTCAGGAAAGGCAAACTTTATTGTGTCGTCACACAAGTGCTCACACAGGATTGAATCGCAAAGAGTGAGCCCCGTCTCCCCCCCTTACAAGGGGTCTTATACCCAAAAATACGTAATTAGGTACATCCCAATTAGCCCACCTCCCGATGACACTTTATTCCACCCCACGTGGGTTAATACCTCCCCTCGTTAGTACAAAGAAATCCCATACATTGATAATGAATTGACAACTGTCGTGTTAGTCTGACAATCTGTGATTTGCTGCTTCACTCGTCCTGGGCCGTGCCCCCACCTCCCTAAAGGCTGTGTTTGTGTTATAGATAAGAGCACGGCTGCGGGTCTATGTGACCTTGTAGTAACCATTTGTCTTTCCTGTCTTTCCGTGCCAAGCGCTGGCCGGATTCTTCCTCATTTTATTGCTAGTTCTCCTAATCAACCACATTCCTAAGATTCTATGTAAGCTTCGTTTTCACATCAAATAAAATCTATTCTATTTACTAGTGAACCAATATTCTGAACAAGATGGCCGCCTGGCTCATAGTAGCGACCATCTTTCAGCCTGATTCCACTTCAGTATAGTCACTGCCTGTGGCCATGTTGACTATGGTCGCCGCCGAACACAGGGCACACCGTGGCATTTTCACCTGAGCGACAAGATGTCATGGTAAGTCACGGAGTCCATTTTATCATTCTGCCTGTATAATGTATGTGGGCATGCTTGAACTCTGTTACTGGATTTCGTAAAATTTTCGGGTCAATCCTGGACAGGTGGCAACCCTCTATGTGTGCAGATATTTAACTTTACCCATATGACATTGCAGATTGCATCTGCTCTATATATCAAAAATATTAATGTCATCACAAACTTGTTTCAATTCAAAATATATATTTTAGATTATCATCATGACATAGAAGGTCATTTTGGTGGGGGACCTGATGGGGAATGACCTGTCTTTTGATTCCATATTGCACAAAAACTGGAGTTAAGTGTGCCTCTTGAAACATTTGTAGCTTAACATACCTATGTGCACAAGTTTCAATTAAAACATTTTGTGACTTGTTTTTTGAGGATGTACAAGTGTAAAAACCAGAGATTCCTATCGAAAACCAGGATGTTGCAACACAGAAACCAACAGGACTGCGGTAGCTGTGGAGTTTTAATCTTGATGGTAATTTTTTTTTGGTACCATTGTTTCTGTCCGCCATACTAAATTTTAAATGCTTTTAAAATGTTAAATTTTATATTAAGGTTTGCAAAGGAGTTCCTAAGGACGAGAACGGTCAATACTGTCAAGACCTCTGCGGATGCTCTAATGCATGCACGACTACAAATAGCTTGTACCCTACTGGAGTATAAAGGTCCGTTATATCACAAACTGTTTGAAAGCTTTGCTAGCCGAAATTGTATTCATACAGATTCAATCACAGCACTGGAAACGTGTTTGTTAAACCACTTGAAAATGAGAAAATACAGATTGCCTGACATTTTAACATGTTGTACTGTAATTATTATTTTTTAGCTTTTTTATGTAGGTGCAGCTTAAGTTACTTGAGCTCTTGCTTGTTTCAGGACTAGTCAGCTTGATGCCCCCCTAAACGCAGAGCATTTCCAAAATTTCTGTCTGGGGTGGGCATACTTTGTTGTGGTTTTATACTCGTGTTTTTGTTTAAACAGTTTGTTCAATAAATACAGTTTTTGCTTTCACCTTAATACTGGTTCTAAATGGTTATTAGGGGGGGATTTTGGCTATAATCACATTCAGCATTTGTTACAGCATAGGGGAGCAGTTTCTGGCAGAGATATCCAGCTGGGTTATCGGGGTCACAACAGACATATATTTTAACCCCTTCCCGACCGCTGACGTACTATGTACGTCCGATCGGGAAGTCTCCCTACATAGTACGTCAGGGTCGCCTATCCTCCCTCCCGCCTGATACTCACCTCCCTTGCCGGCTCCCACGGCGTTCTGACAGGCTGGAAGCCTGCCCTGCCGTTTTAGGGGGGCCAGCAGCCTTGATGTCATCACGCTGCGTGATGACTTCATCGGCAGGCGCCACCCAGGGCCTGCTGCAAAATCAAGGAGGGGGGGCTCCTTTTGGTGCCCTCTATCTCCACAACTGTTAAAGATACAGCAATGCAAATTGTGCTGCTGGAAAGGGGAGAGTCAGTGGTGCATAGCATTAACCGTTTTGCTGCCGGACGGCGCCAATCTGCACCGAATCGCGTTTCAAACCTGGAGGTGGCTGACATTGTGGATGTCAGCCAAGGCTCCGGGTCACCCCTCACCCACTGACATCCTCACCATATGTGTGAGGGCGTCAGTGGGCCAGTTAACCCCCAGCTGCCAAGTGGAGATAGGGGGATGATTTGGATCCCCGTATCTCCTTATCCGTGGCAGCTAGAGGGTCATGTTTTATATCATTATAGATCATGGCCTTTCCAATGATACCAAACATGACCAGGTTTGGTGTAAAAACAAAAAAAATGTTTTAAAATTTTATAAAAATTTTTTTTTTTTTTTTTTTTTTTTTAAATTGCCGGGGGGGGGGGGTTATTAAAATAGGACCTAGGCAGACTTTAGAAAATTATTAGCATAAAATGATCCGAATGAGCTCATCGCGCAGAGGTGAAATGGCTCAGCAGTGAAGGGGTTAAAATTGGGTATTTCTATTCTCGGGACAAAACTTTGAAACTATTTAGCCGGGGTCTTTTTTGGCTGTTGTAGATTTTGGGGATTAAGTTTCAAAAAAGTGTGTTTTTTCCACTTTTTCATCATATTTCATATTTTTTTTATAGTAACTCATAGGATATGATGGAAATAATGTTATTTTTAGAAAGTCCATGTAATCGCGGGAAAAATGGTATATAATATGTGTGGGTTGCATAAATGAGTAAGAGGAAAATTTGATCTAATCACAAACAGCGCAAAAGCGTCAAAACAACAGCGAGCACTAAAGGACGGATTTGCGTAAAACCGACTGGTCACTAAGGGGTTAACTAAGCATCAGGATGGGTTTTTATACTACAGGATTTAAATGTCATCCCGGGTGACAGCCCTGCTTAAAGATCTCATAGGCCTTGGGTTGTAAAACTAGGACCGAATAGACAATTTTTTTTTTTAATACATGAATAACAACTCATAGTTTTTATTAAACTCTACATTAGTAAAATGTAATTCTGATTTATTATGTCTGCTCGATACTTGGCCCTGGGAGAGACCTAGATATCTGTATACCCTAAGAATCAAACATCTATGATAAATACATAGTAACAGCTCGGTGTGTTGACAAGTGTACACAAAACAACTATATACATTTAACAATTTTAATATATGTAAATGTGAGAAAGGTTCTAATTAGATACGCAAACTATATTTTACTATAACAATTCTATATTTCCAAAGTCCTCCAATTGAATATTGGGTTAAAGATATATGAAGACTTTTGTCTCTTTTTAAAAATATAATTCTGGATTCCCCTATTACCATGACGGGAAGTCCTAATTTTATTAAGAATAAACGGAGGCGAGTATTATAATGCCAAATTCTTTTAATACCACTTCCAGCAGCAAGAAGAAAAACAGAAACTTTTCAGGGACACCCCTGTAACATGTAATGGTAGTGCCCATAGTCCTGGCAACCCCCTATGAATTGTCCAGCCCACTCCCAGGATCCTCTCTTTTTCTTGGGAACGATAACAGGAAACGCTGAAACTTGAAACCAGAACAATAGACCGTAAAACCAGAAACTTGGACAGTCGAACTTGAACCCAGAATGGAGAAGAAACTGAAACGGCTGGAATACAGAAAAATACGCATCAGAAGAAGCGAAGGGAGCCAGGAAAACTGCAACGGGCCACAGCCAAGCAACTCAGCAACTTAAGTAGCTGGAAAAAAGAAGAGAGACAAATCGTCAGTCGCGGGCAACTGGAACAGGTGCACTTAGATAACAGAGCAGCAAAAGCAAGAGAGCGTCGCCGCCACCGATCAACTGCACATACGGCGAGCGCGCGAGAATACCAAACACGATATAAGGCAGTCATACAGAACTTAAGTAATTCGATAATTTATTTATGTTATTCAGTTATTTAGTCAGTAAGTTATGACGAGATTGGTAACACAATACAAGTGAGGCATATGGAACCATGGAAACGAAAAGGGTGGGTCAGAAGGACAGGGCGGGAATAATACTCGCCTCCGTTTATCCTTAATAAAATTAGGACTTCCCGTCATGGTAATAGGGGAATCCATAATTTTGTCACAGGAAACGGAGGCTCATATTATAATGCCAGTTCAAAGCTTGAGGCAGACCAATGAACGTCGGGGCGGAAATAGAAGTCCCGGAACGTGGATTCTCGGGACCAATCCGCGGCCGACATAATGTCCTCCAGTCTACAACCCACTGTGAGGGCCCGAGAGGCCATAGCGCCTCGCACGGAGTGAGCTCCGAAGATAGAGACATCAACCCCAGCAAGGGACATAAGCCAACGGAGCCAACGCGCAAGGGTGGTGGAGGACACCGGTTGGAAGGGGCGGTGCAGGGCCACAAAAAGAGGGCCCACAGGAGACTGACGCACCGCAGCCGTAACCAACTCGTACTGTTGCAGACAACGCACTGGGCAGAGCAACGGTGTTGACGGAAAAGAAGGATAAAAGATCCTCCTAGAAAGGGTCTTAGTGCGTCTAGACACCCGAAACTCCACCCCGTCGGGGAGGAAGGACCGGGTGTGGACATCCAAGGCCCGTACATCCGACACTCGCCTGCATGAAATGAGACAGAATAGCATAGCCAACTTCGCAGACAATTGTTTAATGTTCAGAGCAGGGTTATCCGGCCACGAAAATAGTAAATTAAACACACAATTTACATCCCACACCGAAGTATAACGGGGTTGTGGAGGACGGGAGAGGCGAACACCCCTAAGTAACCTGCAAACCAGAGGATGTCTGCCGACTTCAGTCCCGTCCAGGCGAGGATGATTGGCGGAGATAGCGGAGCGATAGAGATTCAGCGTTCTGTACGCCCTACCGGCATCATATTGGTCCGAGAGGAACTGGAGAATGGATTGGACAGGGGCCGAAACGGGATCCACACTTCGTCCCAGGCACCAGCCAGTCCAAATCGCCCAGGCGTGTCCGTAAGCTCGACGGGTGCTCGGCGCCCACGAGGCAGCGAGGAGGAAGTCAATCGTGCCCGGAACTGCCGTGGGAGACACGGGTCGCCGGACAGCAACCAAGCCATGAGGTGCAACTGTCCGTCCAGGATGAGCGGGTGAGGCATGCCTTGAGGGTCCGACAATAATCTGTGATCCATCGGGAGTAACCTGGGGAAATCCAGTGCTAAGGTGAGGATACCAGGTCTGCGTCGTCCACCACGGAGCAATCAATACCACTGACGCCTGGCTCCTGCGAACCTGAAGAAGAGTCCTCCCCAGGAGGGCAAATGGAGGAAAGGCGTAGTGGCGACCCTGGGGCCAATCCTGCAGGAGGGCGTCCGTCGCCACTGCCTCCGGGTCTGGGCGCCAGCTGTAGAAGCGGGGAAGTTGCGTGTTGAGTCGGGAAGCGAAGAGATCCATGGATAGAGGTCCCCACAGCCCAGACAGCCGAGAAAACACCGAGGGATGAAGTTGCCAATCGCTGCAGTCCCGCAAGAACCGAGAGTACCAGTCGGCAACGGTGTTGTGAAGTCCCGGAAGGTATTCCGCCTGCATGTGAATCTGTCGATGAAGGCAGAAATCCCAGAAGGTCTTTGCTAGGGCGGCCAATGGGCGTGATCGAGCGCCTCCCAGCTTGTTGACATATCGAACGGCCGAAAGGTTGTCCATGCGCAGCAGTTGGATCGGGAGCCGGAGAGGCTGCAAATCGCCAGAGATCCTGCGAGGAGTTCCAAGCAGTTGATGTGGAGAGATTTCTCTGCCGGTGCCCACTTGCCGCCGGTGGAGACAGAACCGCATCTGGCGCCCCAGCCTTGTGCGCTGGCGTCGGACTCGATGATGAGGTCTGGTTCCGAACCGAAGATGGCCCTGCCGTTCCAGGCTTCCATGTTGACGAGCCACCATTCCAGTTCTTCCCTGGACTCCTGATCGAGGTGAACGAGGTCCGAGTAGGACTGTGCTCGAACTAGAGCTTTCGTCTTCAGACGTTGTAGGGCACGGTAGTGGAGGGGGCCTGGGAAAATGGCCTGAATAGAGCTGGACAGAAGTCCAATCACTCGAGCCAAGTAGCGTACTGTAAAACTTTGGCGAGACAAGGTCTTCCGGAGTTCCTTCCGAATGTCTTGAAGCTTGCGCTGAGGGAGCTTGAGACACGCCGCCGGAGAATCGATAACGAAGCCCAGGAACTCTATGTTCTGAGTGGGAGTCAGAATCGATTTCTTCTGATTGATTAGGAAACCCAAAGCGGTGAGTAGGTGTATCGTCCATCGGAGATGGAGCAGTAATTTGTCGCGGGACGCTGCCATGATCAAGATGTCGTCCAGGTAGACCACGGACCGAACTCCCCTGGATCGTAGTTGGGCCATGACTGGACGTAACAGTTTGGAGAAGCACCATGGTGCTGACGACAGGCCGAACGGGAGACACGTAAACTGATATCGACGATCTTGCCATAGAAATTGCAGAAAATGACGATGATCGACATGGATGGGAACCGTCAGATATGCATCCGTCAGGTCCACTTTCGCCATCCAGTCCCCTGTTTGGAGAAGATCGCGCAGACAATGGATTCCTTCCATTTTGAAGTGACGGTACATGATAAACCCGTTCAGAGCCCTGAGGTTGATAACCGGTCGAAAGGAACCCCCTTTTTTCTGCACTAGAAATACATTGCTGAGAAAACCCTGAGGAGTCAGCGGAGCGGGTTGAATGGCCTCTTTCTTTAGGAGGGCCCGCATTTCTATGTCTTTAAGTCTCGCCCCCTGACAGGATACCACGTGAGGGGTCGGAGGTGCAATCTGACTCGGGGCTATTACAAACTCGAGGAGGTAACCCTGTACGGTCTGGAGGACCCACGCATCTGAGGTAATCTTTGCCCATACAGGTAAAAAATTAGCAATCCTGCCACCCACAAGACTCTGAGGAATAGAAGGTAACGGGCTTACCTGGAGAACGAGATCGGTAGGAGCCACGTCCACGCCTACCTCGATTGATTTTGAGGGAAGAACCGGACTTGGTTCTGTTGGTAGTGGCCTGTGGAGGCTTGGTAGGGGCCTGAAGAGGCTCGGGAGGAACCATAAGAGGTACGGCCAGGCAGTTCTGCGTCTGCCGGCCTGCCCAAAAACTCCTTTTTGCGGGTTGAAAACCTTGCGCATCTTAGCTTTGACGTTGGTGATAGTCGTGAAGGAATTAGAATAGGCGTTCATGTCCGATATAATAGTCTTAGCAAATAAATCGCCTTCTGCGTCTGGGCCTGGTTCGTGCGAGGCCAGTGCAATCAAGCCAGGGTCAATGCGTAGCAGTATGGACTTTCTGCGCTCGGTAGCCAGCGCTGTGTTGGCATTCCCGAGGAGGGAAAGCGTACGGTGAGCCCAACCTCGGAGAGTGGAGATTTTTGGAACCACACCTGAGACGTGAGCATGTTCAATAGCCTCTAATAGTTGTGAAAAGGGACCAAACGCATCAAGCAACTTGTCTTGGCAGGACCGGAAAGAAAAATCCACGCCTTTACGGGCGTTCCAACCCGTGTTGGCCATAAATTGCGCCATTTGCGCGCTCAATTCAGGAGTCTGTAGCACATTTTTTGATGTGATAGGTCTGGGACATTCCGTGCGGAGACGGAGCGGACTTTTCGTTCGAGAGGTTTCCGAACTCTGTTTAGCAGCATCTTATCCACTTTAGGGGAGGCAACCCATTCCGCTGAGCGGGGGTGTTTCAGGGATTCAGGTTAAAAAAATTCATCTTCGGGGCGTGTCCTGACCTGAGACGAAGATGGCCGCATAAGAACGGAGCTCCTGAATCCCCTCCGACATTCAGCTCCTTTTAACAGCAGTTTCTGGTCATGGTGCACGGCAAATCGAAGCAGCACACCCCCAAGACCCCTGCACAACGATCGACCCGTGCCACGTGTCCATTGGACGCGTTCATTACCCTGAACAACTCTACCACTCTAACCACACAACGTGCTAAAATGGGGGACGGACCCTCTTCACCACACATGCCTCCGGACTCCGCAGAGGCCATCCAACGCTTGGAGCGCCTAATCTCGGCCCTCCCCACAAAACCAGATCTCTCGGATCTTGTGGCGGACCTGAAGGAGAGCTTCGCCGGAGACATCGGAGTGATACGGACGGACGTCGCGGCCCTGACATCCAGGGTAAGCCTCCTGGAGGATGATATGAATCGCCCCCCAGTTCCTGCACCTCCCCCGGCGGACTTTGGCGAGCTGCGTCGTCGGGTCGATGACCTGGATAATCGCGGCAGACGACATAACATACGGGTTCGTGGCATGGTGGAGGCTGAGGGCCGGAAGACCTCCGCACCGTGTTAAGCGAGGCCTTCTGTATGGTGCTGGGCTGGCCCACTACTGAGGTGATCCCGATGGATAGAGTACATAGGGCCTTGAGCCCGTCACCCACTTCTCCCCCCAGAGATATCATATGTTGCCTCCCGAATTATTCCCTTAAAGAACGGATTATGGTGAAATCCAGATCGTCCCGTTTTTGGGAGTTTAAGGGTAGCAACCTGGAATTTTTTCAAGACTTATCGCCCTTTACACTATCGGCCAGACGATGCCTCCAACCGGTAGTTCACGCCTTGCGCCAAGCCAACGTACCATATCGCTGGAGCTTTCCCTTCGCCCTAACAACTTTGAAAAACGTCACACGTCACACCATCTGTCACCCATCTGATGTCCCTGGCTTCATGACTGCTATGGAACTACCGGCAACCGTTATCCGCAACTGGGAGCTGGAGGAGCGCCAACCTGCACCACAGGGTCAGCTGCGGCCTAGGCGCCGGAGATCCCGGAGCCGACGACGGCGACACTCTGGAGATAGAGCCAGCTCAGTTGGACCCAGTGGAAGATATCCCGTGAGTACTTTGTGCACAGACACTGATCGGTTCTTATCTCCCAAGACTTTCCTCCCCCATTGTTATTGGGGACCTTATGACTGACCTTCCTGCTATGGATGTCTGCCACCCGCCTCTGGGTTGCTTGTCATGTGGCGCCATTCATTTTCGCATATATGCCGGACTGCCACAGAGCCCGTGGACAGCGATGTACTCTGTTCGACATGCGTCTGGTCGCCACATAGACACTATGACCCTGAGGAATGGACGCATATTAACCACTTCAATGCTAAGGACGCGCTCAGCGCGTCCTCAGCATTACCGCTGGTGTGCTGAGGACGCGCTGAGCGCGTCCTCACATTGGGGTCAGCGTTCGGCCGGGTTCCGGCCGATCGCTGGCCCCCCCGGTGCGGGCTGACATCCTGGATGTCAGCCCGGCATCCGGACCAGCAGCCGCCATTATTAGGTGTCATCGCGGGGGCGCGATGACACCTAATTCAGGCGCCCCCCCCCCCGCATGTGCGGAGGAGGCGCCTGAAAGGGAGGGGGGGGAGGTCCTTCGGACCTCTCTCCCTCCCGATCGTTGGCGCACAGGGGGTTAACCCAGGCATCATTTGGAAGGGCACAGCCTGCCCTTCCAAATGATGCCTGGCATTAACCCCTGGGGAGCTGGATCGCAAATCGGCGCTGAAAAGCGCCGATTCGCGATCCTTCCCGGGAGCTGGCCGACATCTTGGATGTCGGCCAAGCTTCCGGGAACTCCCCCAGAGAACTGGCGTCATCGTGCGTAGCACGATGACGCCAGTCCTACAGTTAACCCCTAACTGCCACCAAGTGTGGAGATAGGGAGTTCCAATGAACTCCCTATCTCCCGATCCGTGGCAGCTAGGGGTTAAATTTTGATATCGTTGGATCGGCCAGAGCATGGCCGTTCCAACGATACCAAACATGAAATTTAAAAATGTTGTAAAAAAAATAAAAATAAAAATAAAAAAAAATAAAAAAAAAAAAATAAACACTTTTTTTTGGGTTTGTTAATGCAGCAATATTGTTCCCATTTCAATTATAATGTGAACAATGATGCTGCACTAACGATTTTTGTATGCGGTGCGTTTGTTAAAAATAGTGTCATTTTCCCCAAAAAAAAATGTAACGAGACACCATCTCTAATTTTTTTAACAAGCGCACCCCATACAAAATATAACCGCAATTGCTCGCATGTTAAAATGTGGAAAAAAACACTTTACACGTTGTAAATTATTGAAAATACATATTTTATTGCATTTTTTGTTATAATATACAGACATGACATAACGTATACATATAATAATGACATATTATGAATCTACCGAGTCTGACGGAAAGAACGATATATAATATGTCTGGGTCATATACTAAAATAAGCCTTCAAAACACGTTTAAACATGATGCGCAAAACAGGTAAAAAATGACCTCAGCACAGGGGCGGGAAAAGCCTCAGCAGCGAAAGGGTTAAAGGGGTTTTTGTTTCTCCGAACCGTTTATTTTACTACGCACGTGGGTTATGTACTTCAATCACCCATGCGTGTATCTGACACTTTCACCTTGCGACATTTGCATGGACTCCTTCTCAACCCACAGTTTGGTGTTTAATTGTTTATTATGGTTGCATTGTTCGGTTCCTGTTGTATAATGCTAAGTTTAGTGATCTCTAGCCGGCTGACGGATCATTGGGAGTGGGATGCAGTCAATTCTTGTGCCATACCGCTGGGTGGAGCGATGTGCACTACATGGGCTAGGGAATGGCTGGTTTCTCGCACATTTAATTTTTGTGATTTTAGTACTTTGCCGTTGGATGAAGTACTGTACGCTTAATGTTTTGCCCTCTTAATTTTTACGCCCTACCGCCTGGTGGGGCACGATACACATCTTGCATTACACACCCAATTTTGGAACCCTGCCGCGAGCTGGGGTGCAGTTTGGGGGGGTTTTCTTTCCTTTTTTTTTTTTCTCTTTCTCGTCTCCACTTAATTTTTGTACTCTGCCACTGGGTGGGGTGTTATGATTAATGTTTCGCACTCCTAATTTTTGTGCCCTGCCGTCTGACGGGGAACGTTCCGCTTATTGCCCCGCTCACTCAATTTTTTTGGAACCCTACCATGGGCTGGGGTAGGATTGGTCTCTTGCACACTTAATTTTTGTACTCTACCTCTGGGTGGAGTAATCTATGTTTACTACTTCGCACTCTTAATTTTTGCGCCCCACCGCCTGGCGGGGCATGACACATTTATAGTGGGCTGGGATGTGGCTGGCTTCCTGCACATTTCGTTTTTGAACTCTGCCGGTGGGTGGGTTAATGTAGGTTTAAAGGTTTAGCACGTTAATTTTTGCGCCCTGCCGGCCGGCGGGGTATGATACACCTCTGGCCTCGCACACTCAAATTTTGACCCCTACCGTGGGCTGGGGTGGGGTTGATTTCTTGCACATGTAGGTGTTTGTGCTCTGCTGTTGGGTGGGGTAATGTATGTTTACTGCGTTGCACCCCTTAACCCCTTAGTGACCGGGCGGTTTTACACAAATCCGTCCTTTAGTGACCGCTGCTGTTTTTACGTTTCTGCGCTGTTAGGGTTTAGGTCAAATTTTCCTCTTACTCGTTTATTCAACCCACACATATTATACACCCTTTTTCCCGCCATTAAATGGACTTTCTAGAAATACCATTATTTCCATCATATCCAATAATTTAATATAAAAAAAATATGAAAAAATGGTAAAAACACACTTTTTCGTAATTTAATCCCCTAAAGCTATAACCACCAATAAAGACCCGGCTAAATAGTTCCAAATTTTATCCCGAGAATAGAAATACCCAATTTTTACATGTTTTTACCTTTTAACCCTTTCACTGCTGAGCCAGTTCACCTATGTGCGCTGCGCTCATTCTGACCATTTTGTGCTAATTATTTTGAGATGTCAGCCTAGGTCCTATTTAATTAAACCCCCCACAGACAAAAAATTTAAAAAAAAAAAAAATCATTTATTTTATTTAATTTTTTTATTATTATTTTTTTAAAAAAATTTTTTTAAACCAAACCTGGTCATGTTTGGTATCATTTGAAAGGCCATGATCAGGCCTTTCAAATGATGTCAAATATGACCATCTAGCTGCCATGGATCGGGAGATAAAGGGATCCTTAGGATCCCCTTATCTCTACATGGCAGCTAGAGGGTTAACTGGTGGTGAGGTTGTCAGTGGGTGGGGGGACCTGGAGGCTAGGCTGACATCCAAGATGTCAGCCCCCCTCCAGGTTCGAATCGCGTTTTGGCGCAAATTCGCGCTAAAACGCGATCCGGCGGCGAAACGGTTAATGCTATACACCGCTGAAAAGGGGAGACTCTTAATGCGGCTTCTTAATGCGGATCTGAAGATCATGACCAAGATTATGGCAAACTGACTGACACCTCTGTTGCCATCCCTGATCCATCCGGATCAGGTAGGATTTGTGCCGGGACGTGAGGTCCGTGACACAACTACCCGCGCTTTGGGGGCTATTGGGGTAGCGAAAAAGTCCGGCGAGGGCCTTCTGCTCTCCACGGATGCGGAGAAGGCCTTCGACAGAGTGAGCTGGGATTTCGTGTTCTCGGTGTTGAGAGGCCTGGGGGTGGGACCCTTTTTCATGCAATGCTTGACGGCTCTTTATGATGCTCCCACGGCGAGAGTCAGGGTCAACGGGGCCTTGTCGGCACCGCTGACCGTGAAGAATGGGACTCGACAGGGTTGCCCCTTATCGCCCCTGCTTTTCGCCCTCTCACTGGAACCACTTCTTGTAGCTATCCGTCGCAATTCGGATATTGCAGGGATTCAGGGGCATGTCTCCGAACATAAACTATCGGCATATGCAGACGACCGGCTCTTCTTTCTCACGAATGTAGACTCTTCCCTACCGGCCGTCATGTCGGAATTAGACTCTTATGGCTCCGTCGCGGGTCTTAAAATCAACCATGACAAATCAGAATTCTTGGGGGTTTCCCTGGCAGCTACTACTTTGGAGTCCTTACGCACTAATTATCCATTTCGACACTGTCCTACTTCTCTCTGATATCTTGGTACCTGGCTCGCGACCTCCTCTGGTCGACTTTTTGACTTGAACTTTAACGGTATCCTACGCTCGTTTCGCTCAGATCTGTCTGATTGGACGAGTAAGTACATCTCCTGGCTGGGCCGAGTGGCAGTGTTGAAGATGAATTTATTGCCGCGTCTCTTGTACCTTCTTTCACACGCTTCCTATTGCAATCCCAGCATTGTTTTTCCAGACGTTCCGGAAGGAATTTCTGCAATTTATATGGCCGAAGGGTCGACCCCGGGTTGGGTTCGCAGTGTTGTGTCGACTGAAATCCAGAGGAGGCCTAGCTCTCCCTGATGTGAAACAGTATTACATAGCTTGTCACTTGCTTAGAGTTATTGATTGGTCGGCTTCTGAACCAAATAAGAGATGGCTTGACCTGGAGCTTGTTCTTTCTGGTGCTCCTTTTTGGGCGGTACCATGGTTTCCACGGGTTGCTCGTCATGGAGCCCCATCGGACCCAGACCCAGTTGTAGTTACACTGCGGATATGGCACAGAAGTAAATTGGCTTATGGCTTGTCTACGGCTATCTCCCCTCTCTTGCCTTTGAATCACAATCCGAAGCTCCCGGCCGGAGTTTTACCTTTGTGTATTCGCCTAACGGGCTCAAGGAGACTACGAGCCTTGGAATTTCACTGCGACGCAGATGGGAGTGCCCCTCTCTGCTTTGAGGAGGGGGACCCCCCCATCAGTTTTCGAAAGATTTAACTATCTGCAGATTAGGACGTACCTCCGTGATCTCAACTGTGGATACAGTTTACACAGGCAGCTCACGCCGTTCGAACGCTTCTGTCAAATGGGACTCACCCTTGCTCACGGGTTGTCCACTTTGTATAGCCTGCTTCAAGCGTCAGACACGACCGACCCCCCCCCCTTTACGTCGAGATGGGAAGCGGACCTGGAAGTTGCCATCACGGATGCACAGTGGGCTATGACCTATATCATGGTACATAAAGGGTTCTGTGCTTCAAGGACTCAGGAGACTTCTTATAAGATCCTGACGTACTGGTACAGGACTCCCTCGCTCTTGCACCACATTTACCCGGATGTCACTCCCACTTGCTGGCGATGTGATACTGATGTGGGTACGTACCTACATATTTGGTGGTCCTGCCCACGAGTGCTTGGGTTCTGGAAACTGGTCCATTCTGCCATCCACCAGGTGACTGATACGAATCTTCCATTCAAAGCAGGATGCTTCCTGCTTTTCCACATTCCTCTTCCCGTTGGGACCCTGAAGCAGTCGGTACTACTCCTCATGATGTTAGCGGCTCGGGCATTGATTCCAGTACACTGGCGATCACCGGAGTTGCCGACGCTCCGCTCATGGCTCCAACGGGTCGAGACTCTCCGCTCCATTGACCTTCTAGAGGCTACGACCCGGGGCGTGGAGGCTGACATGGGACTGAAGTGGTTCCACTGGGACGCTTACGCGGCTACCACACGCCGTGCTTTGCAGGAGGTTTGAGGTTCTGGCTGGTGGGGCGAGCTCCCCTGGACGCGAGAGTTGTACACTTCCCCTTCTTCTGTTCCTACCCTCCCGTCCACCCACCCCCCCTTTTTTTTTTTTTTTATTCTCTTTCCCTCTCTTTTGTCACTCACTCTCCATCTCTTTCTCATACTCTCTCCTCTCCTTTTCTTCTCTCGTTCTTTCTCTCCTTTCCTTTCTCTCGCAGCCATGGAGACGCAGCTGACGACGGTTGCTTTCTATAGGAGGAGGGGGCACACACCTTGGGAGATTTATGCCTCTGACGGGAGGTTCCCGCGACTGTATAATTTTTACCTTGTTTCGCTCCTACTTGATGCCGAAATCTGGGCTGACATAACTGCTAGGCTGTGCGGAATGTGTTTGCACCTCTTTGATTTTGAAACTAATACCTCGTTGGTGCGCTGCCGTGGTTGTATATGTTTCCTTTTCTGAGTTTTATGACATCTTTGATCTTGTATTCTGTGTACATGTTTTGGTATCTTGTATTATCTGTTTTTTACTCTTTCCAATAAAAATTTTTGAATTATAAAAAAAAAAAATCATCTTCCGATGCTGCATATGAATATAAAGCCAGGGCGGTCGTTTTGCCCCGTTTGGGTGTAGGGGAACCTGCCCTTGAACTTTCAGTGGAAAAACTCTCTGAAGGAAGAGTCCAGGTGCTGGAGGAGTCAGAGCTGGAGGCAGCCGTTTGAGCTCTGACTTTCTTCCAGGACCTGTGATGCTTGCCTCTTTTATGAGGGGAAGCACGTTTGCGGGGTCGTCCCACGCTCTCTTTTGTAGGGGTATCCCTACCATCAAATGCTCTCTTTTTTGAGTGAGCTTTATTATGCTTGGTCTTGGCCGAAGCTTTACGGTGCACCCCAGGCGGCGCAGTATAAAAATTCTGATGCATCTCAGAGTTCTGGACAGGTTGTCGAAAATCATTAGGATCAAGTGTACCTTGTGCAGGGCCTGCAGGGGCCAGTAGTTGTGACAGCGTAGCAGACATAGTGCCCATCACCGAAGCAAAGTTCGTGAGGGTCTTGGACAGGACATCCACAGAAGCTTGCGGTGGGGCTCCGAGGATTCCCTGGCCAGCTGAGGGGGAGCGGGGAGGACCCAGAGGGGCTATCGGAAGCATCCGCAGGGTGTGCGGGTTGATCTCGTTCCTGAGAGGCAGAGCGCGCAGACAGTGACATGTTGCGTTTTCAACACTTGGGGCAGTGACTGAGAAAATGGCCGCTAAGCGCGCCAAACGGCCCCGGCGGGATGCGCACGCATCGCAATTCGTGTCACCGCAAGATGGCCGCCGCTCATGAGGAGAAAAGAGGACGCAGGCAGCAACACCTGCTTCAGCGAAAAAAAGGCGCCGGAATACACAGTCAGACGGACCGAGGGTCGGGGAAAGTGCCCCCAAACACAAGCGTTTTGATAAAGAATAATAAGTCAATGGGAAAATGTAAAATAAAGTGCTGACTAGAAAGCATAAATCAATGTCATACATTTAATACAAAACCATATAGATATAAAGCAAGCGCCATAGATAGAATAATATGCAAAACAATGCAATCAAGTCACAATTTGTGAAATATGGTAGTAGAAGTGAAAATATTCACGATATCGTAAGAGACAGAAAATTACTTATCTTACTCCTGGAAGCAGCAAGAAAAAGAGGATCCTGGGAGTGGGCTGGACAATTCATAGGGGGTTGCCAGGACTATGGGCACTACCATTACATGTTACAGGGGTGTCCCTGGAAAGTTTCTGTTTTTCTTCTTGCTGCTGGAAGTGGTATTAAAAGAATTTGGCATTATAATATGAGCCTCCGTTTCCTGTGATAAAATTGCTGAATTTCACGGAATGATTACACAAATCTGTAGATTGTCTGTCAATTTGAATGTATTGATTCAGTTACTGATAAATTAGTGTTTTATAATAGTTTTACATTAAACTTAACCTAAAAATAGATATTTTCATAACACATTATCTGAATAATAAGTTAATTCACACCATTCTTAATGCACCATGGGGTGTCACCCTTAGTCTTAACAAATAAAACGTGGCTTCTATTCCATTTTCAAATACGATACTTGTAGGGACCTTGTATGGGTTCCCAGCTGTGGTTGTGGTGCTCAAACCAGGAATTGGGACAACTGACCCAGGCAACAGAAATGCCACTGGCAACCTATCCATGTTTCCCCCACAGAAGGATTCTCCTCTCCTTCTCCCCTGTAGTACCTTTCATACAATGCGTCACTCTCTCACATTCTTCATGTCACTATCTCTCTCTCACCTAGGGTGAGACAGGTCATGTAACACAAAGCGTGTGAGAGTGGGTGACACAGAGTGGATGAGCGTCACAATGTGTCTTACAAGGAGTGTGAGATGGAGTGACACAGAGGGTGAGTAGCACAGAGAGAGGGTGTCACTCACTCTCTATGCCACTGTGTCTCAGTGAGTGAGAGTGGGTTTGTGACACAAAAAGTGGGTGTCACTGTCACACTCTCTGTCACCATCTCACAGTGTGAGATTGAGTGGTTTAGACATTGTAATGGAGAGTGAGTTACACAGAGATTATGAGGGAGGGAAACAGACACACTCTCTGTCACTGTCTCGCACAGTGTCATTTCACAACTTTGTCACACTCGCTCTGACACAGAGTGTGTGAGTGAAATTGACCCAGAGTGTTACTTACTGACAAAAGAGTCTGAGAGTGACAATGTGACTCACTATCTCTGTCACCCACAGATTGTGAGAGAGGGATACACAGTGTGAGAGACTAATTGGCACCAAACAGTGAATTGTGCTGTTGAGAGACTGGATGGGAACGAGAAAAGTTTAAGCAATTTCCCTGTTTAAAGAGAAGAGTTGAAAGTTGGGAGGAGTTACAATGGTTCTCCTTTTGTTTCAGGGTATCGCTGGGATTGGGTCTCGGGGGCAGATAACAGAAAGGGGAGGGGCAGGGGTAATAGAAAAGGGCAAGCAGAGGACAGAAGGAATCAGTCTAACCTTTGTCTTTTTTGTTACAGGATCCCAAACCCTGCTGCCACATCGAGATGCCTGGAAGGAGGATTAACGTGCCCAAGAGATTCCTGGACTTGGAGCTTCAGGGGACATCCCGGCCGGAGCACGTTGCTGGAGCGAAGAGGAACCAAGCAGGACAGCAGAGGAGACGAGCCGATCCGAAGAGGAGCCGAGCAGGACAGCAGAGGAGCAGAGATGATTCGAAGAGGAGCCGAGCAGGACAGCAGAGGAGCCGAGCAGAACCTGGAAGAGAAAAAATACAGGGAGTATCAGTGCCTGCAGAGCGCGTCCTCTCCCCTTCTCTCTCTCCTATCTCTACCTCTGCTATCTCTCCTTCCTCTGCTTCGGCGCCAGCGGCTTCCCTCTCTGTCCCTGCTGTTTTTTATAATCCCCTTCCACCACCCCCCTCCGGTGCCGAGTGTGGACCCGATCAGGCGGCTGATCGGGTGTCCATGCAGAGAGCTGTGCAGGCGGGCAGCCCAGCTACCATGCGGCAGGGGGGTGTCCAGGACATCAGAGGGTCCTCGTCTGGCCATTTTCCCGGGCATTTAAACAACCCCTATGGCCATTTCGGAGCTTTGTCCTCCCCTCCTCGTGACCGGCCGCCATTTTCTCAGCCTGCGATGGCTGATCTGCGGCCGGCCAGCCCTTTGCCCCGCCCCTCTGATGTCACATGGCCAGAACAGCACGGCGCTCGCGGGTGGGCGGGGCCTCCTCGCGGGTGGGCGGGGCCTCCACCATTTCAAAAGGCACCAAATTTAAAAATGCCCAGGAACCTTCCCATGCTTCCCAGGCATACCGATCGCGGTATGGGGGAGTATGCAAGCCGGGACATCGCCAGCAGAGGTGAGGGGCAAGCCAGCTACCAGGTAGGGCAAGGGTGGCCAGTTAGGGGCAGCATGGGGGGGTGCAGGCACCTGAAATTACGCAGGGGGGTGTATGGCAGCTGGGAGGTTTTCAAACAGGGGGGGGCGAGGCCCAGGGGCACCAGAGGGACTCTCCCAGTGGCAGTTTTGGGCAGGGGGGGGCGCATAGGGGGGCGCATAGGCGCAGGAGCGGCGCGCACTCTTTTTCGTCCTTTGGGTCCGGACGCACCATTGTGCCCACAGGGGACGGGCAGGGTTATGGCAGGGACAGGCTGGGGAACTGGTACAGGCGCATTGAGGAGCCGTCGCAGCGCGGGGGGGAGAGCAGCAGTGAATCTCTCTGTAACGATATGCCATTGCAGGAGACGGACCGTGATTCGGCAGCATGGACTCGCAGCGGCGCAAGAGAGGACAAGAGAGCGGAGCAGACGGAGCGAGCGGAGGACATGGAGCGGCCAAGCACCAGCAGGGAAGGAGCCGCTCAGTCGGAGATCGGAGGCGCGAGAGGACCGGCAAAAAAAGGTAAGAGAAAAAGGGGTTTTTCATCTGACAGTTCGGGGGAGGATTCTAGTTCGGGTTCTGCAGGGAAGGGGAGGGGGGCGAGTAAAAAACTGTTTAAAATGGCTAAAAAACTGTATGGTAAACATAGAAAGGGGGCAGCGATTCAGAGCAGGATAGCGCTGATAGCGTGTCGGTCAGCGGGGAGGAGAACGAGTTTCAGGGTACAAAGCTGATCCCCTTGTCGTCGCATTTGCGCTCTAAGGTGATCAAGAAGGCGCAGGAGGGAAAATACGTAGACTTTTTTGAGATAACTAGGGAGGCAGTTGTCAGCAAGGGAAGAGGGGGGGAACACTTTAGGAAAAAGGGCACTTTTATGGAATGGGTAAAAGGTTTTGCAGTTTACGCAGAATGTTTTTTAAGTAAGCGCCCGGATCAGGTAAAGAGCATGTTGCGCTATTTGCACCTAATTACGGACTGCGCCACGGCGTATGGAGGTTTTTCTTGGCGCGACTATGACGACGAGTTCAGGAGAGGTAACGTGGGGACAGGGAGACATGGTAGAAAGGATTTCGGGGTTAAGGTGCTGGACTCATGGTCTAGATTAGTTAAGGTTGCAGATGGGCAGGTGTCAGGAGGTCAAGGGGCGCAAAGGTCGTTTCGGGGGGAGGTTAGGGAATGCTGGGCGTTCAATGACAAGCGTTGCGAAAAGGGAATGTCATGCAGGTTTAAGCATGTGTGTAAATTCTGCGGGGGGGCTCATCCCGGGGTGGATTGCAGGAGAAAAGAGGGAGGTAGGTTTAATTCCTTTCGGGGAAATGCAAAGTGGACAGGGGGAAATGTTGGACCTGGCCAGAACGCCATTGCAGGTAAATGAGCTGGTTGCGGAGTTGGTAAGTTATCCAAATGTTGAGGATAGGATATGGTTATGTGATGCCCTTAAGAATGGTTTTAAGATTCCGGTTTGGGGAAAGTGACGGGGGGAAGTAGGGTAAGGAATTTAAAATCAGCTTATGACTTGCCAGAGGTTTTGAAGGAGAAGTTGGAAAGGAGGTGCTATTGGGTAGAATGGCCGGTCCATTTCAGAAATCCCCAATCCCTGATTTGGTTGTTTCCCCCTTGGGGGTTGTCCCCAAGAAAGAAGCGGGGAGGTATAGAATGATCCAGCATTTATCGTATCCAAGAGGTCAGTCCGTGAACGATGCTATTAGCAGGGAGGTCGCTTCGGTTACGTACCAGTCATTTGACCAGGCGGTGGATTTGGTGAAGGAAGCCGGGATGGGGGCAGAGTTAGCGAAGGTGGATATCGAATCAGCGTTTAGGTTGTTGCCGTTGCATCCGGAGAGTTTTAGGTTGACAGGGTGCAAATTTGAGGGGCGTTTTTATGTTGATAAGTGTCTGCCCATGGGTTGCGCAATATCCTGCGCTCACTTTGAACGATTTAGCACTTTCTTGCATTGGGTGGTAGAGAAGGAATCAGGCAGTGAGGGTATTGTGCATTACTTGGATGATTTCTTGATAGTGGGTTCAGAGGGGTCTGGTGAATGCAGGAGGGTCATGGAGGTGCTGTTGGGAACATTTAGGCGCTTGGGGGTGCCAGTGGCAGAGGATAAGTCAGAAGGGCCCTGTGCGAAGCTGACATTTTTGGGAATTGAAATCGACTCTGTGAGACAGCGTTGCAGGTTGCCCGAGGACAAAGTGGCTAAGATGAGGCTGGCTATTAGACAGGCTATGGAAGGGAAGAAAATCAAATTGAAGGATTTGCAGAGATTATTAGGTTTGCTGAATTTCGCATGCCGAGTGATTACGGTTGGTAGAATTTTTAAAAGACGTCTAGAGATGTGTACCAGGGGAGTGACGGGGCCAAATTTTCAGATTAAGTTAGGGCAGCAGGTCAAGGCAGATTTAAGAGTTTGGGATGTTTTTCTGCAAGGTTTTAGGCTAGGGTCAGAGTGGGGCAGTCGGAACGCGCGTGCAGGCGCACTAAATCACGGCGGCAGTAGCAGCACATAACGGCCAATGACGGCCAATATACGCAGTACGTGCGTACAAAAGTGCGCCGACACCACGCAACCAGCAAATGAACGCATTTTTCTCAGAACGTGAAACCGCTGCTACAGACGTACAGAGTGCGCTGCGGCCGCATAGCGGCGTGTTTGCGTGATTAGGAGACGTCAGACGCTGCTAGTGTGCGGCCTACATAACGTTCAAACAGCCGGATTTCCCTAGACTTCTTTTTACCCCACTGTCATGAAATACATCCAGAATTGCGCATCGTCTGACCACTTAAGCGTATTCCGTGAAAAAATGCGTGCGCACGCATCGACGTACATTTTGACGGTGGCCGCAGAAAATGCGCTCATCTGTCCCTAGCCTTAACGGAGTGAGATTTTGGGAGCAGAGAGTGACTGCGGAGGAGATGCAGCTGTTTACAGACGCGGCAGGAGGCGCAGGTTTTGGGGCATATTTGAAGGGTAGATGGTGCGCAGGAGAATGGCCTCTGGAGTGGATTCAAAGAGGTTGGGTGAAGAATCTGGTTTTGCTGGAACTCTTCCCCATTGTAGCGGCAGTCGAGCTGTGGGGGGAAGAACCAGAGAATAAGAGCATCCTGTTCTGGTCGGATAATCAGGGAGTGGTGCAGGTACTGAATAACATGTCGGCATCATCTCCCCAGGTTATAGCCTATGTCAGGTATCTGGTGTTGATCTGTCTGAAGCGGAATATAAATTTCAGGGCAAAGCATATTCCGGGGGTAAAAAATACGGTTGCAGATGCATTATCTAGATTTAAGTGGGATCTGTTTCGGCGTTTGGCACCCGAGGCAGAGTTACAAGGTGAAGCGTGCCCTTCATTTCTCTGGCAGATCGGGAGCAGTTAAGATTAAACAGCGGTGGGGGAAGGGAATTGTGTAAAGGGTACCGGGCTAGATGGTACTAAATAATTGACTAAGTTAAAGAGGAGAGGGTTGTGAATATGCAGGGGTATGTATATAACCCTGATTCAAGTTACAGTCGCGATAAAAGCCGGTATGTGTTCGAGCGTTAATATTCTGTTTTTGGGTTTTTCTTTCAGAGCGGGCAAAGAGAGTATGGATCCTGGGACACTCCTACGTGCACTGGGCGGCTGTTCACGCTGCAGGCACAACGACGGGAGTGAACCTAGGGTTCAGCCTCACTAAAGCAGGCATTAGGTGGATAGGAAGGGGTATGGGGTGGGCGCAGCTTTTAGGGGTAGCACAGGAATCTAGGAGAAGGTGGGGGAAGCCAGATATAATGATAGTGCATTTAGGGGGTAACGACATAGGGGCTATGACGACGATAGATTTGCAGAATAGGGTCCGGGAAACACTTAGGTGGTTCAGGAAGGAATGGCCGGACGTTCAGATAGTGTGGTCTAACGTAATTGCTAGATTAGTGTGGAGGAACTGCAGGGTATATATCGTGAGAAAGAAGATAAACCAGGCAGCGAAAAAGATTATGCTGGAGATGGGAGGGAAGGTTCTGGAGCATCAGAACATAGTGACAAGGCAGGAGGAATTGTTTAGGGATGACGGCGTCCATTTGTCCGAAGCGGGGAACAACCTTTTCGTTGGAAACATCAAAGGCTGATAAAGACCCTTGTGTAAGGTAAGTGAAAGGTCACGGTCTTTTATTGGTGGCGGAAAAAGAGGGTCCTCATTTTTGGTGGCGGTGAAATATGCGGCCCTGGCACGTGGAGAGGCGATAGAGGGGGAGGATCTGGGGGTCTGTGTGGTGGTTTGTGCGGCCAAAAACACAGGTAGCCTCCTGGTTTGAAGATCCTCCCGGGCCTGCTATCTGCTATAAAGAGAGCAGCGTGTGGTCGCGCTAGCTCAGCCACGTGGGGCCGGCCGCTATTTCTGGGCAATGCTGGTGGTTCATTGCGGTTGCCAGTGTTATCTGGCTGGATCTATGGTACCAGTGTTATCTGGTGTTACCTAGTCCAAGAAAGCGAGGATCGCTGATAATTCTGCCACAAAGGCAATGGTTTTTTGGCCTTGATTATAAATAAAAGACGTGACCTTTTCAAACCGCCAATACTTTTGTCATGTGTTTTATTTTTGGGGAGAGCGGGCGGGGGGGATGGTTGGGGGGGGTTTGGGGGGGTTTTGAAGGAAGTAAAGGTAACTTAAGAGAAAGGTAATGGTGGAGGAGAAATAAGGGTAAATGCTTAGTGCTGTTGAGAGACTGGATGGGAACGAGAAAAGTTTAAGCAATTTCCCTGTTTAAAAGAAGAGTTGAAAGTTGGGAGGAGTTACAATGGTTCTCCTTTTGTTTCAGGGTATCGCTGGGATTGGGTCTCGGGGGCAGATAACAGAAAGGGGAGGGGCAGGGGTAATAGAAAAGGCAAGCAGAGGACAGAAGGAATCAGTCTAACCTTTGTCTTTTCCCACCCTACCCACCCTGTTTTTGTAGGTTACTGCCTAGTTTACCGAGTCGAAAAGGTCACGTCGTCAGAGAGCAGCATGGACCACGGATAGGGGCTAATGAAGTGGTGATTCCGCCAGTCATTCCAAGACCGCCTGTGGGTTCCCATATGGAGTCATACCATGTAGCAGGAAGCCGGTTGGGGTTTGTGCGGCCAAAGCCGGTGGATTGCTTTAGATATTGGCATGGTTAGTCGAGGTGCAGTCAGGAAATTTCACCATGTTACATGAAGCCAGCTGGTGGCTTGTGCGGCCAATAGCTGGGGGATTGTATCGACAGTTACTTCAGCTGGTGATTTTTCTACGACCAAAGCCGGAGGATTGTTTTTGAGTAAAGACATGGTTAGTTGAGGTGCAGTCAGATCATGTTACCATGTTACACGGAGCCAGCGGGTGGTTTGTGCGGCCAAAGCTGAGGGGATTACATGGACAGTTACCTCGGACGGTGAAATATGCGGCCCTGGCACGTGGAGAGGCGATAGAGGGGGAGGATCTGGGGGTCTGTGTGGTGGTTTGTGCGGCCAAAAACACAGGTAGCCTCCTGGTTTGAAGATCCTCCCGGGCCTGCTATCTGCTATAAAGAGAGCAGCGTGTGGTCGCGCTAGCTCAGCCACGTGGGGCCGGCCGCTATTTCTGGGCAATGCTGGTGGTTCATTGCGGTTGCCAGTGTTATCTGGCTGGATCTATGGTACCAGTGTTATCTGGTGTTACCTAGTCCAAGAAAGCGAGGATCGCTGATAATTCTGCCACAAAGGCAATGGTTTTTTGGCCTTGATTATAAATAAAAGACGTGACCTTTTCAAACCGCCAATACTTTTGTCATGTTGTTTTATTTTTGGGGAGAGCGGGGGCGGGGGGGGGATGGTTTGGGGGGGGGGTTTTGAAGGGAAGTAAAGGTAACTTAAGAGAAAGGTTAATGGTGGAGGAGAAATAAGGGTAAATGCTTATCCCCGTATGGTGCATTTTCGTGGCCATTTGACTACTCACAAAGCTGGCAGTTCGCCAAATATATGAACTCAGGCCGTCCCCCTTCAGCCAATGACATGCGGCGCACAGCAGCTGCTAGGCATGCCGGAGGAGAGGCCCGTCAAAGCGACACAACCCGTTCGGCGGCAAAGGGGGTTAAGTATCACCATGCACAGGTTCCTTTTTACTTTGAAAACAAAGACACAACAGAGCCTTCTTAAGCTTTTATTTATTACATATTTACATTTAGCACACAGTAATGAAATTACACTTATTTAGAAAATTCTATTTCCTTCTTAAATCTCTACCAGCTCTATATATTTAACCATAAATATTATCACTGTTCCATTTGTATACTGTCCCTCCCCTAGCCCAATACTCAGAGATTTGTTTTAACAGATACACACTCCAGATTATATGCAAATTGGGAATATCTGGCTATCGTTGGACGGCGATGGCTGCTTCTTCAGTATCAGAGCGAGACAGCACTTTGTAGCAATGAAATATATGTATGGTGACAAACAAGTTGCAATACCATTCCAGAAGACAAAAGCCAATTTTCAGCTTTTAACCTGAATGAAAAGAATAGAAACCGTAAATATTATAGATGTATATTTTGCATATCCAGCAGAACATGAATAAAATCAGTCACCAGTGTTTGTGTCTAAGGTGTTAATATATTGTCAAGTTTAGTAGCTGTACATATTTACTGGGTACGTTTTAAGGATTTCTCAATCATGTTGTGCTCAATCTTTCAGCTGTAATCCAAGTAGGCTTACTATAATGTGCTTCTTTGGCTGAAAATCAGGGAGCGATTGACAGCCAAGGGAGCACACAGAGTGGGGAGGGCCGTACTGTAAAACAGCTTTTGTGTTTGCAGGTTCCCTCTCACTTGTGGCATGCCGCAAGTCACGGGGGGAGCTGGGAAACTTTGACAGGGGGAATGCATCCCTTTTTTCCCCAATTATATATAGCAGCGAAAAATACTGACATATATAAAGGGACTGATTCCCTGTCAAATGAGGCCAACTTGTTTTTGGTATAATTAGCATTTTAAATTCTATGGTCCTACAGCAGGCAGAATGATACTTTTCATGGGTTGGGGTCGAAATCCCTACAACCAGGTTCCCTAATGCCAAAATCACGACGGCCAATTTACCTACACAGACAACTCCCCGACGGCCAACTTCCCTACACAGACAACTCCCTGACGGGCAACTTCCAGACATCCAAAATCCCAGCGGCTAACCCTACTCCCTAATCCTAGCCCTAACCCCCCTAAACCTAGCCCTAACCCCCTGAACCTAGCCGTAATACCCTAACCCCCCTAAACCTAGCCCTAACCCCCCAAATCTAGCCCTAACCTCCTAAACCTAACCCCCCTAAACCTAGCCCTAATCCCCTTAAACCTGGGTTAGGGTATTAGTTTTAGGGTTAGCTGCTGGGATTATGGATGTCTGGAAGTTGGCCGTGTAGGGAAGTTGGGATGTCCGGCACTTGTTCTGTCTGGAAGTTGGCTGTCGGGATGTTGGCATTAGGGAACCTGGCTGTAGGGATTTTGTCTGGCACCCACTTTTCATGTATGCAATCTTAATTAGCTGCAATACTGCTATTGGTAACGCATGATTACATAGGACTGCGCGGATCTTGCAGGACCGGGGAAGAATGCAGATAAGCTATTCCGTGTCCCATCTAACTGAGACAAGAAGATGCAGTGAATGTCTAGTGATTTAAAAAAAAATTTTGTTTCCATTCAAATCAATTAACCTCGTATTTTTAGGGAACCTGGGGATTTTTTTTACCAGCTACCAATGAAACCGCAAGGGAAATACTAAGTATCGCATGCATAAAAGTACAAAAGAACTCAAGTTACCAGTTGACAGAATGACATCAGGGCCATTAGCATTAGTGGGGGTGCGGGTGTTAAAACATACCTCATAAATAATAACCCAATTTGAAAATAGACTTCACTCATCTTGGTTATTCAATACCCCTAACACTAAAGATCTTTTTATATTTCTAAAACCTAACTTTCTCACATAACAGAAAAATTACCTTAACCACTGTGATGGTCAAAGAATAGAAGATAGTGACGATAAATAGGACCATGAAGGTAGACGCTGTGTACCAGACATTTTCTAAGTCACTAGTGCAGAATTCATCAATACACTGGAATGCTGGGGAAAAAGGATTAAAATAATTGATTGGAAATATATTGCATTCGATCATTTCTGATAACAAAAATAATATGCCGAACAAGAAATCGTCTATTTTAGATTAAGATTATCTATTTCCTTGTTTTTCACTGCAACATCATTGATTATTTAATAATTCTAACTTGTTTAAATAAGGCAGAACCAATGAAATACCATGTACAAACTGAGCACCCCTTATCCAGAATTCTAAAATCCAAATGAGTCTGAAAAGCTGAATTTTTGGAGCCAGCTAATTTTAGTATTTATTTATTTATAAAGGATATTACCAGGAAGGATACATTGAGATTTCTCTCGTTTTCAAGTACGTCCTGGGTTCAAGAACATTAAAATATTACAGTCGTTACAAAAATACAAAGTAATAAATGCAAGAAACCAAAACACAGATATACAGATTTCCAGATTAAGGGCACTTTGGACGGATGCTGCCGCTCAGGATCCTGGCTCCCAAGTGCTGCAGCAGACGGAGCACACACTGGGAGCGTCTGGGAAGTTCCAGCGTGGGACATGCTGGCTCTGAGCATCATGTCCTCAGAGTAGCCTCTCACAGCACTCCCAGTGTGTGTATACTGTGTGGCTGCAGTAGGAAGGGGATCGCATCTCTTCAACCTCTATCTCCTTCCTCTTAAACAGTGGTTCCCAACCGCGGTCCTCCAGTATCCCTACCAGGCCAGGTTTTAGGGATTAGCTTGGGGAAATGCAGACTGAATCCTGCAATCACTGAGCAGCAAATCATATCACCTGTGCTGTGCTTCACATATCTGGAAAACCTGGCCTGTTAGGGGACTTGAGGACCGCGGTTGGGAACCACTGCTCTAAAAGATTGATTCTCCTGGATTGTGAAATCCAGAATTATCAGAGTCCCGAGTATTGCAGATAAGGGGTGCTCTACCTGCCATACATATTTAATTATACAGTCAAAAAAGTTTGTTAATCGGAAATTCTTGAAAAACACTAGTCACTCAATTTGTACCCCACTTCTGAGTTTTTGACTTGAAAACTGAAACCTTGTATGCTATGCTTTGAAATTGCTCCAGAATTCCCATTTACAAACAATTATTTCGTACTCTATGAAGTGACAGTTTGACTGTAGAAGTGAAACTATTCTTTGGTGTTCTATAGCACCAACTAGATAAAGCTGTAGTGCTGTAAACACAATTTCTTCTTTTTTAAAATATGCCGGCATGTCCATTGGCTACCCTTTCAAAAAAGTGTTGCATATAGAAGGTTTTTGAAGTGTATGTGGGTAACCTCTGGATACACTGCTTGGATCACATCGAGCCACAACTTGTGTTGCGTCTCTTGACTGTACATTCGTGTTTCCTACAGTTTGTGTAGGTGACTCTCCACAAACTCCTATGTACTCCAGGATGAAAACCAAACAGTGCTGTGCAGCTGCCACTATCACTTGGAAGGTCCAAACTATTCAGATTCTGTCTACTGTCACGGCTGACATGGGATTGATCATGTGTTAGGAAATCACAAAGGTAAAACAGATTGCATTGTATATATTGTGCCCATTGTACAGCGCTGCGGAATATGCTGGCGCTATATAAATAAATAATAATTGACCTTTGCATTTCTCTAGCATGGGCCGCACTGGAATAGGAACCATAGATGGATGACCAATCACTCTTCATTGTAACTTTTTAAATTGAATGATTACTAAGAGTTCGTCTGTTTAAATAGGCATGGGTTTCAAGGAAGATACTGCACTTGCTTAGTTTACCTTTTTGCTTGTTAATTTTTTAATACATTAAATATGTGGGTTCCTAAAATAAATTTATATTTTTACAACTAAACCCTATTATTCACAGTAAACATGAATAAGAAAAGAGGAAAGGTGCTTACTAGATTTAGTTACAGAGAGACAATTTTGCAGTAGAAAGAGTTTAATGTTCCATGAGATATCTGATTATGAAAATATTATCCGTTCACGACATCCTGACATCCTAGGCCCTATTCTAAATATGCCAATAGTGTTAACAAGTGGGGTCGTTATACCTAATCACTTCTTTAACACTTATAACTGAAGTTGCTATTCCAGCTTAACCACAAACTTTTCTTATGCCTCGGCTGTTGTGCCTTTGCATAGGAAGCATTCTTTTGCTGGCACCTGTAGAATAGGAACCAGTTGTCTCCGTTAGATCCTATGTACTTCAGGATACCATAATGACAGCAATGTAGCAGCTCCCCACTTTTATCAGTTGAACCACTAAGGCTAGGGTCAAACGAACGCATTATTTGCAGCGACTGTCATAAAGTGCGTCCGAACACATTGACGTATTTTTTCACGGAATGCGTGAAAACGGTCATACGATGTGCATTTTCGTGCGTGATTTTTTTACGGATCGTCAATAAAACACTTTTTGCGTCTGGACGTTATGTAGGCTGGACTTGAGCAGGGTCTGACATCTAATCACGCAAACACGCCGCTAGCGGACGCAGCGCACTCTGTACGTCAGTACTAGCGGTTCTGCTTTCTTGAAAAAATGCGTTCATTTTCCACTTGCGTTGCGCGGCCGGACTTTCGTGCGGCCGTACTTTGTATATTGGCCGTCATTGCCCGTCATTTGCTGCTACTACGGCCGTGATTAAGTGCGCCTAAACGCACACTAAAAATGCATTCGTCTGACCCCAGCCTAATCTAGGTGCTCACTTGTAATAGAGCTGGCAAAAGAGAGCCGCTAAGGTTTAGTGGTTTGCTCCATCTTTCCTCTTTAGTGGCTCCCTATTGCCTGATGAGCCGTAATAGGGCCTCCCTGTCATTTGTTAAATGTATGTTTCATATATAATTAAACATATCAGTCGATAAGATTCCATTTTATGTAATTTAAGGACTAATCAGCCACTGCGAACTACCTGCTTCAAAATCATATCACCTGATTGTAGGTTTGAATAAAATATCTCCAGCAGACACACCCACACAATCTTATATTGTCTATTCTGGGTTATTTTTCATATTTCAGTCTGTAAGCAAGAAAATATTTCCCCGTTTCTGATACAAAGAAACTCATAACTTTTTGAATGTAAATTTAATTGTAGTTGTGTCCAGTTTTCCCCGAATTCTTATATAAATACTATTTCTCTTAATTTTTTGGTAGTTTCAGTTGTAAAATCTAATTTTTCCTGTTTGTAACTGAATAAGTCGCATATAGTCCTCAAAGACTAATATTTTTCAATAGCTAATAAATGATTTAATAATTCGCTCATAATAACCTTTTTTTTAATTTAGAAAAAATGTACGAAAAAATAACCTTTATATTCAGAATCCTAAAAAAAATATTAAACCGGGACATCTCTACAGCTAATTGTTAATTGATACAATTTTGAGTTTGAAAAGGTATTTTTTATTTTACAATATTAAACATTTTTGCAAATCTGATTCTATTTATTGCGGATCTAAAAATAAGCCAGTGGTAGGTAGATAGGTTTTGGACAAAGATCCATTTTGGTGAAAACTGTTCCCAAAATAACTGCAGGATTTTAACTCTACGTGTTATCTATTTTAAACTAATTGGTCCTATTAGACATGCTCCTTTTGGCCCCGTAACCCACAAGCCCCACTGCTTGGCTGGAGCATGGAGGCTGCAGGTGTCCTGCCTGCTGTGTGCCGCCATGAGCAAGGAGAAGGCACAGTTTATGTAATGGCTCCAGCTGCTGGGGGATCAGGGGGAAATGTAGTCCCTTGAAAAAAAATTCAGTCATCCGAACCTGGGCCCTAGAGGCCCGACTGCGCCACGGCTCCGGCCACGCCCCCTGCCTGGCCGGACTCTGGGCTCAGATGAGCCCCCTGCTCAGCCGGGCCTCCAGGCCCAGGTTCGGATGACTGACTTTCGGCTGATATTTTTCAGACGTTCTTTCCTTTCAGCCAAAAGCACAATTTTTGGTCTATAATTTCGGTGGCCGAAATTTCAGTACATCCCTAGTTGTACGTATTGTTTGCTTAGGTCTAGTTTTTCTTTCCCAGAGTACAGACACAGTTCTATTCTCAATTGTCAAAACACTCTTTTCACACAGTTGAAATCTGGAACTCGACCTCTAAATAAGTATTGAAGTCCACCTTTGATTTTGAAATCTGCAAGGCAGACTACTGAAAAAAATAAAAAATGTCACCCTAATCATTATTATTGTCACTAAAAAATGTCTGAAAGAATGCATTAATCCTAAATGCCCTGATTTTAATTCATGGAATAGCTATGTACAAAGTGGGTGTGCCCTTAATTGATTATGTATTCTCCTCTAGAATATAAATAACAAAATGTTGTCTCAAATAAAGAGGACAGGTTAAAGGACATGAAATATATGGGGCCTGATTCCAACCCAAATGGATAAATCCTGTGTGAACTGTTATCCATTTGCAGCTAAGTATTAACATCTCTATTACACCGAAGCCACTTTATTATCAGCTTGTGACGCGGTATTAGCGAGATGCTAGTTGATACTGATAGCGGCATTGTGCCGCCACTGGTATGGGCTCCTGGAATCCATGGAACAAATTTCAACTCTGTGCAAGCTCACAATTGTGGGGTCGCACAGGAGCCAAGGAAGGACTCTAGGAACTATTTCTTCCTTGTATTCCAATGCTCGCGGCCAGAGGAGGCACAGATCGCACCACCCTTTGCAACGTGGAATCAGAACTAAGTGTTTTGTTTTTTTTGCCTCAAAATTGAGTGAAACCAAAATCACTTAATACCAGGCTTTGAGTGTTGATATTCGTTCTGAAAGACTGTCTCGAGACGAGGAAAGCAAGCTACCGTGGATTAGCTCAGTGTTCAGGAACATCACATATACGAAGTATAGGGGCTTTTAACCCCTTACTGCTGGGTGGGTTGTGCCCCACGGGAGGGTCTTAATGCTGACGGGGCGTGCTAGTAACCCCATGCTTGCTGGCTGCTGTGGCAGGCCCCTCCACCTTACCGCTGACACATGCCGCGCATCATTGGCTGTAGGGGACTGCTTGAGTTTAGGCCAGCAAATGACGCACACCAACTGGTGGCAGGCCTGTCGTGGCACCTATATGCCAGCGGGGCGTACTATGCTGCCACGTTACTTTCAGTCCCACCCTCCGCGTGGACAGTATAGTACGACGTGTGATGTTAACAGGAAATATACAGTAAGGAGCTGCTAATGCCGAACCACAAGAAAAGCTTTGAACTTGGTCGAAATATTGTCTGGCGCCAGAGTGGTGGCTAGAGCTATAAGCTTAACTGCTCAGTGGAAATTGGGTTCAAGGTTTCCACAATATGGGGTCCTTATAAAGTTTTAGCATAAGGTTTCCATCACTGCATCCATCTCTGTTTTATAGTGTCTTGTGCTATTCTTCTAAACACTAAAAAAAGTATTAATAACACCATGTGCATATATGTTGCATTAATTTTATATGCTTCTACTCACTCTATAATTGCCAAGATAGTAAACATGGCCAATATTATAAAAGCCACCAAATGTAATTATAGTTATTTTTGCTGGTATTGCCTTCTTTAGGAGTCCATTATGTGGAATTGAACAAAAACATGCCATTTTAGACAATACATTTTATTGATGCAAAAGTAGGTTACATTAATCAGACCATGAGCCATTAGCAGCTTATGTCTTTTCATAATCCAATTACCCAATGAATTAATGACAAGAGCTTAGGCTTTCAGACATGACAAGAGACACACTGACGTTATTGGGTTTACCGCTTGACTTGTCAATGCTCTGCTGTGTGATGTAGTAGGGAAGGGCTTCGTGTCCTACAACACATGTGTATACATTTCCTGAGCTCCATTTGCTTTCATCGACAGACAAACGACTGTATGTGAAAAAAGTCCCATCATTGTTTTTTACAGGTGTGATGTTCTCATACTTGTCTGCGTTGACCTCATTGCCGTTTTCTAGCCATTTAATTAAAACATCATTAGGGTGAAAGTTTTTCACGTAGCAGGTGACCGATGATATCTCTTTCAGGTGAAGTTCATCCAGGGGTGGAGGAAGGACATATACAGAGGGAACAGTGGAGGTCCTCTCGACAAATGCAAAACAAATATATAAAAGCCTTTAAAATAACTACAATTTTATTTAACATACATTCATGTATTTTAAGATCTATCAACAATGCAAACATAAAACAAAATGCATTTTTTTTGCATTGTTGGGCATTGTGGCATCACCAAACGTAATCCATTCGCTACTAGGCACTTTTTTTGAAAATATATTATCGTAGAATTTATTTGAACCATGGGCTGCATAGTTACCTCTTAAATGTAGGATTAAATATCAGTTTGCATACTGACTCTTATTGTGACATAACATTTACTACAGTTCATGTAAATTATCGCGTATAAGACATTAGAGATGTGCATTTGCTTAGTAAAAGTTTGGAATTTGGAAAAAAATTCAATAATTTGTATTTTGGAAGTACTTCCGAATAACGAATCAATACGAATTCGAAATGAAACGGTATATAACGAATTTATTTTGTTTTACACTGTGTCATCATCATAAAAAAATTTGAAAAATTTATCAACTATCAAATACTTATCAACTATCGAATTTGAAATGAACTATCAAATTTATCAACTATCGAATTGATCTTAACTTACAATACAAGTAATAGTCAGCAAAGGACTTTATGAAACAAATTAATTTTGTTTCACTGTTTTGTTTGACTCAAATACTAAATCTGTGACACAGCTTAACATTTAACCCTAGATTTTCTTTTAACATCAAAATTTGATTAATTAGGGTTTTATTTAGTGATCCAAAATTCAAATCAATATCAACTATCGAATTGATATATGAAATTCGAATCTATTCGGAATTTCAAATCGATCCGAAAGGAAACACGAAATGAAATTAGTTACGAAATTCCAAAAACAAAATTATTTAAAAACGAAAATAAACTAAAAAAATTTCAGCCATGCACATCCCTATAAGACATCTGTTACCATCCCTATTATTTATCAGGTGAAGTGTGTTTTAAGTTTGCTTGCATGCACTGCATGCTCACTATGTATGTAACGTGAGACTATAGCTGCTAATAGAATCTGGGTCACACTTGCTCACATAGCACTTCATGTATAGGTTTTTGAGAGGTTTTTGTGCACTTTACCTGTGGTGCTAGTGTATAAATTAAGGTGGAGTAGAAGGTTGCCATTGTGGTGTAGCTGCTGGTGTGTATAACAGCATGAGCTAAATAATTATTTTTGGAGTGTGTACATGGTTATCATCGAGTTTTATAATTATTTTAGCTGGTTTAGCTATTCTCTATCTTTTTTTCTTCCAATGTTTGCAACACTGGTGAATGTACTTTGACAATTTTAAAGTGACTTTCTTCATTCGATTTCGATTGAAACCAGAGTAAAAACAATGCTGAACCTATTACGGTGGAAACAACAACTTTGAAAACAATATTGAAAGCTATGATGAACACTACGTCGAACTATTGTAGAACTTTGATAATGAATTCTCTGTAGGTGATCCACAATAGTTTGCCGTAGCTAACCCACTGGTGTTTAACTACAACTAAGGTGGTTGGTGAATAGACCCTTGTGTGTAGCAACAAAAAGGTGATCTTGCTGATATTTTACATCAGTATGCAAACTATTTATACTTAGAATCATAGCTTCAAAATGTCTTTAGAACAGGATGGGGTCTGCAATATGATCTCTGCACGTACCATTATATTTGTAGATTGTTTTCCTAAGTGGTGATGGTAAGTCTTGGTTTCTGATTGAACATGTGAACTTTTCACCTCTCTCCCAGTCTTCAGAACAGATTTTGAGGGTACTAATGGCGCTGTAAGTTCCATTGTCATGAAGAATAGGGTCTTCTGTGGTAAAGGTGGCATTCCCATTTTCTCTGGTCCATATTACCTGAAGGTTTTCAGTGGTTCTCATGTTGCTTACAAGGCAGATAATATTGACATTCCGAGTGATGTATAAGTCTTTGAATTTTGGTGAGATTAAGTGAACTTCCAGACTGTCAGGACATGGATCTGATAGAGATTGAAAAAACGGATCAAATAAAGCAGGCACATGATAAAACAGACCACTTCTGTGTAAGCAAAGTTATGGGCTAGATTATGGGTCATGTGTAAATTTAACCAGAGTTGTAAACTTACCACAGCCATTGAAGTCTAGGGAGTTGGCAAGTTTACAATAGCTATGGTTGAGTTTATACCTGATTTGGAATCTAGCCCTATGTTTTTGACTTAGTTCTCTGTTGTAGATGGCTTAACCCTCCCCCCCTAAAAACAAAGAATAAAATAAAACAGACAAAATACCTTTATATAAAATGACTACCCTTTATATTGTGCGCAAAAATATCTATATAGACCAGGGTTATATATTTTAATCACATCCTCATGATTATTGCACTGTGTTACTGTATACAGTTTGATGCAGCCTTTTAATTAATAACATATTATTTGGGGCAGAAAAATAGGGTTACAAATGTATGTTAGATTCCAGAGCTAACAATATTTGGGGATTTTAATTCTACCATTCTCCTTATCAGGGTACCTAGGTTGCCAAGTCTCAAGGAAACTGTCATAGAGAGCCAAACCAGATACTTGTTCTACTTAAAGCAGGAGTCAGCAACATTGCTTCTCCAGTTATGAATCTACATCTCCCATGATGCTCAGGAACTATTTGACTGAGCCTCACAGGAAATATATTTCGAGAATGTCCGGAGAACCAAGGTTGTTGACCCTGGTGTCTATATATGTAGAGAATAATGTGCAACAATGTTAAGGTTATCTTATGTTTTCATTTGAGTAAGCAGTAGGTCTTGTGACCTATTCCATAAAGTGTCTTGGGCAAATTCAAAACAGAATTAAATTCTACACCTAGGCTAGCGATAGCTCTAATACAAAAAGTACATTTTGTTATTCCCTATCAAATAACTGTTACCATTCACTTCCACTGGCGTACCAACACTGCATTGAAAGTGAACCTGTTGAGCATTCGTCTTATCAAAATACTTTGCATCGTTAACTGATTTTCCGTTACCTGTACATTTACTGATATTAGCCATGGTGTTGGTGTTTGAGGCAGTGTGCTCCACAATGCATGAGTAACGGGTGCCTCTGTTCCATTTTCCTTCCAAGATTGTGAGCCTGCTGTCAGCATTGTACGTTCCATGTATCGTCTTAAGAGGTGCTGACATTGATGCTATTGCACTGGCATCAGCCTTACCATTCACTAACCACTTGACCTGGATTTTTTCTGGGTAAAAGTCAGAAATCCTACAGAACAAGTCCAGTGTTGTATTACTATTCTTTGGTTCTGTGACACCTCCATATGGATCTGCATTGGCACAGGGTGGCTGCAGTAACAACTGCACTGTGGGCTGGGTACAAGGTAACACTGGAGAAGAAAAAAATAGGAAGCAGGCACATATGAGATCACATTTATTTTGTTTTTTATAGAGGTATACATTTCAAATGTAATCATATATTTACCATTATTACTATTTTATATAAAGTGGTTCATTAAACATCTAACCCTAATAAGAGTCAAATATAAAATCTAAATCCGTGTTTCTCAACTCCAGTCCTTAGGAACCATTAACAGGCCAGGTTTTACGAATTTCCTTGGGCAGTGCTGGATTTTCCCTGCTGTGCTTGTCCCATACATAGAAACATAGAAAATGTCGGCAGATAAGAACCTTTCGGCCCATCTAGTCTGCCCAATTACATGGATACTTTACCTGGATTTATCTTTTGTTTAGGATAGCCTTATGCCTATCCCATGCCTGCTTAAATCACTGTTTTGGCCTCTACCACTTCTACTGGAAGACTGTTCCATGTATCCACCACCCGCTCAGTAAAAAAAAAAAAAAAAATGTCAGGAGTGTGATTTGAACCCATGTTTCCAGAAGAGTCTGTGACCTTAACGCAGCGCCTTAGACCGCTCTGCCATCCTGACTACATAAGTGCAACGGTTTTACTGCTGTTGACTTGCTATGGGACTTTGTTAGTGTTGTTGTTATGCTTTTTATTTTCTATTTCCAACTTTTGCTTAGTACTCGTTTATCCCTTTTTTTTTCTTTTTTTCTCTAACAGTCTTAAGATGATCTCTGTGGTTTTTATTTTTATATGTAGTCTGTAACAATTTAGATGACTTTCTATGTGTGGCTGTTTTTGTTATTTTTCTTACTATGTGCTGTATTTGATGACCCTTTGCGGCCCTGTGAGGCGCTTATTTTAAGTTTCGACGTCTTGCTGACAATATTACAAAATTTATAAATTAAAAAAAAAAAGAGTTAGTGCAGCATTTTTTGCTTTATAAGTAAAAGCAAATAATGCCACTGCTTTTGAGTAAAAAAAAAAAATAGAATTTATTTATAATCATTTTTCTATTTTTACATGTTACGTAGTCATATCTGGTATCATTGGAAAGGCCAGAAGATGAGCTTTCCAATGACCCCCCAGTTGACCTTGGACAGTATAAAGATTAGAGAGACATAATAACTCCTTGTGCTATTGCCTCCGCACATGCTGATGACATGGGAAATAAAAGGGTGAGTTAGTGCAGCATCATTGTTCACCTTATAATTGAAAAGTGAACAACAGTGCTGTGTTAGAAAGAAAAATAAACTTTTATATATTTATTTTTACGTGACACTTTAGCTGTTATGGGTCTGGATTTACGGGAGACCAAATGGCCCCTGTATCTCCTCCATAGGGAATACCCTGCCTAGCTGGTGGGAGGCCCGTTTCTGATGTCAAGGTGCCTATGTAAGATGATGTCAGTGGGCAGGGAAGGTCCCACAGTCAGGCCTGACATCCAACAATTCAGTCCCTGAGGGAAAGGTCACACACACACAAAAATCCCATACTCGCGTCTCTCATTCTGTGGCGAAAAGGGTGACCCGATCTGCCGCTTCTTCTCGCCGGGAGCAGAGTGTGACTGGGAACAAATAGTTCATAGTCTCCCTCTGTGATCACTCCATAGCGCTGAGCAATCTCACGGTACTCATGATGGTGCAGAAGCGCTACTGCAGGTATCAGGGAAGTCAGCGCTGCGTTCAGGGGCGAGGTGCTGAGATTAGCATCTTCCCCTGTAATAGGACATTAACCCCTTCCCGACTGACGTACCATGTACGTCCTGCCCACGGGTCTCCCTTACACCCGCGGACGTACATAGTGTGTCAGCGGTCTCCTTACCTCCCTCCCGCCGATACTCACCTTCCTCACCGGTTCCCACGTCATCTATGGTAAGCTTGAAGCTTACCTTGGTGTTTCCTGGGGGCCGGCCGATCCTATGACATCATCACGTGCGTGATCAGGAAGGGGAGGGGGGCTCTTTGGAGCCCTCTATCTCCCCAACCGTTTAAGATACAGTGATGTAAGTTACACCGCTGGAAAGGAGAGAGTCTCCCCTTTTCAGTGGTATACAGCATTAACTGTTTCGCTGCCGGATTGCGATTTGGCACAAATTTGAGAAAAAAATCGCGATTCAAACCTGGAGGGGGCTGATATCTTGGATGTCAGCCAAGCCTCCAGGTCACTCCCCACCCACTGACATCCTCACCATATGTGTGAGTATGTCAGTGGGCCAGTTAACCCCATAGCTGCCATGTTGAGATGGGGGGGATCCTTTGGATCCCCTTATCTCCCGATCCGTGGCAGCTAGAGGGTCACATTTGACATCATTGGAAAGGCCTGGTGTAAAAATAAATAATAATAATAAAAAAAACAATTAGTAAAAACAAATAAGTTTTTTTTGTCTGGGGTGGTTTAGTTAAATAGTACCTAGGCTGCCATCTAATAAATAATTACCATAAAACGGTCAGAATGACCGCAGCGCACATAGGTGAACTGGCTCAGCAGTGAAGGGGTTAAAAAGCAAAAACATGTAAAAATTGGGTATTTCTATTCTCGGGACAAAATTTTGAAACTATTTAGCCGGGGTCTTTTTTGGTGGTTGTAGATTTTGGGGATTAAATTACGAAAAAGTGTATTTTTAACATTTTTTTCATCCTATTTCATTTTTTTTTATAGTAAATTATTCGATATGATGGAAATAATGGTATTTTTAGAAAGTCCATTTAATGGCGGGAAAAATGGTGTATAATATGTGTGGGTTGAATAAACAAGGAAAATTTGACCTAAACAGTTAACAGCGCAGAAACGTAAAAACAGCAGCGGTCACTAAAGGACGGATTTGTGTAAAACCGCCCGGTCACTAAGGGGTTAACATGGAGACTGTAAGGGAGAATCTGCAAGCGACGATTTTCCTGTTTACCGTCTCCATTTTAGTGTTCACTAAGGATCAGTGGCCATAGTTACTGTTTCTCCGGACCCATTATGGGGCCTGCAGCTCCAATAGGCCATATGTAGCAGGAAATCCTATCACCTGTGCTTCAGATATATTATCTATAACATATGAGGAAATAAAAGATGGACAGGATGTATATCACCCTGGTTTTCTTTATTTCTATGCCAACAGCCACAATAGCATAGCAGTGTAGATAAATAGTTGGCAAATGCATAAACAACTCACCTTGTAAAGTTTTCTTCTGTTTTGTGCCACTGAAAGTGTGTGCAACGTTACATTGGTAAGTGGCAGTTTTCCATTCTGATGCCAGGATGGTGAGCTGACTGCTTTGGATATACAGACCATCTTTTACGCTCAGCACAGGACCTGTGGTCCTAACAGAAGAACCTTTACTTTGTCTATTCCACTCTATTTCCACTGGAGATGGCATGAACCCAGTTGCCAGGCAGCCTACGGTCACTTGATGTTTTAAGTCAACACTTCCACAGCAAGGGATGAGTGGAAAGACTGAGGGTGCACTAAGAGGTACTAGGGAAAAAATATAAATACATAATGGTACATACTGTTATATTAATAATAAATAAGCACACACTTAAGACTTATCACAAAAGTGTCCTGAAAATACTGTACCAAATTTGTAAACTTACAGAATATTTTTCTTCCAGGTCAGAGAGCTATCTTGATTCAAATTCTATTAATCACCCTGGCGGTCCGATTCTAACATATTTTATATGTCCGAATCGGTCCTATTCATTTTGGCCCCCTAGCGGTATTTGTGTGGCTCGGGGTTAACTTTCAATACTGAAAGCGGTATCCCCGAGCCACACTCTGGCCGATACTTACATGTCCTGCGCTCCCTCGCTGTCCCCGCAGTCACACTGCAGCCGATTGCGATGTCACACTTCCTGGTTCACTCCTCGCGAGAAGAGAACCAGGCAGTGTGACTTTGCGAGTGGCTGGAGGAGACTGCGGGATCAGCGAGGGAGCGCAGGACATGTAAGTATCCAGCCCGAGTGTGGCTCGGGGATACCGCTTTCAGTACAAAAAGTTAACCTTGAGCCACACTCAGGAAAACCGTCAGGGAGGTTAACTGTGGTATCATTTATTTATACATGGATGTTCCACGGATGATTCACCGCTATAATTCTTCTGTGCTCATAACCCACAGGATTAAGAAAAAGGCATTCGACGGAGAGTAGTACATCGAGTCCAACAAATTTAAACAAATATGTAACTATCAGATGTGATCCAAGTGTTTCCAAAGCATCCATACAGTAAAAAATGATGAAACAGCACAGTCCTTTTCATAGATGGACATTCTTGAACAGGTCCACCAGTCGTCGGCACCTTGAAACTAGATTTGCAATTTTTGCTTTAAAAACGAAGTCACAGAACATACAAGTAAAAAGTCTGTTTTGCTCTCTCCCTGAGTTTTCTGTAGTCCTATCACAGTTTTTACACTTGCTCTGCAATGAGCCACTTTAACTGGAATGCTCATATCTACATTGATGTTTAATAACTTTTCAGTATCCACAAAAAGAAGAGTCATGTCACTTAGCACCTCTCCTACATTTCCATGTCTCTTATTTTTCCAGAAATACTTTCTGTTCTTTCCCAGTGCTGTAAATTGAAAAAGAAAGAGAACAGACCTCCACCAGGGAGGTGAACAATCACCCCACCCCGAGTAACTGCTAAACACCGGGCGTGGACACACCCAATAAGGACTAAACCTAGTAATGAACTATAACGAAACAAAAGGAGATATAAGGGATAAACCCTCAGATCACTAAGAGGGAGTGCTGATTTAAAACATAACTTTTATTAGTCATAATAAGACACACAGAAAATAAAACCGACAGTAAATGTTAAAAAACATATAGACACTTAGACGTTAGCACAATATGTTGCAGGGAGAGCAGAATATGTAACAGATACAAAGCAAATTGCTTGGTTAGAACTTATGGGGAACAAATATATGCCTTCAGTGGAGATGGAAAACCACAGTATTAGTAATGAATTGAAGCGAATGCCTCATGGACATAAAATGCAAATTGTACCTTAATATTAACAAATAGAGAGTATTAAATAACACCACGCTAAAATACATGCACAATGCCCACAATTATACTGAAGATAATTAGCCCAAGGTTGGTACGAGCCAGAATATCGAACTAAATACAAAAACGTTCATTTGGCCTGGCTACCTTGTATGAAAGCTTAATACAGCTATAAGCTAAAGATTGTAAACTGCGAGGCAGAAAAAGCTCACAGAAAGGGATCAGTTGGCAAAAAGGCATATATCAAATGTCATAGTTGAAGTTGTCAACCATTCAACAAGACATGGAGGTTAAAGTACCAAAAGATTGAAAAGTCAAAAGCGTACAAATTGGCATGCACCTGTCCTTAACAAGTCAGCAATACATAGGAAAGTCAACCATCACTGAACCACGTTACTATTGGAAAGGCAAAAAGCGCCTAATTGACCAAAAAGGCTGTCCCTAAAAGTTTAAAGATTCTATTATCTCCCTGTCAGATCATATTGTGCAAAAATTTTTAAAAAATAAACAGGACTCGACACGTGTTTCGCCGGTACAGAACCGGCTTCATCGGGAGTCAAACACAGATTGTAATTATTGTCAATGACAATAATTACAATCTGTGTTTGACTCCCGATGAAGCCGGTTCTGTACCGGCGAAACACGTGTCGAGTCCTGTTTATTTTTTAAAAATTTTTTTGCACAATATGATCTGACAGGGAGATAATAGAATCTTTAAACTTTTAGGGACAGCCTTTTTGGTCAATTAGGCGCTTTTTGCCTTTCCAATAGTAACGTGGTTCAGTGATGGTTGACTTTCCTATGTATTGCTGACTTGTTAAGGACAGGTGCATGCCAATTTGTACGCTTTTGACTTTTCAATCTTTTGGTACTTTAACCTCCATGTCTTGTTGAATGGTTGACAACTTCAACTATGACATTTGATATATGCCTTTTTGCCAACTGATCCTTTCTGTGAGCTTTTTCTGCCTCGCAGTTTACAATCTTTAGCTTATAGCTGTATTAAGCTTTCATACAAGGTAGCCAGGCCAAATGAACGTTTTTGTATTTAGTTCGATATTCTGGCTCGTACCAACCTTGGGCTAATTATCTTCAGTATAATTGTGGGCATTGTGCATGTATTTTAGCGTGGTGTTATTTAATACTCTCTATTTGTTAATATTAAGGTACAATTTGCATTTTATGTCCATGAGGCATTCGCTTCAATTCATTACCAATACTGTGGTTTTCCATCTCCACTGAAGGCATATATTCGTTCCCCATAAGTTCTAACCAAGCAGTTTACAATCTTTAGCTTATAGCTGTATTAAGCTTTCATACAAGGTAGCCAGGCCAAATGAACGTCTTTGTATGTAGTTCGATATTCTGGCTCTTACCAACCTTGGGCTAATTATCTTCAGTACAATTGTGGGCATTGTGCATGTATTTCAGCGTGGTGTTATTTAATACTCTCTATTTGTCAATATTAAGGTACAATTTGCATTTTATGTCCATGAGGCATTCGCTTCAATTCATTACTAATACTGTGGTTTTCCATCTCCACTGAAGGCATATATTTGTTCCCCATAAGTTCTAACCAAGCAATTTGCTTTGTATCTGTTACATATTCTGCTCTCCCTGCAACATATTGTGCTAACGTCTAAGTGTCTATATGTTTTTTAACATTTACTGTCGGTTTTATTTTCTGTGTGTCTTATTATGACTAATAAAAGCTATGTTTTAAATCAGCACTCCCTCTTAGTGATCTGAGGGTTTATCCCTTATATCTCCTTTTGTTTCGTTATATTTCCCAGTGCTGTAATTAAATATTTTTGCTCAAAAATGCTTGATTTCTAGTCCCTTGCTGCCTGTATGGATAACAACCTCCACACACCACAGATGGCTTCCCAGTGCTACTACACAGTAGGATCGCAACCTCTTTATACATTCCAAATAATCCTACAGTTTAAACATGTAACATATCTTTAGTGCTTTAATCATGCATAAAGCCAAAACTTTTAATTTTTAATGGGTAATATTTTGCTTAAAAAATATTCGTTATAACTCTGTAAATCATGATACATGCCAATACTAGACTGGCCATATGTCAAACCCTCTAATGTACTCATTCATATACTATAACCACAAGAATTTTGTGTAAAAAATGGTCATTTTAGGATTCTTTCCTGGAACCCAATATGAAAACATGCACAGACCTTTCAGGGAATTGCCTAGTGGCTTGTAGGTGTGGACATGTATTAATTGATTTTCCTGATTTACCAAACACTAAGCCCTATTTCTACACCGCTGTATAACAGCTTTCCTTGTTAATGTTAGAAACCCCTGTCTTATTCCAAGCCACCTACTGTACATTTATGCTTTTATACTACGTATAGGAAGAGCAGATGTAACGGGAGCCTGAGAATAATGAGCGATTCCTAAGTCGTCAGCTATTATATCAGCAGCACATAGAAACATAGAAAAATGTCGGCAGATAAGAACCTTTCGGCCCATCTAGTCTGCCCAATTACATGGATACTTTACCTGGATTTATCTTTTGTTTAGGATAGCCTTATGCCTATCCCATGCTTGCTTAAATTCAATTACTGTTTTGGCCTCTACCACTTCTACTGGAAGACTGTTCCATGTATCCACCACCCTCTCAGTAAAATAATGCTTTCTGATGTTACTTTTAAACCTTTGCCCCTCTAATCTAAGACTATGTCCTCTTGTTTTGCTATTTTGTTTCCTTTTAAATATACTCCCTCCTCTACCTTGTGGATTCCCTTTACGTATTTAAATGTTTCTATCATATCTCCTCTGTCTCGTCTTTTTTTCCAAGCTGTACATGTTAAGATCATTAAGCCTTTCCTGGTAACTTTTCTCCTTCAAGCCGTACACCATTTTAGTAGCCCTTCTCTGAACTCTCTCTAAGATGTCTATATCCTTCTGGAGATACGGTCTCCAGTACTGCACACAGTACTCCAAGTGAGGTCTCACCAGTGCTCTGTACAGTGGCATGAGGACTTCCCTTTTCCTACTGCTAATACCTCTCCCTACACAACCAAGCATTCTGCTAGCATTTCCTGCTGCTCTATTACATTGACTACTTACCCTTAGATCCTCTGAAATAATAACCCCTAAATCCCTTTCCTCAGATGTTGAGGTTAGGACTGTATCAAATATTCTATATTCAGCCCTTGGTTTTTACGTCCCAGTGCATTATCTTGCACTTATCCACATTAAAACTCAATTGCCACAGCTCCGACCATTTTTTTAGTTTACCTAAATCATTTGTCATTTGGCTGATCCCTCCAGGAACGTCAACCCTGTTGCAAATCTTTGTGTCATCAGCAAAAAGACTTACTTTTCCATTAATACCTTCTGCAATATCACTAATAAAAATATTAAATAGAATGGGTCCAAGTACTGACCCCTGAGGTACCCCACTGGTAACAAGACCTTGTGCCGAATAAACTCCATTTACCACAACCCTCTGTTGTCTGTCACTCAGCCACTGCCTAATCCATTCAACAATATTGGAATCTAAACTCAAAGATTGCAATTTATTGATAAGCCTTCTATGCGGAACAGTATCAAAAGCCTTACTGAAATCTAAATAAGCAATGTCTACTGCACGTAATGAAAAATAAATTGTGGATGGAAAAATCTGGTGATAAGAGATTTTGCATTTGCAACAACAGTGAAGAGGAGAGGACTATCTACTCAGATTATTATTATTTATTAAGCACCAACACTTTCCGCAGCGCTGTAAAAGGTGCAATGGGTAAAGACAGGACTATTCTACATTACATACAGGAGACAGGTCAGTATTCCTGCCTGCAGATACAGGAGGACATGAGGGCCCTATTCCCGCAGGAACTTAGAATCTAGATGGAAAGACATGAAGAAGATATACTTCTGCAAAATCATTATATTCAAAATCAATACTTCTTGCATTGCTCATTACGGAGAGCGCCAGTGTCATACACCTGTATCCTCTAGCTCCTTCCAAAGATTATGCTTCAAACCATTTATATATTGGATGGCTGTTAAGTGAGTTGATAACAGGGGGCTGCTAAAGACTTAACGGGTCTGGTAAGTGAGTTGGTAACAGGGGGCTGATAAGACTTAATGGTTCTGGTAAGTGAGTTTATAACAGGGGGCTGCTAAGACTTAATGGTTCTGATAAGTTGAGTTGATTACAGGGGGCTGCAAAGACTTAACGTGTCTGGTAAGGGAGTTGGTAACAGGGGGCTGATAAGACTTAATGGTTCTGGTGAGTTTATAACAGTGGGCTGCTAAGACTTAATGGTTCTGGTGAGTGAGTTAGTAATGGGGCTCGTAAGACTTAATGGTTCTCGACAATTTTTTTTTTTCATCTTTGCAGCTTTTTGTGCTGTTCTTTAAAGTACTCTAGTAGAGTTCCCTTTTTGTCCTTCAATAAATGGGCAGAGGCTGAGACTAAGCCGTACTCGGAAGTCCCTGAAGCTTTTCTGTGCAATTTGTGCTAGCATAGGAACTGTAAATTGCGCACAGCTGTGGGACTTGTGCACATTACGGCTCCTATGCAATCTTTACCACTATCCACACATCCTTTTGCTGTTTAGACTATAGTTTTGAGAAATGTCGGCGTTTCTTGGCTCTGCAATACTGTTTATTTTAGGAATGTTTTGAAACCTCCTATCCTAGCAGTCTATTCTGATAAAACCTGCCTGATTCAGTTTTGCAAGCACTGCATACAACTCCCTACTACTTCACAACTCTGTCCTTGCTACTACCAGATTATGTTACCTGTGTGCTGCCATAGGACAACGGTCTATCAATGGAAGCCCTTAGGAAGCTGTGTTTTGGTTCCGCTGCAACCAGCTTTATCCCTGCTATAAGTGTACCAAATGTTATCACAGCACTTCCTGCACACATCTATGTAACTAATGTTCTGATGTAAAGCTATGTCATTTATACTCCTATACACAGCTCTATCCTTGATGGTCCATCTCGATTACTGCTATTCCCTCATACATCTCTAGCTTCATTATTCCACCAACATCTCTATCCCTTCTGTTCACCCAGACAGCCCTATTCCTATTCCCACATACAGCTCTATCCTTCCTATATCCACGTACAGCTCTATCCTACCTATTCCCACGTACATCTCTATTATTTCTATACCCACGCATAGCTCTATCCTTCCTATACCCATACATAGCTCTATCCTTCCTATACCCACACACAGCTCTTCCTTCCTATACCCACGCACAGCTCTATCCTACATATTCCCGCGTACATCTCTATTATTTTTATACCCACGCATAGCACTATCCTTCCTATATCCACGCACTACTCTTCCTATATCCACACACAGCTCTAGTCTACCTATTTCCACGTACATCTCTATCCTTCCTAGACCCACGCACAGCTCTATCCTTCCTAGACCCACGCACAGCTCTTCTTTCCTAGACCCACGCACAGCTCTTCTTTCCTAGACCCACGCACAGCTCTTCTTTCCTAGACCCACGCACAGCTCTTCTTTCGTAGATCCACGCACAGCTCTTCTTTCCTAGACCCACGCACAGCTCTTCTTTCCTAGACCCACGCACAGCTCTTCTTTCGTAGACCCACGCATAGCTCTTGTTTCCTAGACCCACGCACAGCTCTATCAAAACCAGTCACACACACACAGCCTTCCCTGCTCGATTGCACACCCTATCCTTTTTGTTCCTGTTCACAGTGTGAACAATTCCACAGGTTGAGCACCTGTTATCTGGAATGCTCAGGACCGTGGTGCATTCCAGATTTCGGATTCTTCCAGATTTCAGATTCTGGGAGAATTTGATATTTCAGAGGAGGGAGATTGAGACAGCACAGCTGCAATCGCCTTCCCTGCTGCAGCTCCCCATCGTGTACATACGCTGGGAGCACACTGCAGCCTTCCTTTGTGGAAGTGCAGTCAAGAGTCAGCGTGATTCAGAGCAACATGTCTCCTACTGGGGCTGTCCAGAGGCGCCGAGCATGTGCTACGGTCTACTGCAGCATTCAGGAACCTGGTTCCCGAGCGATAGCCGCAGTGCAGAGAACCCCTAAATCCGGGACCACTAAATTCAGGAAAGCTCTGAAAATGCTGGTTTTCACAGTGTTCTGGAAATGGGGTGATCTGGCTGTATTCCATCACGTCACTCAGTGGTGTTTCCTGTACACCAGCCTATGTATGTTAAACCTGTACACATTTATATATTTGCAGATCCCACTCTCATCTCTCTCTCTTATGGATACAGTTCTAATATTGCTTTTCCCAGACAAAGCTCTATGCTTTTTTCACACATAAGCCATTCTTTGTTGTTCCAGCACAAAGCCTCAATGTCATTATCCTTGCTATTTATTTCCCATGTATTCCCACAGACAGTCCAATCCTTAGCATCCCTGAAAACAGTTCTTTTTTTTATTATTCCACAACCATCCTTACTTTTGGTATTTCTGCACAATGCTCTATTTTATGCATACACTTCTTGTATACAGTTTCAAACATGCTATTTTTACACATAGCTCTTTGCTTTCTTTTTTAACATTGCTCTGCTCTTCACATACCCAACCCAATTCAAGCAGCTTCCCCACAGTCTTATTTTTGCCTGCTAGCAGCTCTTTATAATGCTCCACACACCCTACCTTTGTTTTTCCCAAAACATTGTCACCGTTACTGTTCTGCTATTTCCACACATATTGCACCTTAGCTATTCCTGTTTATCCCAATGGTTGGCTCCATCTATGCTGTTCCTACTAAAATATACCCTTGCTATTATTTATTATATACTACCAGGGTATACCGTATTTTTCGCTCCATAAGACGCACTTTTCTCCCCCAAAAAGTGGGGGGAAAAGTGGGTGCGTCTTATGGAGCAAATGCCCCATGATATGCCTCAGCTCACCTGTCGCCGCCGCGTTAGGCTCCCTCTGAGCGTGTGTCCGGCGGCAGGAAACTTGGGCACTCGCCTGGGGGAGCCACGTGACTGCGATATCGCGGTCACGTGGCTCCCCCAGGCGAGTGCCCAAGCTTCCTGCCGCCGGACGCACGCTCAGAGGGAGCCTAACGCGGCGGCGACAGGTGAGCGGAGGCATATCCATGAGCGAGCTGGGGCACATCCATGAGCGAGCTGGGGCACATCCATGAGCGAGCTGGGACACATCCATGAGCGAGCTGGGGCACATCCATGAGCGAGCTGGGGCACATCCATGAGCGAGCTGGGGAAAATCCATGTGCTGGGGCAATATCCATGAGCTGGGGCATTATCCATGAGTTGGGGGACAGTATCCATGAGCTGGGGGCAATATCCATGAGCTGGGGCATTATCCATGAGTTGGGGGACAGTATCCATGAGCTGGGGGCAATATCCATGAGCTGGGGCATTATCCATGAGCTGGGGGACAGTATCCATGAGCTGGGGACAGTATCCATGTGCTGGGGCATATCCATGAGCTGGGGGACAGTATCCATGTGCTGGGGCATATCCATGAGCTGGGGGACAGTATCCATGAGCTGGGGGACAGTATCCATGTGCTGGGGGACAGTATCCATGTGCTGGGGGACAGTATCCATGAGCTGGGGGACAGTATCCATGTGCTGGGGGACAGTATCCATGAGCTGGGGGACAGTATCCATGAGCTGGGGCAGTATATCCATTATTACACTATTTGATTTCAGAATATTTATTTTCCTGTTTTCCTCCTCTAAAAACTAGGTGCGTCTTATGGTCAGGTGCGTCAAATGGAGCGAAAAATACGATAATTAACAAAAAGGCTATTGGAACTCCCAGGCCATGCAAAAAAATAGGCCCAGAAATAAATGAATTATGATAGTACCAATTGACATCAATAAAATGAGATTCAAAGGGATTGGACACTGGAAAAATTGAGGAATGTGTATGTAAAATGAACGGGGCAGGGGAACAATGGGAGGTGAGAAGAAATGGGCATAGGAACAGTGGGAGGTAGGAAGAATGAGCAGAAGAACAGTGGAAAGAATATGGTAAAGGCACAATAAAGTTAAGAGAGATGGGGCAGAAACCTGCAAAAATCTGTGGCTCCAGACCCATGAAACCCTGAATCCTAGCATTGCACAGTATATCCCTATTTCTCCAGGACCTGGATTATTTTATACTAGTACACACAGCCTAAACCATGATACTCCCTTCTATTTTGTCACTAAAATCATTTCACATTTTATACTTTTTTAAGTGATCAGCTACCTCATTAATCCAAAGAGTCACCGTATGTCTAAACAGACATTTATTACATGTTATCTCATCTACTACTCAGTGGATACGTAAATTAATATCCCATTATCCATAAACACCTCATACTTTATGTACTACCCAAGTATCGAAAATGCTGCTGTTTTCACAAATAATTAATTGGTATTTTTAATTTATTGTGTACTTACCATGCCAATTCTTTGTTTCTTGTCAAACCTGTGGAAGCGGATCTATGAGGTGCACCTATAAGTCACAAAAATGAAGTACAATAAGACCTTAAGATGCATATGTCTTAGAATTTGCATGAGGTCAATGATTAGCCTGAATATGACAGTGTAGTAAAGGTATACAATCTTATTGCTTCCTCAATTGGCTGGATCCCTGGAGATTTCAGTAAATGGCTGGATGGGTTTGTCTGAACCATTAAAAAGCCTCAGAAATAGTGTCTCGTTTATTGTCTCTATGGGTAAACAGGATGAGTACTTATAAATTTTCTCGACTTGTGACCTTATATTTTTAATATTTCAAAAAATTAAGTTGATACACATTGTATGATATATACAGTATATCTATATAGTAATAATTCCATATGTATTGCTTTATCTACACCTCTTCATGGGGAAGGACTGGCAAGGGGTCAGAAGGGCATTTGCATACAGGTGTTGTTGGCCACAAATAAACAAGCCCATTCTCCTGCTTATTCAATACAGCGTGAGGTGCACTAGACTGTCTGTACCCACTGCTGGAGAGGAGACGGAAGGCTCACAAAACTTCAGTTTTTGCAATTTCAGTTGAGGGATGCTTAACCTGTATGTTAAAAAAACAAAGACTGACATAAAAATATGCGAAATAAGATTGTGTCCTGAAATTTCTCCAGAAATGTGGTTTGGAAGTCTGAAAAATGTGAAGTATGTCTGTGTGCTCTTACCTTTAACCCAATAAGGACCAGTGATGTACCAGGTATGTCCTACGGAAATGGTCGCTTTACGGCCAAGGACAACCTGGTACATCATGTTTTTATCCCACCTTCCCTCCCTATACTCGCTTCTCTGGCAGGGGTCCCGCGGTGCTCTGACTTTCTTGAAGTCAGACCACCACTTTTATGGGCCCCGTCCATCGCACAGCACGATGACATCAGTTTCAGGTATCCCTGGCTCCAGCCGGGAAAGTGCCTTAAAAGGAAGGGGGGTCATTTTAGTAATGCAAATTAGTACTTGGTTGCAAAAACCTTGTTGGCAATCACAGAGGTCAGACGTTTCTTGTAGTTGGCCACCAGGTTTGCACACATCTCATGAGGGATTTTGTCCCACTCCTCTTTGCAGATCCTCTCCAAGTCATTAAGGTTTCAAGGCTGACGTTTGGCAATCAAACCTTCAGCTCCCTCCACAGATTTTCTATGGGATTAAGGTCTGGAGACTGGCTAGGCCACTCCAGGATCTTAATGTGCTTCTTCTTGAGCCACTCCTTTGTTGCCTTGGCTGTGTGTTTTTTGTCATTGTCATACTGGAATATCCATCCACTACCCATTTTCAATGTCCTGGCTGAGGGAAGGAGATTCTCACCCAAGATTTTATGGTACATGACCACATACATTGTGCTTTTGATGGGGTGAAGTTGTCCTGTTCCTTACCAGCAAAACACCCCAAAACTTTATGTTTCCACCTCCATGTTTGACGGTGGGGATGGTGTTCTTGGGGTCATAGGCAGCATTCCTCCTCCTCCAAACACAGCGAGTTGAGTTGATGCCAAAGAGCTTGATTTTGGTCTTATCTGACCACATCACTTTCACCCAGTTCTCTGAATCATTTAGATGTTCACTGGAAAACTACAAACGGGCCTGTACATATGCTTTCTTGAGCAGGGGGACCTTGCGGACGCTGCAGGATTTCAGTCCTTCACGGCATAGTCTGTTACCAGTTGTTTTCTTGGTGGCTATGATCCCAGCTGCCTTGAGATCATTGAGTAGATCCTCCCGTGTAGTTCTGGGCTGATTCCTCACCGTTCTCAATGAGGTGAGATTTTACATGGAGCCCCAGACCGAGGGAGATTAACAGTTATTTTGTGTTTGTTCCATTTGTGAATAATTGCACCAACTGTTGACACATTCTCACCCAGCTGCTTGGCGATGCTCTTGTAGCCCATTTCAACATTGTGTAGGTCTACAATCTTGTCCCTGACATCCTTAGACAGCTCTTTGGTCTTGGCCCTGGTGGATAGTTTGGAATCTGATTGAGTGCTTCTTTGGACAGGTGTCTTTTATACATGTAACAAACTGAGAATAGGAGCAGTCCCTTTAAGAGAGTGCTCCCTGGGGGGCGTGGATGGCTGTCAAGGGAAGAGCACGTGTTTTTGAGGAGCTCCGCACGTCCTCTCTTATTGGGGACACTCAGACGACTCTGCCTGTGGCATTTTATGAAGCTTGTGATTCCTGAGAGGCTGGCCACCGGTTTTGAGCACTCTGGAGACCTTTAAGTCCCCCCTCCGGACCGGAGACAGCTTTGGAGCTCGGTACATCGTGGCTGAAGTTTGAGGACGGCGGCCATTTTGGGGCCTGTCTCCTAGATGACTCGCGATTTCCCTGGACTGACCGCTCCCACCCTACCCGAATCCTCAATGAAGACAGTGGAGACGCATGGCCGCGTCTCTCACACACCATAGCAGACGGTTCTATGGGGATAGCGGTCGGATCTCGGTGTCGATGGCTGGATAGAACCCCTCCCCCCACCGGCAGTGACGATGCAGTACTCTCAGGCCTGGATGCCTGCTTAATGTTGTTGGCGGCGGAAGATGCGGACAGCCCTTTCACCAAGGGAGTCTGGAGGCGGGTGATGGCCGCGCTGAGAGGTTGCAGGGAGAAGACTGATTTGGAGAGGGCTGCACTTGGGACTTTTCCTGACCAGTACTCTGCTGAGACCTGCCTGCAAGCTGCCGTTGGGGGCTCCGTGACACACTGCGGACTGGAGGAGATGCTGGTCCGGGTGTTCTGGCCACGGAGCCTACACCTGTAGGTGAGAACTGGAGGTGGACGCACACCTTGTATGCCCCGAGGGGGGACTGGGACACCAAACCCGAAGTCAGTGACCCCTCGACGGAGACTGGGAGCAGAAGATCCCACCCCCAGCTGGCTGATAAGAAGGTGCGGATGCACCCGCTGGGGCCACGAGTGATTTTTCGTACGAAGGCTACATCGAGAGCTACACCCAAGTGAAAACTTGTGAAATCTGTTCGGAAAGTGGCTTCCCGTGTTGGTGAGATGCACACACGGCAACATCAAGTAGATCTACAGAGGAGAACTGGAGATCTCAAAACGGTCTGGGCCTTCCGAGGATATAACCCCCAGCTAGCTGTTAAGATGGCGCAGATGTGCGCACCGATGTGCCGTGAGGTTCTGCCCCAGAATTATTTTCTTTGGCGAGCCTACCTGCCCAAGGAGACAGAGATCTGGACGATCCTGCATATGCCTGCCTGTGACGGACCAACCTCCTTTGCTGGATACCGGCTGACCTCGTTTTGCCCTCTCTTCTTTTTTGAGACACCCCACCTTCTTCGATACCCCCTCCTGAATGTTTTTATTTAGCTGTTGCCTTTGCTGTTTTCCACCTGGTTAATTGCACCTGAGAGATTTCCCCCCCCCCTTTTCCCTCTTTTTTATTTTTTTGGCAGCTCCCTTCTAATATACCCGACATGGGACATCCTCGGGACCACTACTGTGGCCTGGCGCCCAGATTGGCATTGAGTACCCGGGCCAGGTGCCATTTTCCTCCACGGACCTCCCGCGGTCTTTTTAGATAACCAGGGCGGACCCAGGGACGGCACATTCGGGCCTTTGCCATTTTTTCCCCCCTCACCCCCCCCCCTTCCTGTATTTTTTCTGTGCTAGCTGCTCTGACCTTGATGACATTGCGGCCTTTCCCTTTTTTTTTTTATGAGAACCCCCCCTCCGGGGATGTTTGGCTGGTCTGCCTTTTTCACGCCCCCTCCTTCCCCTCCCCTCTCTTGATTACTATTATACGCTGCGACCCCCTCCCTTTCGGGAGCTGTTTATTATTTTTCACAAGTGGTATTTCTGCTGTGGATGGCCCTGCGTGGCCCTTACTGTTGGCCCTTAATCTTTGATTATCTGCTGACTTATTTCCAAAATAAATTCTTAAATCACAAAAAAAAAAGAGAGAGTGCTCCTAATCTGTTTGTTACCTGTATGAAAGACTCGGAAATTTTCTGATTGATAGGGGATCAAATACACTCATTAAAATGCAAATCAATTGATATGATTTTTGAAATGCTTTTTTCTGGATGTTATTTTGTTGTTGTTCTGTCGCTCACTGCTAGAAAAAACCTACCATCAAAATTATAGACTGATCATTTCTTTGTCAACGGGCAAACATACAAAATCAGCAGGGGATCAAATATTTTTTCACTCACTGTAACTGTGATTTCCTGTAAAACCTAGCCCTGTAGTTCCGTTTTCTGATTTTTGCAGTTCAGCATCTCATGTATACTCTCCCGTAATGTTTATTTTAATGAATAACAATTTACCTATTCTTTGTGCGAAATAGAACTTACTCACGCATTTATTACCTGTTTGCGCAGTGTACTATACGTTTCATGTGTGAAAATGGTTCATAAGTCTCCTATGTGGTTGTTCATATGAAGCTGTATCAAGTCTGTTGCAGATGTTTTCTGTAAGAACAGCTATGTCTGACTGAGCTACTGCAGGTTGCAAAACATTCTGGCGAAAATTAATTTGACACAAACAACAGTGCGTGTAATAGCTCTTAAAGCAGGTATCTCAAACTCCGGCCCCAAAGATGTTTCTGAACTACAACTCCCATGATTCCCTGGCCATCTATTACTTTGAAAGAATTCTGGGAATTGTAGGCATCAACATCTGGGGGGACCATGAGCTTTGCAGCACTGACATAAAGACTATTCCTACTAGATGTATGCATATAATGCCTTATTTCTCACCTAAGAGGAGTATTGCACTACTTTTGATCTATCCTTTACATTTTGAGTCTTCTGAATGTAATAAGAATATCTATGGAAATGTTTTTTTCCTTTTTTTTTTACGGCAATATTATCTTAATATTCCTTGACTCCTGTTTCCCTGTTTTTATTTTTTATCAAAATAAAATAAATAAATTTTAAATTGTTGCTTTTAATTTTTGTCAACTTCTTCCAATACAAAATCCAGCTATAGGAAGTAGATTGGTGTCTGTTGCTGAATGCTTCTAGAGAAGCATTGAGGTCAAATTAGTGCTCAAGCTAGCAACCCAATGTTTCTCTTTGGGGCAAACACTGTTCTAGCTGTCACGAACCGTATCACGTCCATTTACGAGCAAGGAATAGTTCAACTTGCTGGCTCCTTCTCAATGATACATCAGCGTGCTATTGTGTGTTGACATAGCCTTTAGACCTGTTGTGATATACATACTGGGAAATTAAAGAGGTAGCTGCGGTTTCGATGTTGAATGGATTGCATATATGTTCACTATTTTCTGGCGTATCAAACTAGACTTAAAAAAAGAGGGCCATTTCCTGACGAGTTGGTAATAGGGAGCAACTACGGGAGAAATTTGGTGTGATCCACTAACCATTAACAGCTCTGTGAGTGAGCTGCTATATTACCAGCTCATCTCCTAATAGGAAGGAGCCATTAGCAGTTAATAGCAGCACAGTGCTCGATAGGAATAAATGGAGATGTGGGAGTCCTTTCTGAGATAATCTGTAAATGATCTTCCAGGATCGACGAGAGGATGCAGCGGATCGTGTCGTTCTGCGCACTGCGGGACCAGAGATAAGTATAGTTTTTTTTCTAAAATTAGTTTATTTTTGAGTAATAATTTAATGTGCCATTGCTAAATTACATAACACCAACTTTTTGTAGATGGTAATTTTTCTCATTCCATGGGGAGCAAGAAAGACTATAGGGTAACATCGGAAATTGCTCATTATTCTCCAGGTGTTCTCACATTAGAGCTTCCTGTGCAGAAGTATAGGAAGCATTAATTTTCAGTAACCTGTTGTAACAGCCAAGCTGCAAAAGGAGTTTGCAGCTCGGTGGAATAAGACAGGAACTATTATCATTAATGTTCTACATAACGACTTGTTAATCATAATGGCTTGCTTGGAATAGTACCCAATGTCTGCCGAATTTGGTTCACTATGTAGTTGTTTGATTGAGTTTTATATTCCTTTATGATCACAGATCTTTTTTCCACATTCACATGAGTTAAATGATAATGGACATGCCTATATTATCCACATTCTTCCTTTTAAATTTGCCATGGGATTCAAGATATGTACATTACAAATAGCTCTAAGTTAAATACACAGACTTTTCTAAAAAATAGTGTACACATAGTCTCAAGGATAAATGTAAACATAATTTGATTATGTAAATGTTTTCTTATGGTGTAAGAAAAGTGTACTTTAACAATTAGGGACCCTATTCCAAGGTTGGCGTTAACTTAACCAGAGCTGTTGTAAACTTACCAGAACCATAATAGGTTCTTATCCAGATCACTTATCCTAGTCCATTGAAGACGCAAGTTCAGCTTGCTGATGGAGAGATATTATCACCTGTCGTAATTCAGTTTTGAATAACATCTTTCAAACCATGGCGTTAAGTGATAGCCGTTCTGCACAATCACTCAACACATCAGTCTAAACCAGCCTAAAAATCCTAATGTCATCTCAGATCTCTCGGTGACAAGAGCAGCACGATCCGCCGGTTCTTCACTCTGCAGGCAGGGGAACACTGGGAACGAATGATTCCCAGTGTTCCTCCACGTATCTCTCCACCGCCCTGGCCGGATCTCGGAGCTTGCGCAAGATTACATCCATCTCCATGGAGTCCTTTGGACTCCTGTAGCTGATAACAATGAGTCGCTTAATATGTTATGTATAACGTCTCCTGTAGTTTTCTTATCATAGGGCCCTATATTTTTCACAGGTATATTTTCAAGGATGTAAAATATATATTCAGTATGACCAGGATGTGGACATTCATATACGAGCTGGTTGCCCTCTAATTTACTTCTCTGGTCCTGCAAATAACAACTCTGTCTGTGGCTGTGAACAATTGATATTTTGGATGTCTCTGAGACCTTTTGAGCAACTTTTTTGTCAAATGCTAATTTTATTTTCAATTGGAAAAATAGGTTCGTGATACAATGTCAGCATTCTGACAATGAAAGGAAAATTGCAAGGATGCATAATATACATTCTAAAGTAATGAGTGCTTTCACTGATATAAAACAGTAGATTGTAACAGAATTCCCCTTCCCATCCCATAGAAAGCTATTGCGTACTTCCCTGAGGAAGAATGGTGTCCTTCAGTAATATGGTTTGATTGTTGTGAATAGGATACAATAACATGGAAAGGTATTCTGTAAAATGATAATCCTCATTAAATTGGGGTTATCCTAAGCGGATTCCTGTCTGATGCTTTTTGCTGTAAAAATCACTCGGCAAAGGTGGAGGGGATTTGCATTTAATTTCTGTATCCAATGAGTCTGTATAGGGGATGCTAGGTGGTTGAGCAGTACTTTTTACATTTTCTATTTTTCCTTAGGTTGTTCCTCTTCCCTAGTTTTCATTTACCTCTAAGTCGTTACTAAAAGCTTGTACACAAGTATCCTTGCTCATTGCAAATTGTTCCGCGTTTTTAATGTAGGACCCATTTATTGCTGCTGCTCAACTTTGGCCTAATTATAATTATAAATCCCTATCCTTAATGTCACAAATTCCCACTTACCATTGTCTTTCCTAAACCAGATAGGCAAAAATAATAATTTGCGGTTTGACCCCCATATGCTCGTTCCATCTACATAACATTTAAACATTTATCCATTCTATTTCCAGCACTTTGTTTTAGTCCATCAGTAAAAAAAAGTGGGGCATAGCTCATTAACCTCCGCGGCGGTGTTCCCGAGAGTGTCTCTGGGTTAAATTACACCTCTGAGAGCGGTAACCCCGAGACACACTCGGGTTGTATACATTACCTGTCCCTGCGTTCACTCGCTGATCTCTGCAGTCTCCTCCGGCGATCGCAGCGTTTTACTTCCTGGATTCCCTTCTCGCGAGGAAGGAACCAGGAAGTAATGAGGTTGCGATCGCCGGAGGAGACTGCGGGGACATCGAGGGAGTGCAGGGAGAGATGATGTATCCAGCGGCATCCCGAGTGTTGCTCGGGGTTACCGCTACCAACATAGGAATTTAACCTCGAGCCACACTCGGGACACCGCTAGGGGGGGGGGCAAAAACAAGAACAACTGACCGCTTTCAGGCAGGAAATTTCTAAATAAATAGACCGCCAGGGAGGTTAATAAGTATAAAATAAGTCTAGGTTCACGAATGCATCTGATTTGCATTGCGTATGACAAATTTTTAATATTGAAACCTACATGCTATTATTGGTCAAAAACTTGAAATTGAGGGGCTCTAAAAATTATTAATAGATGAAATAATTAAGATTCTTGCTTTACAAAAGAAAAAAATACATTAAGATGTAGTGCAGCAAAATCTTTATTACTTTACACTAGTCATGGAAAACACTGACAGGGAGAACATAGAAAACGACATTGAAGAATGAAATAATAAAATAGATAGTATAAGCTTGCATGAATTGCTTGCCTGAATGCACTGCTAGCAAACTGCGGAAGTTGAACTACTACAATTATAAGAATATTTAAACAATGAGCAACGCTAAGCATCTAAAAGTTAAACATGGTGTAAAACATTACAAATTAATATGTAAAAGTATTATAGTCGTATTGCATTTTATCTGTTATCTTTCATATAAGCAACTGTTAAAATTGAGAGCAAAAACAATGAGTTTCAAATTCTTCACTTCTCTAGAGATAATATAAGTCACTGCGGAAAACTCTTACCTATAGATACTCGAGTATACCGCTAGATTTTGGTGACAAATTTACCTTAAAATTGGAGGGGTCGCGTTATATTCGGGACATCTGCATCGCGTGTTAAAAAAAACTTGACTTGACTCAGGGATCTCAAGTCTCCCTGAAGTGAATGCGGGGCTCCCTGACGCAAACATTTCAGGAACTCCCAGATTCGGGAGGTGGGATCCATCACAGCCAATCATTCAAGATTGACTTAAAACCGAGCATGCACCCTTGCTCCGCACAGCCGCTGGGAGGTGTCGTTTTCTCACTTCCGGCTCAGCAGGCAGGCTCATCCACTGCATTGTCTGCCAATAGCCAGCCCCACCCCATTGTTGCCCCGTCCTGATGTCACTGCAGATTGCGCGATTCTCCTCACATTCTGAATAGCCTGACTGTGTTAAGAGAACCTGGAAGGATTTTAATTGTTTACCGGTACAGTATACTTTTATAATTTTACTCCTCGCGTTATATATGAGTCTTAAGTATTTTCTAATTTCCATAATAAATCTCTATCGCATTATATTCGGGTCGTGTTATACTCGAGTATCTACGGCACACTCCTGAGAAAATCAGACTCGCTTTTCCCACAAGCTCCTTTGCTATACTCATCTTATGTAGACGGGAATTCTGGGTAGCACATGCAAATAAAGTCTACCATTTTTCATTTTTTTGTGGGTAAAGCAAGGCATTGATTTGCTTGGACAAGTAAAAGGTTTCACAATGATTAATACTAAGGCTAGGGTCAAACAAACGCATTATTCGCAGCGACCGTCAAAAAGTGCGTCCGAAAGCATTGCCGTATTTTTTTCACGGAATGCGCGAAAACGGTCATATGATGCGCATTTTCGAGTGTGATTTTTTACGGATTGTCACTCTTTGCGCGATAGTAATATCAGCTCCCACCCACGAAACTAGTTAGCAGAATAAAGATCCAAATAGTTTTTTATTGGCGTGCATCAGATGTGAGTGCAGCTTGTGCTGTCCACAGCCTCAGCGCCTTCATGGGAGCCCGAGCCGGAGCTCGCCCAGGACACAGCAGCGCCCGAATCTATGAGGTCTATTGCAGACGTCACCACCTGGACTCGAGGGAGCAGTTAAAGAGGTTTAGGCACTCACCATTAAGCAGCACCGCATGCCCAACAGTTGGGCCTGGACAGATAAGGCTCCTAAATCGGTGAGTGTGACCAATCTTTTATTACACTAAGAAATTACCGACTGATGCTGTGCTATGAGAGCGCTGTCTCTCTGCTCTCTTTTATGTCTCTTCACCCGAGGTAATGACAATGTTCCAAAGAAGTGAAGTGGCCACCCTATAGTTGGCCCAAGGCGTTTTACTCCAGAGTCTGGACGTAAGAGGCTCTGGAATTTGTAAGTGTGCAATCACTACAGTATATGTTTTTCTAACGGTCATAAGACATTATTGCACCATTACCCTTCTCTCTCTTTTTTTTTTTTATCTCCCGTTTGTTGTGGAGTCAATTGGTGTCATAGGAGGTAATGTAACATCAACCGACTGCAGAGCACGTTTTTGGTGCACAGTCTGCCCATCTAGGAACTCTGGAAACATAAGGACGCTAGTTCCTCAGTACGCATTGAAAATTGGCGTAAGGTTCTTTATGCATCCCGAAACGGATGCTAGCATCTGGACTTGGGCCATATTTCTAACCACGATATTGATATATTTGCACAATTTTTCACTTTACGCACTTTGTCACATTTTGCACTGTGTATTCTGGTATGATCAACTGTTGCACTAGCACTTTATACCCTCTAGAAGCTGCATTTGCACAATTAAGGATGCACTTTATGTGAACCGTAAGGAATTATGCACATCTGACGGTTAAGGTTGATATAACATTGACATGTTATATATAATGTTGCGCCACTAGGAATCCCCCCCTTCTTTCTGTTGATTTCTGCACACCCCTCGAGAGTCTGTGCCAACTCCTAGGTGGCAGCAAAACTTAGTAATTACTCACATCTAGAAAAGAGCATCCCCACCGATCCTTCCCTTTTCTAAAGTCCATAAAGACATGGGGCCCTAATCCACTTTTGTAAATAAGATGACTACAGGATATGTTAAACATAATGTCTCCTGTAGTTATCTTATCTAAGGGGATTACTATTACACTCTTGCTGCAAACTGTGCTTGTGGCTTGAGTGGTGACATTCCCTGCATCTGGTTACTGTACATTAACGTCTCCTATACTTAGTATAGGAGATGTTAATGTGCAGCTTTGCTTGGAAGCACAGGCTATTCCAATGTAGCCTGTGCTCCCCCTGCCAGGAGATGGTATTTCACTGTGCAATACCAATTCCTAAAACATGGCGTTAAGCGATTTCCCATCTGTAAAATCACAAAACATGCTCTAACCCCACCACCTCAATCCCATACTCACCTCTCATCTCGCGGGGAAAAAGGCGGCACAATTCGCCACTTCCTCTTCCCGGGAGCAGAGTGAGACTGAGAACAGATAGTTTCTAGTCTCCCTCTGTGATTCCTCCGCGACGCTGTGCGAACTCACGAGTTCGATCTCGCGCAGAGCTCAAGGCCGGAATGCACAAAGCTCACGGCCGGAATGCACAAAGCTCCATGGAGTCCTATGGTATCCATGAGCCGATACTTGTGGTGGCGCAGTGCACCACTGCTGGTATCATGCAGCTGTGCGCTTTGTTCAAGGGTGGGGCGGTAATTAAGCGCCAACCCCGTAATATGATAATAAAATGGAGACGTAAGGGAAAATCTGCAGGTGCAGATTTTCCAGCTTGTCGTCTCCATTTTACTTTCAAGTGTATGGGTGGATGAGTTTGGTGTGGAAGAACTTGCTCAGTTGGAAGAACTTGCTCAGAGCCCTGACCTCAACCCCATCAAACACCTTTGCGTTGAATTGGAACAGAGTTTGCGAGCCAGAGCTTCTCGTCCTACATCAGAGACTGAACGCACAAATTCTCTACTGGGCAGAAATTCCCACAGAAACACTCCAAACGTTTGTGGAAAGCCTTCCCAGAAGAGTGGAAGTTGTTATAGCAACAAATGAGGGGACCATCTCCATATTAATGTTTATGTATTTTGAATACAATGCCATAAAAGTCCCTGTTGGGGTGATGGTCAGGTGTCCCGATACTTTTTTCCATATAGGGTGGCAACATGGCTCAGTATCTTTGAGGCAAGCTTTCTGTCCTTGTATGCAGAGAATATATTCCTCATCCAAGGCGAGCCCCAATAAAAGGTCAGTACGGCAGGGCAGTTGATCTATTTAGTGTCCCAGCACCTTGAAAACGGTGACTGACACACTATAGAAAAGACTCAGGATGAAGAGACATATGAAGGTCAATGCAGTAACCAAGAGGCTTCCAATTCCTTCTTTGTCTTCTAATTCTTCTTCCTCACTGTATAAGAGACGAACTACAGGGTGGTAAAAAAAAAAAGCAAGTGGTTAGCAATGACCTACAAAATTGTAATACTCGATATGACACTATTGCATGGAAACTGATTAACTCATCATCATCATCACATTCATATACGTAAGTTATAAGGTGGGAGTATGCAGCAGATAAGAGAATATGTATTTCTATATTTTATATGGTTTTATATATACTGTATATACACACACATGTTTTTCTACTTAAATTAAAAAAGAACTGTAAAATCCTCAGTCAATACATCATGTGTACTGATAGTACAGCATTATACAGATGTCACGTAGACGAGTGTATTAAGGCTTGGGGCAGCCCTAGGCGCGCCAAATTTTTCTGCCATCGCCCTGATAGCAAACAAATGTATCAAACATGAAATTACAGAAAATAATCACAACCTATCGGGTCTATATACCTTGTGTAAATACAGATATAATATAGGACAAAGGCAAAGCAGGTGTAGATGGTTTTCAACTGCCTTTCCCATGAGACTCCACCAGTCCAAATAGTGACTTAGTATCAATGGAGATGCAGTTCCAAAACGTTTAAGAAGGTGAATATTGCTGACCCCTGCTTTAGGCTGGGGTCAGACCAGCGCATTTTTAACGTGCGTTCTGGCGTACTTAATCACGGCCGCACTAGCAGCAAATGACGGGCAATGACAGCCAATATACGAAGTACGGTCGCACGAAAGTCCGGCTGCGCAACGCAAGTGGAAAATGAACGCATTTTTTCGAGAACACAGAACCGTTAGTACGGACGTACAGAGTGCGCTGCGCCCGCTAGCGGCGTGTGTGTTGTGATTTAGAGACGTCAGACCCTGCTCATGTCCGGCCAACATAACGTCCAGACGCAAAAAGTTTCCTGGTTTGGATCCGTAAAACATCACGCACGAAAATGTGCATCGTATGACCGTTTTCGCATATTCCGTGAAAAAATACATCAATGCGTTCGGACGCACTTTTTTACGTTCACGTGTAAAAATACTTTCGTTTGACCCTAGCCTTAGAGACTTATTGCTGGATGTTTTAGGTCACTGCAGCTTTATTATACACCTGTTCACCATGTATAGAATATATGTAAATAATTGTAGGCCTCTAAAAATAGGGCCATTAAAAAGAGGGAATGAGATGTTTTTAAGACTTTTCATTCAACAGCTCTTTTTCTCACAGCAACAGGGCTATTCAGAAAGAGGTGAAAACCTTGAGAATGGCTGGAGAACTGAAAATTCTAGGTCAAAATAGTCAAACCAGAAAAATTCTCCCATTTATCTCACTTTCTAAATTGGCTATTTGGTCAAGATTGTTCATTCTCCTGGCAATTCTCAAGGTTTTCACCTTTCTCTGAATAGCCCTGCAAGTGTTAAAAAAAGTTCCCTCCCCACTAATGAACTGTGTAAAAATACACCCCTGTACTCTACCCTCCCTGATGATCTTAACTCTTGTAATAAGATAACAATGGATTCATTGCCTTTATAAATACATAGAACTTGGATATCTTGGACCCCTATGGTATAAATTCTTGTTGTAGACATTCTGTAAAATTAGTCTTCTGCTTAATAAGTCAAGAAACCTATTAATTTATTAAAGACTGATAGCTAAAATAATTGTAAAGCTGTGAACAGTTGACAACAAGATAATAAAACCATAATTAACTCAATCGTCCTGTGCTTTGGCTGTGTCTGAGAGTTATAGAATTTAATAGTGGAGTTGTAAATATTTTGAAAACAAACACTGGTCAGCATATTTTGAATATAAAATTATTTTTGTGCATTTAAAATTCCAGCTGCAATTTGAGGGTTTCTATAGATATAGAAATTGGTTCATGCTTGATGCATTTTGTGACATATAATTTCTACCTTCAGTTCCCCGTTCTAACTGGGATTTTAAATACACCAAAATCATCAGTGGTACTTATATGAGACCCGGGGATGTCCTCACTAGAAAGTCTTTTTGTATTGAGGAGGCGGTAGGAGATGCCAGCTTTGGTTGTTACATATTAATAATATCCTTGCAAGATAATACTTTGGGACCTAACACTAGCGCTCACATTAGAGCTAGCTTAAAAGAGGTGATGGCGCATCGCACAGATCACCTCCGATTAGCTAATGTGTTAAAAAAAACATTAGCGAATCCCATCGCGTTTGTACCACAAGCTTACTGTACTTTGCTCTTCCCATGTTAGGTATAGGGAGCAGAAAGTGCAAGCACAGAGTAACTAGCGTCAGGATCACAAGAGCAGAGTGAGACTGAGGGGAAAAAGTCTCCTGTCTCCCTCCACGATCACTCTGTCGACCAGCAGGATCTCGCGAGAGGCGAGATCCTACTGGTCATTTGACCCAGCAGCGGAAGTCTCCATGGAGTCCGTCGGACTCCATGGAGGGGATGCTCTGGATGGCACTTTAGCTACCATTACGGATCAGGCTGCTGGACTCAGTGCCTGCCATGTAATCCGCTGGTGAAGCCAGGATGCAAAGGGGAAATTAGCAAATGCTAATTTTTCCCCTTAGCAGCCCGGTTCTAGCTCAGGGGACCCGATAGGGCCCATTGTCTTGCACCCTGGCCTGTAATCACTTCACTACCACGTGCGTTTTGTTGAAAGAATATTATCATAACATTGATTTTGTAACACAAGATGCATAGCCAACATTACAATTGAGGGTTAAAATGACAATTTTTCATATAGAATGTTATTCCAAAATAGTTAAAATATTAACATACAGGGGTATTCAGAGAGAAGTGAAAACCAGGAGAATGACTGCAGAAGCGAAAATTATAGGTTTTATCTACTAATTTCTAAACAACTGAAGGTTCCAAAGTAAGTAATTTCAGAGCTGTTCTTATATGATGGACTACATTCTGTGAAGAGGTTTTTCTGTTTAATATATACACTAATTAGCCACAACATTTATACCACTGACAGATGAAGTGAATAACATTGATTATATCACTACAATGGCACCAGTCAAGTGGTAGGCTATATTAGGCAGCAAGTGAACAATCAGCTCTTGAATTTCATGCATTGGAAGCAGGAAAAATGGGCAAGCGAGAAGACCTGAGTGACTTTGACAAGGGCCAAATAGTGATCGCTAGACGACTGTGTCAGAGCATCTTCAAAACAGCAAGACTTGTGAATTGTTCCCGGAATGCAGTAGTTAGTACCAACTAAGAGCACTATTCTGTGCCTCTTGCTAAAACGGGGACGCTAACAGAGAAAACCTGCACCTGCCAGTTTCCCCTTAGCGTCCCCGTTTTAACAACATATTCTGGGGCAGGTGCGTATTCAGCAGTCTGCCCCGGAACGCTGGGCTAACCTCCTGGATACTCACAGCAGCGCTGATGTGCTGCCACAAGTACCACCTCCTGGAGTCCATAGAACTCCATGGAGGATTGTGCTGCTGGGCCACAGAGTGATTCACAGAGGGAGACTGGGTACTATTTGTCCCAAGTCTCACTCTGCTCCCGATGGCCAGAAGCGGCAGATCGGGTTGCAGTTTGAACTGTGGGATGAGGTGAGTGTCTGATTTTTTTTTGGGGGGGGGTTCAGCTGGTAACTGATTCCGCAGAAGCGGAATCAGCACCAGCTTATAGCTGTGGTTAAATTTTCGGTTAGGACTTTTTAATCCTAGTGCAAATTACTCTTTGCGCTCCCATGTTAAGTTTAGGGAGAGCAGAGTACAGTAAGCATGCAGTATAAAACGCGATCACCGATACTCTGAGGTTTTTTTAACCCGTTATTGTTAGGGATGTAATATTGGCAGCATGCATTGGACTCATATAATAACGATCATGTATTTTAGCGCTAGCGTTAAGGAGGTAATAGGGCCCCAAAAGTGGTGCAAGTAAGTACAACCAGTGAACTGGTGTCATGGTCATGGGAGACTAAGGCTCATTGATGCAGGTGGGGAGCGAAGGCTTGCCTATCTGGTCGAATCACATGGAAGAAATACTGTAGCTCAAATTGCTGAAAATCATAATGCCAGCCATGATAGAAAGGTATCAGGACACAATTGACAAATACTAGATGTGTGCGTTTATTTTCGAATTGCAATTTGGACGAAATTATACCGATCCGTTTTTCAGAAGCACTTCCGAAATAACAAATTGATTTTGTCAATAGCAGAACGAAAACTAAACAAAATGGTATATAACTAATTGATCTCGTTTCTGCGAATTGATTTGTCATACTGTTTCACTTTGCCTGTGGTTTTGAATCTGCTGTATTCAGCACCACAGGCCATGGACAGCACCGTGGTGCCATTCAGCGCTATTCGGTGGCAGTGAAATTCCCCATAGAGAAGTAATGGTTAATTTAATCAGAGAATGCCGTACATCCCTGAAATGTCAGTGAAATGCCCTGATTTTTGGTGGTTCATTCAACAGGTTTAAACAGGCGAATCCCATAGGTTTCAAAGTAAAAAAAAATCCTTGTTTTTATTAATTATTTATTCAACCATTTATTCTTTTCATTTGCAGCAAAAAGGCTTTTTATTTATAGATTTTCTTTTAGACTTTTTTGACTAGTTTTTTGTATTTTTAGGTGAAATTTTTGGATTCCCAATTATTTTAAAATGACGAGGCTTTTTTTTTTGCCGAACGCAGCATTTATTTTCTTTCCTACAATCTAGCTGTGTTTAGCGGATGCTGTTCTTGGTGCCGAAAAATATTTCAGCACCAAAGACAGGTGGATTTTTTGCTCTAGAGGCACGCGGTGCTACTGACCTTGGTGATGAAACATATTTCAGCACCAAGGACAGGGGGATTAATTTTTTTTTTTTTTTAACCCCAATCGAAGTAATTAATTCATCCGTTTCACCATTCCAAAATAACGAATCAAAACGAAATAACAAATTGATACGAATTACTAAACTCCCGAAATAATGAATCAATCCTAAATACGAATCACGGTAGCATAACGACCACAACAAAATTAATTAAAAAACCATAAAAAAATCGATCCAAAGCTAGACAAATATTTCGTTGTGCACATGTCTAACAAATACCACCAACCTAGAGGTTGTTGCAGACCACTTACACTCCTCGATTGCAAAGGTGGTCCCTAATGGCAGTGGCCTATTTCGACAGGATAATGCACCCTGCCACACTGCAAAAATTTATAAATAATGGCTAAAGAACGTGGCAAAGATTTCAAGGTATGGCTTTGGGCTTTTGCTTCCAATTTGCCCAGATCTCAATCCGTGGGATGTGGTAGAACAATAAATCTGATCCATGGAGTCCCAAACAGCAATTTTCAGAACTCAAAGGATTTGCTACTAATGTCTTGGTACCAGATATCACAAAATACATTCAGATGTGTTGTGGAGTCCATGCCTCAAGGCATCAGAACTGGTTTTGCAGCAGATTGGGGACCTACATGATATTACGCAGGTGGTTTTAATGTAGCTATCCAGAAAACTATATAATCAATTGAAGTGTTCACCCCAGCAATCACAGCTGGCCAAAGTCCTCACTCATGGACCTTAATCATATAGCATCAAAAAATAACACCAGTGCAATGGATATAAAAGTGTGGATTTATTCCTTTGGTTCCTTTTGCACCTGAGGAATAGATCCACACTTTAATTATTGTATATCCATTGTGCTGGAGTTCTGTTTCAATGCTTTTAATGTTGTGGCTGATCAGTGTACATTTCATGGTAAAATTAACATTAAAATTCCCTTACTACCTGCTATATTAAAAAAGCGTAGTTAAAAAAATGTCTAAAGTCTTGTTAGAAAATGCAGCACAAAGGAGCTTCAAACACGTCTTGCATAAAAGAAAAAAAGATAGACTCGACAGTTTTTGAGAAAGGAACATTTATTGAAAAATGAAAAATTCGATTTCAACTGGCATTGACTATCATCCATTGTCTCCCTTTTCAGCTTAAACGTGGAAGCTTTTTGGCATTCACTTTGGGTTCTTGTTTGTTTTGTGACAGATAGGGAGATGCAGGGTACAGATGGATCTCTGGTCTGGTCCTGTTACCTCACGAAGATTTGTTAAACATTGTTGAGTTAACACATTCCTGGATCGGCAGGACTCTCATGAGGAATCTTCTGTTTCTTTCAGAAATTGGACCTCACTTTCTGCAATAATGAATTTAAGGTAATTGATTGCTTCATTGATCTCCAGAAGAAAGATGTCAGCACAATACGTCAAATGAGAGATAATAAGTGCATAGCAAAAATTGAATTAGAATGAATAATCAAATATCACATATTCATGTTTACATTCTGATTGTATTACACTTAGAATACCATCCCATAGTAAGGACGATCAAAAAATGTCTAAACCTAAGTTCTAACCATAGTTGTTGAGAATGACGGCCCAATACAGCTGAGGCATCAAATCAGACACGGATGAATTTGGAACATCAAAATTCATCTGTGGCCAAGTTGGAAGACATCCAATTCTGCCGCAGCTGAGTTGAAGCATCTTTTTCAAATTCACATCTTATTAAACTGCATCATTTTTTGACGCTGCTTTAAAGATGTGTCTTTATCGTAGGATACCATAATGAAATAACAACAAATCTATAGAAGATTTCTATCAGGGTAAAAGTCTAGCGTGTTTGACATTAATAAAATTTACTGTATAGGGACCTAAATCCCGGTAGGCATCTCGTTGCCCAGGTGCTTTTTTGTTGTATGAATAGCCACATTTTGCCTTTTTAATGTGGAATGTTTGGTTTTATCACTCATTGAATTCTTGAATGGTGTTAAATGCAGGAACATCACTCAAAATATGTGTTTTCTTCACACATATCACATATTTAAAAAAAAAATTAAAGGGCATTAATAAAGAGTAAATGTTATCTAGGGTCCTATTTTGCCTGTACCGGTAATAGCGAGACACTAATGTCTAAATTCAGCTCGAGCTGTTACCGGCGTCACCAAGTGAACCGCTATACTAGTGGCGTGTCTTGTAATATCTTGGGGATGGCAATAGATACCAGATGTGGCTCTGTGTGCCACCAGCAGTATTCTAGCTTGTACACATTCTAGTGAGATCACTTAGGACTGACTGAATGACAATGAGAGCTTTCTGTCCTCTATGTCCTGTTTCAACAAGAGGAGGCAGAAGATTGTGCCATACTCTTGGTCATGAGATGAGTGGTAAGTATTGGATATTTTCAGCTATTGTTTTTAGTTATTAAATTACTTTTCAAATTCATTTAACACCAGCTTTTGAAAGCTGGTATTATTTTATTCATTACTAACTGCAGGAGAGAATAACTTGGAATCACTAGTTATTCAATGGCTGCCACCTCATTAGCACATCCTAAACAAAGTACATGGTGTCCGGATGGAAGGGATCCAAAATAAAAAATGTGTATCTTGGAAATTATTTATTATATACACTTCTGGTTTGTAGCATTCTAAAGGAAAAATGTCAAAATTACCTCAATGAATTTCAGTGTGGGATATCGACACTAGCTAGTGCATGCATGTGAGTGCACATGGAGAAAAACTTTATATGATTCACAATGACGCAAACCAGAAGTGTATATTGAAAATACTGACACAATTTTTTTTTTATATTCAACACGTTTAATCCAGATACTTTGTATAGGAAATGATAATGTATAGTAAGCACCCACAACAGCTGATCCGCAAGAGATGATTGTGGCTTGGTTGAAATAGCGGCGGAACTGTTAAGTATAAGTACCTCACTCATTAACTTTTATTTTTTGGAGAAAGTATTTTACCAGGAAGGATACATTGAGATTTCTCAAGTATGGCCTGGGTGGCGAGTATGTACAGTTAGGTGTCTTGCCCAAGGACACTTACTGGAGAGGTGCTCTGGCCAGGATCGAACCCATGTCTCCACAGGCTCTCTCCACGCAGAGCAGTGATGTTATCTCTACTCCACGCAGCCGGTACTCCATCCAGCCGGTACAACGTAACTGCTTACTCATTATTACTAATGGTATCGGATAAGTATATACTGTATTGTAAAACATATAAGCTAAAGAAATGCTGACTAAATGTAAGTATAAACAAAATCTATATTTGTAACAATTTCTAAGTTATAAAGTTCATCACAAATGCAAAGTATAGAAGTGTTGCTTACCAGGTGTCTGAGAGTGCTGTCTTCTTTGTCAGATTTTACTGGTATATCAGTTTCTGAGATTTCTTTGATTTTCACTTTCTGAGTGGGTTTTTTCAACCATGATCTGTTAGGATGGTCTTCATTAGTGTCTCTCTCTGGTTGTAAAAGGTTCTCCATGTTGACTTTTTTCTTGATGTTAAATTCATTTTTATTAATTACCTACTGCGGACAATGCTGTCACAAAATTGAAGTCTTCTTGGCCATAAGGACATTTTCTTTTTTTCTATTCCATGCAAAAAATACTAGTATCTTAAAATCCGCACAAATAAAACATATATATTCTTCTCTCCATCTCCCCTTCGGCTCAGGTTCTTACCCCAAACACAAAAAGATGTGAATGTCTATCTTTTTCAGTGTGCCTGCTACATTCAATAAGACTGTCTGCCTGGTTGGGAATCAAGCCATGTGGTCTTATAAGGAGGTTGCAAAATTCTTTTTTGAAAAGTTAATAATTTTGCAAGATTCACTATAATGTGTCTCATCAATATTGAGCAATCACAGTGTATTGGCTCAACTGTGTCTGAGAAACAATAGCCGCGGTTAGACAGTAAAAGAAAGCAAACGTTTCCAGTTATATTATAAAATTAGTTTCTTAAAAAAATATATTGTTAAATTAACAGTTGCATGCAAAGGGCACATGCCAAAATTTACAGAAAATTATGAGGAGTCTGGAAAATATACTGCACCCTTGGACGGTCAGCCCTGGTGAGATTCACCTGCAAGGATAGCTTCTTTGCAAACTCAGGTGCGTTTTATTGAATGACGGAGTGTATGATTTGTAATCTGCCTCTATGATCTGATGGTCTATTATGCCTTCCAAAATCATTTTGGACATAGAGTTGCATTTTTTAAAGTCATATTGTTAATGTATTTGTTTAATCTAAGCAGTCTCATTCTGGAGCTGTCTGAAGCTCTGCAAGGGTTATCTTTACGTGACATTTTAGGCCAGGGGCACACTAGGTGTATTCTTCTGCGCACTAGTGCACGAGGAAAAACGCACTTACCAGCGTCCGTTGCAGCGTTGTGATGCTGCGACGGGGCCGGTCACATGCTTGTGCGCGCACACTACGTGTGCGTCTAGAGATCCTACCCGTTGATGCGCTTCGACGGGGCTGCAAAGCGCGATCCTCCATAGGAGGATTGCACTTTGCAGCGCTGAGGGGATGCGGCGGGCGTCGAGTGGACGCCGGAAGTGAATTTTAATAAGCGCTACTGCGCAGAAAAAAACCGCTTAGTGTGCCCCCGGCCTTAAGGTAACACCTAATTTGAAGTCCTTTGGAACAAACAGAAATGCTGTTCTTATTGAATCTCAATTACTCCTTGTCTCTCTAGCGGCACATTGCTTCCCTGGAGAGAAAGAATGAATGTACCACTTTGTAAATAGTTTTATCAATTACCTATACAATAGAGATCATAAATGTTATAAATAAACAGAAATAGAAATCAGGGACGTTTGTCTGCTATTGTTTTTGACAATATATATCAGGGATCTCAAACTCTGGGCCTCCAGATGCTGATTGTCAACAATTCCCAGAATTCCTTTAATGATATAGATAGCCAGATAATCATAGGAGCTGTAGTTTAGAAACATCTGGGGGGCAGCGTTTGAGATCGCTTGTATACATACTGTCCCAGAGACAGTGTTTCCACTGAGCACTTTTAGATTGAGAAAGGCATTTCCCAAAAAACATTTACCCGTTTGATCTCTGTGAAAATAAATGTGGGGGCACAAGTGCATCCCAGAAGCTGAGCGCGGCTCCCTGCTTTATTTTCCTGTACCACTTCCTGCATGTATGGCCGCTGGTCTTAAGCCTCTACTGTGGAGCCTGCTGCTGGTGTGAACATTTTATTACAAATTTGAGAGCTGATGGTGTGTTCCCTGCCCCCCAAATACAGTATAGTGAGTATATTTACTGTGACAGAAATGTGCATAGATTTTTTTTGTATGATGCTGCAAACAATTACCAAACCTCAGTGCCCATTTTAAAATCACTCTCTCATTTATGGCAAACTATTATAGGTGACCCCCACCTTCTTTTTTTTCACAAATGCTAGAGCTATATTAAAGAAATGCCCTCACATGGAAAGGTTTCTTCAGTTGTAGAAGATACAATATAAATGCTGCCATATCCTCATTATAGTTTTACAGTTAGAGACTACATCATGATTGCAACTGGTGTTATAAGTTATATGGAGGTTTATATTCAGTGAATTTGCATAACCAGTAGGCTTTGGTTTTGCTCTACATCAAGGTCGCTCTAGGCACTGTGACCAGTCATACAAATTGAGTGTTTACAGTGATCTGACTGGACTTCTAACTATCCACCCCTTCAGGGACATCTCAGAGGATTGATTCAGCCCTTGGAGTGTCGTGGAATAGCCCCACCCAGAAAGCTGAAATCAGCAAGTGCTGATCTGACTTCCTGGATATAAGTTAGGAATGATTACCATAACATTCGAACCTATAGCCAATGACTCTCACTCTCTCTCTCTCTCAAGCAACAAGGTTTCTCCAGTCATGTCATATCTGGCAAGGGCCAAGGTAATCCAGAGCTGGAGTGAAGGTTTTTTTTACATACTGTGCAGTTAAAACTGGAGAGGAGGCTGCAGGCAGGGTCGTGAGGGGTTAATCGTTAACTCCTAAGTACCCTTTTCCACCTCAGAGTAAACCTTTAATACAGCTGTTTAAGTGGAATGGCTCAAAAAAGTGAAAGTCCAAGTAGAAATGTGTCATAACACTACGTTCGAAGTTTCACAAAGATAATTGTTCATGTTAGTCACTGCAGACATACACACAAGAATTTTAGTGTAGAATTTTTATTTCTAATTTTTATATGCATACAAGATGTCTTTCCATTAAAATACAAACCAGACAAAGCAAAACACCCCCCTCCTTCCATTTTCTTACGTCAATGACATCACACAAGAAAGAGCAAAAAACAGGGACACCAGTTTGATTTTAGGTTATTTAGAAGTGTCAGACATTACAAGGGACATATTTACATGGGATATGTTACCCGTGGACTTGTCAATGCTTCTCTGCGTGACTTGGAATGGCAAAGATTCATGACCAACCAAACAGGAAAAGGAGTCCCCATTATTCCAATCTGAAGCGTCTTCTAATTTTAGTTTGCTGTACATGAAGTAGGTCTTTTTATTGTCAGTGTTGTATTCCGTCATCGGTTCAGAGTTTATGTACTGATGAGAGTCTATTGGTTTACCCTTGCGGAGCCACTTCACAAACAGGTCTGAGGGGTAAAACCCCTTCACAAAGCAAGTCAGTGTGGCGGTTTCTCCTGTGGCTATTTCTTCGACAAGCGGTGCAAAAACATGCACAGAGGGAGCCGATGTAGAAGCTGTTGGAAATAAATACAAAATAAAAACCACTGTGGATGCTACAGGAAAACCAAACATATACAATACTAGATTATTATGCATGTGTGTCTGTATGTGTAGGTATATATGTATATAGAAAACAATACTCATGTAAGTTGTGATGGAGGGCAAACAATTTGAATAAAAGCCTCCACACCGAAAATAATAAAGTTTATTACTGCAGAAGTCATTTATACATCCCAGCAATTCAAAGAACTGCATCACAGAGCTCATGTGCTACATTCCCCATATGCAGCACAGAACTCTGCTTAAAAAGAAGCCATCTAGTATGGCGTGGCATTGATTGAAGGGTTCTGTGTGAAAACAGACCCAGGATGGCAAGAAACGAGAAATTGTTGACGTCATTTGCATGTCTTACCCAGAGATCAGGTTTATGCAACTGGTCACAGCCACTCCTAGGACAGCTGTTTCGGGTTTATTGTACCCTCATCAGCAGGAGCTAGGCATGACCAGTTGCAGCTTGATGCTTAACCCCTAGGGCAGTGTTTCTCAACTCCGGCCCTCAGGACCCTCTAACAGGCCAGATTTTAAGGATTACCTTGGGGAAATGCAGACTGAATCCTGTAATCACTGAGCAGCAAATCATATCACCTGTGCTGTGCTTCAGGTATCTGGCAAACCAGGCCCGTTAGCCGGTCTTGAGGACCGGAGTTGAGAAACACTGCCCTAGGGTAAATCAATACTCATTTAAATTGTGGTGGAGGGCAAAACATGAGATTAAACCTCTCCGCACTGCAATAAATATACATAAAACAAAATAGTCTTAATTAAATACAGTCATCATAATGATTGTGAACAATTATACTGTTAATATTTCTTCACATGATGATACACAAGTCACAGCAGTTGCATCTGTGACTGGCTTCATCTCTTCAGGAGTCCTGATTGTGAGTACTTGTCCTGTCGTGCAGATAGGACTGAGTGGGCATCTGCTTTTGGGGGGTCAGATCCTGTTTATCCTTGTGCAATGCCTCCAGCCTCTCTTTAAGTACAGGATGTATTGCAGATGTGAAACTTTGAGCCGGGACTTCCCAATTTAACCTTCCACTAGTTGCATATTTTGCATGTATGTATGTTGCATGGGAGATTGTACTGTATATATGTATGCATATATATTGGCATCTACTGAGGAAGCGGCTTCATACCGCAAAACGCGTTTAGATGCATTTTTTATATTGAAATTATATCTTTTACCTTAATAAATTAATTAATCTTACACCCCCTGTGTGCTGATCTTCACTTTTACTGCTACAATCCTGGATTGCTGCTGAGGAGCGGAAAGAAGGCGCTGGAGTACTGTAAGGGGAATCCGGCGTTCCTAAAGCTGCCGGTTGCTGTTACATCTAGTGTCTGATCTTGAGACACTGAAAAATGTGAGTCAATTCTCCCTAAAGGGGTTTATTCATATATCTACTTGACATACTGCACAATATATTTGTTTCTGTTTTATTTGAGGGCTGGACCCCATCTAAATAGAGGGAACATCTTAAAGAACACCCCCACTGGCTGGAAGAAGCACCTGTCCCACCATACTGTTTTTTTCAAATGCCTCTCTTTGAGGAATTGGGATATTTCCTCTAGTGAGTGGAGACGAGCTGCTGATCTAGCACACCCTGGACTTCTGTATAGGTCAACAATAACATACTGAACTGTTTCATCACCACAATCCCTATCCCACTCACTATCACTGTATTCAGTGAAATCCATTGGGAAGACATTCTCATAAGAAACCACTAGGTGGCGCCTGACATTCAGACTTTTATGTATGTCTGTATGCATGAATGTTATATATGTGAGAAAGTGAGTATATATGTGCTTATATGTACATATATATATATATATATATATATATACATACTGTATGAGTATATGTATCTATGTGTATTATATGAATATATGTGGGTGTATGTGAATATAAGTGTATGTATATAAGCTCATGAGTCTGTGAACGTATTTGAGTATAAATTGATCAGCCACAACATTTAAGCCATGAACAGGTGAAGTGAATAACAATGAATATATTGTCACAATGGTACCTATCAAGAGGTGGGATATAATAGGCCGCAAGTGAACAGTCAGTTCTTACGTTTCATGCGTTGGAAGCAGGAGACTGGGCAAGTGAAAAAGATCTGAGTGACTTTGACAAGGGACACATATTGATGACTAGACTACTGGGTCAGAACATCTCAAAAAGTTCAAGTCTTTCGGGGTGTTCCCAGTATGTAGTGCTTAGTACTGACCAAAAGTGGTGCAAGGAATGACAGTGACGGACACCCAAGGCTCACTGATGCACGTCGGGGGAGAAGGCTAGCCCATCTGGTCTGAATGCATAGAAAAGCTACTGTAGCTTAAATTCTTGAATAATGTAATGCTGATCATAATAGAAAGGTGTCAGAACACACTTGACACATACAATCTACCTAGAAATTATTGAACCCCTTCATGGCAATGGTTTTCCCTGATGGCAGTGGACTCTTTCAGGACACTATAAAGCACCCTGCAAAAATTGTTCAGGAATGGTTTGCGGAACATGACAAAGATTTCAAGGTGACTCCAAATTCCCCAATTCTCTATCCAACTGAGCATCTGTGGGATGTGCTGAAACAACAAACCCGATCCATGGAGGCCCCACCTCACAACTTGTAGGACTTAAAGAATGTGCTGCTAATGTGTTGGTGCCACATACCACAGGACATGTTCAGAGGTCTTGTGAAGCTCTGAACTGTTTTGACTGCACAAACGGGACCTACATGATATTAGGCAGGTGGTTTAAATGTTGTGACTGATCAGTGTGTGTATACATATACAGCTAAATAAGCACTGCTCTGTGCACTAGACAACAATAAGGAGGGCGAACAGAGTGAGTGCTGCATGCCAAGCTATGGTATTGTTCAGTATTTAAAAAAAAAAAGGATAACTTATCATCTTACCATTGCTTTTTTTAAGCTCTACTTTCCTGCTGGACGGCAGGTCACGGTGCTTTACTTCACACACAAAGGTTTTTTCAGCCCATTCCTTGGCGCTGACATAAGCAACACCAGTAAAAGTGGTATCTATGTTATCCAGATTTGTATCCAGCGGCTTGTCAACTTTACTTTGTTTTACATACCATGTAATTTGCAGCCCATCTGCACCAGGCACGTTTTTAACTACGCACTTGAGTTCTGCCACTTTATCTAAAAAAATGTTCTCAAACTTTGGGTGGATTGTGGTGACTTGTAAGGAGGGAGTCTGGAACTCTGCAGAGACGAATCACAAGAAATGCATGAAAAAGCGACTAACCACATTTGCGGAAGTAGTATTATATTTCTAATACTGACAATTCGTATTTATTTTGTGCACAGACCAAAAACTTGGCTAACTACATGGCTATGGTTGTGTGGAATTTTACATAGCATCACATGCAGTATGTAACTAACTTCTCAAATATCCATGTTTACTGTTTGTAAATTTAACGTGGTCTTAAACTGGTATAAATTCTATATTCCAGGTCATTATTAGCCAACTGACATCCAGAACTGTATCAATAACATGTTGAATAGTAAGTAAATCAAAGTTAAATGCTTTGCTTGTATTTAACAAAATATGAAACTCTCCATATATATATATATATATAAGAATTTGGTGGCACAGATATGGATCTCCAGATCACTTGACATATCCCTTAACATACCCTATTTTGGATGATATTGCAAGCCGTTTATGGGCTGTATTTCATCCCCGGTGTAAACTTAACCAGAGCCGTTGTGAACACAGCAGCTCCATAGACTATAATGTCTCTGGGAAGTTTACGACAGCTATGGTTACGTGTACACCAGGGTTGGAATAGGACCCTATATTATTCCATGGCTGTATTCAGCCAAATAAACCAGTGAAAATATCATGATAAAGATTTTTGGATTTGTTATTTAGGAAGAAAACCGTTAAATACCACTGTATACTATAAATAAGTATTTGAATGTGGATTAATAATTCACTATGAAATGCATAACACAATGCACTCGTAGTAAGAGTTGAGTCCCGATAAACTAAGATAAACAATGTGATATCCAAGTTGGATGTTTAGGGGTTCAACAATATTTATCCTTTTCAGATTGAAGCTGTATTAAGCACTTTATTAATTTTTCCAGATTCCTTACATCACTGTAAACCAACAGTGAAGTGACCCTCTTATGCTCAACATATGTTGGGCTCATTTGATAGGAAGTTGGAAATTATATATATATATATATATATATGTAAGCCACTGATACAGTGGCCTGTGAGCAGGGAGGGGTGAATACCAAATGAGGGTTGTCAACCCTCTATATGTATAATACACAGGTGCCCCATCGTGGCTGCTTCTAATGGCCTAGAGCCTGCTGGGAAGCTCCAGGGTGGGTTGATCCTGTAAATGCAGATTTGGTCAAGTTAGATAGGACCTGTCAACGATGGGGTACATTGGCAGCTGTGACAGGCTTAAGCAAATCTATGGTATGAAAAAAGAACAACCTTCCGTGAGACCAAAATGAGCTCACGGTCGGTGTCGGATGACCACATGCATACAATTATAATTACAAAATTTCATAACATTCTTTATTGAATCTTAACAACAATTAAAATGTGCTTAAAAACACAATTGTGAACACCTTGTACATGTACTTAGTTCATTCCTCCGAATTGCCCCGAATTGGGTATATTGGTACTGGCTGTAATATTAATTGCAGGGTATTTTCATAGGTTTTTCACACTGACAACTCATTTTGGTCTCACGCAAGGTTGTTTTTCTTTTTTCATACCACTAATTATAGGGGTTTATCTCCCTAAATTGATGACGGTTCACAGATCCCTAATTTTGGAGAAGGCTAGTACAGGGCATGGCCCACTGCAAGTAATTTCTCTTATCCTTTTAAGCAAATTATGATCATTCTTTGTGAACTGAATCCCCTTCATTTACTCCCTCAGTCAGGTGTTTGAACATTTTTAAAACTGATTTTTTTGCTACAGAATAAGATGGAAGAATGTGGTCATTGATATGGAGTGCTCTTTCCTGGTATATTGTATTAAATGTCTTAGATGCTCCTGCTGTTGTTGCTAGTTTAAGTTGAGTGCAACCTTTCAGCTGTTATATATATACCGTATTTTTCGCTCCATAAGATGCATTTTTCCCCCAAAAAAGTGGGGGGAGAAGTGTGTGCATCTTATGGAGCGAATACTGCAAAGTGCACATTGCAGTGTTCGGCTCCCTGCGAGCGTCCGAAGATATGGAGCTTCGTCGCTCGACTGGGGGAACCACATCACCAGCCGAGTTCTCGCGAGATTGCGGCTGGTCACGTGGCTCCCCCAGGCGAGCGCCCAAGCTCCATGCCGCCGGACGCTCAGAGGGAGCCGAACACACGGCGGCGGCAGGAGGTGAGCTGGGGCCTGGGGGCAGTATCCATGAGAGCTGCTGGGGCAGTATATCCATGAGAGGAGCTGGGGCAGTATATCCATGAGAGGAGCTGGGGCATATCCATGAGTGGAGCTGGGGCATATCCATGAGAGGCGCTGGGGCAATATCCATGAGAAATCCTGGGGCACATCCATGAGAGGAGCTGGGGCAATATCCATGAGAGCTCCTGGGGCAATATCCATGAGAGGAGCTAGGGCATATCCATGAGAGGAGCTGGGGCATATCCATGAGAGGAGCTGGGGCATATCCATGAGAGGAGCTGGGGCATATCCATGAGAGCTGCTGGGGCAATATCCATGAGAGGAGCTAGGGCATATCCATGAGAGGAGCTGGGGCATATCCATGAGAAATCCTGGGGAATATCCATGAGAGCTCCTGGGGCAATATCCATGAGAGCTCCTGGGGCAATATCCATGAGAGCTCCTGGGGCATATCCATGAGAGGAGCTGAGGCATATCCATGAGAGGAGCTGGGGCATATCCATGAGAAATCCTGGGGAATATCCATGAGAGGAGCTCTGGCATTATCCATGAGAGGAGCTGGGGCATATCCATGAGAGGAGCTGGGGCATATCCATGAGAGGAGCTGGGGCATATCCATGAGAGGAGCTGGGGCATATCCATGAGAGGAGCTGGGGCATATCCATGAGAGCTGCTGGGGCATATCCATGAGAGCTCCTGGGGCAATATCCATGAGAGCTCCTGGGGCAATATCCATGAGAGCTCCTGGGGCATATCCATGAGAGGAGCTGGGGCATATCCATGAGAAATCCTGGGGAATATCCATGAGAGGAGCTGGGGCATATCCATGAGAGGAGCTGGGGCATATCCATGAGAAATCCTGGGGAATATCCATGAGAGGAGCTCTGGCATTATCCATGAGAGGAGCTGGGGCATATCCATGAGAGGAGCTGGGGCATATCCATGAGAGCTGCTGGGGCATATCCATGAGAGCTCCTGGGGTATATCCATGAGAGCTCCTGGGGCATATCCATTATTACACTATTTGATTCAGAATATTTTTTTTCCTGTTTTCCTCCTCTAAAAACTAGGTGCGTCTTATGATCAAGTGCGTCTTATGGAGTGAAAAATACGGTGTGTGTGTGTATATATATATATATATATATATATATATATGGCTGGTACTGATTAAAATTTTCGTGTTCGATTAATCAAGTTTTTTTAATCAATTAATCGGTTTATTTTGATTAATTATAACGCACATACAGATCCTACTTCTTTTAGCTGATCTGCTTGGGTCTTGGGCCTGGGACCCGGGTCTTGGGTCTGCTTCTGGGCCCTTGGGGTTGGGGTCTGGGCCCTGGGTCTTGCCTGGGGTCTGGGCCCTGCTGCGGTTTGGCTGGGTCCGTGGCTGGACTGAGACAGGCAGCACCATACTCACCGCTCCTCCACTGCCTTTTCGTCTGCTGTCTTTTTCCTGCGCCAGTCGCTGTGTGTGATGCGTGCGTCGCACAAGTGACTGGAGGGCGGCGCCAAAGCAGCGTGGGGCCGCCCAGGGCCCGAGGAAGCCAGTACAGCTCCGGATTCGGTCTCCTAGAGTCCGATACTGGAGCTGATGGGCCCCCCTCCCCCCGATCAAAATAAATTTAATCTATCAAAAATTTTAACGATTAATCGATTAATTAATAGTTATTTTCACAGCCCTAATATATATATATATATATATATATATATATATAAATCACGAGTATAGCAGTACATAGTGATGCCTTTTTTATTTTATTGGACTAACGTTATATTTAAAAGACAACTGCTATACTCGTGATTTTGGCATCTGGACTAACACGCCATATATATATATATAATTTTCACTAACACGATATGTAGGAAAATTTGGAGATATTGCTTTGATCTTTATCATTAATTCAATATCCATCATTTGAAGAGGAATCGCAAGCAAGCGAGCGAGTCGACAACAATGTAAAGGTACAGACCATCATCAATCAGTTCTAAAAACAAGCTTCCCCCACAAACATAACCTTACCTGCAGGTTTGCTAATATTCTGTATGAAGACCTTATTTTGGTGGGTCACCTCACATGTGTATACATCAATGGCATCCCAACTATCCCTAGTGACATTCAAAAGACTTTTTCCCATGAAAGTGCCATCCATGTCCTTTAGCGAGGTGAATGTAGAATCCTTTTTATGGGCCATTCCATTTTTTAGCCACGCCACTGAAGCCAATCCTGGCTGAAAGTCGGAAACAAGACAGATTATAGGTATTTCGCTTGCTTTGCTAATATCATCGGACGAAGTCAGCAGGATCTCAACTCTGGGGCTCATAGGTACACTGTCACTGTGATCTGAAACCCAAGAGAATCACAGTATTACAAGTGATATTATTAGTTGGAGAAAGAAGTTGCTCAACATATTTTTTCATTTACAATGTAGTGTGAGGAATTGAAATGGACGTATTCTTATTTTATTAGAATTGTAAATATTCTCCAGCTCAGTGTTTAAAATACTAATATTCCACCAAAGCCTTATGGTAGACCTGTTGCCCTCAGAGTTTTAGATGCGCTTTAATAAGTTCAGAAATGTTGCATTGGATCATAATTTACTCACCAATTATTTCTTCTTTTTCAAAAGTACCCAAACAGGGCTCTTTGACCACACAGGTAACGTTGTCAGCTGACTTCCACTCTGATTCTGTGGTGTTGTAAGAAATGGCTAGCGTGTTCTTCTTTCCGTTATTTGGTAGAGTTATTCCATTATTCTTAGGTTGTCCACCAAGTGTCAGAGAGATTTGTCCTTGATCCAAATGTTTACCAAACACAGAGCAAATAATTTTACCTGTGCCCGTTAGTAAATCTTCAATGGAGGGTTTTGTCAGTGTCACAAATGGAGACATAAAGCTTCCATGACACGCTATTAAAATAGCAGAATGAATCAGATTTACAGGAGTCACCAGTCTTTACTGACACACACACAGATGAGCATATGCGCGCACAGGCAGACATGTCCACATGCATTAAAAGAATGGTTACTGGAAATGAACTGATGTGCACTGACTTGCTTTGTATATATACATATTCATAAATTATACACATATATTTATAATAAATTAGGTTTATTACCTTTGTGTCCTACCAGTGGTGGAGGTTAAGGATTTGAAGAATTGAGAAAAAAGTATCTAAATTTGTTATATTCTTGTAAATGTAGAATCCTAAATCAATTATGTCTACTTAAAAGGGAAAGATAGAGAATACTCCAAAAAGAAGCCAGAAAAAATAATAACAAATGCTTCAATACAATCACGAAAGTGAATAACTACTAAGGGTTATGCTGAATATCACAAGCTATTTAACATATTTAATGTATGTATTTTTATGAAAGTTTACATTTTTGTACGGAGAAACAAAAACGTACGCGTAAATCAATAAATACTGAAATTTTTTGTAAAATGATTTGGCACTTACCTGAACATTTGCTTATAGTCTTCTTCTCAACCTTATTTTGGCGTGACACCTGGCACGTGTATTCCTCCCCACTGTCCCAGTCAGCTCTGGGAACTTTCAACACACTTTTTGCTAAGGATGAAGCAACTTTCCTAAATTCAGCTCCAGCATGTTCAAGTTTTTTCTCATTTTTAAACCAGGCTGGAGAATCCTCATCTGCCCAAAAGTTGTACACTAAACATATCAACGACACTTCCTTTACATCATTCTTTTCATCACAAGATGGAAGTGAGATGTCAACACTAGGTTTATCAGGCAAAACGTGAGCTGAAATGAAAAAGTGAAAAAGACTTTAAGAGAAAAGTATGTTTTCAAATGACCATTTTCATATTTTAGCGCTATGTTTATATTTATTGAGAATTAAAACAAAAGGGGTTATTCAGAGAGAGCCGATCTGGCCCCGAAATGTCACCGAACAGGGAATTTCCCCGTACAGCGACATTTCAGGGCCATTCAGCCCAAAAGTTTGTGAACTGCCAGCAAGTACGGTGCCTGTTCGAGGGCAGTGAAATTCCCCATAGAGAAGCAATGGTCAATCTGTTCAGAGAACACTGAACAGCAGTGAAACGTTTCTGAAATGCCCTGCTGTTCGGTGGTTTAATGCGACAGGTTTATTCAGGCGAGCCCCATAGGCTTCAATGTTACAACTATTCCCGTTTTTAACCAATATCTAATAAACCGTTTATTATTTTAATCTGCAGTAAAAAGTCAATTTATTTATTTATTATTTATTAAGGTTCTTTTAAGCCTTTTTCAGGATTTTTTCGGCAACTTTTTTCCCTGTTTTTCTAAAAGGCGGTTTTTATTTTTTCTGTAACAGACCTTTTTATTCTCATTTATAGGACCTTATATGTTAATTTCAGACATTTTCGTTCAGTAGGTTTTTTTTTTGCAAACAGCGTTACCATTTTGACACTTTCAATCGTATTGTTTTTGGTTTTTTTTACCCCGTTCGTCAGCTCGTCGGCTTTTTCCAATGTGTTCGGTGTGTTTTCTGCAGTGGTTCCGTTGGGTTTTCAATGGGTGTTTGGCGGGTTTGCGGCGGGTTCTCCCTGCACTCCGAGGACCATGTGGTGAATGCTGAATTCACCTCAGGGTCGGGAGTGCGGGGAATGAAAGAGCACCAAAATGTCGGCAGCATTTCAGTGCTCTCTGATTAACCCCCAAAGTTTATGAAATGACTGAGAATGGACAACAGCACCAGTGGCCTGCCGTACAATAAGTCCCTGCTCAGGTCTTATACAGTTTTAGCTCAATGGTATCATTACAGAAGAAGCACTACCATATGCAAATCAGACCAGAAAGGGTGTCCCTAGATGAAATGCAAAGGAGGTCCTCTCTGCACGACAGATCAAGCAACCATGAAAACTGCTCTGGCCTTGTTATGCCTCGTCAAGAGGATATAACTGATATCCCTCTAGGCACCTCGAGTAAGGACTATATGTCTAGTTTATCCCATACATCTATAATGAGACCATCGTAGAGCAGGCTAGTTGTGCTGTTGCTCCTTCTCAGGATCCTAACAAACCTTGGGCTATATTCCACTGGGGACACTAACATGGAGATGGTAAGCAGGAAAATCTGTGCCCGCAGATTTTCCTTTATCATCTCCATGTTAACGTTATATTCCGGGGAAGGTGCTATCTCAGCAACTCGCCCCGGAACGCAGCGCTAACCTCCCTGATATCTGGAGTAGCGTGTGTGCGCCACCGCGAGTACTAACTACTGGAGTCCATAGGACTCTCACACGATTGTGCAGCGCCCCAGAATGATCTATGAGGGAGACTAGGAACTATTTGTTCCCAGTCTCGCTCTGCTCCCGGCAAGAAGTTCAGGCCACCCTTTTCACCATGGGATGAGAGGTGAGTATCTAATTTTTAGGGGGTGGAGTTTGGAGCTTGTTAAATGGACACTATTCCAAGGTTGGTGTAAACTTAACCGGAGCTGTTGTAAACTTAGCAACCCCATATACTATAATGGTTCTGGTAAATTTACAACAGCTCTGGTTAAGTTAACACTAATCTTGGAATAAGGCCCTATATTTAGATTTGCAAAAAGTTGCTTTTTCTCAGGGATTATTCGGGGCAGTAATTATATTTTATACAGATGTCAACTTCTGAGCAACAAGTGTTTGTGCCAATGGCCAACCCTTCACATTGAAAGAAAAACTATTCGGATAGTTACTCGGAAGAAGATGTTAAAATTAAAATGTATTAGTTTATGAGTTCCGAAGGAAAGCTCAGCTTTAAATACTGAGAATTATTGGCTTAATTTGTTACATACCAACTTGTTTCTCTTTCTGAACTTCCTTCGCAGAACATGGCAGTGTGACCACGCAAGACACTTTGCTAACTGGTTTCCACTCTTCATAACTCAATTCATAAGTAACTGCTAATTGTTTTTGAATGTCATTGCTTTTTTCTACTGTTCTTTTCCTGTTGCTCCGTTGGTCGTTAAGTTTCAGAAAGATTTGTTTCTCATCCAAATTATTACCAGAAACTAAGCATCGGATTTTGCCTTGCTCTTTAAAAAAAATTTCTTCAGATGATATTTCCAGGTCCACAACAGGAGACATGAAGCTTCCTTGACAAGCTGTGAGAACAATAGGATTATGAGGATATATGAACTTTCTTGGTTCAAATCTATATTTACAATCTCTCATCTAAGAACATGTTTTCCATCTATCTGATGCTATTATTGTTACATCACTAGAAGAGGGAAAAAAACTGTACAGTTTTGGAATCAAACACCAGTCTGCTATATTTTGCATATAGAGTGAGGTTCATGGCCTCCTCATCTACTGTTTCCCTCTAGCAATAAAAGCTAACATTATCTATTGGAGATATATATCAATGTATATTGATAGAAAACCTTCAAAAATCTATTTTTTCCCATTTTTTCCCATTTTTAAGCATTTATTGCCATGCCATATATTCCTTAGAAAGGTTGCTCAAATTGTCATTGCATAATCATTACTGTACCTGTACATTTGCTTGTGTTGTGGAGGGTTTTCTGCTTTTGATGTGTAACCTGACATGTGTATTCATCCAGCTTATTCCAGCTCTCTCTACTGACTTTCAGTTCACGTTTTCCTGAGTAAGTCCCATCGCGGTCTTTCACTGTGATGAAACCACCATCACTGCTAGAGAGGAGATTTCCATTTTTAAGCCAGGCTACTGAGGTTGAACGTGGCCTAAAGTAGGACACTAAGCAAATCAAACCCACATCACTGGGGCCTTCATCACAAGATGAAAGCAAAAGTTGGACACTGGGATTGACTGGATCAAGATTCTTGCATTCTGAAATAAAATGGAGATAAAAATTTATAATAACCAAAAACATGCACTTTGCAAAAATCTGCAGAAACCTGTTTCAATAGTTTTTAAATTTTAAGAATTCATTATTTACATTAAGTCATGCTATAACATTTATTGCAAGGCACAGTAAAATGCACAATATTTCTACCCAATGTCAATGTACTTTGGCACTGGTACCCCTAAATGACAAACATATAAACTTATATATAAGATTTTTTAATGTACAGTATGTTTGAGGTTTTTTCTAACTTGCTTAGAAATATTAAGCATGGATAATATAAAGTCCATATGAATTCATACTGTCCACCAGAAGAATATTTTTTTTATCAAACTTACGTAGTCTTAGATCTTTTTTCTTGTCCGCCACAGTACATACAAAGTCCTTTCTGCCCAATTCATTGGATGGTATTGTATAAAACGTGCCCTGAGTGTAAAATGACCCAATTTTAACCTCAGAAGAGGAGGCGCCAATCACCGCTCTAGTCCCATCAGTCAACTTGATATTTTTTCCCCCTGGAAGGACATCTTTAAGAAGGCAGCCGACAGTGACCTCTTCATAATATTCAGCACAGCATGGAAGAAGTGGATAGAGGGTGCCTTTAGATTCACTCTCTGCAAAACATTTAGAGGACAAATCTATTTGTTAAGATATAACATACCTTGAATAGCAGAGGAGCACTGTTGGATTCATTTAGCTTCTTCCTCTTTTTATGAGTCAAGCCACTAACATAGCTGTTTGCTTGTAATAGATCTGGAAATAGGGTCCTGCTAAAGCAGTGTTTCTCAATTCCCTCTCCTCAGGACCCACTAACAGGCCAGGATTTAAGGATCACCTTGTGGAAATGCAGACTGAATCCTGCAATCACTGAGCAGCAAATCATATCACCTGTGCTGTGCTTTAGATATGTCAGATCTGGACTGTTAGTGGGTCCAGAGGACCAGAGTTGAGAAATACTGCGGTAAAGGCTATTGATTCGTGCCCATGTTGTCCAGGACCCACTATTAGGTGCCTTAGTTTAGTAGGTAACCTGCAACTTGCACAACTTAGATTTTTAAATGATACAAGGTAAAAAAGCAAACTTCAAGAATCTAAATGTAGGGATAGAATAGATGGTGTTGTATATTAGTTAGTTTTATAATCTAGCTGTATGAAAGAAATATTACTTTAAAATGTAAGATTTTGCATCCTATGATCTCAAACCCCTGTCATTTTCTCATCCCCTTGCCTCCCTTGACTCCTATTTCATTCTTTGTAACCCTTTGTGTCCTTTCAAAATCCCTTTCCATCCCACATGCTGCTTATGTAGCATGCAGAGATTGAGAGATGAGGAGTTAAATTGCTGGAGATCTCTACCGGTAGAAGAATCTCTGGATTCAGGCTTTGAGAGTGACACCAGAGTACCAATCAAAAAGCAATATATTTGATAATACTGCTGAAAGAGGCATAGTAGAGAGGGAGAGGGAGTAGACTGAGCAGACAGTCAATCCTTTGATGCTGGGTTGCTTCTCTGTCAGGATCGACTCGACTAAGTAACTTATAAATACAGGCTGGTTGCAGGATCGACCTGATGCTGTCAGCAAAAAGGACAGGCCAGCATTCACTTGTGACTGTGGTAGTTATTATTCTGAATTAAGAAACCACAGCTGAACGATAGGAATGATTATTAAAATTTGCGGCATTGTTCAATAAAGGTTCAAAATGCCTGTGACGTGTGAGCTTAACATCTGTGGCTGGGAAAGTATTTGAGGTATTACTAAGAGATAATATTCAGGAATTCAATAGGAAGTATAATGTCATTAGCAGGAATCCGCATGGTTTTATGAAACACAGATCCTGCCAGACTAACCTAGTGGCATTCTATCAAGAAATACGTGTCAGTATAGATCAGGGGGTCGCAGTGGATATCATTTACTTGGATTTTGGACACAGTTCCACACAAATTAAGTACAATTGGTCTAGATTAAAAATGCTTGTTTTCGGATAGAACACTGGCTAAAGGATAGAGAACAGAGAGTTGTCATAAATGGTAAATTTTCAAGAGGAACACCAGTGGTAAGTGGGGTCCCTCAGGGGTCAGTTATAGGATCACGTCTGTTCAATTTATTTCTAAATGATCTTGAAATAGGCATCGACAGTCATGTGTCAGTGTTTACAGCGACAGACGCTGGTAGGCTGCAGAGGGAATTAGATTGGGGACTGGGCACTTAAATGGCAGATGAAATTCAATGTAGATAAATGCAAAGTTATGCACTTCGGAGTGAAGAACACACAAGCACCTTATACCCTAAATAGTACGGAGTTAGGGAAATCAAGGCAGGAGAAGGATTTGGGAATAATCATAGAATTCAAACTAAGAAATATATATATGTTAACTATACGGTATATGCGGGGACATTATAATCGATTGTCTGGAAACCTATTCATTAATAAGACTATACATAAGACATGAGGTCACCCATTTAGACTAGGCGAAAGGAAATTCAGCTTAAAGCATAAGTAAGGATTTTTTTACAGTGAGAACCTTTGAAGCTAGCGGGGCGTACTATGCTGCCCCGCAGCTTTAAAGCCCACCCGCCACTGGGACGGCATAGTACATCCTTCAGCGGGAAAGGGTTAGAGGACTCTAATGGAAGGAAATAATAACAGAATTCCTTACATATGAGGGCAGGAGATGTTATTTACTTAACAAAAATCTGCAAAATATTTTTGTGCTGTTAGGAAAATGTTATCACACTAAGATCGTGCTAAGTAACTAGTATAATAAGAAATGTACAAAATAAAATTAAATATGATATAGACAGTAGCCCAGCACATTAATGGATGATGATTTTGAATGAAAAACACTATATAAAGAGATAATATTCATCAATCTGAAAACAGAAGAATGTATAAAAGTGGGCAGGATAAAATAGATGTACAACGTCACTGTCTGGGGATCCTTCCCAGTTCAATGAGGCCCTTGATCTTTATGCTCCACCATAATGGATATATAGATGGAACAATCCCATAGTAAGACATCACTAGGTCCTCCGACAATAGATATAGTCAACAGAGTGAGTTTCACGTTTTTAACCGTGTATTTGTGTGAGGACTTGGTCATTTTTTACTGCAGGATCGGTTCCATCCTTGGATCAGTTCAGATCAAGAGCGACATCAGGATATTGATTAGTTTCTTCAAGTCAAACACCTTCTATACTATGTTAGTTTTTATATTGTGCAATATTTCTCTTAAGTTGTTGAATATTTTCATGTTTATAGAGACTTTGAGAATGGTCTCTGGGAGGAAATCCTTATTGTTCTTTCAAAGTACATCCTAAACTGTCAGTACCATTAACTGCCTATTTCAAATAATAATTTTATTTTACATTTTCCTCTTAATTAGCTACATATGTTACAAACTGTCTATGTGCCTACACTAACAATTCTTCCCACACTTCCCTTGGGAGAACTCCGATGCTGTTTTTACACTAATACTGTATCTACCCATGATATCAGATTCACCCTACTCTAAATCAACCCTGATATTGATACCTACACTATCCCAACATGCCCACAGTCATTGCTTCTGATCCATCTGAATGATCTGCCTCTTTGAAACATCAAATATAATACTTTGATTTCTTCTTCATCTTTACTTCTATACATGACATGGCTTCTTGTCTTCTAATCCAAAAACCAATACAGGGTCTTAGCATTCCAATACTGGAGAAAAGCAATGTTTCAGCAGCCTTCATAACCTTAATCAAGCTGATAAAGGCTGTTCAGGCAGCCGAAACATTGCTGTTCTCCAAATAAAAATACTCAGCATTGGAATGGCAGGTCTCTGCATTGTTTTTTGGATTCATACTGGTTGAGCCACCCTGGGACTGTGAGCACCCTAACTTTCTGTATTTTACCATGGTTTCAATTCAACTATAATTGACTGAGTGCACTTACTCCTTTTTTATGTGTTGTTGCTTGCGAGTCTTGTGTCCTTTGAGCCTTGTCTACTGCTGAGTTGCTTTTTCAGTTTTTTCCTACAGTGTACCAACCCCCTGCCTTCTCACATCAACCCTGTATAATAGTAAACAGAAATGCTTTCAACACTACACTAAAATCTGGCCTGGCTTTGCTTCTCGCTCTGCTTGTGAAAAGAACTTAAAACTGGATGTAACAAACACTCATTGCTACACTATGCACTTATCTCCCACCAATATCCATGTTGAGTCGTGTTATTATTATAATCACTACTTTGTCCCACTTATGAGACCGTTTCCACACTAAACCTAGGATAACCTGTGAAATACTTCACGCAGTACTGCATTACCAACCAAATAACTTCTTCTCACACTTCCCTATTACCAACACGAATTGTGCTGCTTGCACTACTCTTGTAACAACCCTGAGGCTGTATCTTCCTCAATGGCCGTGCCAGTTCTACCATTGGTTTCCATCCTTTACCAGTTATAATGAATTGATGCATCTAGTTTGACTCCTGAAAACTGTTTTCAATTTCTCTGCTCACCAGATTAACACATCACCTTCCGTTTCCTTCTGCACCATCCCGATATCCAGGGCCGGCGCTAGTGTAAGGCAGCACAGGCGGCTGCCTTACTATTCTGGCTTTCTGCCAGTTGAGGGGCGGAAAAATCTGGACCACCCAGCGAGCGGAGGCCTTGCCAGAATCGGGCACAAGGTTTCCCATTTACTCGGCAGCGTGTGGGATCCCACTCCCACACGCTGCACCGGAAGTAAAGGCCCTGCGGGGGGGGGGTGCAGAGGAGGAGGAAGACGAGGCTGCCAGACCACAGCTCACATGGGAAGATGCTGGCCCCGCCCATCCACCCCCTTCCTCCTCACAGCAGCTAGCAGAGCCTCCCTCCCCTGCTCCTGTGCAGGAAGTGTCCAGCACGTGCAGGGTGGGGGGAGTGGAGAGAGACCAGCTGAGCTGCAACCATGGAGGCAGCCAGGGATTTGAATCCTAGGGTAAGTAGCAAGCAGGGGGTGTGAGTATGGGGGTGAGCATGGGGAGGTGGGTGTGTAAGCATGGAGTGTGTGTCTGTGTGTGTGAGCATTGGGTGTGTGTGAGCATGGGGAGGTGTGTGTGAGCATGGGGGTGGTGGGTGTGAGTATGGGGGGTGGGTGGGTGTGAGTATGGGGGGTGGGTGTGTGTGTGCAGGGGTGATGTATGTGTGTGTGAGCAGGGGTGATGTGTGAGCAGGGGTGATGTTTGTTTGTGTGAGCAGGGGTGATGTGTGTGTGTGTGAGCAGGGGTGATGTGTGTGAGCAGGGGTGATGTGTGTGAGCAGGGGTGATGTGTGTGTGTGTGTGAGCAGGGGTGATGTGTGTGAGCAGGGGTGATGTGTGTGTGTGTGAGCAGGGGTGATGTGTGTGAGCAGGGGTGATGTGCGCGTGTGAGCAGGGGTGATGTGTGCGTGTGAGCAGGGGTGATGTGTGAGCAGGGGTGATGTGTGTGTGTGAGCAGGGGTGATGTCTGAGCAGGGGTAATGTGCGCGAGCAGGGGTGATGTGCGCGTGTGAGCAGGGGTGATGTGTGCGTGTGAGCAGGGGTGATGTGTGAGCAGGGGTGATGTGTGTGTGTGAGCAGGGGTGATGTGTGCATGTGAGCAGGGGTGATGCGTGTGAGCAGGGGTGATGCGTGTGAGCAGGGGTGATGCGTGTGAGCAGGGGTGATGTGTGTGAGCAGGGGTGATGTGTGTGAGCAGGGGTGATGTGTGTGTGTGTGAGCAGGGGTGATGTGTGTGTGTGTGAGCAGGGGTGATGTGTGTGTGTGTGAGCAGGGGTGATGTGTGTGAGCAGGGGTGATGTCTGATCAGGGGTGATGTCTGATCAGGGGTGATGTGCGTGTGTGAGCAGGGGTGATGTGTGTGTGTGTGTGTGAGCTGGGGTGATGTGTGATCAGGGGTGATGTACGCGTGTGAGCAGGGGTATGAAATGAATTAAAGGGGAGAATGAATTGAAGGGGTGGAGGAATTGAGGGGGAGAATGAATTGAGGGGGTGAAATTAATTGAGGGGAAGAATGATGTGAGCTGGGGGCAAATTTACCCATGTGTGAGCTCTGGGGGCAAATATATCCATGTGTGAGCTCTGGGGGCAAATATATCCATGTGTGAGCTCTGGGGGCAAATATATCCATGTGTGAGCTCTGGGGGCAAATTTACCCATGTGTGAGCTGGGACAAATATACCCATATGTGAGTTGGGGCAAATATACCCATATGTGAGTTGGGGCAAATATATCCATATGTGAGCTGGGGCAAATATACCCATGTGTGAGCTCTGGGGACAAATATACCCATGTGTGAGCTGTGGTAAATATACCCATATGTGAGATGGGGGCAAATATACCCATATGTGAGCTGGGGGCAAATATACCCTTGTGAGCTGGGGCTATATATATATATATCCATGTGAGCTGGGGGCAATATATATACCCTTGTGAGCTGGGGCAAATATATCCATGTGAGCTGGGGGCAATATATATATATATATCTGGACATGTTCTGGTCTGAGGTCTCTGTGTGTATATATATATATATTTATCTGGACATGTTCTGGTCTGTATATATGTATCTGAGTGGGCATGATATTGGTGAATACCTGAAAAAACGTATTGGTACTTGTACTCGGTCTTAAAGTGGTATCGGTGCGACACTAGAGTGTGTATATATGTATGTGTGCATATATAGAGATTATTATGGCACCTCTATCCTGATTGGCTTGACATGACACGGATGGGGGGGCACCAAAACGCACCTTCGCCTGACTAGACAAAAATGCTTGCACCGGCCCTGCCGATATCAACCCTGATCTCTGTACGTCTATGAATATGTCTCTCAATGCTCTCCACGTTAACGCTATACTAAACACAAAACCGCTTCATTCATTGTGTATCTAGCATTCAAAAAACAAGTTCCTGCCCTACCTCTCATATTGCTTGCTGTCATACATATTAATAAACTGTGATACTGCTACTCACAATACCCATGTTCTGACCCCATGCTATCAACGTGCATATTGTGAAGGTAGAAATGCCTGGACAGTTTTATTAGTTAATATCAGCTGCAAAACTTGTTGTGTTAAGTACATTTTTCCATGTGTACATATCCTCAGCAATAATCCTATGTACCAAACTAGACTCAATACTATTGCTCTGATTCTGGCATACACAACTCCAAGCCTGCAATGCCGAAACAGGAAGTGTTCCTGAAGATCTCGACAACCTCATTAACCTAATCCAGCACAAATAAGCACTGTATTCACTACTCTCTTTAACAAAATGCTATAAGTGCTATTCTAACAGAATTTATCTGCCAACATTTCTATTCCCATATCACCCTATTTCAGCTCTATATTACTTGTAATTTTTGAGATTTATCAACCAAGGTAATTGCCACACTAATCTGCAAATATTTATATTCACTTTATCCCTAAGGCTGGGGTCAGATAAACATTTTGAAGAACAGAAGGAACGTACGTGAGAGTGGACATTCTTTCCACTCAACGCCCGTCTGACGCCTGTCTGGCCACCTCACTGAGCACAGTTAGTGCGCTCAGCGCTGCAAGGCTCGATCCTCCTGCGGAGGATCGCGCATTGCAGCCCCGTCATCGCGCGTCCTAGTGCTTTGACGGGGAGGCTTGCTGCATGGACCCAGCATGGCCGCTGTTGCACGCACAGTTTTTGCGCATGCAACAGCATGTGGCCAGCCCCGTTGCAGCGTCACAACGCTGCGATGGATGCTGGTAGGCACGTCAGTGCCTGGTGCGCCCGTCTGACACTGGCCTAAAAATCCTTACTATCCCAACACTTTAAGGCCTCGACACCTTATTACACACTCCCCTCTCCATATTAAGAATTTCAGCATCTCTTGATCGTTCCATGCCCCCAGTGTCCCAATGCTTTTATTGTTTCCTCTACTCCATGGCCCTATTCCACTGTTGCCAGTAACCGTGAGCTGCTACGAAAAAAATCAGCTCAAGCTAATATCACTTACTGCCTCCTTGTTACCGGTTCTATTCTGATCCAGCCGGTGTGTTAGTGGCTCAAGTCAGAAAAATGGGAGCTGCAAACTGATATTGGCACTGCTACTGGTATTGACACCTGGAGTTCACAGCAAAAGCAAAATCACTTAACACTAGGCTCTGAGAGCAGAATAGCGGCTCAAGCTTAGAACAATGAGTTACATTGGGATAGCTTGTGGCTTTAATTTGAGCCATTATTAACAGCTCCTATGCAACGTATATGATTAATTACTCTACAGTAGGCAGCCACTAATTCCAAGCAACAAGCTAAGCTTTTGTTAAGGTCAGAATAGCAGATCCAGCTATTAAAGGCAAGATGAGAATGGTGTTTTAGCCAGGATACTACTTTCAAGAGCCATGTGCAGAATGATGTGTCAGTTCGGGTAATTGCTCCTACTCTCAACCTTATATGTTCCCATCTACACTTTTTTGGGGTTTTCTTATTTGATTCATGCTAATTTGTTTCAGAATTAACAGTTTGTAATTATTTCCCGTTTGTAAGCAATAAATGTATCATGTGTGCACACTGCAAAATGAGAGCTGTGATTGTGTATGCTGTTTTCACCATATCATTCTTTTCATGCCTTACACTGCTTATTCTAATATTCCAGCCCTGATTCTTAATTCTACACTGGCCATTTGTCGATCCAAATACTGCTTTATATGATCCTAATATTACTTAACCGAATTTCATCTTAAAACCACTATTGCTCACAAACTCCAGTACCACTTCCACACTATCATTTATCATGGACATTCATTTTCATGCATTCCCATTCTTAGCTTAAACCCTCTTTGCAAAACTTTCCACTCCTTTCCACACTCTACCGTATCAACAATTAACATTGATTTCATGCTTCTGGTGTTCTATAGCTTTTACTACATTCCACAGTCATTATGTTCCAGATCTGACATTGCTCTGTCAACTCCTTCTATCCCAACCCATTTACTGGTTTATATGTTTATATTCTCCAATAATGAGCTGAATTTGAAACTAAAATTTCACCTGTGCCTCAGAAGGTACAACATGTCTTTTCAATCCAGTACCCATCCTAATATCTGAACCCTGCTATTGATTTCCATTCTGCCATGTTCCAATCACCACACCGCTTGACCTATTCCTAACATAATAGCCATGACGATGTGTGTGTTGTTTCATATATAGTAACCATGATTCTATCTTTCATGTTCCCAATTTCAAATACATTACTTCTTTCACATTTAAGATTTTCAGTACCCATCACTGCTACTCACAAAACATTTGTTGCAAATCTAGCATTGCTTTCCACAGTCCTATGGTCCTAGCTTAGTCACTGTTTTTCACAATCCAAGCCTGAAACTGCTGTATGCAATCCCAATGATCCATGCCTAGCACTGCATTTCACAATCCATATGTTCCAATCTAGTCCTCACATTCCTAATACTTCAATAGTGCTACCACTTCTTTGCTCCAAGCATTCCCTTCATAATAATACTTTCAACAGTCCTGATTTTCCAATTCTGGCATTGTATTCATTGCTCACCAAGTTTCTACCATTACAAGGCTTTTTTGCAAAGGATCTGGCATTGTTTTGCACAGTCCTAATATTCAACCCTGGCATTGTTTTCCAAAATCTTATTCTTCCTATCCTGCCACTGCTTTCCACAATCCCGGAGTTCAAATCCTGACATTGCTTTGCATTGGCTTAATGCTCCTACCCTTCCCAACATTCCAAAGTCATAATGTTCCACAAATGGCATTGCTGTCCATAGTAAGGTTATACTGTTTTCTGTGCCCCCAATGTTAACAGGACTATACACAGGACACAAGGTCACCCATTTAGACTGGACGTAAGGAAATTCAGCCTAAAGCATAGGAAGGGTTATTTTACGGTGAGAACAATAAAGCTGTGGAATTCTCTGCCTGTTGAGGTGGTTGGGTCAGAGACCGTACAGACTTTTAAGCAACGACTGAATGACTTCCTGCAAAAACATAATATTAAGGGTCATAATATTTAATATGTGGGTAAAAGCTTCTTGATCCAAGGAGAAATCTGACGCCATTCTGGGGTCAAGAAGGATTTTTTCCCAGTATGTTGCATTTTGACGAGAATTTCACACTGGGTTTTTTGCCTTTTTTTGGATCAACAGCAGTAGGTGATGTGTGAAAGGCTGAACCTGATGGAGGCATGTCTATTTTCAGCCTCTGTAACTATATGTAATGTTTCAAGTGGGGCAATGCTCATCACAACCAAAATGTCTGATGACTTTCCATGCTTGCAAATTTCCAACAATAATCCTACTGGCAACAAAACACTATTTACCACGATCCCAATGTTCCAACCCCAAAACGTCATATTGATAGTATTCTGGACTGTTTGTTTTCCAACCCTTTATTGCTGCTTCTTACAATCCTGATGCAACATAGCAGAACATGCTTTCCTCAGTGCGAGTACTGTAAAGCTGACCTTGCCTTCCAACCAGCAGAGCTTTGCATGTTATCAATTTTCCAATCCTACTATTTGTTTTCAAAAAGCATTGCTTCCCAAATATCTAAAAGTACAGTATATAAAACCAATATTTAACACTATTTCACTAGTAATTATGTTAAAATAGTTATGAAATGTATAAAACATCATATGATTCCAGCCCACTGCAAAAATGGGTATTTTTTGTCATATTACACAATTATTGGCACACATGTAGCTTGATGTCCCTTTTTATCTCTCATTTTACTAGTTTTGCAGCATATTATATGTTGGTCATTTGACAGGACATACTTGAAAACGAGAAATCTCTTATGTATCCTTCTTGGTCAAATACTTTGCAAATAAATAATTTGTACTAAAACAGAGGTGTAAGACGAACCATCACAGTTAAGTACCGGCTGGGTGGAGTAGAGGTAACATCACTGGTCTGCATGGCAAGAGCCTGTGGAGTCATGGGTTCGATCCCGGCAAGAGCACCTCCCCAGTAAGTGTCCTTGGGCAAGACACCTAACGGTACATACTCACCACCCAGGACATACTTGAAAACGAGAGAAATCTCAATGTATCCTTCCTGGTAAAATACTTTCTAAAAAAAAAAAAAATACAATATACTTGCCACATTTTAGAATAAAAAAAAAGATTAAGGGGCTTATATTTAAACACATGTATGTGCTCTAGTACTTCTCTGAAATAATTAAATCCAGATAACCATTGTCACTGACATTATTCTTGCTGATTCTACATATCATATTACACTTCGGTTATAGTTACCATCCCATTCTCTGTCGTTCACTCACAGTATCATCTATATTACTGTACAAATATCCACACCTAACACTTTACGGCAATTGATAATATAAAACTGTTCACAAGCAGCCAAATTGTCACAAATGCAGAAAACTTAAACACACATCAGATTAAAAAAACCCTGATCTTAATCCTCTGGAACCTATTTAGGTGTAGCATCCTCAGTTCTACTTCATCTGCGCCTATAAAGCTATGCCTTCTTTGCTCATTAGAATTAAAAATTCTGATCTACGATTAAACATTTTTGATTTATGAACACATACTTGTTACCCAAGTCCAGGACTTCTTTCTTCACAGTTCAGCAGCATATGTGACTAGTGCTAAAACAAGGAAAAAGTTATTTTCCACTCTTAGGCTGGCATGTTGCACCCCCACCCTGTTGTTGATCTGGCAGTGCATTTGCATACTGCCCACTGCTTTTATTGTTTACTTCTAGAATTGCAGAATTCACGTGACTGCATTATACACTCTGTTGCTTTGGACACATTTTCCACTCAATATGAATGGATGGATAAACTAAACAATGGCCATAATGTATATTTCTAAGTTTGGCTTTGCTTTCATTATGACTACATACAATAATCCTTAGTAGGTTTTTTGATATCATGCACCTAACCCTCCTGTGATTGCCTCCTCCGCTCTCCAGGACTCCAGTACTTATGCTGTAGCTAATGAACTTACGTATTTGTTGTAAACCTGATCAAATACTAAAAATCAAGAAAAAAAAATTCTAGTCTATCCAGGATCAATAATTGTAGAATATTATCCAAGAAAAAAGCATTCAATACCTCATCAGAATATCATTTGATCTACTCTCCCAAATGCTATTTTCCTTCCCTTCTTTGCCTTGGAGCTCTTAGATGACTCCCAAAGCTAGTTAAATAATCTACGATTGGCTGTAGCCCGTATTCCCTGATGTTACTTTGGCCCCTTTTATGTGGCATTCCCCGTCACAAGAATATCATTTGAGGTATTGAGTCATTTTCCAGTATCCAAGGCCTATAAAATCATAGTGAAAGACACCAGAACTCCTGAAAAAGCCTTTTCCTAATGGAATTTATGAAAAATTATTAGTTTGCTATAGAAACATAGAAACATAGAAAAATGTCGGCAGATCAGAACCTTTCGGCCCATCTAGTCTGCCCAATTACATGGATACTTTACCTGGATTTATCTTTTGTTTAGGATAGCCTTATGCCTATCCCATGCCTGCTTAAATTCAATTACTGTTTTGGCCTCTACCACTTCTACTGGAAGACTGTTCCATGTATCCACCACCCTCTCAGTAAAATAATGCTTTCTGATGTTACTTTTAAACCTTTGCCCCTCTAATCTAAGACTATGTCCTCTTGTTTTGCTACTTTGTTTCCTTTTAAATATACTCCCTTCCCCTACCTTGTGGATTCCCTTTACGTATTTAAATGTTTCTATCATATCTCCTCTGTCGCGTCTTTTTTCCAAGCTGTACATGTTAAGATCATTAAGCCTTTCCTGGTAACTTTAATCCAAAATGTAGTGAGTTGTAGCTTATGACCACGAAGGGACTCGAACCCTCAATCTTCTGATCCGAAGTCAGATGCCTTATCCATTAGGCCACGCGGTCACATGTTGATGACTTTACGGTATGAGGTTATTTTTTTCCAACATTTTAAATAGTTTAGAGCAGGGCTGTCAAACTCCGACCCCACAGATGTTCGGAACTACAACTCCCATGATTGCCTGGCCATCTATTGCATTGAAGGAGTTTTGGGAATTGTAGGCATCGACATTTGAGGGGTCGTGAGTTTGTCAGCCCTGGTATAGAGCATCCAGCATGATAAATGTCACCAGGATACAACAACAGATGCCGAGACTCTGTAGCAATATCTTAATGCATTTTGTAAGGAAGTGATGTTGGATAGTTCCAACACATGAATTAAAGCATAGTGAATCATTTTAACATCTCTATACAGTGGAGTGCTGACTTTAAATAACTACAAAAGTGAAGGAAACCAAAACGTTTCCGTTTAATGTAGGGGATGAGAGTCTATTGTACAAAAAAAGGCCTTGCCAAAATAAACTATAAAGTTATAAAAATACATAAATATGAACTAATCTTTATTAATGAAACCAATACCAATAAAAAACATACATAAACAAAATTAAAAAAATAAGATTAACAAAAGGCTGAGGCATAAACAGGTACTACTTAGCTTTGCACAATAATAACCACAGATCACGGGTCATGAGGATCATGAATGGGACAAAAATATTTACTCACCCTGAACTATTATAACCTCATAGGAGTGATGTGTGGAACAGAGCAAACCCCCAGGTAAAAAAAAACTAAGCAGCCTCTGCTCTAATAAGTAGACAGGTGCATTTTGTTTTGTTCCGAATAAAAATTCGGATGAAAATTAGCCAATTCGTATTTCGAAAGCATTTCCAAAATACGAAAAATCGGCCGTCCGAATTAACAAATTGGTTCGAAGTACGAATCACGGTAACATAACGAAAAAAAATGATAAATCGGAATAAAAATGATCCGAAAATTATCCAAAACTAAAAAGAAGGAACAAAATGATCTGAAACAAAAAAAGGAGCGAAAAAAAACAAACAAAAAAAAACGGAACGAAAGCATGGGAACCTAGAAGATTCGCCTGATTATGATTAAACCTGTCGAATGAACCACTTAAATTCAGGGTTAGAAATTAGTGTTAGGGTTAGGATTTCTAACTCTATACCATCTAAGGCTAGGGTCAGACGAACGTGATTTCTACGGACTGTACGTCCGTGCAGTACGGAAGACGCAGTAGTGGCCACACAGTCCGTTTTTTTCACTGACGTATATTTTGACGGATGTAGCAGGGAAAATAAATTAAAAAGCAAAACCATTTTGTCCGTGAAAAATGCTGGACGTATAAATGCAGTCCGTCTGACCACGTTCCATCACTCACACAAAGCTATGCAGATGTTGCGGACGCAACGCACTTTGTGCGGCCGTTCTAGGAGTAGTACGTTCTTGCCTGCCTTGCGTACGTGGGCCGCGGCCGTTGTGCGTCCACAGTTCAGGGCAGACGTACTTCGTGTGTCGGGCTCCGATGGGCTTTCTTTCATGCTATCACGGACGTACTTTTAGGCGCCATCACGGTCGTGAACACTACGCTCGTCTGACACCAGCCTAATTTCTAACTCTAGCTTCTAACTCTAATTTCTAACCCTAAATTCTAACTTAGAAGCTAGGGTTAGATATTAGGGTTAGGGTTAGAAATTAGGGTTAGAATTTCTAACCCTAGTGTCTAACCCTGATTTTCAGTGGTTCGTTCAACAGGTTTAATCGGGAATCCTATAGGTTTTCAAAAATGAAGAACTAATAGACCTGAAAAACGAAATACCGACCGTCCGAATTAACAAATCAAGCTGAAATACAAATTAATAATAATAAAAAAAATGGATGGACCTGAAAAAACAAAATGCTGGCCGTCCGGATTTTTGGATCAGTCCGAAAAATGCATTGCGGTAACCTATCGAACGACCCGAAACGAAAAAAAAAATTAGCAAAATGATCTGAAATGATCCAAAACGAAAAAAATCGGATTGAAATTATCCGAAACTAAAGAATTTTTTTGGCCGTGTACATGTCTACTAATAACAAAAAGGAAAGAGAGCAGAAAGTAGAGAGGTAAAATACCCTCTAACTTTTGTTCGTTGGCATTCAACTGCCTACTATATCAAATATAGAATACAAAGACTCATTAGTAAGGGAGGATAGAGGCGAGTGACAGAAAGGTAGAAAGAAAAACACCCTTAGATTAGGCCATATTGTTCAAAAAAATAAGCTCAATGTGCGTTTTACTGCCTTAACCAGCAGCTTCATCAGAAACCATAATACAAATGAATCACATTCAACAACCGATATATAAACCCCACATGAGAGGTGGAACCTCATCTTTATGCTCCAATAGGATTTTGGGCATGGAGACCAATGCCCAAAATATCCAGCTGTAGCCCAGAAGCCCATAACGGTTCATAATAGGGATGTGCATTTCGATTCGGACCGATACATTTTTTTCACGAATTTGTCCGATTCGGTGCTTCGGATTCGGCTGATTTTCCGAATCGGATCGGATCCGAAATACGTCCGAAAGGAAATAATTCCGATCGAAACAAAATAAATTTTGTTATATCGTATGAATGTGAAATTTGTAAAATCACAAGTCATTTTCGTTCCGTTCGTGATTTCGGTTCCATTTCGGTAATTTTGTATACTTTCGATCAATTCGATAGTTAGTCGATATCCATTCGATAGTTCATTTCAAATTCGATAGTCAGTCGATATCCATTTTATAGTTCATTTCAAATTAGATAGTTGCAGCATATGAATCCTCACACTGCTGGGCAGCACTCTACAGTATAATAAATGCAGCATATGAATCCGCACACTGCTGGGAAGCGCCTCTATGCGGTATAATGAATGCAACATATAAATCCACACACTGCTGGGAAGAAGCGCCTCTCTGCAGTATAATTAATGCAGCATATGAATCCACACACTGCTGGGAAGAAGCGCCTCTCTGCAGTATAATTAATGCAGCATATGAATCCACACACTGCTGGGAAGAAGCGCCTCTCTGCGGTATAATTAATGCAGCAAATGAATCCACACACTGCTGGGCAGCACTCTACAGTATAATAAATGCAGCATATGAATCCGCACACTGCTGGGAAGCGCCTCTCTGCGGTATAATGAATGCAGCATATGAATCCACACACTGCTGGGCAGCACTCTACAGTATAATAAATGCAGCATATGAATCCACACACTGCTGGGAAGCGCCTCTCTGCGGTATAATGAATGCAGCATATGAATCCACATACTGCTGGGAAGAAGCGCCTCTCTGCAGTATAATTAATGCAGCATATGAATCCACACACTGCTGGGAAGCGCCTCTCTGTGGTATAATTAATGCAGCATATGAATCCACACACTGCTGGGAAGAAGCGCCTCTTTGCAGTATAATTAACCTCCCTGGCGGTCTAATTTTTTAAAAATTTTGTGTCTAAAAGCGTATCAATTTTTTTTTAAAGGAAACGTGTTTTTGTACATAGTTAGCCTCTAATAATTAGGAATCACGCACTGAAATCCGTGCAATCAAGAGTTCTTACTGGTAAAATCCTTTATAAATTAATTAATTAATTTAAAAAAAATAGTAAATACACGGAGTCCGATAAAGTTTGAAACACGAAATAATAATTTATTATCCCAAAAATAATTATCCAAAATAATGCAAATAAATGATATTCAATAAAATACAACAAAAAACACTGAAATCTGTCTGAGAACAAGGGTGAGACGATGTATGGTCTATTTCTTATCCTGTACTGCCAACTAGTGGCCGTTTATAAACATTTCCATTTGTATTCAGTGAGTTTTGTGAATGAAATTTGCTGCGGTCCAGCCCCTCTGCATCATGTGACTCGCAGGGAGCCATCCAGGAAGCAGCTCGCCGTGATCACACTGCGGGGACAGCGAGGGAGCCAGGAGGAGGTGAGCAAACATCCAGCCCGAGTGTGGCTCGGGGTTACCGTTCGCAGTAGCGAAATTTATCCCCGAGTCACACTGGGGAATACCGCCAGGGAGGTTAATGCAGCATATGAATCAATACACTGCGGGGAAGCACCTCTCTGCTGTATAATTAATGCAGCATATGAATCCACACATTGCTGGGAAGCGCTGATCCGAAACAAAATAATTTCGTTATTTCGTATGAATGAGAAATTTGTAAAATCACAAGTCATTTTCGTTCCATTCGTGATTTCGGTTCCATTTCGGTAATTTCGGACATCGTATTTTTCATTTCCATTGCTGTTTCCGTAATTTCGTATAGTTCCGATCAATTCAATAGTTAGTCGATATCCATTCGATAGTTCATTTCAAATTCGATAGTTAGTCGATATCCATTTGATAGTTCATTTCAAATTCGATAGTTGCAGCATATGAATCCTCACACTGCTGGGCAGCACTCTACAGTATAATTAATGCAACATATAAATCCACACACTGCTGAGAAGCGCCTCTCTGCAGTATAATTAATGCAGCATATGAATCCACACACTGCTGGGAAGAAGCGCCTCTCTGCGGTATAATTAATGCAGCATATGAATCTACACACTGCTGGGAAGAAGCGCCTCTCTGCGGTATAATTAATGCAGCATATGAATCCACACACTGCTGGGAAGCACCTCTCTATAGTATAATTAATGCAGCATATGAATCCACACACTGCTGGGAAGAAGCGCCTCTCTGCGGTATAATTAATGCAGCATATGAATCCACACAATGCAGGGCAGCACCTCTACACTATAATTAATGCAGCATATGAATCCGCACATTGCAGGGCAGCACTTCTCTTCTCTGCAGTATAATTAATGCAGCATAGTTTTTTTCAATTTAACCCTTTCGCTGCTGAGCCACTTCACGCCTTTGTGCTGAGCTAATTTTTACTGGTTTCGCTCATCATGTTTTAAACGCGTTTTGAAGCCCTATTTTATTATATGACCCAGACATATTGATATTATATCGTTCTTTCCGGCAGACTTGGCAGATTCATAATATATCATTATTATATGTATACGTCTGTGTTATATGTGTATGTATCCTGACTGTATATTATAACTTAAAATGCAATAAAATCTGAATTTTCAATAATTTACATGGTGTAAAGTGGTTTTTTTCACATTTTAACCTGCAAGCGTTTACGGTTATATATTCTATGAGTTGCGTTTGTTAAAAAAATTAAAAGTGGGGGACTTGTTACATACATTTTTTGGGGGGAAATTTACACGATTTTTAACAAACGCACCCCATACAAAAATTGTTCGTGCAGCATCATTGTTCACATTATAATTGAAATGGGAACAATATTGCTGCATTAACAAAACAAACCAAAAAAAAACCTGTTTATTTATTTTTTTAGATATATTTTTTTTCTTAACCTTTAACATGGTCATGTTTGGTATTGTTGGAAAGGTCATGCTCTGGCCAATCCAAGGATACCAAACATTAACCCCTAACTGCCATGGATCGGGAGATAGGGGGTTGAAATGAACCCCCTATCTCCACCATTGGTGGCAGCTAGGGTTTAACTCCAGAACTTTATCCGATGTGAAAAAAAATAGATGAAGTTTATTTTTTTTCACATCGGGACTTTGGATAGAGTAAGTAAGAATAAAAAGCATTCCCTGGGGCAAGGGCTTTCAGTCTGGACCTCTACCTAGTGCAGACCATACTAATTGCTTCCTCAGTGATGAGTCAAAATGCTCTTACTGTCCTCAAATGCCATGGCCCACTGGGAAATTTGCTGGTATCTGGTTAGGCTAGACCTGAGTATCATGGAGGAATGCTTACATTTGTGGTTGTTAGACAAGCTGAACGTGGATTGGCAACGGCTAGGGCCCCCTAGAAGCACTGGGTCCCCTAACATAGCATGGGCTGCCAGCCCCCTGATGGCGGCCCTGTGCATGTACACAGAATGATGCATGTTCTGCTCATGTCACTTGGGACAGTGCAAGAGTGCGAGAAGGACTCGGGACAAGCCCTGGAGTGGTGCAGCACATAACCCCGGTCTTCAAAATGACACCACGATATACTCTCACTCCTAGTAGGTCTGACACCTTCATCCCTGGTAGACCTAACAATAGACCATAGAATCCAAAGGCAGTATTACAAAGTTGGTGCTAGCATAACCAGAGCTAGAGTAAACTTAAAGGAACACTCTAGGCTAAAAATCCCCCCCTTTTTTTTACATTAAAATATGCCTATTCCCTACCTACTTATTGTGTATATATATATATATATATTTTTTAATGTAATACTTACCATATAAACCACTTGTTTCCAACAGCGTCTTTTTTTTATATATAATCACCTCCCTCCTCTTCCGCTCCCGTCCTGAAAATCTTGAACTTGGCTAATGGTTTACGTGAGAAGTGCGCATGCACGCCTCTCACGTGAGCCAGCCAATCAGCAGGCTTCCTCTTCTTCTTTGATTAGTGTTAGGCGCAAGAGGATGCGCGCAACACTAATCGCAGCCGCAGACTATGCTGGCGGCTCGCTCCCGCCAGCTACTGCAGCGAGTTGGAGACGTCATCGCGCTTTCAGCGCGATGACGTCTCCTACTCGGCAATAGTCGGCAGAAGCGGGAAATATGAATCCCGCTCTGCTGACTGACAGCTGGGAGGGCGGAGTAAAGTCATCCGCGTCTCTCAGCTGTTTTAGCCGATGGGCTGAGCGGAGGGAGGGGGAAAGACAAGGGCATTCTCAGAGCATCATGACCACCTAAAAAAGCTTAGGTGGTCATGTTGCCTAGAGTATCCCTTTAACAACTCCATAGACTATAATGGCTCTGGTAAGTTTACACCAGCTTTGTAATATTGCCCCAAATCTCTCGATACATACTTTAAAGACCCACTAAACATAGTTGGCAGTATTACAAAGCTGGTGCTAACTTAGCCAGAGCTGTTGTAAACGTAACAGCTCCATTCACTATAATGACTCTGGTAAGTTTTCAACAGCTCTGGCTAAGTTAGCACCAGCTTTGTAATACTGCCCAGTATGTCCTGTAATGTTAATAGATAATTATCCATGTTGGTTGCTGTATGCATAAAATAGAATAAACAATAGGGGCCACATAGGAAGAAACAAGCTAAGGTATGATGTGATTATAGCTCCCTGACTGTCACTGTAAATGAAAATTAAAATAAGAGAAGCACAATATAGAAGCTAAAGATGAATAATGATGAATGATACCTTATATAATCCTCTACCTATTATGGTTCAGGCGATACGGGGGTCCAAATGACCACTGTATCTCCTCCTTAGGGAATTCCCTGCACAGCCAGGAATGAAGTCCCTTTCTGATGTCATTGTGCCCATGCCCATGGGGAGAGGTCCCAGAGGCAGGGCTAACATCCAAGATGTCAGCTCCCTATGGGAGACGTCAACAATCGGCGCCGAAGCGTGGGACTGTGATGATGCGCTGAGCACGTCCTCCACACCCTAGCGGGAAAGAGGAGGACGTACTTGGCGCTTCCTCCACAGTCAAGTAGTCAAATATCTCTGGGGCTAGAGTCCTTGTTGGCATGGCCTACGTCACTCTGTTTCTGAGGACTCATACTCACTTGTGGTGGAATGGTGACTGCCTCTCCAACTGTGAGCCTTGGGACACTTAAAAGAACATACAGGGTTATTCAGAGAGCGTGAAAAGCAGGAGACTGACTGGAGAATGAAAAATTCTAGGTCAAAATAGCCGATTTGGAAAGTGAGATGAAAGGGAGAATTTTTCTGGTTTGGCTATTTTGACCTAGAATTTTTCATTCTCTAGTCATTCTCCTGTCATTCTCCTGCTTTTCGCTCTCTCTGAATAACCCTGATAGAAACATAGAAAATGTCGGCAGATAAGAACCTTTTGGCCCATCTAGTCTGCCCAATTACATGGATACTTTACCTGGATTTATCTTTTGTTTAGGATAGCCTTATGCCTATCCCATGCCTGCTTAAATTCAATTACTGTTTTGGCCTCTACCACCTCAACTGGAAGGCTGTTCTATGTATCCTCCACCCTCTCAGTAAAATAATGCTTCCTGATTTTACTTTTAAACCTTTGCCCCTCTAATCTAAGACTATGTCCTCTTGTTTTGCTATTTTGTTTCCTTTTAAATATACTCCCTTCCTCTACCTTGTGGATTCCCTACTACCACTAACAAGCTGTAACTCGATTACTTTTGTATTACAAAAAAAACACATTGTAAAACACATGCTGTTTTTTTCCCTTTGTTTGAATTAATTGCATGTAAAACAAAAAAATAAAGTTCGTTTTTTGTCTCCTGTTTCCATTTTGTGGATTTTACTAATATCCTATGGCAACTCTTGCTTTACAGCTGTGGTATAGGATAAAACAGTAGTGAACAGTCAATGGGGTGGAGGAGGGAATGTTTAGTCAATGATACAGGGGATCTATTGTGTTCTCTAGGCCAGGGTTTTTCAACCCTGTCCTCAAGTACCCCTAACAGGTCAGGTTTTCCAGATATCTGAAGCACAGCACAGGTGATATGATTTGCTGCTCTGTGATTGCAGGATTCAGTTTGCATTTCCCCAAGGTGATCTGCAAAATCTGGCCTGTTAGGGGTACTTGAGGACAGGGTTGAGAAACACTGTTGTAGGCTACCCAATGGCCCTATTTACATCTAGTAGCAAAAGTCAAGTTTTGAGCAAGATTCATGTGACTGATTTTTGCTCAGAAAATGGTATTTACATTTTGTAGTAATTTCCATGCTCAAGTTTTTACTAGAATTATTTTTATGTTTTCAGTTATTTATTCGTACGAAAGATTGTCAACGAGATGTGCACAGAGAAAGAGGCCTCGCAGGGCCAATATAAATAATCAGAAATAAGTGAGAAAAGGTCACGCAGGACTAACACATATTAGCTGTAAGAATATGAGTCTCAAAAATAACGATTAAACAGTGCATGGAAACATTACACTTTTCTGGGAAGCTACCACCCTACCTGAATAGACTGCTTCCCCCAGCAGTTCCCTCATCCTATAACCTCCGATCTAGGACCAGCACCTTACTTGCAATACTACAATACAAAAAGAAAGTGGCTCGATCCTCATTTTCCTACAGAGCACCGCAGTTATGGAATAACCTCCCAGACACCATCAAATCTTCCCCCAGTCTAAAGACACTTAAGAGCTCCCTATTAACATACCTCTATAGAATGAACCTGTAAACATTTAACATAGTGAATATATTTCTTACATATTTATGTTCTGTTAATCTGTATATTTGTGTTTTTTTTAAATATCTTGCATTTTATTACTTTGTATTTCTGTAAGAACTGTAACAATTCAATGTTCTTGAACCCAGGACATACTTGAAAACGAGAGAAATCTCAATGTATTCTTCCTGGTAAAATACTTTGGGCCATATTACATAGTTGGTGCTAACTTATCCAGAGCCGTTGTAAACTTACCAGAGTCATTATAGTCTATGGAGCTGTTAAGTTTACAACCGCTCTCGCTAAGTTAGCACCAGCTTTGTAATACTGCCCTTTATAAATAAATAAATAAATAATAAGTGACGTTTCACTGGACATGGAAGGGTCTGGACTTTCCAATGATCCCAAACCTGATTATATAATGTGTAAAAATAAAATAAAATTGGGAAAAATAAGGCAAGGAGGGTATGCAAGTATAAAAAGGTTCTCCTGTGCTATGGACGCACTGAGCGCTGGCTGGTATTTCGGGCGATCGCTGCGGCCTCCTGGTGCCGGCTGACATCTTTGATGTCAGCCCAGCCTCCAAGACCCCGGCCGGCACAAATAGCCAATATCCAATGAACCCCCTATCTCCCGATCCGTGGCAGCTAGGGGTTAATGTTTGGTAGCATTGGAACGACCAGAGCATGGCCTTTCCAATACCCAAACATGACAATGTTAAATGTAAAGAAAAAATTATTTAAAATAAAATATAAATTAAAAAAATTGGGTTTTTTTGTTTTATTTTATTAGTGCAGCAATATTGTTCCCATTTCAATTATAATGTGAACAATGATGCTGCACTAACGATTTCCCATTTCTAATTTTTTTATTAAGCGTGCCACATAGAAAATATAACTGCAAAGGCTTGCATGATAAAATGTGAAAAAAACACTTTTCACACTGTAGATGATTGAAAATTCTAATTTTATTGCATTTTTTGTTATTCAGGCAGGACATGACGTATACATATAATAATGATATATTATGAATCTGCCGAGTCTGCCGGAAAGAACAATATATAATATGTCTGGGTCATATAATAAAATGTGACTTCAAATCGCATTTAAACATGATGAGTGAAACCGGTAAAAATTAGCTCAGCACACAGGGGTGAAATGGCTCAGCAGCGAAAGGGTTAAAGGAAGCTTGACATAAAGTTCATTGACATTTAGATTCTTTGATTGAACCAAGACCTATTATCTCTATACGTATTTTCCCCCCTTTAATTTTCAATATGAAAACTGAATGGATCACTCAACCTCCAGTAATCAACTTCAAGTTGTACAACTCACGAATTACAGGATATTCTTTTATCCACTAATCTAATAATATCCACTGGTTAGATTGCTGCTTATTTGAATTGCCCTAGTTTTCAAAAGACTGGCTGCTTGTGTTCCTCAAGATGTATGCCATTTAGCCATGTGTATGTAATCATTGTTGCAGTTCTCACCGTTAGGTGTCATGGCCCACGCCGTCGCGGCAAGAAAGCCAAAGGCTTTACTGCACCCTTCTGATTGTGCCTGACAGCACCTTTCCTGCATAACCCTGATTCAACACGGGTCTTCGAAAGCCCTGACCATTTTCCCCAGATCCTGGTTCCAGCCCTGGTCTGCCCTGCCCAGGTCACAGGTGTACTCTATCCCACCTGATTAGTAGACCTTAAAAGGAAGCATCGCCCTGAGCTCCATGCTTCAGCATTCCGCTCAGCTCGCGATTATTAACCTGCTCAGATCCTTGACTTTCCCTATTGACCATCCTTGATCTCCGCCTGCCCACGATCTACAGCTTGTTCCCGGACCCTGCTTCTGGATCACCCTCCTGGGTACCAAGTTGCAAGCCTGCAGGCTCCTGCTGTGCCTGCAGAACCCTGCTGTGCCTAAGGATCACCACTGTATTCCGTACCTGTGAACCTACGGCCATACCATCCCTGCTACTGGACTCCTACTTCCAGCATTTCTGGATACTCCTCTACAGCCCAGTACTGTGTATATCTGCAGCCCGTCCTGCTACTCACCTTTTGTGCTCTGCCTTCCTAGTGTGTCCAGTAAGTCTCCTTGTCTTTGTATTGTTTTCTCCTGTGTCCATCTTCATTCCTGTTTCGCCCCTCGTTGCAGCTTCCCTGTGTATCCTTGCAAGAAACCCCCTTTGGGACTTTATATCTGAACATTGCCTCTGCTTCTCTGCATACTTGGGTTCATACACCGTTGCTGCCCTGTCGAGTTCTAACAATAGGCAGTGGCGTCACTAGGGTTGGTGTCACCTGGTGCGGTAACTTATGGTGTCACCCCCCCCCCCCGAGTTTTACGGATTTTTTTTAACTACTGTTACTCCGAAATCAGTACTCCCATATAACACTGAATGCTCATACACACAGCGCACATTACTGTGGGGTTTATTGCTGTGGAGCTCTCTCATATGCTCACACAAATTTTTGCCAACTGCCAGCAAGACAGTGCCTGTTCGAAGGCAGTGAAAGCACACATGGATATTTATTGCCCCCAGCAGCTCTGGATACATTGCCCCTAGCAGCTCACCCATGGATATATATTGCCCCAGTTCACAATTATATATTGCCCCCAGCAGCTCACCCATGGATATATATTGCCCCCAGCTCACATATGGATATATTGCGCCACAGCTCACACATGGATATTGCCCCACCTCTCATGGATATGCCCCCAGCACACATGGATACTGCCCCAGCACACATGGATACTGCCCCAGTTCATGGATATACTGCCCCAGCTCATGGATATACTGCCCCAGCAGCTCGTGGATATTGCCCCAGCTCATGGATATACTGCCCCAGCTCGTGGATATTGCCCCAGCTCATGGATAATGCCCCCAGCTCATGGATATTGCCCCAGCTCATGGATACTGCCCCAGCTCATGGATATTGCCCCAGCTCATGGATACTGCCCCCAGCTCATGGATAATGCCCCCAGCTCATGGATAATGCCCCCAGCTCATGGATATACTGCCCCAGCAGCTCATGGATATTGCCCCAGCTCATGGATATACTGCCCCAGCTCATGGATATTGCCCCAGCTCATGGATACTGCCCCCAGCTCACATGGATAATGCCCCCAGCTCATGGATATTGCCCCCAGCACATGGATACTTCCCCCAGCACATGGATACTTCCCCCAGCTCATGGATAATGCCCCCAGCTCATGGATAATGGCCCCAGCCCATGGATATGCCCCAGCTCATGGATATACTGCCCCAGCTCATGGATATGCCCCAGCTCATGGATATGCCCCAGCTCATGGATATGCCCCAGCTCATGGATATACTGCCCCAGCAACTCGTGGATATTGCCCCAGCTCATGGATATACTGCCCCAGCTCATGGATATACTGCCCCAGCAGCTGATTGATATTGCCCCAGCTCATGGATAATGCCCCAGCAGCTCATGGATAATGCCCCCAGCTCATGGATATGCCCCAGCAGCTCATGGATAATGCCCCCAGCTCATGGGTATGACCCAGGACATGGATACTGCCCCAGCTCATGGATATTGCCCCCAGCTCATGGATATTGCCCCCAGCTCATGGATATTGCCCGCAGCTCATGTATATGCCCCAGCAGCTCATGGATATTGCCCCAGCTCATGGATATACTGCCCCAGCTCATGGATATACTGCCACAGCTCATGGATATACTGCCCCAGCAGCTCATGGATATTGCCCCAGCTCATGGATATACTGCCCCAGCTCATGGATATTGCCCAAGCTCATGGATATACTGCCCCAGCTCATGGATAATGCCCCCAGCTCATGGATAATGCCCCAGCTCATGGATATGCCCCAGCACATGGATACTGCCCCAGCTTATGGATACTGCCCCAGCTCATGGATATTGCCCCCAGCTCATGGATATACTGCCCCAGCTCATGGATATTGCCCCCAGGTCATGGATATACTGCCCCAGCTCACGGATATGCCCCAGCAGCTCATGGATATACTGCCCCAGCAGCTGATGGATATACTGCCCCAGCAGCTGATGGATATACTGCCCCAGCTCATGGATATACTGCCCCAGCACATGGATACTGCCCCAGCTCACATGGATACTGCCCCCAGCTCACGTGGATACTGCCCCCAGCTCATGGATAATGCCCCCAGCTCATGGATAATGCCCCCAGCTCATGGATACTGCCCCCAGCTCATGGATACTGCCCCAGCTCATGGATACTGCCCCCAGCTCATGGATATTGCCCCTGCTCATGGATACTGCCCCCAGCTCATGTATATACTGCCCCAGCTCATGGATATACTGCCCCAGCAGCTCATGGATATACTGCCCCAGCAGCTCATGGATATTGCCCCAGCTCATGGATATTGCCCCAGCTCATGGATACTGCCCCCAGCTCACATGGATAATGCCCCCAGCTCATGGATAGTGCCCCCAGCACATGGATACTGCCCCCAGCACATGGATACTTCCCCCAGCTCATGGATAATGCCCCCAGCTCATGGATATGCCCCAGCTCATAAATATACTGCCCCAGCTCATGGATATTGCCCCAGCTCATGGATATACTGCCCCAGCAGCTCATGGATATTGCCCCAGCTCATGGATAATGCCCCCAGCTCATGGATATGCCCCAGCACATGTATACTGCCCCAGCTCATGGATACTGCTCCAGCTCATGGATATTGCCCCCAGCTCATGGATATTGACCCCAGCTCATGGATATACTGCCCCAGCTCATGGATATGCCCCAGCTCATGGATATGCCCCAGCAGCTCATGGATATGCCCCAGCAGCTCATGGATATACTGCCCCAGCAGCTCATGGATATACTGCCCCAGCTCATGGATATACTGCCCCAGCACATGGATACTGCCCCCAGCTCACATGGATACTGCCCCCAGCTCACATGGATACTGCCCCAGCACATGGATAATGCCCCCAGCTCATGGATACTGCCCCAGCTCATCGATAATGCCCCAGCTCATGGATATTGCCCCAGCTCATGGATATTGCCCCAGCTCATGGACACTGCCCCCAGCTCATGGACACTGCCCCCAGCTCATGGATAATGCCCCCAGCTCATGGATATACTGCCCCAGCAGCTCATGGATATACTGCCCCAGCAGCTCATGGATATTGCCCCAGCTCATGGATATACTGCCCCAGCTCATGGATATGCCCCAGCTCATGGATATTGCCCCAGCTCATGGATATACTGCCCCAGCTCATGGATATTGCCCAAGCTCATGGATATACTGCCCCAGCAGCTCATGGATATTGCCCCAGCTCATGGATATGCCCCAGCACATGGATAATGCCCCAGCTCATGGATACTGCCCCAGCTCATGGATATTGCCCCCAGGTCATGGATATACTGCCCCAGCTCACGGATATGCCCCAGCAGCTGATGGATATGCCCCAGCAGCTCATGGATATACTGCCCCAGCAGCTGATGGATATACTGCCCCAGCAGCTGATGGATATACTGCCCCAGCTCATGGATATACTGCCCCAGCACATGGATACTACCCCCAGCTCACATGGATACTGCCCCCAGCTCACATGGATACTGCCCCCAGCTCATGGATAATGCCCCCAGCTCATGGATACTGCCCCAGCTCATGGATACTGCCCCCAGCTCATGGATATTGCCCCTGCTCATGGATACTGCCCCCAGCTCATGTATATACTGCCCCAGCTCATGTATATACTGCCCCAGCTCATGGATATACTGCCCCAGCAGCTCATGGATATACTGCCCCAGCAGCTCATGGATATTGCCCCAGCTCATGGATATTGCCCCAGCTCATGGATATTGCCCCAGCTCATGGATACTGCCCCCAGCTCACATGGATAATGCCCCCAGCTCATGGATACTGCCCCCAGCTCACATGGATAATGCCCCCAGCTCATGGATAGTGCCCCCAGCACATGGATACTGCCCCCAGCACATGGATACTTCCCCCAGCTCATGGATAATGCCCCCAGCTCATGGATATGCCCCAGCTCATGGATATTGCCCCAGCTCATGGATAATGCCCCCAGCTCATGGATACTGCTCCAGCTCATGGATATTGCCCCCAGCTCATGGATATTGCCCCCAGCTCATGGATATACTGCCCCAGCTCATGGATATTGACCCCAGCTCATGGATATACTGCCCCAGCAGCTCATGGATATACTGCCCCAGCTCATGGATATACTGCCCCAGCACATGGATACTGCCCCCAGCTCACATGGATACTGCCCCCAGCTCACATGGATACTGCCCCCAGCACATGGATAATGCCCCCAGCTCATGGATACTGCCCCAGCTCATCGATAATGCCCCAGCTCATGGATATTGCCCCAGCTCATGGACACTGCCCCCAGCTCATGGACACTGCCCCCAGCTCATGGACACTGTCCCCAGCTCATGGACAATGCCCCCAGCTCATGGATATACTGCCCCAGCAGCTCATGGATATACTGCCCCAGCAGCTCATGGATATTGCCCCAGCTCATGGATATACTGCCCCAGCTCATGGATATTGCCCCAGCTCATGGATATGCCCCAGCTCATGGATATTGCCCCAGCTCATGGATATACTGCCCCAGCTCATGGATATTGCCCAAGCTCATGGATATACTGCCCCAGCAGCTCATGGATATTGCCCCAGCTCATGGATAATGCCCCCAGCTCATGGATAATGCCCCAGCTCATGGATATGCCCCAGCACATGGATAATGCCCCAGCTCATGGATATACTGCCCCAGCTCATGGATATTGCCCCCAGGTCATGGATATACTGCCCCAGCTCACAGATATGCCCCAGCAGCTGATGGATATGCCCCAGCAGCTCATGGATATACTGCCCCAGCAGCTGATGGATATACTGCCCCAGCAGCTGATGGATATACTGCCCCAGCTCATGGATATACTGCCCCAGCACATGGATACTGCCCCAGCTCACATGGATACTACCCCCAGCTCACATGGATACTGCCCCCAGCTCACATGGATACTGCCCCCAGCTCATGGATACTGCCCCAGCTCATGGATACTGCCCCAGCTCATGGATACTGCCCCCAGCTCATGGATATTGCCCCTGCTCATGGATACTGCCCCCAGCTCATGTATATACTGCCCCAGCTCATGTATATACTGCCCCAGCTCATGGATATACTGCCCCAGCAGCTCATGGATATACTGCCCCAGCAGCTCATGGAATATGCCCCCAGCTCATGGATATTGCCCCAGCTCATGGATATTGCCCCAGCTCATGGATACTGCCCCCAGCTCACATGGATAATGCCCCAGCTCATGGATACTGCCCCCAGCTCACATGGATAATGCCCCCAGCTCATGGATAGTGCCCCCAGCACATGGATACTGCCCCCAGCACATGGATACTTCCCCCAGCTCATGGATAATGCCCCCAGCTCATGGATATGCCCCAGCTCATGGATATTGCCCCAGCTCATGGATATTGCCCCAGCTCATGGATAATGCCCCCAGCTCATGGATACTGCTCCAGCTCATGGATATTGCCCCCAGCTCATGGATATTGCCCCCAGCTCATGGATATACTGCCCCAGCTCATGGATATTGACCCCAGCTCATGGATATACTGCCCCAGCTCATGGATATGCCCCAGCAGCTCATGGATATGCCCCAGCAGCTCATGGATATACTGCCCCAGCAGCTCATGGATATACTGCCCCAGCAGCTCATGGATATACTGCCCCAGCTCATGGATATACTGCCCCAGCACATGGATACTGCCCCCAGCTCACATGGATACTGCCCCCAGCTCACATGGATACTGCCCCCAGCTCACATGGATACTGCCCCCAGCACATGGATAATGTCCCCAGATCATGGATACTGCCCCCAACTCATGGATACTGCCCCAGCTCATCGATAATGCCCCAGCTCATCGATAATGCCCCAGCTCATGGATATTGCCCCAGCTCATGGATATTGCCCCCAGCTCATGGATATTGCCCCAGCTCATGGACACTGCCCCAGCTCATGGATACTGCCCCCAGCTCATGGATAATGCCCCCAGCTCATGGATATACTGCCCCAGCAGCTCATGGATATACTGCCCCAGCAGCTCATGGATATTGCCCCAGCTCATGGATATACTGCCCCAGCTCATGGATATTGCCCCAGCTCATGGATACTGCCCCCAGCTCACATGGATAATGCCCCCAGCTCACATGGATAATGCCCCCAGCTCATGGATAATGCCCCCAGCTCATGGATATGCCCCAGCTCATGGATATGCCCCAGCTCATGGATATGCCCCAGCTCATGGATATACTGCCCCTGCTCATGGATATGCCCCAGCAGCTCATTGATATGCCCCAGCAGCTCATGGATATGCCCCAGCAGATCATGGATATGCCCCCAGCTCATGGATATGCCCCCAGCTCATGGGTATACTGCCCCAGCTCATGGATAGGGCAAGAAAATAGGAAGCCTCAGCGTCTGGAATAGGTTCCCGTTGTTCTATTCAGTTGAATAGTGGATAGTATGATCGCCAAATTTTGGCAAAAAAAGGAAAGATAGATGGGTTTAAAGTAGAAAATATTTTTAATTCCAAAATGGATAAATGAATAAAATAGCATAAATATGCTCAAAGCCCGACGCGTTTCGTCTACAGCTAGACTTTTTCAAGGGCAATACAGGTTAAAAAGCAAAAAATCATATAACAAACAGAACACCCATCTTTCCTTTTATTACCCATACAGGGATTTCATTGGTCAGTTCATTACTGTGGCGTTTTCCTTATATGGTAAGGTCACAGACCACATTTACACTCCCATGAGTCTTTGTTCTTAGAGTCCAATCCACTCATTTGTTGTTTTCGAAAAGCCGTTTTCATTGGATCCCTTTCGTTTCGTTTTCGGAACGTCGGGGAATCGTTTCCGGTTTTCATTTCTAACTTGACTTCCGATTTCAATCCGACTGGAAATTCTTTCGTACTGCAGCATCTTCCCCTATTCGGATCTGGTTTCCCTCGTGATCTCCACCTCCACTTCCGTCCCCGTGAAAAACATCCGAAACTTTGCCATCGTATTAGTTGCGACCTGATGATCGATCTCCAATCCACGATTCTTGTACGAATCTTTATTCCCAATTTATCCAGGATCGTTCGGAAAGCAGATTTTTCTCTTCGATTCATAAAAGGAGAAAATATATATATATAAGAAGAATGAAAAAATGCATGAATAAAATGCATAAAAATAAAAAATATAAATGAAATGAACGATTAAAAAATGTGAATGAAAAAATAAAGATTACAAATAATTAAAAATGTAAAAATGTTATTATCTTACCAACCCTAAATACAAGGGATTATCAGTGGTATCGACTCCCTTACTGCCAATTTATCTGAATTTATTGACTTCTTTCTTCAACCTCTGGTCAAGAAAATCCCTTCGTATATTAAAGATTCTTGTCATATTCTACAGGAGATGGAGAACATAGAGTGGCACTCAACTTACAGTTGGGCAACACTGGATGTAACAGCCTTATACACAGTAATCCAACATGACCTAGGAATTGAATCGGTGGATACCGCCGTACGGAATGAGGAAGAACCAGGAAGGGAGATGAAAGAATTCCTAAAGGTGGCCATAAGATTTATTTTGGAACACAATTATTTTTTATTCAATGAAAGTTTTTTTCTACAGGTCAACGGTACGGCCATGGGCACCAAGTTTGCCCCCAGTTACGCCAATCTTTATATGGCGTATTGGGAGGACTCCTTCATTTGGGGTTCCTCCTAATGGGGGGCAAGCTTGGTGCTCTGGCGGCGGTACATTGACGATGTTATTGTGATTTGGGATGGCGAGGAGGAATCATTTAATCAGTTTGTACAACATATCAACTCCAACAATTTTGGTTTAAAATTCACGGTCAACTTTCATCGCGAATACATAAATTTTTTGGATATTTTGTTTTTTAATCAGGATAAGTCGGTGAAAAGTAAATGTTATTTCAAACCTACGGATGGTAATGGCTACATTCATTACACTAGTAGTCATTACAAACCTTGGTTGGATGGAATCCCAAGAAGCCAAGCTCTGAGAGTGAGAAGGAACTGTACGGAACGAAAAGATTATTGGGACCAAGTGTCTACGATTCAGGAGAAATTGATTGCCAAAAAATATAACAGAAATGAAATTATAAGGATCTGTGGGGAAGTGGGTGAAGTTGAAAAGAAAGATCTTCTGAAAATGAAACCTAAGAAGAACATCTTCAATCAGAAATATCAATTCGCCTTCTCCACAAAATTTAATGCACATCACTATAAGATTAGAAAGATCCTGGCAAGGAACTGGTTTATTTAAAAAAAAGATCCAATACTTCGGGAAATTATCCCAGAAAAACCAAATGTAGTATATAAACGAGCAAGAAACCTAAAATCCATTATCGCACCCAGTGCCACCTTCCAACCAACTAAGACAGAAGGAATCGGTGAACCGAGAGGTTTTTATGGATGTTTAAAATGTAAAGCCTGTAAATACTTGAGGAAGAATAAAACCAATCTCTTTTCAAGTACAGTCACAAAAGAGACTTTCAAGATCAAAACTAGGATTACATGTGACACTAAGTTTGTCATTTATTTGTTGAAATTTGGCTGCGGGAAACAGTACATCGGCAAAACAATACGCAAATTAAAAGAAAGGATACTGGAACATCAAAATAATATTAGAAAAATTTTTCTCAAACACTCGGTCCCTGTACACTGTAACAATTGCCCTCTATTTAACTTTGGATCGTTTGATTTTGTGGGACTCGAACATGTAGAAGAATTTTGGAGGGGAGGTGATAGAAATAAAAAATTACTGCAAAGGGAGTCCTTTTGGATATATAAATTAAGAATGATGGCACCTTCGGGTTTGAATGAAGAACTGGACCTCACCTGTTTTTAGGTCCTCCTAAAGGGCCCTATCGGGAAATAGTGCTTCTAACTGTGTACTTGTTTGACATTATAATAGTCGATAAAATATATTTTTATTTTTATTTCCTTTTTTATTTTTTTTATTTTTTATTTTTATTTTATTATATTTATTTTTATTATTATTTGTAATTCTATTTTTATTTTTATTTCGATTTTCATCTATATACTTTTTTCTTTCTTTATTTTTTCTTTATTATTATATATTTTTTATTAAGGAATTATATATTAAAGGATATCTCCTTTCAGGGGTTTCCTTCCTTTTTTTTTTTCCCTTGTATTTAGGGTTGGTAAGATAATAACATTTTTACATTTTTACTTTATTTGTAATTTTTATTTTTTCATTCACATTTTTTAATCGTTCATTTCATTTATATTTTTTGTTTTTATGCATTTTATTCATGCATTTTTTCATTCTTCTTATATATATATATTTTCTCCTTTTATGAATCGAAGAGAAAAATCTGCTTTCCGAACGATCCTGGATAAATTGGGAATAAAGATTCGTACAAGAATCGTGGATTGGAGATCGATCATCAGGTCGCAACTAATACGATGGCAAAGTTTCGGATGTTTTTCACGGGGACGGAAGTGGAGGTGGAGATCACGAGGGAAACCAGATCCGAATAGGGGAGGATGCTGCAGTACGAAAGAATTTCTGGTCGGATTGAAATCGGAAGTCAAGTTAGAAATGAAAACCGGAAACGATTCCCCGACGTTCCGAAAACAAAACTAAAGGGATCCAATGAAAATGGCTTTTCGAAAACAACAAATGAGTGGATTGGACTCTAAGAACAAAGACTCATGGGAGTGTAAATGTGGTCTGTGACCTTACCATATAAGGAAAACGCCACAGTAATGAACTGACCAATGAAATCTCTGTATGGGTAATAAAAGGAAAGATGGGTGTTCTGTTTGTTATATGATTTTTTGCTTTTTAACCTGTATTGCCCTTGAAAAAGTCTAGCTGTAGACGAAACGCGTCGGGCTTTGAGCATATTTATGCTATTTTATTCATTTATCCATTTTGGAATTAAAAATATTTTCTACTTTAAACCCATCTATCTTTCCTTTTTTTGCCAAAATTTGGCGATCATAATATCCACTATTCAACTGAATAGAACAACGGGAACCTATTCCAGATGCTGAGGCTTCCTATTTTCTTGCCCTATCTATCAGGGTTATTCAGAGAGCGTGAAAAGCAGTAGAATGACTGGAGAATGAAAAATTCTAGGTCAAAATAGCCAAACCAGAAAAATTCTCCCTTTCATCTCACTTTCCAAATCGGCTATTTTGACCTAGAATTTTTCATTCTCCAGTTATTCTCCAGTCATTCTCCTGCTTTTCACGCTCTCTGAATAACCCTGAGAGTGTGGAGTATCTTGGACCATCTCCAGGGAACCTTCTCAGCATTTCATCACAAAAAGATAAGTTGACTTCCTTTTTCCTTCCTATCACCATTTGCCGGTTGCTATTGTCCAGCTCATGGATATACTGCCCCAGCAGCTCGTGGATATTGCCCCAGCTCATGGATATACTGCCCCAGCTCATGGATATATTGCCCCAGCTCATGGATATACTGCCCCAGCAGCTCATGGATATTGCCCCAGCTCATGGATACTGCCCCCAGCTCACATGGATAATGCCCCCAGCTCATGGATATTGCCCCCAGCACATGGATACTTCCCCAGCTCATGGATAATGCCCCAGCTCATGGATAATGCCACCAGCACATGGATAATGCCCCCAGCTCATGGATATGCCCCAGCAGCTCATGGATATGCCCCAGCAGCTCATGGATATGCCCCAGCAGCTCATGGATATGCCTCCAGCTCATGGATATGCCTCCAGCTCATGGATACACTGCCCCAGCTCATGGATATACTGCCCCAGCTCATGGATATACTGCCCCAGCAGCTCGTGGATATTGCCCCAGCTCATGGATATATTGCCCCAGCTCATGGATATACTGCCCCAGCAGCTCATTGATATTGCCCCAGCTCATGGATAATGCCCCAGCAGCTCATGGACAAATGCCCCCAGCTCATGGATATGCCCCAGGACATGGATACTGCCCCAGCTCATGGATATTGCCCCCAGCTCATGGATATTGCCCCAGCTCATGGATATTGCCCGCAGCTCAAGGATATTGCCCCAGCTCATGGATATACTGCCCCAGCTCATGGATATACTGCCCCAGCTCATGGATATACTGCTGCAGCTCATGGATATACTGCCCCAGCTCATGGATATACTGCCCCAGCTCATGGATATTGCCCCAGCTCACATGGATACTGCCCCCAGCTCACATGGATATGCCCCAGCTCACATGGATATTGCCCCCCAGCTCATGGATATACTGCCCCAGCAGCTCATGGATTTTGCCCTAGCTCATGGATATACTGCCCCAGCTCATGGATATTGCCCCCAGCTCACATGGATACTGCCCCCAGCTCACATGGATAATGCCCCCAGCTCATGGATATGCCCCAGCACATGGATACTGCCCCCAGCTCATGGATAATGCCCCCAGTTTAATGGATATGCCCCAGCTCATGGATATGCCCCAGCAGCTCATGGATATGCTCCCAGCTCATGGATATACTGCCCCAGCTCATGGATATTGCCCCAGCTCATGGATATTGCCCCCAGCTCATGGATACTGCCCCCAGCTCATGGATACTGCCCCCAGCTCATGGATATACTGCCCCAGCTCTCATGGATATTGCCCCAGCTCATGGATAATGCCCCCAGCTCATGGATAATGCCCCAGCTCATGGATAATGCCCCCCAGCTCGTGGATATTGCCCCAGCTCATGGAGTGGTATGCCATGGGCATTACAGATGTGTTTCAGCTATAGTTTATGAGTAGCAAGCGATAGCTCGTACTAGTCAGTAAATTGTGTTTTTTACACTTTATCGAGTGTCACAAACTTGAAAGTGGTAAGCAGGGCTTATATTTGGCCATCAGTAATATTTTAAAACTATAAATAAATAAAACATTGCAGGTGTTCATAGGCGTCTCTACAGGGGGGGCAATTGCTTCCCTAGGTTATTCCTTGCCCCCCATGTGCCCTCACATATTCGGACCTCTGTATCTCCATCCCTGTGCATTGGATATGGTCGATGTGTCATTGGAAAGGGCAGATTCTGGCCTTTCCAATGATATCCAACATGACCATATTCGGTGTGACATAAAGTCATAAAAAACTAAAAAGGTGCACATAAACGTTTGCACAGGGTTGAAATGGTTCAACAGTGAAGGGGTGAACGTTCAGACTATATATTACATAGTGTATTATTTTAGTTTTTGCCTTGGTTTAGTTGTGTATTAAGGGTTAATCTGTAGGCTTCATCCCTCACAGTATACAGTTTATTTCTTTCCTTGATTTATGACATTTTAGGGGTTAATGGGTAGCTACATGCCACACTGTTTATTTTTATTTTATTTCCCTGGGTTTATGGAAGTTAGAATCTAAAGGGTCTATTCATCTTTAGATCCTTTGCTTTTCGTCACATTTCGGGGAATTAATTTCACCGAAAATTTTGCAAGTTCCCTATTTAACGAATGGTCACTGTAATTTGCTAAAATTGGAATCGCTGAAGCTGTTATCGGACATTGGCGAACACCACCGAACTGTGCCAAATAAAATGTTGAATTTATGTATCAGGTTAGTGCATTAAAAAGGTATCATTGCATCACATTACTCTGGGGTTTAGGAATCTTATTTATATATACTTATTTAGGGCACTATCAGCTGGTGTGAGCTAACCCTGGCGTTGGCATGGTTTCGCGTTAGCGCCAGGTAAATTCAGTCTAGCGCCTGACCAACAGATCGTTTGCCTCCCGCTACAAACTGGAAAAGTCACTTAGCGCTTCGCTATTAGCAATTTCTAGCGCAAATTTACTGTACTTTCCGCGTCCTATACTTAACATGGGGAGCGCTAGAGATCTCTAGTGCTTTTGCAACTAAGTTTTTGAGGGAAGCTAATTGCAAAATTTTACCTACTACACAACCCTGGTGCTATCTCCAAATAAACTGAAAAAAACAGATCCTCACCCGCAATTAACAGGCAATTAACAGGAATGCCGCACAGGTGTTCTCTTGGCCCCGTACACCAGAGTAATGGATCTGGTCAGCAATATCGCTGCTGTTGCAGTAGGCTCTATTATGATATATCCTTTATCCACATATATATTGGCTAATTTTAAACATTTTATGCTGGGGGTTATTCATAGTATGTAAGCGGTTGAGTATTAGGGTGACCGTGTGGACCATGTTTGAAGGGACACATGGATAAGTCTTGCCCTGAAACATGTATTATTTATATGTTGCAGCAGGGAAGTTAAATGCATTGTATTGATTCTACATGCTGTCGGGTGGCATTTATCGTGCAATGTCCATCAGCATTAATTAATATATGTGTGCATATAAGCATGGATGTTATGACCGCCTTGGAGAATTTTAATAATGCAGGGTGTCACGGACCTGACATCTGGCGCTCCTCAGAGAGCCACAAGGAACTGACTCTGCTCCAATTTTAAAGACCATTTTTCCTTTCTTTCGATTTTGCGTTTAAATACTGTCTGGACAATCTCTGTATGTTATTACTCATGTGATTTTATGAAGTGTGGTGTATTTAAAATGTATCCTCTATTGTGTGAGTGTAGATTCAGATGTACAAAACTGTATGTATGTGATTTGCTCCAGTCTCCACTTTGCCCAGCCCAGCATGGGTCCAAAGGACAAAGGACCTCATGGCCCCAAAATGGAGGATACAGCAAACCAGCTGATTTGAGGCTTTTCCAAGACCTCATCTGCCTAATCCCCTGGACAATGGGGGAGCCTGAAAGGGCAAGATAGAGGATACAGCAAACCAGCTGATTGGAGGCTTTTCCAAGACCTCATCTGCCTAATCCCATGGACAATGGGGGAGCCTGAAAGGGACCTGATAGGGAACAGGAGGCTGGGAAAGGAGCCAATCAGTGCTGGTTGTGTGGGTGGGGGAGTTTTAAATCTGTGTGTGTGAAGTTGTATAAATGACCCTGTGGAAACCCCATAAAAGCAATTCACTGTTTTAAAGCATACAGCCACATCTGGTGTCTTCATTTCAGAGCTACAATCACTATTGCAGGAGACACTCAGCGGTCTCCTGCATCACCACTCAACCCAGGAACGGGATCCCCAAGGCAACACCGCACCATCTCTCCAGACGCCGGACCAACGCCATTTCATCCTCCAGGCCGCTCGAGACGCCGAGTGCCATGCCACTCGGTAGTCGGGCCGGACGCCATCAAAGGGGGGGTCAGAGAGAGCAGGACCGCAGGCGGACTTCCATCCCGCCACATTGGTGGCAGCGGTGGGATAGCTCTTTGAACCCCCAGAAAAAAGCACTCAGCATGGCAGGGTACGCCAACTACAAAAAAGACACCCTGCGGGGCATCCTGGAGAGCCGAGGAGGCACCCCGGGCTCAAAGAACAAAAAGGCCTTGGTCAAAGAACTGCAAGAAATGGACCAGCGAAGAGAGGACACGGGACCCCCGTCCATGAGAGACCGGTTCCAGCAAAGAGTAAGGAGGGCTATGGCCCAGGCCCAGGCGGATGAACCTGGTACCTGGCAGGACGAGCACTGGTGGAAAGAATTTGTCCGCCAGGAGATGTGGAACGAGGCCATCCAACAGGAGGAGGACTGCCCTGAAGAAGCCCTTCCCACTTATACGGAGAGGTACGTGCACCAGTGGTACTTACGGGTGCCCTTTTTGGGAGAACAGCCCCGAGAGGAATGGCTGACGGAGCTAGGCGAACTGGTCCAGAGCGAAATTATACTGGACACCAGCTACAGAGCCCTCCATTGGTTTACGTCCCAACTAATGCCCAGCACAGCAGACAGCGGCCCAACAAAAGGCTTCGACTACGGCAGCACAGGGCTGCTGTATACAAGGATGGGCAAAGACCCCAGTTTTGGGGACGACACAGAGTGGCAGCGGGAACAACTCCTGGACCTCCGGTATGAGGAACTGGAAGACCTTGACGATGACCGTGATGCAGAGGAACTGGAGTTCCTGGTTGAGCAGGAATGGGAGCTCGAAAAGGCCTACAAAAGGCTGTTCGACGACGCTCCACAGCTAGGCCAGAGCCCCATTACCTGGGACTGTCTGGCGGAAGAAGCAGGCAGTCAAAGTGACACAGACGAATTGGAGCCCGAGGCGTTCCCTTGGTTCCCCCTCATGACCGCAGCAGAAGAGGAAGCGCTGGCAACAGGGCGGAGTGCCGCTGGCCTCTGCCCAGACCCGGAGATGGAGGACACCATTCTCCCGCAAGATGACACTGTGTCAGTGTCTATCCCCCCAGCTGAAGTTCTGGCGATGGGGCAGAGCGCCAATGCCCTCTGCCCACCTTTCATAATGGTCACATCGGATCCAGGAGAGGATCCCCCCGGGCTGGTTTTCCCGCAGCCCATGACCCCACCGGAGATGGAGGACGCCATCCTCCCGCAAGACGACACTGTGTCAGTGTCTATCCCCCCAGCTGAAGTGCTGGCGATGGGGCAGAGTGCCGATGCCCTCTGCCCACCTTTCATAATGGTCACATCGGATCCAGGAAAGGATCCCCCCGGGCTGGTTTTCCCGCAGCCCATGACCCCACCGGAGATGGAGGATGCCATCCTCCTGCCAGAAGACACTTTGTCAGTGTCTATCCCCCCAGCTGAAGCGCTGGCGACAGGGCAGAGCGCCGCTGGCCTCTGCCCACTCCCCAAGTTGCACCAAGACGACCCGAGCAAGGATCTCCACAGGCTGCCAGCCCAGCAACGAATGACCCCACCGAGAATGGAGGACACCATTCTCCCGCCCGGAGACACGTCCCCAGCATCTACCCCTCCAGCGGAAGCGCTGGCAACAGGGCAGAGCGCCGCTGGTCTCTGCCCACCTTTTTCAGTCCGCACAGAAGATTTCGGTGAGGACTCCCAGGGGCTGCCGGCCCCGCAGCCAACGACCGTACCCCGACTGGAGGAAAACTGTTTCCCGTATATTACACCCGTCCCCCCAGCAGAAAAGCTGTCAACGCGGCAGAGTGCCGCTGGCCTCTGCCCACCACCCAACTTGTGCCCAGAGGATCCAGGCAAGTTTTTCAAGAAGGTGCTACCCTCCCGACCAATGGCTCCCCTGAGAATGGAGGACACCATTCTCCCACAAGGAGGCACTTCCCCAGCATCCACCCCCCCAGCAGAAGTGCTGGCTACAGGGCAGAGCATTTCCAACCTCTGCCCACCACCCAACTTGTGCCCAGAGGATGCAGGCAAGTTTTTCCAGAGGGTGCTACCCTCCCGACCAATGGCTCCCCTGAGAATGGAGGACACCATTCTCCCACAAGGAGGCACTTCCCCAGCATCCACCCCCCCAGCAGAAGCGCTGGCTATGGGGCAGAGCATTTCCGACCTCTGCCCATCCTCCCAACCCTTTAGGCTGGAGGCTTCTTGCCTCACCTATTCCCCTCAACGGCTGGCCAGAGCACCAGGGGCACGTGCAGTTGGGATACGTTCCCCCCGGGTTATTGATACCCTGGGAGAAGGTACAGGCGGTACCTCTCTCCAACAGCGAGACACTTCCCCAGGAGGGGTTACCAACAAAGGATTACACCAGCGACACGCCGGGCCCCAGAGTATAGGGCACCCCTCGGACAGCGGGCCAGCCCACAAGGACAAGTGGAGAAACCCAGGGGCTCGCCTCCTACCCACAGACTACGGGCCACACAAAGACTACTCCGACAGCCCCGAGTCGACCCGTTTGTGGGTCCAACTGTGTCTGTCGGACTCTTTTGGGAGGAAAGTAATGTCACGGACCTGACATCTGGCGCTCCTCAGACCGCCACAAGGAACTGACTGCTCCAATTTTAAAGACCATTTTTCCTTTCTTTCGATTTTGCGTTTAAATACTGTCTGGACAATCTCTGTATGTTATTACTCATGTGATTTTATGAAGTGTGGTGTATTTAAAATGCATCCTCTATTGTGTGAGTGTAGATTCAGATGTACAAAACTGTATGTATGTGATTTGCTCCAGTCTCCACTTTGCCCAGCCCAGCATGGGTCCAAAGGACAAAGGACCTCATGGCCCCAAAATGGAGGATACAGCAAACCACCTGATTTGAGGCTTTTCCAAGACCTCATCTGCCTAATCCCCTGGACAATGGGGGAGCCTGAAAGGGCAAAATAGAGGATACAGCAAACCAGCTGATTGGAGGCTTTTCCAAGACCTCATCTGCCTAATCCCCTGGACAATGCAGGAGCCTGAAAGGGACCTGATAGGGAACAGGAGGCTGGGAAAGGAGCCGATCAGTCCTGGTTGTGTGGGTGGGGGAGTTTTAAATCTGTGTGTGTGAAGTTGTATAAATGACCCTGTTGAAACCCCATAAAAGCAATTCACTGTTTTAAAGCATACAGCCACGTCTGGTGTCTTCATTTCAGAGCTACAATCACTATTGCAGGAGACCCTCAGCGGTCTCCTGCATCACCACTCAACCCAGGAACGGGATCCCCAAGGCAACACCGCACCATCTCTCCAGACGCCGGACCAATGCCATTTCATCCTCCAGGCCGCTCGAGACGCCGAGTGCCGTGCCACTCGGTAGTCGGGCCAGACACCATCAAAGGGGGGGGGGTCAGATAGAGCAGGACCGCAGGCGGACTTCCATTCCGCCACACAGGGGTGTAAGGGTTGTCCGCTGGATGTGTTCATACTTATACAAGCTTGTGAGGGCAGGGGATAGGTATTGCCCCCGGCACTCTGACTGGAAAAAAACAGGTCCATCCTGTACACAACCGCATTAGCGAGGGGTCTCAGCCCAGGTCGTAGCGATTCCCTAGCGCACGCTAAACGACCTTGTACACAGACTCCCGTGGACAAGGTGATCTGTTAGTAGGTTGTCGGGCACTAAGTTTTAGTGACTCATGCCAAATTGTTTGTTTAGCGATGGTGTTTTAGTTCACACCAGGTGATGGGGCCCTTAGTTTTTTCAGTGGTATGATTGCGCCCCCCCCCGGTTTGACTGGTATCGTATGTGCCCCCCTAATTATTGTTCCTAGAGTCGCCACTGCATGTGCTGCAAAAGGGATTTGGGCCACATTAGGAGGATTTTTGAAATTTAAAAAGTTTATATTATACCCACAAAGCTTTTTCATATGGGAAAGGGGAATTGTCCTGGTGGTGCCATTCTGGAGGCACCATTTTGGATGCCAGGTATAGGAGCTCGCACACGCTATTTGTGTAAATTTCTATAGTCCTTTACTTATAATTGGTGGCATATTGTGGTTACATTGGGCATTCTTACCGCTTTGTGAATTTTGTGATCATTAGTGCCAGTGGTTTGGGAATGGTGGAGCCATAGAAGCAGCTTCAATCCTGTTACATCCTTGGCCCCCGCAGCGCTTCCTGGGGGGTCAGGACGCCAGATGGAATCACTGGCTGGCCAGTTGCCAGTACTTAGAGCTGGCAGCACGGCATCTGAGGGGGCGGAGCTAGGCATACATGCAAGGAGCCATCAGCCTTTAAAAGAGGGTGAGTGGAGCTGCTCCTTGGACTGTCGTGGGAGTAATTTGGAATGGAGTCCTAGTTCCTGCTTTTCATGAAATCTAGTAGTTCGAGTATCTGTCTAGTTCTAGTATCTGTTATTTCTAGTTCATGTTCTGAGTATATTCTGTTTCTAGTCTGGTTTTCTGGTTTATGTTTTCATGTCTGTCTGTCTGGTTTCAAGGCCTTATCTCAAGGCATCCAGTTTTGTGTCTAGATCAGTGCCTTGTCTGTTCCTAGTTTCTAGATTTAAGTCCTGTCCAGTCTGTTGCTGAATTAATCTACTGTTGTGTATCTGTTTTCTTGGTGGCTATACAGAAGCCTATCGCTGATAGTAGGCCTGCCTGCAGGCTATTGAACTGTGTCTTCCCCTCTATATCGCTTGAGTACATACTGAATCCAATCTTAGATTGTAGGCCTTCGCTGCAGGCTATTGAACTAGTTAGTTCTCACTCAGTATGTCTCAAAAGTAAGTCTCGCATCTGTTTTCTGTGCTTTAGTTCTGACAATCATTGAGATTCAGCAATCTTGTTCAAGTTGTTTTTGCATCACGTTATGTCTATGTATCTGTGCAGAGATAGTTAATGTGTCAGGACACAGATAGTTAATGTGTTTACACCCAGCGACCTCGTGGCCACGAAGCTATTTGGAGCTGAGGTGGTAATTGGGTTTCTAGTAGTACCTCCCTGGTGTGGGAATCAAGGTATTACAGCCTTCCTTGTTGTCTGTGTTTTCAGTATCTATATAATTGTGGATTATTCCAGCCTTGGTGTTAGAATAATCTTAATTTTAATAAAGACAGGAGGCGAATATTTTGCATTCTCTTTTCTTTACTAAACAACAGCAGCAAAGGAAAGTTTACATAGCAACAGCAGTAACCAATAAACAACAAGTGAGTAGTAAAGTCCTAGCCACGCCCTCTTTTCTTGTATGCGGAACGATCTTGGATTTCTGAGATTCTACGTCATGGCTCTCCTGAAGTAGGAGGAATCCAGAAATTGAAGGGGAGGAAGCCAAGACTAGTCCGGAATCGATAAGATGGTCAGTTGCCGAACCGGAACACAACAGGCAGCCGAAAGACGGAAGACCAAAAAAGCCCGCAGAAGCGAATCAAACTAGGAGAAAACAGAGGATATGTGAAAGTACCATGTGATGGGAAAAGTTAGACAAATAATGGACAAAATAAATGTTTTTGTTTTTTTTCTTTTCTTTGTTTCCATGTAACATAGCAGTAAACCGGTACAATGTGAAGCGACACGGGTACGGGCGGGCGGGAAAAATAATCGCCTCCTGTCTTTATTAAAATTAAGATTATTCTAACACCAAGGCTGGAATAATCCACAATTTTATATCAAGGCAGGAGGCTTCATATTTTGCAGTTTTAAAGCTGTACTAGAGCCCCAGAAGCATGGGGACGGGGCGAAAATAGAAGGTATGGAACGTAGCCGCCCTGGACCAATCAGCCGCCGCTAGTATATCGGATAGGGAACCCCCAGCGTCCGCAACAGAGGAAGCCGCAGCACCCCGCACGGAGTGCGCGCCAAAATGAGGAGCAACGCCCGCAAGGGAAAGTAGCCAGCGACCCCATCTAGAGAGGGTAGGGGAAGAGACAGGCTTGTAAGGAGTGACATAGGAGACCAAAAGCTGACCCGTAGGAGAGGAGCGCAAAGAACGCAGACGGGAAAGGTAAGTAGTTACACAACGAGCAACACATAAGAGGGGATCAGAAGGAAAGTAAGGGTAGAAGACCTCAGGAGATAGAGTTTTAGTACGTCTGGTAAGAGTGAAGACAACACCCTCAGGGGAGAAGGTCACAGCGTGCGCATCGAAAGCTCTGACGTCGGAGACGCGTCGAAAGGACACCAAACACAAAAGGAACGTTAGCTTAGCCGAGAGCTGACGTAGGGAAAGCGAATTGTTGTCCGGCCAACTACGCAGGAAATCGAGCATCAGTGCAACATCCCAAAAGATAGCGTATTTAGAAGCCGGCGGGCGAGCAAGCCGAATGCCTCTGAGGAGACAACACACTGAAGGGTCCCGACCCACAGGAACACCCCCCAGGGGAACGTGAGCTGCCGATATGGCGGAGCGAAATAGATTGATGGTACGATATGATTTAGCCTATGAGGACAGTTCCGCCAAAAAATTAAGGACCAGAGTCAAAGGTGCTGTAACGGGATCAGTCTCTTGTTGCACACACCAAGTTCTCCAGGCATACCGGTAGCTCCGTCGCGTGTCAGGAGCCCAGGATTCCCACAACAGAGAGCGAGCTGTTTCCGATAGGCCAGGCAGCATGCAGGGTCCCCGGAAATCGACCATGCCACCAGGGGAAGGTGGCCCTCCAGGACCAACGGGTGCAGTCCGCCTTGAGGGTCCGTCAGAAGTGAACGGGAGGATGGAAGCAGCAGCGGGTGAAGGCAAGAGAGTTCCAGCGCCAGAGGGAACCAGGGCTGAGCGTGCCACAGGGGCGTGATGAGGAGAAGTTGAATCCCTCGTCTGTGGACTTACTGTATCGTACGTATGATCATCGAAAACGGTGGGAAAGCGTAGGCTCCCGACGCTGGCCAGGGTTGGAGGAAGGCGTCCACCGCCATCGCCCGCGGGTCCGGAAGCCAACTGAAGTAGGCCGGCGTCTGATGGTTCAAGTGGGAAGCGAACAGATCGAGGTGGAAGGGACCCCTCCATAGCGACAGCCTTTGGAACCTCGGGACGTCCAGTTTCCAGTCGCTGGAATCTCTCCAATGTCTGGAGAACCAATTCGCTACATAGTTGGAGGTGCCGGGCAGGTATTCCGCCTTGAGGGAGATGTTCCGTTCCAGGCAGTAATTGAAGAGAGACAGCGTAAGGTCCGACAGGAGCTTGGAGCGGGAGCCCCCCAGACGGTTGACATATTGTACCGCCGAGATGTTGTCCATTCGAAAAAGTAGAGTGCAGTCCCTGAGGTGCTGGGTAAAGCTGCGGACGGCGAAGGATCCGGCAATGAGTTCCAAGCAGTTGATATGAAGCTGCTGTTCCTCTGGGGTCCATGCACCGCCTGTGGATGCGGAGCCGCAGGTCGCTCCCCAACCTGATTGGCTGGCATCCGATTCCAGTATGAAGTCCGGTAGGGAGCCGAAGATGGCGCGCCCATTCCAAGCCTCCATGTGGCGTAACCACCAGAGAAGTTCCACTCTGACCTCCGGAGTGATGGGAACCAATTGGTCGTAGGAAGGGTTCAGACGGAGATACGCAGCCTTCAGGCGCTGCATCGCTCGATAATGTAGCGGGCCGGGAAATATTGCTTGAATGGAGGAGGAGAGTAGCCCTACAACCCTTGCCAGATCGTCTCTGACATCAGGACTCCTCGTAAGGCCTTTTTGATGGCCCGAAGCTTTTGTGGAGGAAGACGGAGCTGGCAGGAGGTCGAGTCTATGTCGAACCCTAAGAAGGTGATGATTTGAGCCGGGCGCAGCGCCGATTTGTCCCTGTTGATGAGGAAGCCCAGGTCTTGCAGGAGAGTCATCACCAGAGTCGTGTGGCGGGTGGATTGGGCCGGGTCTTGGGCTAGTATCAGAATATCATCCAGATAAATGATCGTCCTGATGACCTGAGCCCGTATGGAGGCCATAACCGGTTTGAGGAGCTTCGTGAAGCACCATGGCGCGGAACTGAGGCCGAATGGCAGGCAGGTGAATTGCCACAGTTCGTGGTGCCAGAGGAACTGTAAATACAGTCGGTGGGCAGGATGGACCGGTACCGTGAGGTAGGCGTCCGTGAGGTCCAATCTTGTGAACCAGTCGCCATCTTGGAGGAGGTCTCTGAGGAGGTGTATGCCCTCCATTTTGAAGTGGCGATAGGACACGAAGGCATTGAGGGCCTTTAGGTTAGTGAGGTAGGCGTCCGTGAGGTCCAATCTTGTGAACCAGTCGCCGTCTTGGAGGAGGTGTATGCCCTCCATTTTGAAGTGGCGATAGGACACGAAGGCATTGAGGGCCTTTAGGTTTATAACCGGCCGGAGGTCTCCGGATTTTTTGTGTACCAGGAATATGTTGCTGATGAAACGCGGGGGTTCTAGCGCAGGAAGGATTGCTCCTTTCAGTTGGAAAGGCGCGAAGTTCCCTGTCTATCAATGTTGTCTCCTGCGAGGAGTACCGGGCCAGAGGTGGGGAAACAGACTGGACGGGGACCTGGGAGAAGTCTATCGAAAAACCAGACACGGTTTGCAGAATCCACGAGTTGGACGTGAGCTCGCGCCATTTGGGGAGGAAAAAGCGCAATCGACCCGTGACCGGTATGTCCGGAAGCGGGGGGTACTTACCCACGGAATAGCGGTGTCTGGGTCTGTCAAAGCCACGACCGACAGGGACACCCCGTGCCAGGATCAGACTGGGTCGGTATTGCACATCCGTGCCTTGAGGTGCGGTGTGAAGGCGAGGCCTATATGAGGTGTGATAGCGGCTGGCGACCCGACCTCTTGGTGCGCCAGCCCTGGAGGAAAAACGAGCTGTGGGATGGAAGACTCGCTTCATATTGGATTGTACCTTCTGCAAATTGGTGTACACATTGACCTTGCGGTTCAGTTCTCTTAAAAAGAGGTCCCCAAACAGCAACCCCTTAGCTGCAGGACCCAGCTCATTGGTGCACATAGAAGTGAGTTTTGCGTCAAAACGGAAAAGTGCCGCTTTACGGCGTTCAGAGGAGATGCCGACATTGGCGTTCCCTAATAGGCAAAGAGCGCGCTGCGCCCATTCACGAACTAAAGCCGGATCGAGCGGGGTGTTATTATTTAGCGCTTCGTCCGTCATAACAAAGATCAAGGAAAGGGGACCGGAAACGTCTAGCAACTTTTCTTGGGTGCCACGGAGACCCTGTTCCAGACCCCGACGAGGATCCCTGCCAGCCTTGCCCATGAAGGTGATGAAATCCTCGTCGAACTCCAGAGTAAGGGACACCTTGTCCGGGAGCGTCGGGCAAGGGCATTCTGCTCGTAAGCGCGCTCTATCGGCTTTTTCTAAGGGACAATGGAGCCAGAAGCGCAGAAACTCCACAATATGGTCTGGTGGAATCCAGGCGGGTGACCTGGGGTGGGTGGTAGCACACGGGTCAAAAAATGGGACGCCTCTAGCGTCAAGGGGCGGTGTCGGGGTGTCTGAAGGCACTAGAGCGCGAAGTGGTGGTGCAGCTGAAAGGGGTATGACAGCCATGGTGTCAGAACGGGGCTCACCCGTTGAGCTAGGAGTAGCCGGTGGGTCATCAGCGGTCTCTGCTCCCTCCTCCTCCTCCAGGTAGTCAGCCCGGTAATCATCCAGGTCGCAAATATCGTCCCCGTCATGGTGGGACGGACCTGCGAGCTGATTTTTTGGCGGGGCCCTTGCCCTTGCCTGCAGATTCAGACTGGCCCTTCCAGGGCCTTTTGCGCGCTGGAGCTGCTGTGTCAGATTGATCGGACTGGGAGTCCACAGATTAAGTCGGGGACTGGGCCCGAGAGAGCACTGGAGGCTCCGGCTGGGGAAGTGGAGGTAGCGCTGCCAGGGCTATGGCCAGAGTCTCAGAGATGGCAGTAAGGAGCCAGGCCTTAAGCTCATCCTGATTGATGGTGTTTATTTGTGGGGTGTCCATCAAATGAGCGGTACTTACGGGGCTCACCCGTTGCTTATATCGAAAATATATATATATCTGCGACTTAGCGCATGTTTTTTACGGTATAATTGGGGCTCACCCAATGGATTGTGGGCCGAAAACGGAGACCGCAGGTGATTAAAGAACCGTGTCTTTTCCTTAAGGCAAAGTATGTAAATCGGGGCTCACCCGAGTAAACGCGGGGTCCTGCAGAGAAGCGGAGGCTGTAGAGGTGTGGGTACGCGAAGCGTGCTGCCGCCTGTCAGATGAACGAGCTCCGAATGGCGGCAAACACGGCAAAGACAAACACCCTAAAATGGCCACCCGGGTGCGCAGGCGCAAGAGGGACGCCACGCTCTGAGGAGAAGACCGCGCACGCGCAGTTGAAGCGGGGAAAACCGCAGAACGGGGAAAAAGCGAAAAAAGATGCGAAACAAGTTTGTAAAACATCTCACCTGGTCGCCAGCAGCAAAGAAAAGAGGGCGTGGCTAGGACTTTACTACTCACTTGTTGTTTATTGGTTACTGCTGTTCCTTTGTAAACTTTCCTTTGCTGCTGTTGTTTAGTAAAGAAAAGAGAATGCAAAATATGAAGCCTCCTGCCTTGATATAAAATTCTAGGTATTGTGTGCCTGCCCTGCAGGCCGCACAACTTGTTAACCATCGATATCCAACAATCTTGTTCACATTTGTTCATGTATCACGTTATGTCTATGTATCTGTGCACAGATAGTTAATGTGTTTTCACCCAGCGACCTACTGGCCACGAAGCCATTTGGAGTTGAGGTGGTAGTTAGGTTTCTTGTAGTACCTCCCTGCTGTGGGAATCAAGGTACTACAGCCTTTCCTGCTGTCTGTGTTAATGAATCTGTCCTAAAGAATCCAAATAAACGCTACTCCAGGGTAGCGCCGTTAGCGCACCGTTACAAATCCTTTGTGAGTAGGTGAGCAGAGGGAGGAGTTGCATCAGTGATGTGGTACCCTAATGTGAAGAGATGGGTTTTGAGGGATTTCTTGAAGGCCTGAAGATCAGGGGAGAGTTTGATAGGGCGAGGCAAGTCTTGGAGGCAAGAGTTGGCAATGCGGGTGTAGACAGATGACAGGCGGAGATTGCCCGCCAACTGGAGTTGTCTAGATGGGATGTGCTTGCAGAGTAACGAAGACTCGTAGGGAGGAGTTGAGTTATTGAGTGATTTGAATGTGAGTGTCAGCATTTTAAACTGTGTCCTGAAACGTACAGCAAGCCAATAGGGGCCAGCAGAGGGGGGAGGTAGGCGAGGTGCATCTGGCGAGAAAAATAAGCCTGGCACCTGCATTCATTACAGATTGCAAAGGGGCAATACGGAAGTTTGGGAGGCCAACAAGGAGCGAGTTGCAGTAGTCAAGTCGTGAAATGACAAGAGCATGAACCTGCCCCTTCACAATATCTTGTGTCAGAAAGGGGCGGACGCGGGCAATGTTCTTGAGTTGATAGTAACAGGATTTGATCACTGTCTGGACGTGGGGAGAGAACGTTATAATGTGTACCTCAAAAGAGGGAATAGACCAGGGCTGCCTGAGAACGTTATAAGCTACACTTACTACAAACTCATCTCTTCATTTTCCATTCATAGTTTTCACATGGCTACAGTATGGCAAATAGTGTACTGACTTTTCTCCATAAAAAAATGTTAATAAAATTAAAGGAATACTATCAATTGATCGTTTTTATTAATTGTTTCATTAAACACTTGTAATATAGTATTTCCTTCATAGTTTCCTAATTCGTTTCATAAACAAGCTTTGCTTGCTTAGTCTTCCACTAAATCACAATTTTAATAATTTGTGATTTTGTAGAAAAGAGAAGTATACAATGCTTAGTCATAAATGTGCAACAGGTGTTTCCTGTCAAAACAACTATTCTGATAGCTCAAAAGAGATAAAACTTGTATTAAAGACTAATAAAAATACTTGTTGTTTTCACTATAACGAAAAAACCACAGTACATTTTTTTCTGATAGATGCTAAAATAGTGTTTAGCTTCATTGACAATCTTATATAAAATAGGATCTGGACTTTCCTTTAGGTAGCAGCATTATATTTTTTTAAATTATTTTATTTTTGACTGGCAGCATGCCTATGGTCATGAAATAAGGTCTTGCCTGGGCTTAGATTAGGTAAAAAAGGATACGTTTAGAATTAGTTCGAGGAGATGCAATTTGTTTGTTAAAGGTGAAGCAATTCATTTTGAGTGAATTGGAAAAGGAGCTTAGATTGGATTATTGCATGAATAAAATATGTAGAATGATTAAATAGTGTGAAACAAAGGCTTAAGTGGACAGAATATACAAGGATTATTTTTTATAAGATGGTACCCTCTTTGAAACAACCAAAAAAGATTATTTGTGATATTACATAGGATGATATTTCTTGTATTTAAGAATTTTATTTTCAATAAGAAAAGGTCACAGATTAACCAGCTCAAGTGGCCTCGCAGGGCCAGATAATATACTCACATAAGAAATGCAGATAAAATAAAAAAATAAAAAAATAAACAAAATGTCGCAGAACGGAGGAGGGGGGATTAAAACAAAAGTCAACAGAAACACGTCAGATAACTATAATGAAGCCAAAAAGTCTCAAATGCATCCCCAGCCGGGGAAAGACAGCGAGAAAAATAAAATAAAATAAAAGGAGGTGAGAAAAATGGGGGAGGACTCTCAGGGCCAAATATCAGAATCGAAAAGAATTGTCAGCGGTATAACTCAGCTTGCGGAGGGGTAAGCCAAAAGGGGGAAAATAAAACAGGGCAAAGTCAGCCGGTATCTAGTAGAGGAGGCCGAGCCATCACAGGCAGGTAAATGCAGGGTCGTCTAGGTCTCACTGTCCCCTTGGGTGAGTATGCTTGGCAGAGATAAGTATTCTGAAGCTGAACCTCACAGTGTCCCAGTGCGTACCTCTGTGCCATCTTGACCGCCAGCTGAGGGTTAAATCCTCGAAAGGCCCGGACCGATCTGCAAGCACCATATCTCTTCCGTAGGTCCATTCGGCGGTGTCGCGTGCGCCTCCGCGCCTTCCTGGCCGCCAACCGGGCGAAACTGCATGTCCCTGTCCCTCGGGGTGGCACTGCCTCCGTCCTGCCAGCAAAGCCGCCATCTGTGAGGTGCGGATGTCAGCCTCACCGCCATCAGCGAGAGTCAGGGACATTCTGGGGAAACGGGACTCTCGAGCTGGGACCGCAGCCACACCTTTATCTTTGCCGTCTCTCTCATCGGCTGCGGCAGCAGGAGACAGGAACACAGTGGGGCGCGGAGGATTACCGGCCCCGTTCCCTGTAGACCGCTGAGACCTCTCTTCCCGGCAGCATCGCAGTGCGGCTAACATCCTGCGCCATACCCCTCTAGTGAGTGGGCCATCCGCGTACTCCCCCTCCAGCAGAAATAAACAGGCATCTATGCCTCCACAGCTCCGGAGGGGGGGTCCATCTCGTCTCCAACCAGCGGGTCAGACCGCCACTCTCGTGAACCCAGCATCCAAGGCAGCCAGGAGATGGGGGCCCTCCATCTCCGTGCAGATCCGGCCCGGGGCACTCGGTCAGCGCCGCGTGGTCACAAGGCTTCACGTAGGTGGCAGGCCTCAAGATGGCCACCGTCTCCTCACTCCAGTCACCCAGTTACCGCAGCCAGGGTTGTCTCACGTCCGGAGGGGGGACTAAACGGCCTCCGGACAGGTCAGAACCGGTGGCCAGCCACTCAGACCCAAAGTCAGCAGGAAAATTGGCACTCAAAAATCAGGTAAAGGTCCCCAGAAGGAGCAGACGTGCGGAGCTCCAGCAAAACACGTCCGCTCCTGTAAACAGCCGGCCACGCCCCCCCATAGGATGATATTTCAAAGAAAATGTCAGGCTGGTTGCACCCAAACGTGTAATATGTAATTCCGTGATGACTTTTAAGGGAGTGTTTTGTACCCCAAAGCTTATGCATCTCCCCTTTTGATTCTGTGCTTATAATATGATGTGACTGGTGACAATTCAGTATTTTGTCACAGAGTGACCATTCATTTGTATATACCCACAGATGTATAGGTGGAGCAAAATAGATGCCGTTGAGTTAATCTTTCACTGTGGAGCCATTTCACCCCCCCCCTTGCAGAGCTCATTTTGACCATTATTTTGCTCTCCATATTTAAACGTTGTTTGAATTCATGTTTTACAGTAGGTCCCAGACAAATTGGACCTGCTGGCTCTGAATCCGTGGCGGTTTCCGGTCTACCTCAGGGAGTGCAGCCGGTGTCCATATTGGAACTCTCACTTCTACCTCGTGCGGGGGCTCCGGCTGCCTGATCCTCTCCACATGACCCTTTCATGCTCGAGTTCCACATGGGGTAGAAAACGGGGCAGTGATCTTGTCTGGAGGGCCACCGCCAAAGGGACATAAGGATGTCCCTAAATTCCACCCCGCGTGATGGTGAAGGTGGGTTCCGGGCCTTGTCTCTGACACCTTCTCTTTCCACGGAGGGAGGGGGCTTGACTTGGCTAGAGGGCAGAGTGGCTGCAGCCTGTACTCAGAGCTCGGCTGCCTCCCCACCTCCTTGCGACGGACAGGCCCAGCAATGTGCGGCCCCGGCCTCCTGATTCGCCAACTGGGGCGCCCGCCGGTGGCCTGGTTCAACAGCTGAATGAGCTGGACCCTGACTCCTTACCTGCCACGAGAGGATACCTCTGTGAACTTCTGGATGACCTGAAGGCGTTTTGGGTGACGGAGTTGAGAGGGATTTGGGAGGAGGTGTCCACAGTTGTGACCTGGATGACTGCAGTGAAGGTGCGGGTGGAGGATAAATCTAAATATACACCGTCTTTTTCAGAATTTTCGAGCATTGATCTTTTTGTAAAATTAGTGACTGATGAAATTACAAAATTGGAGACAACACCTTGGAAAAAAGAACAGAACCTATCTAGAGAAGAGCGTATAGCTTTAAGAGAACTAAAAAATGAAAAAAGTATTGAGATAAAAGCCTCAGATAAAGGGGGAAACATTGTGATAATGTCAAAATCTGACTACAAAGATATGTGTCTGCGAATTATTAATGATTCTAAGGGTTATACCCTGTTAACTTTCAATCCTACTGAGAAGTATCTTGTTGAACTAGATAGACTATTACAAAAAGGAGTAAGTGATGGACATATTTCAGAAGAATTAAAGAAATCACTACTACCATTAAGACCTACAACACCAACATTGTATAGTTTACCTAAAGTACATAAAAGCCTAATTAATCCACCAGGACGTCCAATTATTGCAGGTAACAATTCTTTAACAGAAAAGTTGAGTCAATTTGTCGATCACTATCTACACCCACTAGTGGAAGAAATACCCTCTTATACAAGAGACACGCAAAATGCTCTTCAACATCTAGAGGATATAATCGTTCCATCAGGTACTACATTGGCAAGTTTCGATGTAGTATCTTTGTATAATAATATCCCACATGAGCAAGGGATAAAGGCATGTAGGTATTTCTTGAGTAAGAAATTTGATGAAGTATTGACAAATTTCATTATACAACTACTTACATACATTCTGACTCATAACTTTTTTCTATTTGATGGTAAATATTATCTGCAGACAAGGGGCATGGCGATGGGAACATCCTGTGCCCCAAACTATGCGAACCTGTATCTAGCCCTTTGGGAAGAAACGGAAGTTTTCACAGATAAAACCCAAAAATACACTACAAACGTGTCAAAATGGTTTAGATACATTGATGATATTTTTCTGTTATGGCATGGCTCAGAGAACCTCTTAAATGAATGGCTGAATGTACTCAACACCAATAACATTGGATTGACACTAACCTTGATTAACAGTAAAGAAAAGTTACAATTTCTGGATCTAATGATTGAAATTAATAAAAATACATTGCAAACTAAGTTATACAGAAAAGAAACATCAACAAATAATTTGTTAAATTGGGAGAGTTTCCATCCTGTCCCTCTAAAAATGGGAATACCAATAGGGCAATATTTAAGAGCCCGGAGAAATTGTAGCAATCTCAAAGACTTCCAAGAAGAAGCGAATCGACTCAGGGAAATGTTTCGCTCTAAAGGCTACCCTAATCGATGTTTAAAAAGAGCCTATAAAAAAGCCCTGTTATCAGATAGGAAAAAACTACTTATTCCAAAAAGGAAAATACCAGGTGAAAAACAAATTAGATTTATAGCAACCTACGACAAGGGTTGGAATGATATTAAAGAAATATGCCAAAAATATTGGCCAATTTTACTAATGGATGAGAATATCTCCAATGTAATATCTAAATCTGCGACCTTTACAGCAAGGAGATCCATTAATTTAAAAGATATACTAGTTCACAGCCACTTCGCTACTAAAGAGCCTAAAACACACTGGCTGAAATCTAAACCTGGCATGCGTAGATGTGGACGCTGTAAAGCATGTCAGTTTGTTGAAAACTCAGAATCTTTTAATAGTACCACCACAGGAAAAACATTCCCCATAAAAGAATCTATCACGTGTGAGACTATGAAAGTGATATATTTAATTACCTGTACCTGCAAAAAACAATATGTAGGCAAAACTTATCAACAATTTAAAAAGAGAATCTTACAACACATTAATTCGGTCATTAATACAACAGAAACTCCTGTATCTAGACATGTGTGGGCAAATCACAATGGGGACCCCCAATGTTTAAGTTTTCAAGCAATAGAGGCTATTACACTAGGTCCAAGAAGAGGTGATTTTGATGTAACACTTAGAAGAAAGGAATCCAGATGGATTTTTGTACTTAAAACACAATTTCCCAACGGCCTTAATGAAGAATTTAACTATACTCCGTTTCTATGACCCTATTTCTCAACTCACTGTACAAAACTCACAACAATTATATAAAAATGGCTATTATTATATATTTTGAATTAAAAAGTTAAAATATTTGAATCCGATAAAATAATTTTATAAGCTAAAAAATCACAAACGAGACTATAAGTAAGTAAGGTTTGATTAGACTGCTAGTAAGTATAATTCGATTGATGAGCTAGACCTATTTCTTAGAAAAAGTTAATTGAATTTATAAATCTCTTAGCTCTTATAACAAAATATTAACTTATTTTTACTTATAAAAGAAGAAAAAGAAGAAAAGAGAAAAAAAGATGTGATTAATGGCTTTAAAAACACGTTTTCAAGTATACAAATGATTCTCCATGAAAACCCGTTGGTTCAGATAAAAATCGGATTGGAGAATCTAATCACGTGTCCAAGTGAATGATTAAAGGAGGTCTTTAAAAGCAACCCCGACATACTGGACAAGTTAGCATTCCTGAGGAGCACGTATGTGAAACGCGCGTCGAATGCTTAATGAAATAATTCTAAGTCTTAATTCAAGATATCAATGAAATAATATACCTTTTGTTAAAAAGTAATTTCAAGTTAAATGGAATGATATATGAACAATAGAACTGTTAATGAGATAATGAATGATTGAAGTGTCTCATTGAATGAGTAAAATCTAAACGCTGATTTGGACATAGTTTTTTAAAAGATGCGTTGCTGATATATGGCATTCGCCAGCACTAGGTATAGACTTGAACTCGATGTCGAAATATAGCACCTTCTAACATTTGATGAATGAATATAACAATCTAAACCTTAAAACATCGCTTTAAACCATGAAATAATATACCTCTTGTCAAAAGTAACTTCAAGTTAAACGGAATGATATACGATCAATAGAACTGTTAATGAGATAATGAATGATTGAAGTGTTTTATTGAACGTTTAAATTTAAACGCTGCTTTGGGCGTAGTTATTCAAAGGATGTGCTGCTGATATATGGCATTCGCCAGCATTGTGTATAGACTTGAACTCGATGTTGAAATATAGCACCTTCAAACATTTGATGAATGAATACAACAGTCTAAATCTCAAAACAACGAGTTAAAGATCTAATGGGATAACATATGATTGAAGCTCTAGAGTTTGCATTTGGATCTAGTGCTCCCTGGAGCGTGGTTGCCTAAAGGTGTGCTGTTGATTAGTGGCAACGATGTCACGTTCTACAGCACCACTGTGCAATTGAACCAATTCCATTTGGATCACAGTTCGTCTTTTGTCTGATCTGGTGGGCCTATACAATCCCAAATTTCTCTAGTACTTGCAGAATTTATTTATAACTAACCAAAGTTGATTCTGATTACAATTAAATTTATGTTATACTAATTGGTGGTAACACTCTCTAATTGCACTTAGGGTAATCCATTAAACAAATGACCTTTAATTCAGCATGTATTGCGGTGATTTTTTAGCATCTCTAAGTACTTGATGAATGAATACACTAGTCTTAAACACTGTGTCAACAATTTATAAAAAATATATGCGCTGTTGAAATAGAGTACGACTAAGTACTTTATGAATGAATTTAGCAGCTTGAATTCTATATTGTGTTAAAGATCGTACTTAAAATTAAACGCTACTCTGGAAGCTACCATCAAAATACATGTGCTTCTGATACATGGGATCTTAAAAATACCTGCAGCATAAGAGTAACAGTTTGGACTCTTTCACTGTTTATAAGGTCGAATTTTGTATGGTGTCAACGAAACAATAACTGTGAAAACTGTGTTATTAAATGCTGCCTCGGGCGTAATTATTCAATTTTACATAAATATGCCTTTGAAATACAGTATCGTGAAGTATCTGATGAACGAGAGTAACAGCTTTAACTGAGGCATTTGTTACTATCATATAACTATCTTCTGTGAATAATTGCGATACTACGCTCTTCAGCACTTGTACATAATTGAACCAATACCATTTAGATCACTCCTCAATTCATGTTTAACCCAATTGGTTTATATAGCTATGATCCAAATTTCTCTAGAACTTGTAGCCTTCATTCACAATTGTGACTTGAATTGATTCCGATTGTGGCTGAGCCTGTGCTATGTTGAAATTGGTTGTGACGTTCTTCGGGTGTATATTGGGCAATCCAATTAACAAATGATTTAAGGCTGGTATGAATTGCAGTGTATTCTCAGAGGTTAACAAGGAACTCTGGTTACTGCTTGAGCCTTATAAGCCTTGTTTTTTGACGAGAGGAAGAATCGTTAAGGAACCCTTATAATCGGTCCCCGATATACCGCTCCAACTTACCATACGTTCATCAAACACCCTGCGGTGTATTTATGGTTCAAGCAGCGATCTGGAAGTAATACTCCATTTGTGGTCTAGTAGTGTATAATCGGTAGGAGGTAGTAATTAGTCACCTTTTCTATCCATAGATTATCCTTGATTTTTTTGGATCCCTAATAGTATTACCATTCAGGGCAATTATCTGGTATAATATTTGGGTTGATAGTTATTATTAGTTATCTTATCTAGTGTTGTGACATAACAGTTATATTTTGACAGTTATCACTTGTTGTCCAATCTAATGTTGTGAATTAACCTATGCTCCAAAAGATATGAATGCTCAACAATAATAGGAGTAATTTGAATGGTTATTTCACATGTTCCATTTACCTTGTTATAACCACCCCTAGAGGTATTTTACCTAAGAATCATTGTGGTTATATTGATTTTATTATTGTCGATATTTGTTATGTTAGTCTGAGTTTAGTTTTTGTAACCTTCAGAAGGATTTATGTTTAATGTTTAATAAAGATGTATATTTTAGATGTATATGTCCTAGCCAATTAACCTCTAGTTTTGAGGTCTTTTTCTTATTGATGTTGGGTTATCCCCAGAGTGGCTCTGGATTTCATATCTGAGAAGCTCTACAGTAGTCAATTGTTTGGCTACCCTTTTCATATCGTGCGGGTGGAGGAGACAATTGTGGCACAGATTGGCCTGGCTTCCCAAGTCAAGGCCCTCCAGATGCAAGTGGATTTGTTCTCGTGGTCTGTGGAATCTTTGGAGGCCCATCACCACCTTCGAAAAGTCAGGATCCAGGGTGTGCCGGGGACGGTGGCGTCCGATGTCCTCCTGAAGTTTCTGAATCGCATTGGCTTACTCTCTACTGGCTCTCCCAGACTCCCACCTTCCACCATTTGTGTCTGCTGTTCGTCTCCGCAAGGCCACTACGGCACCAGCGGAGATGTCAAGAGACGTCCTAGCTGTGACTCGGGAGCTCTCTGAGAAATTGCACTTCTTGACCCTGCCGCTGGTGAGAGGCCCCCTTTATTTTCAGAATTTGTCCCGCTTTTCAACGACATGCCATTTCTGATGCTTGTGTCACGGCGCCGGTTCCAGGAGGTTAGGGCCCCGTTGAGAACGGCAGATGTCTGGTATCACTGGGGGCCTCTGGGATGCTGGCGATCCACGGCGATCCAAATGTGGCCCTTCCTCGCTCAGATGGGTATTTTGCCACGGATGCCCTCTTGTCTCTCTGACTATGCCCCAGGTTCCTGTGTCCTTGAGCGCCACTTCCGCTGATCCGGCCTAAGACCTCTCCCCTGGCAATTCATGGGACCATTTCTGTTTTTTGTTTTTTTTCTTTTTGAGACTTTAACCTGGTTCCCTTTTTATACTTATATTCTTTTTGCGGACTTGCCCCTCTTCCCCCTGTATTTCGTAACAGGCCTTGCTAGCCTCTGCTGCAGTTTCAGCTGCTGGGGCCCGGGACCCCCCTCCTTTTTTCTTTGTGGCTGGACTACAGGTTGACCTGGGCGGGCTGCTGAAACGGGTACCATGGTCCTGCACGTCTCTCTTTCGGCACTGGGTCACCTGGCCTTGTGGCCTCTTCCGCAGCCTCTGGCTCCCTTCTGGGCACCGGAGAGAGCTGGGAATGCCACGCATTGCACGGCAGTTCTCCACACCTACCTCCCCTACCTTGTTTTCTTGTCTGCTCCTGTACCTGGGCCTCTCCAGCCGGCTTGTGGCAGACTCCGTAGCTTGTTTGATTTCCCCCCCCTTATACCCCTTTTTATTTTCCACCTCACTGCGTACATTTATGGTATCATTGGATGATTCTGTTACTTTTATTTTATTGGCTACTGTTCTGCCGCCATGTCCCTTTCTGATGCCAATTAGTCCTGTGAGGCTCTTATTTTTTAATGTTTATTCTTTTGCTGATGGTTTTTCAAAATAAAAATTCTTGAATTAAAGAAAAGGCTATCTTTATTATGTGTAAATGTCGTGTCTTGTCAGAACGATATTGGAAGAAACATCCAATAAGTGTAGATTTCCTTTTGGATTTCAATAATTACCACATGTAAATTAATTTTTTTACATTTTATTATCCAATCCTGTATGGTAATTTATTCTGTGAGGTACTCTGTAAAACAAGATTAGGAATGGAGAACCTGTTACTGCATTTTTCTATGGAAATGTGCATGCTTTCACGTACACTCCGTAAATCATGTGTTAAGTCCTCAGCCCCCGCGGCACTGCCTGGGGGTCTGGACGCTTGGCGGCGTCGCTGGCTGGCCGGGTGCCAGGAGTTGGAGATGGCCGATCGGCGTCTAAGGGGGCGGGGCTTGGTGTGGTGACGCGGAGCCACCGGCCTTAAATGCAGGGCGCGAGGATTTGCTTGTCGCCCTGGTGTGGAGTCATTTTCCCGCATCGCCAGCCGACTCTTGAGTCTGTCTCTGTGTATTTTGCATTTTGTTGCCGATCTTTTGCTTGTATGAGGACCTTGCTTTAGTTGTTTGACCCGATTCGTACACTTAACCCCTGTGTGTATGTTTGTGTGTCATGCATATGCTGTACCGCATGATTTCACTTGGGAGATCTGCCCTGCAGGTTGCTCATTTCATCAACCGCCCAATCTGCCTAACAAGTAACGGCCTCGCTCTACATTACCATGTATTGTCTCAGTATGTGGGCCTGTCCTTCATGTTACTAGATCAATCAACAGTTATAGTTGCTTGTATAACGTCTGGTCTGTTTGTTTCTAAAGCATATCACACGATCTACGATTATTGGCCTGCCCTACAAGTTGCTAAATATAACAGTCCTGCAAGTTATCTGTTTAACATCAAGTCGCAGTACAAAAGCATAATCTCTGATTGTAGGCCTGCCCTGCAGGTTGCCGTATACAGTGAGTATTTACTCTATAGGGTTGAGATCAAGTGTATGAGTATTACCTTCTGTTATTAATCCTGCACGTACCACAACCATTACTGGTACCGATCTGAGACCTACCAATAATCACGCTTTTGTTGTACAAGTCTCAAATCACTGTATCCATTTGAATATAGTTAACGTGTTTTCGCTCAGCGGTCTCTTGGTCACGAAACCATTTGAGACTGAGTGGTATCTAGAGTTTTGTATTACCTCCCTGGCTTGGGATTATAGGTATTAGTATTTACTGCTTTCAAATTTCGTATCATAGAAATCTGTCCATAAAGATCCAAACAACGCTGATCTGGGGTGAGCGCCATAGCGCACGTTATGTCATGATAAAGAAACATCAGTTGCTAAGCATCTAAGGTTATTTCATGACAGCAAAGTTGACTTTTATGGATCTTGAACGTGCGTGTTTGGGGCAACAGAAAAGTGATCTTGACACTAAGCTCAGACAAATGGAATGTTTATGGATGCATCAATTAAATACACTTTATCTAGAAGGCTTGAAAGAAGGAATTTGGTCTGAGAAAGAGAAGGAAAAACCCATAAGTGACTGCACCCAGAGCCGGTTGTAGGCTCTTTATATTGTGAGTTTTATCATACACCCCCTTGGATGGAATATATCATTTTTAGACATACTGCACAATATTGTTGTCTTTTTATTTTTTACCTTTCTGCATATTTTTGAGAGAAACTTGGCATGTACGGACTGATTCATTTATTGATGTATGTAAAATGGTTTATATGATCCCTCCACTAGCAATCACGTGGTGATTAGCGCTATACCTATTTATATATTTACTGACAATTCAATTTCCAATAAAAATTTGGATCAAATATCATTAATCACAGCTTTAGCAATTAATTTTTATTTTATTCAAAATTTTTTATTATTTTGAAAAGGCAGCAGCAATAAGACAAACAATATAAGAGGACAGAGAAACTGTACAAGAGCCACGCAGGGCAAAGTCTCAAAAGGCAGAGAAACAGAGAAAACACCTCAAATCACATCGCTAACGCACATAGACACGTGGTGTAGCAGGGGGTGACCAAGATACAAAGGTGGGGAGGGGAGACACACCAAAAAAATGCTCCAGGGCCCAGAGAAGAAAGAAGTGGGTGGCTAATGTGACTTCCCTGGCCTCCTACTGTCCTCTGGACCTTCAGGAGTGAGCCAGGAAAATGTGCAGGTCACAATGCCAGGGTACTCAAGGCCCAGAAATGGCAGGCAGAGCCATGGTAGCCGCCACAATGGCGCGCCCCGAGTTAGCCCCAAATGCCAAAAAAAAAGGGGAGAAGGGAGCCTGTAGCACGAGGTGGTGTGGGAAAAATAAAAACATGGGATAAGGAGGAAGGGGAGGAAAAACGGGAGGGGAAAGGTGAGGGTCGACCAAGTAACATACTCAACCGAAAAACAATCCAAAAACATCGCAGCAATTAGCATAAACAAGTGTCTTCAAAGTCATCCCCGAGTGGGGGGGTCTCATCAGGTAATAGAAACATACTACATCCCTAAATGGGGAAAAAGGCAATAAAAAGGGGGGGCGGAAGAACATCGTCCATGGCGGCGGGCGAGGCTCGGGTGTACCAGGCCAACTGCCAGAAACATGAGGGCACATCGGTATGAAGCCATCAGCCCAGGTCCCTCAGCGGTGCCGCATGATCCAGCAGTGCAGGCATGATCTCCAGCAAGATAAGCAGGGACCTCGCGTCCTCCAAGGTCACCGCAGGATACGACTTGCCATCATGGTAAATAATTAGGGAACCGGAGCCCCCCATCTATAGCGCACTGCTCGTTCTCATAGGACAGCAGTGACCTCACGGAAATTACGCCGGGCCGTCAACGCCAGAAAGGAAATGTCTCTGAAAAAGGTGAGGCTTCGGTAGGCGTAGGTAACCTGGAATGTCGGGCCGACAGAAGCAAGGATTCGGGAGAGGACTTCCACAAACCGGGTAGACACCAGAACATCACGGGGGGCTGTATCTGGCGCGGTAGCAGCCTGGCGGAGACGCATCACCGATAGGATCATGGGTTCCGAGGCATTGCCATCAGCTGGGAGGAGGTGAGTAATCAGGCCCACTACATATGGCATAAGGTCAGCAGGTCGAATATCTTTGGGGATCCCCCGCGCCCGCAGGTTCCATCGTCGGTGACGATCTTCCAATGTCATGACGGCAGAGCTTAGGCGTACCATCTGAGACTGGATGTCGTCGAGTCTGGAAGTAGTGGAAGCCTGCAGCGTCTCTGATTCCCGTGCCCTCACCTGCACATCCGTGAGCTGCAACTGCAGAGGTTCCAGGGCCGAACACACCTCTCTTAAGTCTTGGCACCACAGGGATCGAAAGTCCTGCATAACCTTCTGTAGGTCCGCCACGGTGAGTGGTTGCGCAGGGAGAAGTGCGCCTGGGTCACCCCCAGGCACAGATGCAGGCAGGGTGCATTCAGCCGAGGACGTAGCCGGCGGTCCCGCTCCGCGGCACCGGACCTCTTCCGGGCACCCGACACCCATCGACACCCGAATGTCTGGAAGGCTCGGGTCCACCGTCTCAGTCTTCTCGATTTTTTTTTTTTCTCCCCATGTTGACAGCTGTGTGAGGGGTCTTTCTTGCAAGAGGAGTATGTCGAAGGAGTTCGAGACCAGGCCGCAAGATGGCTGCTACCCGCCGCAGGTCGGGGCAGAGGGGAGCTAAAACTCTGCACCACCGCCTTCCACCAGCCACAGGACAATGCGAGCGGTGCCTGGAACCCTCAGTAAGCGACCCGAGGAGAGCACACCTGTGTCAGGGTAAGATAGCGGCCACGATCAACCAAATATCAGCGTCGTGGCCCGGAGCTCCGCAGAAAGATGGCTGCTCTCCTCGAGGTCCGGCCACGCCCCCTAGCAATTAAATTTGTGCTTATCGGTATTTTGATTTCTGAGAAAATACCAAATGATGAAAGGGGTAGATACTGTAAGTGGTTCTTTGAATGTTTGTAGCACCATTTAATGTATTGGTCTTATTGTATGGAGACTGCTTGTTTTAATCTTAAATCCTAGAGATGCAAGTCTTACCCTAAGGCCAGGGTCAGATGAGCAGTAGTAAGAGTGTAAGGAACGTCCGTGAGTGTGGAGGTTCCTTCCACTCGACGCCCGTCTGACCGCTTCGCTGAACACAGTCAGTGCACTCGGCGCTGCAAGGCTTGATCCTCCTATGGAGGATCGCGCTTTGCAGCCCCGTCAACACGCATCTAGTGTTTTGACTGGGAGGCTTTGTGCACGGATGCTTGTATCTCGCATATTTTGTGCGTGTGCTACGGCATGTGACTGGCCCCATTGCAGTGTCACAACGCTGCGATGGATGCCGGTAGGCACGTCAGTAAGGGCGCACCTAGTACGCTCGTCTGACACTGGCCTAAATCCCATAAATGTGAGTTATACTGTAAATCCTGTAAATGCGAATCTTACTGGAAATCATGCATGTTTTTACTGTAGCAGTGGAAATATTAGAGTATGAGCTTTGTGGGTTGTAAAAATAACTGCAAAATGTTAAACTATGGATTTTCGTGTTTTAACTTTTCCAATAAAAAGTTAATGTACAGACTTGCAGTGTAAATGTTTTGTAAATGACCATCAGTCAGTTTCAATCATGTTCTAAACTATATTTTTTTCATAAATTTTGCATGAAATTGTGATAGACACAGATCTTTTTTGTTTTCATTTATGGTCTTCCATATCCATCACCTGAGACACTAAACCGTGATTTATGTATTTTTCTTTTTGTGTTTACCCACCAATAAAGGCACACTTTACTCATCCTGGCCATTTTATCTCTTTTTAAATGGTCAGGATGTAAGGAGTGTACCACCTTCTCCTCCCCCCTCCCCCCTCCGTCCTGCTCTCGTTCAGCACACTTCGAGATCAATTCCCCCACCCTGTGGTAAATTCAGCATTCAACTCAGGGTCCCCTAAGTGCGCCGAATGGATCCGCCGAACACCTCTGATAAACCTGCTGAATGCAGCCGCAAAACGCCGAATAACAGCCCACGATCTGCCGAACACCTACAATCAGCCACCGAACGCCACCGAAGAAAAACGACCAGCCGGCGACCAGGGGTAAAAATAAAAAATTAGTTCATAAAAAGACTTTTGCCGCAAATGAAAAGAATGAACGGTTACATTAAAAAAAGATATTTTTACATTGAAACCTATGGGATTCACCTGTTTAAACCTGTCGCATAAAAGCACCAGAAATCTGGGCATTTCGCTAACTTTCGGTGCTGTTTGGTGTTCTCTGAATAGATTAACCATTACTTCTCTATGGGGAATTTCACTGCCGCCGAATTGCACTGTATTTCGCTGGCAATTCGCCAATATTTGGCAAATTGGCAGCTTTCCGAATAGCCAAATTGCCGCGAAATTGCACTGTACAGGAAAATTCCCCATTTGGTGGCAAATTCGTCTCTCTTTGAACAATCCTTTACATGCACATTTGCAGTTCCTACGCTACACATGTTGACATGTTGCCCTTTAAGACTTGCAAAACCATTCTTGATCATTTTAATAATCTTGCTAGGGATGTGCGTTTCGGGTTTCGGAATTTCGGAATTTTCACGAAATTTCCCGATTCGTGTGTAGCGCTGTGTTTAAAACCTTACTGTGGCAGTACCTATTTTTGGCCACCGGAGGGAGACAGAGACCATGGTAAAATTATGCTGGACAGACACAGAAGACATTGGGACTACGTTTCCTGGCATGCTTTGCAAACAGACACAGGAAGTGGGTGGGACACAGACGCTGTACATCCTGAGCCTCGTGGAAATAGCTGTCAGAGTGCGCCAGGGAGTGCATGAGAGAGGATGCAGTGTTGCAGAGTGGAACAGTGACTAGGCCGGAGCGCAGGTGCGGCCTACCAGGATTCCAAGAGGGGTTACCCAGCCTTGTAAGAAGGAGACCCAGTGATCCACAGGCATTCCCCAAGCTGCTGTCAATGAAGCGGAGGACCCCTGAGTTAGGAGTACCGCAGGTCCATTGGATGGGAGAGCAGGCGGTAGCTGGACAAGCCACGGTCGGAGCAAAGAGAACCCGACAACAGATCCAGTAGCCAGTATCCTAGCCAGGCATCGAGCGGAGGGACGTCCTGGGTCAGCGGAACCTTGGTGATCCAGCGGATGGGTGAGAGGCCTCCAAGGCCGGTTTTACAAAGTCAAGAAAGTGCGCTGTTGTTTATTTCTGAAACCCACAGGGCCCCAACTTGACTAGTCGAAGACATCGCTTAAAAGATTCACTGGCCAGTTGAATAGTACCCGGGTACCATAACACACACATACACTCACAGTTCGGGACTCACTCCCTAGTATCTAAAGAAGGGGAAAAGATTTGCATCTTATTTTGTTTTCCGCTGCGTGTTTCCCGAATTACGAAGCATTGTATTTTTCTGTTCGGTCGCGCATTTTTCAGAATGTCTCGCATTTCTTTTTCCGCTGCGCGTTTACCGCGATACGAAATACTGTAAATATATCTATGAACACCGTGTCTCATTATATGCCTTTTACTTTAGTAAACAATATAATTTAAAAAATCCACAACGGTGCTGGAGTATATTTATTCCCTAGTGCGGGGAGACTGACCCGTGGTTCATTTTCAGCGGCTCCTCCGGGAGTGAGCGCTACACGTGTTTTCGGATGCGGCCGATTTTCTGAATCGGATCGGACCCGAAAACCGACAGATCCGAAAAGTTTTCCGAGCCGAAACGAAATATTTTCGGAATTTTCGAATGGACTTGAAATGTGTCAAATCGAAATTTATTTTCGCTCTATTCATGATTTCGGTTCCATTCGTGATTTCGGTTCCATTTCGGTAATTCTGGACATCGTATATTTAACTATTATCGGTTATATCGCTGATTCTGTAAATTTTGTATTTGTAAATGCGTATCACTTGTTTTTGTTTCCAATGATCCGATAATTCTGTCGATACGATAATTCCTTCGTAATCGGGTCGGATCCGATTCGTCCGCGGGTCGCGCATGCGCGCGCGCGGATGTCGTAACTTTATTGAGCCAGTTTTTTGACAACTTTTTGGACAGGCCAAAAAATATTGTTTTTATTATTTATCATGGCTGCAAGAGACAAGTGCCATTCGGACACCTCCTCATCTTCTTGCACCCATGAGACACCACCCAGGAAGAAGCGGGCCAGCAACATGGCATTTGACGAGATGTTGGAGCTGGTCCGCATCTTTGATTGCAAAGACTATGACTGCCGTAAGGGCTCTTACGGCAGGAAGAATAATGCAAGAAAGGACCGTATCCTCGATAAGGTTCGCACCACCATCCTGGAGCTGTTCGGGAAGGACCGGACGAAGGACCAGCTCCGAAAACGCTGGTCCGACCTCAAGACGCGCGCGGAGGAGCAGCTGAGGCACATCCGTCGCGTCATAGCCAAAAGTAAGTGTCATGTTATATTGTAAAGCGCTGCGCAAACTGTTGGCGCTATATAAATCCTGTATAATAATAATAATGTGCTTGCATGTGCTAATGTGCACAGAAATACGTTGATTTATCTAGTCTTATTTCATGCAATGTGATTATGTATAGCTTTGCGTTTTCACGACTCGTCATACATGCATTTTTGCCATAGCTCTTCTTTTTTGTGATTTTACGTATTCGTAAAAATTGAGACATTTGATGTATGTAGATGAAGTTACAATGCTGGATTTCTTTTGGAACTGTGTGTACTGTAGTGTGCTGGGGGGGAGGTTGTTGTGATTGAGTGATGCATACGAGAAGACCCGCAGCTTGCCCAATATTGGCTCCCATCTGCGCATCAACAAAAATCTCTGTGTCTCTGCTAAGTGGTAGGATGGGACATGTAGTTCTTCTGAAAGTGCATCCAAACAGAGCCGCCTTCAATACATCCTCAGCAACTGCTGAATTGTTGCAGCGCAGCAATTCAGTTTGCTGCAGCAGTGTCATTATTGAACGCTTTAGATGCAAATTTCAAAACAAAATGGCCGATTTCTGTTGTTTCTGCAATATCCAGTTTTATTAGCAGAAACTGAAAGTGAAACTGAGGCTGAGGCCTTCCTATAAAATAACTAAAAGCAGTCAGCACAATGCGTTTTGTATGCACACAACACAAATAATAGTTTTTATTGAATAAACGTAATGTTTACTTCTGAAAAAAATATATAATTGAACGGTAATATATGTCTATGTGCAGAGGAAATAAATAAATATTTAGTGACTTTAGAACTATGAGATGGGAGTAGTGGGGGGTCAAGCTGGTAGTGGAGGGGTGTCGCAATACTTTCGGGAATATATTGTATAGATATACCATTTTTTCCAGTCTGCATTATTTACGTGTTATTTTTTGGATTTGGCAGAAGACAGGAAGAAGGCAGCATCTGCCCCGGCGGGCACCAGTGCCCCAGTGGAGGAGGAGGAGCCACGGGCGACCACCAGCGCTGGTATATACTGTTTTATTTTGCAACGACTTTTGGTCAAAAACAGAAACATTTTTTGTTTACTGTATTTTAATTTAATTTTTTTATGTATAGCACAAGAGGAGCAGGAAGAGGAGGAGGAGCAGGAGGAGGAAGAGGAGGAGCAGGGCGATGGAGAGAGGGAGCCGGAGCCGCAGCAGGAGGCCGCGAGTCCAGGTTTTTTTTACTGTTGTATTTTGCATCGACTTTTGTTCAAAAATAAATCAGTTTTGTTGTTTACTGTATTTTTTATTTCTTTAATTTCTTAGATATAGCACCGGAAGAGATGCTGACGGTGGTGGTGGAGGAGGAGGAGTCGGAGGAGGAGTCAGAGCCTCAGGAGGCCGCCAGCACTGGTATATACTACTGTTATATTTTTTCAAGACTTTCAGTAAAAAATAGAAACCTGCTTTACTTACTGTATTTTCCTTCTTTCATTTATTGGATATATAGAAGGAGAAGCCAGACCGGACACATCATCCAGCATTAGGATAATAAATCGGATGGCGATCGGCGAGCTACGCCTGGCTGTAACCACCATCGATTCCATCCAGGAATTGCTCCAGGAATTGCGGGAGCATATAAGCAATGCCACTCACCTCCTGGAGCGGCAGTGAGACCAGCCTCCTCCCCTATGTTTGTTTGTATTGTTTGTGCCCCGTTGGGCAGTTTGCCATCCTTGGCATGTTCCCCATGTTGTAAATAAATTTTATATTTTTTCTATATTTTCCTGTTTGTGTGCGTTGCTTTTCCTTACTTAATAAGTTAATATGTATTTCTTGGTTTCCACACTGTTAAAATTATATGTACGCAAATTTATTGACATTTCTATGGACCCTTTGTCATAAATAAACATATTTGTGGCCATGAATGTGACTGTGCACATTCTACACTTCCTGCCTGGCCAAAAAATGTCACACACTAACACAACCTTGTTGTACTGCCTTGAGATTTGATTACCGTGGCATGGTTTTGTTAAGCTTAGGCGATGTCACAACAACACGGATTTTTGTCCACAGTCACATTCATTGTATAACCAAGAATTTAGCAAAAAATATTGATGGCAGCACTGCGTGAAGTCTTCTCCGACACAACCCAAAGATCCTCAGTGCGGCTCAGGTCTAGTTTATTTGTCCCTGTTCGCAGCTTCATAGAGTTCAGCTATGAGCTCTCTCTCTCCCACCGCTGCCCGCTAAGACGCTGCCCGCCAACATGGTCACGTCTTTGCAGGAAGACAACAGCGTGGGGGAACGGCAGCTGCCGACAGTCCCAAGACCTCGTAACAATGACGTCAGTTCTGGAGTTAACCCCTAACTGCGACCAATGGTGGAGATAGGGGGTTCATTGGAACCCCCTATCTCCCGATCCACGGCAGCTATCGGTTGGTTAATGTTTGGTATCTTTGGATCGACCAGAGCATGGACTTTCCAACAATACCAAACATGACAATGTTAAAAATTATAAAAAATTAAAATATAAAAAAAAATAAACAGGTTTTTTGTTTTGGTTTGTTAATGCAGCAATATTGTTCCCATTTCAATTATAATGTGAACAATGATGCTGCACTAAGGATTTTTGTATGGGGTGCGTTAACTGCGTTTGTTAAAAATAGTGTAATTTTCACCCAAAAAAATATAACAAGTCCCCATCTCAATTTTTTTTAACAAACACAACTCATAAAATATAACCGCAAACACTCGCATGTTAAAATGTGAAAAAACACTTTATACCTTGTAAAACAAACATTGAAAATTCAAATTTTATTGCATTTTTTGTTATAATATACAGACAGGACATGACGCATACATATGATAATGATATATTATGAATCATCTGCCGAGTCTGCCGGAAAGAACGATATATAACATGTCTGGGTCATATTATAAAATAAGGCTTCAAAAAAACGTGTTTAAACAAGAGGAGCAAAACTGTTAAAAATTAGCTCAGCAGCAGACCGCACACAGGCGTGAAGGGCAGCCGTGAAATGCCTCAGCAGCGAAAGGGTTAAAAAAACACGATAGGGGGCGTGTCTGGCCGCCATGAGGAGCAGTCGCATGTGAGAGGAGCTCCAGGGACGCGCCGGTTTAAACCACCTACAGCGGCATTTTAAAAGCGGCGAATCCCCGCGATTTCGGGCACACGAGGCGCCGGAAGACTGGGGGAGCGAAATATGGCCCCACCGAAAGGGTCCAGAGGTCAGGACGGCCCGGGATCGGTCCGAAAAGTGAAGGCCCTAACCACTCAAGATGGCGGCTCCCGGGAAGCGCACTCGCCGAGCTCCATGGACGGCTCTGATGAAGGTATGCAAATGCTTCCCTCAGGTTCCACTCCAGCGTCAGAAACCCAGATCAGAGCAATGTTGGGAGAATTGAGGGATACACTGCAAAATGACTTTAAAAACATAGTGGCAGATCTCCATAAAGATATCAGGGACCTGGGTGACCGAACGGATCAACTAGAGACCAAAACTGATGACCTGTGTTTGGCGCACAATGAACTGGTTGACGCATTTAAAGATCTCAAAGCATCCCACGAGAAGCAAGGGGCTAAACTGGCGGACCTAGAGGATCGCTCTCGGCAAAATAATATAAGGATAAGAGGGGTCCCCGAAACGGTGAAACCTGACGGCATTCGGGAATATCTCCACCGGCTCTTCCAAACACTGCTCCCAGAGACCTCGGAGACAGACATGCAGATGGATAGAGCACACAGGGTGCCCAAACCTAAAAATCTAGCCCCCTCGGTGGCCCGGGACATCCTAGTGAGAGTGCACTTCTTTCAAGTGAAGGAAAAATTGTTAGCGGAGGCCCGGAGACAGGGGTCTCTTCCGGCACCGTTTTCGGACATTCTGTTCTTTCCAGATCTGTCCGCAGCCACAATGGCTAAGCGGCGTGAATTTACTCCGATCACCAAAATTCTCAGGAATCATGAGATTCAATACCGGTGGGGATACCCGACAAAAATTCTGGTATGGAGACAGGGGAAAATACACGTGATTATGGATCCCTTGACGGGTCTTCAGACACTGAAGGAGTGGGCTCTCTTGGATGAATACACACCGCCGAGACAGGCCACATCGTCGCCATCGAAAGTCTCCCCAGAGTGGCATAGAGTCAACACCATGAAATGATAAGAGATTGAAGGACTTGAGATTTGTCCTGGACGAGGCCGTTTCATACGACACAGATGTAACCTTGGGCCCGGTGTCGCGACGGATACATAAATCGAGGTGGGGGCAGCATCTTCCTGGAGGCTCTGACACCTGCCTTGGGCCAGGATCCGACCTTCCACCCTCCCCCCAAGGCCTTGGGGCGAGCTGTTAGGAGAACACAGCTCAAGGAGGCTGTTCACGCTGAACATGGAGGGAGTAATGAGCGCTCTCCATTTTTTTCTTTTTTTTACCTTTTTTATATATTTGCTTTTTTTCTGTTTGGTCTGTTTGAAATTTTCTCTTTTTTCCTTTTTTGTCGGGGGAAAAGTCCTTGTCCTCTTCTTCATTCCAGACATCGCCCGGTTGGCAAGCATCGAGAAAATGCAGCTTAAAGCTCGACAGGCAAACACATGGCGGGTCATTCCACACTGAAAGTGTTCTCACTGAATACTAAGGGGCTGAACATCCCACATAAGAGGCATTCGTTATATGCAGATCTCAAATCGGCCTCACCTGATGTTGTCTGCTTGCAAGAGACACATTTTAAGAGACAGGCACATCCGCGACTGTACCTACCACAATATTCCACTCAACTTCATGCTATGTCACCAACGAAATCCAGAGGAGTGTCGATCCTGATCCACAAGAGAGTGGCGTTTCAACTCCATCGTAGGGTGGTGGATCCGAATGGCAGATTCCTCTTACTGGTTTGCTCCCTCAACCACAGCGTCTACACTTTCGCAAACATTTATTGCCCTAATGAATCACAACGTCCATTCCTGGGAAAGGTACTGACTCGACTGGCAGGTATTTCATCGGGCACACAAATTGTCTGTGGAGACCTAAATTTAACCATGGACATCCCTACGCGGGCATCTAAGAGACAGAGAACAGAGGGACTGCAAAATAAAGCTGTACTAGCAGGACACCACCTTTTTGACGTCTGGAGACTGCTTCACCCGGGAGAGGTGGACCACACCTTCTTCTCCATGGCGCACAAAGTTTATTCCAGGATAGACTACATATTGGTGAAAGGTGAAACATTGAACCAAATCCGGGACTGCTCGATAGGTACCGTATCGTGGTCGGACCACGCCCCAGTCACTATTGAGATATCTGATTGTTACGATGCTTGCGGGAGGGCTCCGTGGCGGCTAAACGAATCACTTCTGGCTCGGGTGGAGGTGCGGGAGGAAATAGGCCAGGCCTTGATTAATTATTTTAATGAGAACGGGTCCGCAGAGGTACCAGTGGGAACGGTTTGGCAAGCGCATAAGGCTGTGATACGGGGGATTTTGATTAAATGGGGGTCTAGACTGAAGAGGCAACACACGGAACAGAGGCTGACGCTACTGAAAGACATCGACGAGGCAGATGTTTCTCATAAACTGCAAACTGGGGACTCTTTGACCAAAGTGACGGATTTACGCAATCAGCTAATTGACATGGACAAAAGGGATTACGCCTGGGCCACTAGACGGCTAAAGGCTAAATGTTATATTTATAGTAATAAGGCAAGCAAAATGTTAGCTAATAAACTAAAGGCGAGGGCCAGCCACTCCAGAATCCCACAGATAATGGATGCGAACGGTAATATACACTATCAACCGCGGCATATAGCAGGATGTTTTGCAGACTATTATGAGGCACTATATAATCTAGGGGGAGACGTGAGTACACATTCCCCAACCCTTCCTGACATTGTACCGTACTTGCAGAATCTGCATCTCCCCTCACTAACAGCAGACTTGGGCGACAGCTTAACTACACCTATAACACCAACGGAGTTATTATCGGCACTACGGTCTCTTCCAGAGGGGAAGGCCCCAGGACCCGACGGTTTCACCGCTAAATATTATAAAAGCTTCGCGGACACATTGAACCCACACCTGCTCTCAGTTTACCAGGACATATTTACAAACGGCCATCCACCGGGTGACTGGCTTAACGCACACATAATAACGTTACCCAAGACTACCTCTCCATCTCAGTTGTGCTCTCAATACAGACCGATATCATTATTAAACGTGCACACTAAACTCTATGCCAAAATACTTGCAAACAGAATGTCGAAGATTGTGCCACTCCTGGTCGCAGATGACCAGGTGGGCTTCATAAAAGGTAGACAGGGGCCAGACAATACCATGAAGACACTAACATTAATGGAACAGGTCACTAGACAGAAACAACCAATGCTAATATTGTCCTTAGACGCCGAGAAGGCCTTTGACCGGGTCAATTGGCTCTTCCTCAGACACGTACTCATGAAATTTAATTTCCCCGCCCCGTTCATAACTGCAATATTTTCATTATACGCTCTTCCCCGGGCCAAAATAATACAAGCCGGTTTTGGCTCCAGGGACATCGCCATATCCAATGGTACGAGACAGGGGTGTCCTCTATCACCCCTACTATACGCACTCGTGCTAGAGCCGTTGGCTCAGGCCATCCGCCAGTCCCCAGAGATTAGGGGAGTGGACGTAGGCCCCACACAATGTAAACTGAGTCTGTTCGCAGACGACATCCTATTAATGCTGACAGACCCGGCTACATCTCTTCCCGCCTTACATAAGGTCCTAGAGGAATATAGCAGAGTATCTTTCCACAGGATAAATGTTAAAAAATCACAAGCGCTGCCATATTTGATACCAAGGGAGGTCATTACGCCCCTGCGCAATCTATTCCCCTACGAGTGGAGAACCTCTCATCTTAAATATTTAGGGATACAGATATCCTTCTCGCAAACGGAGTTATTCCAGTATAATTACAAACCACTAACCATGGAAATAAGCCGCCTATGCCATAAATGGTCGGGTATGGAGGTGTCCTGGGTGGGACGCATGGCAACAGTTAAAATGTCTTTGCTTCCAAAAATTCTTTACCTTTTCAGAGCTGTGCCAGTGCGGCTCCCTAGGGGCTACCTCCAGGCCCTTCAGAGGGTGCTCACGAGATTTATATGGAGAGGGAAAAGGCCGAGGGTGAGTTTAGCATTGCTGCATCAACCACGGAAAAGTGGAGGAATGGGGGTACCAGATCTGAACCGTTACTATACGGCATCACTGCTATCGCACACGCACCAAATTTTCCAGGGCAAAATAGGACCACAATGGGCCAGGCTAATGTCAAACTCTTTTCTCCCGTTCGATCCGGGAGCCATACTCTGGCTCAATAAGAGTTTGCGTCCGCATCTGCCGCTCACTTCCCCCCTCGCCAATCTGCTACTTAAAATATGGGACGCTAACAAGTCTAAACTGACCATATTTCATCCCCTGCCAATGGCTACACCGATCTCGGCGTTTAAAATATTATTGGCAGACTTTAACTCAACCCCCTGGGTAACGTGCAATGTGACCCGGGTTTACCAACTGTTCTCACAAGAGGGGCTGCTCAGCTTCCCCCAATTAACTTCTAAGTTCTCACTCCCACCTACCCTTTGGTTTTCATATAAAAGATTGAAATCCTACCTTGCGATATGGGGCATGGGGGGCAAGATCCCATCGCCCACGACACTTTTATCCCCATTTGAAGACAAATGCACACAGACAACGGACAGGCACGGACTGATTTCATTATGCTACGACAATCTAATTCAGACCCCCTGGCTTAAACGGTGGAGGTTCCAGATGGCATGGGAAGGGGACGTGGGACGAGGTTTTCAGGCAGAGGTGTGGGCGAAAAGTTTTGAGGACGATACAGGGAAGTTTCGTTGTGCTACACTGGGGGAGGCCAGAAAGAAACTGCTGTATAGGTGGTACTTGACACCAGATAGAGAAAGCCATATAACAAAGGGAGTACCGCCAACGTGCTGGAGGTGTGGAAAGGAGAGGGGCTCATACTTCCACATATGGTGGACGTGCCCCAAGATAGAGGCATGGTGGAGGGAAGTGGCGCTTCTGAGCTCAAGGATTGTAGGTAGTACTGTAGATCCCCTCCCAGAGATTTTGCTCATACAAATGTTTCCCACAACCTTATTCAGACATCAGAAACAGATGCTGGCACACATACTGTCGATAGCCTCCCTTCTGGTAGCGGCGAAATGGAAATCAGAAGAGATTCCTCCTATATCAGCTATTACATCACGTCTCGATGATTTTCACTTACTAGATAGTATATCCAGGAGGGTGGCAGGGTCGAATCCAAATAAGAGAAACTTTTGGTCCATATGGGATGCATATAAAGTATCTTGCACAAGCTAGATTATAGGCACTCGTTCTGTTAAAATTTATGAAAGACTTGGATGCTTCAAGACAAAAACACTGCTAATTATTTCTCTTAAAAGTTTGCAGTATTTTCCATCTACTCGTTTTCAACGTGGAAAAGGTTGGAAAATTTCCTTTTTCTTGCATCTCGTTACCCCCCCTTTCCCCCCCTTTTTTTTTTCTTCTCTCTTCCCTCTCTCTCTTCCCTCTTTCCCTTTCTTTCTTTTCATTTTGCTCTATCCTTTTTGCTTTGCTCATTGTTTTGTTTTTTTTTAATTTTTAATTTCGTTAACCTTTCATTACCTTTAATGATTAAGTATGTTAATTCTGTTGTTCATAACATATGCTGATTTGCCAAAGTTGACATTCATTTCCTGCAATGTTATGTAAGTTGTACCGGAAAAAATAAAAAAACTTTTAAATTTAAAAAAAAAAAAAAAAAAACACGATAGAATCGCCAGAATTATCGTATCGACAGAATGAATTATCGGATCCGAAAAACAAACCAAAAATTTATTATAAAAAAATATATAAAGTATAAAAAAGTAAACCATAGTAGTTTACGTAAAAACGAATAGAGTTAGACAGCTTTGAAACGAGAACAGACATTCCGAAAAAACGAAAATTTCCGAAATCACGAAAAGTCGATACAAAAAACGAGCAAAGTGACCCGAAAATCCGAAAAATGGTCGATATTCCGGAAAAAAAATGTACACGAAAAACGAGTCGAACCGAACCGAATCGAAACAGAAATCGGTCGAAACGAGTCGAATCGAAAAGTTTAAACATCCGAACAAATCGAACCGAATCGAACCGAAAAAAAAATCGGTGCACAAGCCTAAATCTTGACGGCTTATTAACAGCATGTTTGAAATTTTATTGTTGATGTTATTATACAGTATTATCACTGTATGGGTTGTAATTGAAAGGGTTAAAAAGAAACCCAAGACTGGTTCAACATTATGCCAATCACCGCTCAGAGTCCTGATTGGGCAAATTTTGCCCAATCATGGGCTCACAGAGCTAAGTCCCGCAGCACACTATATAACGTTTCCACGCGCCGATTCTGCGCGCATTTCAGAGGAGATTTCAAAGGAGATAGTTGTGTCTTGTTACTGCCGGTCTGCCACGCTACTGAGGGGGTCTGGGGGGTCTCATTTCTAAAAAATATCAGGGAATTTAGGTGATGTGTGTCTTGTCACTGTGCCAGCAAGTTTTTTTGGGATTTACAACTATCTTTAAAACATTTGTGAATTGAGGTGATCTTCTGGGTCTTGTCACTGTGCCAGCAAGTCTTTTTGGGTCTCATTTCTACCAAATATCAGGGAATTTAGGTGATGTGTGTCTTGTCACTGTGTCAGCAAGTTTGTTTGGGGTTTACAACTTTCTTTAAAACATTTGTGAATTGAGGTGATCTTCTGGGTCTTGTCACTGTGCCAGCAAGTCTTTTTGGGTCTCATTTCTACCCAATATCAGGGAATTTATGTGATGTGTGTCTTGTCACTGTGCCAGCAATTTTTTTGGGGGTTTACAACTTTCTTTAAAACATTTGTGAATTGAGGTGATCTTCTGGGTCTTGTCACTGTGCCAGCAAATCTTTTTGGGGCTCACTAATTTCTTTAAAACATTTGTGAATTGAGGTGATCTGTGTCTCGTCACACATCCAGTACCACGCATTATTTTGGGGCTCACTAATTTCTACAAAACATTTGTGAATTGAGGTGATCTGTGTCTCGTCACACATCCAGTACTACGCTGTATTTCGGGGCTCACTAATTTCTACAAAACATTTGTGAATTGAGGTGATCTGTCTCTTGTCACACATCCAGTACCACGCATTATTTTGATGCTCACTAATTTCTACAAAACATTTGTGAATTGAGGTGATCTGTGTCTCGTCACACATCCAGTACCACGCATTATTTTGGGGCTCACTAATTTCTAAAAACATTTGTGAATTGAGGTGATCTGTGTCTCGTCACACATCCAGTACCACGCATTATTTTGGGGCTCACTAATTTCTACAAAACATTTGTGAATTGAGGTGATCTGTGTCTCGTCACACATCCAGTACTACGCTGTATTTCGGGGCTCACTAATTTCTACAAAACATTTGTGAATTGAGGTGATCTGTCTCTTGTCACACAAACAGTACCACGCATTATTGTGGGGCTCACAAATTTCTACAAAACATTTGGGAATTGAGGTGATCTGTGTCTCGTCACTGCCAGCAAGTATTTTGGGGGTCAAAAATTTCTAAAAAACATTTGGGAATTGAGGTGATCTGTGTCTCGTCACACATCCAGTACCACGCAGTATTTTGGGGCTCACTAATTTCTTTAAAACATTTGTGAATTGAGGTGATCTGTGTCTTGTCACACATCCAGTACCACGCAGTATTTTGGGGCTCACTAATTTCTACAAAACATTTGTGAATTGAGGTGATCTGTCTCTTGTCACACAACCAGTACCACGCATTATTTTGATGCTCACTAATTTCTACAAAACATTTGTGAATTGAGGTGATCTGTGTCTCGTCACACATCCAGTACCACGCATTATTTTGGGGCTCACTAATTTCTACAAAACATTTGTGAATTGAGGTGATCTGTGTCTCGTCACACATCCAGTACCACACATTATTTTGGGGCTCACTAATTTCTACAAAACATTTGTGAATTGAGGTGATCTGTGTCTCGTCACACATCCAGTACTACGCTGTATTTCGGGGCTCACTAATTTCTACAAAACATTTGTGAATTGAGGTGATCTGTCTCTTGTCACACAAACAGTACCACGCATTATTGTGGGGCTCACAAATTTCTACAAAACATTTGTGAATTGAGGTGATCTGTGTCTAGTCACACATCCAGTACCACGCATTATTTTGGGGCTCACTAATTTCTACAAAACGTTTGTGAATTGAGGTGATCTGTGTCTCTTCACACATCCAGTACTACGCTGTATTTCAGGGCTCACTAATTTCTACAAAACATTTGTGAATTGAAGTGATCTGTGTCTCGTCACACATCCAGTACCACACTGTATTTTGGGGCTCACTAATTTCTACAAAACATTTGTGAATTGAGGTGATCTGTCTCATGTCATACAACCAGTACCACGCATTATTTTGGGGCTCACTAATTTCTACAAAACATTTGGGAATTGAGGTGATCTGTATCTCGTCACACATCCAGTACCACGCAGTATTTTGGGGCTCACTAATTTCTACAAAACATTTGTGAATTGAGGTGATCTGTGTCTCGTCACACATCCAGTACCATGCTGTATTTTGGGGCTCACTAATTTCTACAAAACATTTGTGAATTGAGGTGATCTGTCTCTTGTCACACAACCAGTACCACGCTGTATTTTGGGGCTCACTAATTTCTACAAAACATTTGTGAATTGAGGTGATCTGTCTCTTGTCACACAACCAGTACCACGCATTATTTTGGGGCTCACTAATTTCTACAAAACATTTGTGAATTGAGGTGATCTGTGTCTCGTCACACATCCAGTACCACGCTGTATTTCGGGGCTCACTAATTTCTACAAAACATTTGTGAATTGAGGTGATCTGTCTCTTGTCACTGGCTGCCAGCTATCAGTGTGTCTCACTGAGTTATACCAGAGTTGAATCAGAGTTCTGTATATATTAATCTATATATCACTCACCATGTCTGAAAGAACAAAAAGGACAGGCAGACGCTACCAGACACAGATAAGAGGGCAAGCAGCCCCTGTGTCGGGAGGCTGTGCCTCTGGTCGTGGTGGACGTGGTGCATCCTCTGCAGGGGCACGCTTGTCCTTTCTAACTGGTGCTGGCCGTCTTAAGCAGCAGCAACATACAGAGGACTTGGTGGATTGGCTAACCAGGCCATCCTCATCCTCCGAGTCCTCTGCCAGCCAGGCTTCTAGTGCTTTACAGTCCACCTCAGCTGCCAAAGCATCTAATGCAGCCTCCATGTCCACAGCTACTCCTGCCGTAGCCTCGCTATCACACACGGAGGAGTCAGCTGAATTGTTTGACTACAATGAGAGTGACATGCTGCTTGAGGATGCGCAGCAAGTACAGTGCTCTGATTCAATCTCTGAGGTTGAGCAAGGGAGTATAATCAACCTAGAGGAAGGGGGTGCCAGTGATGACACACAAATAACTGGCACTCATGTTGCCCCAGCAGCTGCAGCATACTGCCAAGTTGGCTCCAATGACGAGGAGATAGGGGGTGATGATGACAATGATGATGAGGTCACTGACTCCACCTGGGTGCCAGATCGAACAGAGGAATTAAGTGAGGAAGAGGGGGAGGAGGAGGCTCAGCAAACACGAGGCACAACATCCACTGTGACCAACCGTAGCACTAGCCAGTCCAAGGCATCACATGTCAGAGCTGCTCTGGTGCAGAGTGCTGTTGTCTCAAAGAACACATGCAGGAACTCTGTTGTCTGGGAGTTCTTTAAGAAATGTGCAGTAGAGCGCAGCGTTGCTATTTGTAATCTATGTCAGATGAGGCTTAAGCGTGGGAAAGATACTTGGGTACCACGTGCTTGAGGCGACATATGAATAAGTGCCACACATCCCTTTGGCGCAAAACTTTGCGTAGGTCCTCCTCCTCCTCATCTGTCTCTTCCCCCACTGTATGTCCTGCCATGTCATTGCCTACAACCTCCACCGACAGGGATGATGCTACAGTAATGGATGTACCAGGTCCTTCCTCACAATGTGACATCATCCCAGTAGCTGAAGATTTACGCAGTCAGATTACGTTGCCGCAGCTGCTGCAGCGAAAGAAAAAATATAGTCCCAACCATCCCCAAGCACAGCGTCTAAATGCCAGCTTAGCAAAATTACTCGCATTGCAGCTGCTGCCTTTCCAGCTGGTGGACTCTGCTCCCTTCCGTGAATTTGCTGAATGTGCTGTACCACAGTGGCAGGTTCCAAAACGCCATTACTTTTCACGCAAGGCCATTCCAGCACTATACCAGCACGTGGAAGCAATGTTATCGAGTCATTGGCAAAGGCAATCAGCAGCAAGGTGCATGTGACTTTAGACACGTGGTCCAGCAAGCATGGACAGGGTCGTTACATTTTCTTCACGGCACACTGGGTAACTCTGATTGCAGCTGGGAGGGATCCAAGACAGGGCTCTGTGCTGGAGCTTGTTCATCCACCACGCCTCCAGAAAGCTGCTTGTATGAGGTCTGTCTGCTCCACCACCACCACCTCTTCCTCCTCCTCCTCCTTCTCTGTCTCTGGTGAAGTGGCAGTTAAACCGATGCCTGACAGGGTCTACACAATGGCTCAATCAAAAAGATGCCATACTGTGCTTGAGCTGGTTTGTTTAGGGGACAGGAGCCACACCGGGTCAGAAATTTTGTCAGCTCTGCAGGGGCAGGTGCAGAGATGGTTAACACCATGCCAGCTTGAGCTGGGAAGGATCGTCTGCGATAATGGCAGCAACCTTCTCTCCGCCCTACACAAGGGTAAATTGATGCATGTACCATGTCTAGCACACGTCCTAAATCTGGTGGTACAGCGTTTCCTAACCAAGTACCCAGGGCTGCCAGAGCTTCTCATCCAGGCCAGAAAAGTCTGCAGCCACTTCAGATGGTCATTCTCAGCAAGCGTTCGCCTGGCAGAAACTCAAAGAGAGTTCCACCTTCCCACAAACCGTCTGATCTGTGACATGCCCACCAGGTGGTACTCGACATTAGCAATGCTGCAGTGTCTGCACAAGCAGCAGAGGGCCATAAACGAGTACCTGTGTGAGTATGGCACAAGGACAGGTTCAGGTCAACTTGGTTCCCCCCCCCGCAGTGGCTGATGATCAAGGATGCATGCACTGTACTGTCACCATTTGAGGAGGCAACGAGGATGGTGAGCAGGGACAGTGCATGCATCAGTGACACAATTCCTTTAGTTTTCCTGCAGGAGCACACTCTGCGGGAAATTATAGATGTGGCTCTAGAGGCAGAGCAGCGAGAGGAAGAGGAGGCCTTCCCTAGCTCTCAAGGCCCCAGTCTTTCTGCAGACAGCATTCCAGCGGGACCTACTCAGATCAGACAGGAGGAGGATGAGGAGGAGGAGGAATATTTAAGTAGTGGGGGCATTGAAGGTGGGGATTCCTCAAGGGAGGGTTTTCTGTGCCCAGAAACAGAAGGGCTAGTGCATGGCTGGGAGGAGGAAGTGCACGATACGGTCATTCTCATTGACCAGGAAGACTCGGAAGCTAATGCCACCTCCAACCTACGCTGCATGGGTTCCCTAATGATGCAAAGCCTGCTAAAGGACCCCAGGATTTGTGCTATCAAGGAGAGGGATCATTACTGGTTGGCAACCCTTCTTGATCCACGATACAAGGGGAAAGTTGCAGAGCTCATCCTGCCCGCACAGAGGGAGCACAGGATGAAAAAACTTGAAGACGCTCTAAAGCGACACTTGTGTAACACCTTTCCAGGCACTGGTAGATTACCAAGTGCTGACACACGTGCTTCTGAGGCTGCGGGTGATCAGAGGAATAGTGGTGAAGGCCAGGGCCGCTTGACTGATGCTTTTTTAAGTTTTTTTAGTCCTCGACGCCCAGGGACGTCAAATGTAGGCACCCATTGCCAGCGTCTTCACCATATGGTGCAGGACTACCTAGGGGCAAGGGCAGACCTGGATACCTTTCCAGCAGATGATCCACTGGCTTACTGGGTGTTGAGATTGGATCACTGGCCAGAACTTAGCCAATATGCTATGCAGCTACTAGGTTGCCCTTCATCTAGCGTGCTTTCCGAAAGGATGTTCAGTGCCGCTGGAGGTTTTGTCACAGACAAAAGAGTGCGTCTGTCCACCGACTCTGTAGACCGGCTGACATTTATAAAAATGAATCAGTCCTGGATCAGCAGCTATCAATCCCCTGATGCCGAAGTAACGGAATAGATCGGGTATGTCTTCTGCATGCACAAAACCTCCAGCACTGAACTCTTCCACAATACCACAAAAGGGTTACGGTGTGAATGCACTTGCTGCCATGAAAGGCACAATATTTGGCTGCACTGACGCCTGTACCAGATTTATATCATTTTAATTTTTTGAACAGCAGGGTCCAACCCTGCACTCTTCCACAATACCACAGAGGGGTTACTGTATGATGATACTTGCTGGCCTGGCACCAAAGGCACAATATCTGGGTGCACTGACGCCTTGACCAGAATCATATCTTTTCAATATAGGACCACATGGTCCACCCCTGCAATCTTCCACAATACCACAGAGGGGTTACTGTATGATGATACTTGCTGGCCTGGCATTAAAGGCACAATATCTGGGTGCACTGACGCCCATTACCAGATCAAAAACTTTTCAATATAGGACCGCAAGGTCCACCCCTGCATTCTTCCACAATACCACAGAGGGGTTACTGTATGATGATACTTGCTGGCCTGGCATTAAAGGCACAATATCTGGGTGCACGGACGCCCATTAACAGATAAAAAACTTTTCAATATAGGACCACATGGTCCACCCCTGCATTCTTCCACAATACCACAGAGGGGTTACTGTATGATAGTACTTGCAGGCCTGGCACCAAAAGCACAATATTTGGGTGCACTGCCACTGACGCCTGTATCAGATTCATATCCTCAGAGGGGTTACGGTGTGACGGCACTGCTGGGGACGCTAAAGGACCAATTTTAAAGCACCTATTGTTACTTTCATCCAAAGCCTGCATGTATTTCACAATAATTTAGCCAAAAAAATCAGTAAACTTTCTCTGCGTGTAAGAAAATGTCTCCTCTTTTCATACAGACTGCCGCCCCAAGCAGTTGTTTATGGATAGATTAAAGGAAAAGCATTTACCGTCATATGAAACGCTATTTTTTTGTTTTTAAGTGTTTCTATACATCCTAGAAATCTGCCACTTCACGGGCAGGTTATGGGGACCTCCGAGGCACGATATTTGAAGGAATTTTTGGTTTTTATTTTTAACCCTTATTTCATGGAAAACTCACTGTCCCTTTCAAAACTTTTTTTTTTTAAACTTTTTGTTCTTGTTTCCTGTTTCCCAGGGCACTACCCGAACCCCCATACACCTTTTATGGCAAATATGTAGCATATATGCCCTCTTGGAGGGCACTCTAAAAACCGAATTTTCAGCCCCATTGACTTGCATTGGGTTCGAGTTCGGGCTCGAACCGAACTCGGGGAGTGTTCGGCTCATCCCTACTAGCCAGACATTAAGAGTTACTCGCCACCAGTTGCCCCACATATCCCCTGCCCTTAACCCCACCCTTAACTCCTCCCCTAAACACGCCCTCTTAAAATATCTTACAAAATGACAGTTAAATGTTTTATTCAGAATAAAGTTACAAAAATAAATAACATTAACAATTAATGTTAATTACATTGGCGCAGGTCCCCTTACATAGGCACAGGTCCCCTTAATTTGGCACAGGCCCCCTTAAATAGGCACAGGCCCCGTAGTCACTCACCAGTGCAGCTCCCTTGCGGCAGATCGGGCCTTGGCTGGTCTTCCTTTGTTCTTGCCTGGCGGTCTTCCGCGCTCTCATTAGGGGTGGATCCAGACACAGGTTGGGGGGGCATTCTACCAGTTTTGGCCAAGAGCTGGTGTTGGGTTCGCAGTGACAGGCAGATATATATGCCCCCAGCTCACATGGATATATATATTGCCCCCAGCTCACATGGATATATGGCCCCCAGCTCACACATGGGTATATAGCCCCAGCTCACACATGGGTATATAGCCCCAGCTCACACATGGATATATGGCCCCAGCTCACACATGGATATATGGCCCCCAGCCCACACATGGGTATATAGCCCCAGCTCACACATGGGTGTATAGCCCCCAGCTCACACATGGGTGTATAGCCCCCAGCTCACCCATGGGTGTATAGCCCCCAGCTCACACATGGGTGTATAGACCCCAGCTCACACATGGGTGTATAGCCTCCAGCTCACACATGGGTGTATAGCCCCCATCTCTCACCTCCGCCCGCCAGCGTTCTTCAGCTGTCCCAAGGAGGTGAGCGGCCACTTATATGCAGCTTGGTCGCTCGCCGGGAACCACCTGACCAGCCGCGCAGCCGGTCAGGTGGTTCTCATCCCAGGCGAGCGGCCAAGCTACATATCAGCGGCCGCTCGCCTCCTTGGGACAGCTGGAGAACGCCGGCAGCGATTTTCCCTCCTGGATCCGCCCCTGGCTGCAGCGTGCCTCCCACACTCATAAAACGAGTCTGGGAACAGCATGCTGCAGTGGTGCCGCCCCCTCCCGCGCGTCACTTGACCCATCCTATGTGATGCATCATACGCTGCGAGTGTGTGAGGCATCACATGGGTGGGCAGGTGACCCGCAAATGCAGACATCACAGGCCGCGCGGGAGGGAGCAGCGCCGATCAGAGACAGCTCTGGATTCAGACTCCAAGAGTTCGATACCGGAGCTGTGAATTAAGGCGGCGTCGGCACATTGAACCTGGCCCCAGCACGGGTCAGTCCGCCCCACTCACCCTCAGATAATTTCCACTTGCCAAATGCAAGCAGGCGAGTGGAAATTTTGAGGGCTGGTCTATTAGATGGTGTCAGAAGTGGGATGTTGCTTGAAATTCTGACTAATCATGATAGTGTTTTTTCATGGGAAGTTGAAGATTGAGCAGAATGAATGCATGGTAAGGCTGAGAAAGAACCGAGAAACATACTTTATGTGGCTGTACACTCAGGAAGTTGAGAAAATGTGTCAAGAGATAGAGAAACAGCTGATTGATATGTTTCAGGAGCAGAGAGACCTAGCTTCGGAGTTGGTCTGTAAACAAGGCTAAAATGAAACTGTGACAATCTTTGTAAAAATATTTTGTAAATGTTGGAAAGGTGAGTATGGTATGTCTGAGGGTGAGGGAAGATACAGAAATGGTGCAATTGTTTGCAGAACCTCTGATGGGGAATATGCACGAATATGCATTCATTGTTAAACAGATTTGTAGTGAGTGTTCTAAGGTAGCACCTGAGCAATTGCAGAGAATGTTGATGGCTAAGGATGCTGGTGTTCGTTTTCCCTGCACTCCAAAATCTGCTTTAAACCAATCTATGTTTCAAAAACAGAATAATGGACAGAGAAGGAATTTTCATAAATCAGGCAGGAATGCAAATCAGAATAGAAATTTTGATTTCTTAATTGATACCGGTACGACAAAATCTTCAATTTATTTTGGGGATTATAATGGACAGCTAACGGTTGACAGCAAATCTTCCATTGGTATAGATGGGGTCCCCATATGTTAGCCTCTTTCCCCCTCTATCGGTGTATGTACACCCGATGGTCATCCCATATGTGAACATAGGTATATGATTTTGGCCAATTACCCCGTTAATTTGCTAGGACGTGATTTTATGGCAGTCTTGCAGATTAGCCTTTCAGTGAATGCTATGGGAGGGATCAATGTAACATCTCTTAAGGTCCCCATGTTTCATTCTAGCAGTGACATTTCATTGCGTCTATGCTGTCTGGGTCATTTGTCTGTTGAGAAAATTCAGAAGTTGATTGATAACTTAGGTTGTGCCCTTGACTTGTCTGTACCATTTACCTCTTTGCCTCTGTCACGTGACAGTGCCTTTGAGCCCAGTGTACTTTGTTAGTTTGTTTGGAAATGATGATGGGTTGTTTCTGCATAGGGATAATGGCGATGTTTGTCAGATTTCACCACCTACTGAGATTCAAGGTTATTTTCCCTTTGACCCACTACCTGCCACTAGGGTGTCTGATGCATTGACTGAAAATTTCCATTCTCTATCACACCTCCCTGACACACTGTGGGCCTCCTCAGCTACTGACCCAAGCTACATACACTGCTCCCCTTATCAGTCCTCTATGAAACCCGATGCCCATCCAGTGTTCATTAAACAATACCTATTGTCACGAGAAAAGGAGATGGGAATAGCACCAGTCATTGAAGAACTCCTACATAAAGGAGTCATTGAGCCTATTATTTCTTCTTACAATACTCCCATTAACTCTATCCCCAAACCAGGTAGAGATGAATATCGATTTACCCGGGACTTGAGAGCAGTTAATGCCCTTGTCCAACCTCTAGCACCAGTAGTGCCTGATGTAAATGCTATTCTCACATCAATTCCATGCATAGCTACTTGCTTCACAGTGATAGATTTACGTAGCGCCTTTTTCAGCATACCGGTGCACCCTGACACTAAACCACTTTTTACTTTTGCGTATCGTGGAGCCCAATTCACATGGAATCGCTTACGATTGTCCTACAGCGTACTCAGCTATGGTACGCAAAACTCTGGCGTCATGGTCCCCGGGGTATAAGTCAACTCTCTTACAGTATGTGGATGATCTCCTGGTTTGCAGCCCAGACAAAGACTCTTGCCGCATACACACCTTTTCTTTGTTGCAGAACCTCACAGCGTGTGATCACAAGGTCACCCTCAAAAAGCTTCAATACTGCCAGCCAAAGGTCAAATATCTGGGATTTCTCCTCTCCCATGGACAACGCGTCCTCGTCCAGACCGTGTCCAAGCTATTTTCGACCTTCCTAAGCTGTCTGCTAAAGCCGCACTCCTGTCCTTCTTTGGGATGGTGACCTACTGCCAACAATGGGTACCTGATTGTTCACACTTTGACCACATTTTAAGGGTTGCTACCAAGTCGGTGGCCCATGATATCGTTGACTGGACTGAGCCCATGAACTCTGCCTGTCGCACTGAAAGCCTCCCTGTGCTCTGCTCCAGCCCTGGGACTGCCCAACTACTCACTGCCGTTTCACCTCTACTGCGGGGAGAGGGGCTCCACTGCCTCAGGGGTCCTGGCCCAGGACCATGGTGGTGAGTACAGACCTGTAGCTTTTTATTCCAAAAAGTTGCCCACAGTGGTACAAGGGATGCTGACATGTTTGAGAGCAGTGGCTGCCTGTGCTAAAATGGTAGAAAATGTCCAACCCCTTGTCCTTTCTCAAGCGCTGATTTTACACACCTCACACCAAGTCAGCCAAGTGCTTAACAACATTACCACACAACACATGACAGCACAAAGGAGATCCGGTTATGAAAATCCTTACCTCCACTCGAAATCTCACCATTAAATACACTCCCCATGTTCTGGCTGAGCTGCACTACTACAAAAGATGATTAATGTTCAAGAATCTTCCATGGAAGAGCATGACTGCGGAATATGCCGGCTCTTTATAAATAAAGATTAATAATAAATAATAATAATGACTGTATTACACTGCTACAGATTGAGACTTCACCCAGACATGACTTACAAGACACCCCACAAACTCAGGGTGACGTTGTATTTGTTGACTGCTCTTGCTCGAGACCCTCTGATGGTGTTTTGCACACAGGTTATGCGGTTGTTCAGAATCCAGGTCAGGTGCTTGAAGCGTACTCTTTCCCTTTTGTCTCAGCTCAGGCCGCAGAGCTAGTTGCCCTTACTAGGTCATGTTACCTTTTTGCAGATAGGGATGTTACCATTTACAATGACTCCCATTATGCCTTTGAGGTAGTGCAAGATTTTGGTGTTATTTGGAAACAGAGAGGTTTTGTAGCAGCAGATGGTAAGGGAATCTCTCATGCGCAATTGGTGGAAGATCTTTTGTCAGCACTGTTGTTGCCTCATTCAATTGCCATAGTGAAATGGAAGGCCCATGCTGGTGAATCGGATGAGGTAGCTGTGGGGAATGCCATTGCTGATGAGGAGCTAAAAAAGCTGCTGTCAGGCTCTGTAGCCCCTTTCTATGTCGCCTCCACACACTCCCTACAGTTAACCATGGTCATGACACCGCATTTTCTTCCTGATGCAGACTCTTTGCAGGCCTATTTGTCCCCAGATGATCTTGAGTGGTGGACACTGCATGATCTGACAAAAGACCGGTATGGTCTTTTGTCAGATAAGGAGGGATGAATAGGGCTTCCTAGCGCACTATTGGCCATAATTGTTCGAAATTTTCATGGCTTTGATCACATAGGTAAAGACAGACAGCCAGAGCCATTGTCTCTTGCTTGTGTATACGTGCTGTCAGTGGTGCAGTAGAAAGCACCCTCGCACAATGTCTCACATGTGCCAGGAATAACCCTGGGGGACTAAATTTGGCAAACATGATCATTTGCCCCCTCCAGATGGCCCCATGCAAAGTCTGCAAATTGATTTCACACATATGCCCGAGGCAAAAGGAAACCTACAATACCTTCTAGTAATCACAGAACAATTCCGTAAGTGGGTGGAAGCTTTTCCCACCTCAAGAGAAAATGCTAAAACAATAGCTAAAATTAGTGTAAAGAGATCATTCCTAGATTTGTATGCCAATTATCCATTAATAGTGATTAGGGTCCAGCCTTCACCTCCATTATGTTGCAGCATGTTCCAGACATGTTAGCCATAGATTGAAAGTTTCACTTCCCCTACCATCCACAGTCCTCTGGACAGATGGAAAGAGTAAATAGGACCAAAGATAAACCGAGAAAGGGTACTGGAGTTACATTTACCAATTGGCCAGATCATCTTCTGGCCATATTGGCTGAAATCTGTATGACCCCCCTAATAAAACTACAGGGTTATCTCCCTTTGAGGTTTTAATGCGTAGGCCAATTCTGACTCCATGGTCAACCAAAGGTCCTAGGTCACTAATAGGCCAAGATGTAGCAATATTACAGGAAGAGTATGTTGCTAAACTTATTCCTCATTGAATGGCATCTACGGTGATGTGTCTCTGTCTCTCTTCCTTTACCTACAGGTGATCCAACACACCCTATTAAGCCCGGAGACAGAGTCCTTGTAAAGCCTTTTAAAGACTAAGAAAACTGACCCACTGTTTGGGCCGCCAGTTATCACCAACATTTCGCTTTCATTTCTCTCAAAGTTAAATGCATCACAGGCCTCCAGCCAGTCCCAGAATGATGTTAAATTGCTACGTGTTATTTAGTTATGCTCATTTTAGGGGAAGAGTCTTACACAGTCCGGTATCCCCCCAGGTTTTCCTTCTTTAGAAGCTTTTTGTTTGAAGGTTTTTCCTGGCCTCCAAATTAAACACACACTTTTATGTAACCTTAGGTTTTTGTTATCACTTCATGGTAAAAGGAGGGATTGAAAGGGTTCGCAAAATATTTCGTAGTTAAAATATCTGTTTATTTCTTGCTTTAGGTCCAAAGGTAGAAAAGAATATTTACCTATTTTCAATTTGGAACGTTAATCCTTCCATGGTCATGCAGTTTAAACAAAATATATTTTATTATATGTGCTAAATGTTCTTTTGAGAATTGTTTGTTAAGTTTGAAACCGTGTATTCACCATTTTGAACATATGTAATGTAGACTGTTTTTGATTGGTCCACATCTTAGTCTCTGAAAGACATACAACCAGGATTAAATTAACTGCTCTTTAGAAGGGCTGTGAAGTAACTGGAAGTTGAGTCTGTGTGTCTTTCATACAAGCAGCTTGTGTGACACCAACCCTTCCCAGGATCCTGTGGATGCGATAAAGCTCAGATAGAGAGAAGGAGAAGTCTGCAGCAGTTTAAATAGTCACCCGGGTGAAGAAATATTGGTCTATCAGTAATTTTTTTAATATTTTTCTTAAAACAATAGACCTTTCCTTAGTTTATTCTATTCCCAATTATAAAAGTCAAAAATTGGAAATATAGATATGTAAATTTGCATATGACTGATATCTTTTAGTAGTAAACTTGGTAATAAATATTGAAAAATGTAATTGTTAATCATTTTCCTGTGAGACTTGCATTCATTTTTCGTTTCATATATTCACTAAATTTGACAGGAAACATTCAGTATAAAACCATCACATTTTATTTGGAAACCAATCATACTGCATTAAGCTGTTTTTGCATACAAGTAGTGGCTCATTGAAGCAATATTGAGTTTAGCCAATTGAATATAATGTTTGGTAAAATTAAAGCTATTTTAAAAAAGAACATATATTGGTTTATTGCAAGGAATGTAATGTAAAAGCATAGTAAATCTAAAATTATTAAATCAACACTTTACACAGTAGATGTAATATCATATTGGTCACCATACCAGCCATCCTATTGAATCCTGCAATATTTAGGTCATTGTTTATACCAAGACACTTGAAGACTGGTTACCTGAGTAGATTTTTGTTGCAAAGTACTTAGAATTAAACTGTTAGCAGTATAGTTTGTTATTTACAAAAAACAATAGTGGAATTACAAGTCAAGTGAAAGCCAGAAACAAACCTTTTTAGAAACATACTAGAAGAAGAGCCATTGGAAACCAGATCCGCAAAGTCACACGGTTTGTTAGTGACACACATGGTTTTCCCCTAGTCCTTCAGATCACCGGGCAGCCCTAGTCTGCAACAGTGTTTTAGGGAAGAATGAAGGGAAATACACTACAAGCACATGTTTAATGGAGTTTGTGGTGCTTACTTAGTTTTATATGCCCATACCTAAGCTCTAATGCAGCATTTGAGTTAGAGCAGCCCTAATTGGTTGCCCAGCCAGGTAGGCAGTCATCCTGGTGTGCATGTGCGCTGGGATGACATGCCCTCTTTTGCACACATGGGCATCATAAGTTACACAAAATAGTGTCAAGGTGATGCCTCTGGCAGTCAGGTCCTCCCCATCATGATATTAGACCTGCCAAAGATGTCAGATCTGGGAAAGTCTTGTGCTATCTTAAGGGAATGGAATCATTAACTTTACGTTATGGCTTTACTCTCCAATTATTTGCCCCCTGGCATATAATGATTTTGTTTTGCATTATTAGCATTTTTTTTAGTAAGTTATTTATGAATAGCATTTATTGGTCCTGTAAACAGTGTCACTCATCACATCTACATATCTCCCCTTTTCAGCCATAATAAAATCACCTGGTGGTTCAACATGAAGTGTCTTCTTCAGTGAATATCTGTTTTCTCAAATTTAGTTTATTTCCTTAATCAAGTTAGCTATTTCCTGCACCAAGCATTCACTAATGACACTTAATGGATGTATATTGCTGAGTACTTTTTTTATTATCATGTCCTATGTCTAGGCATGCAAATTCTGTAATCACAGCTTTGTAATGTTGATTTTGTCTTTTTTTCATATATCTCTTAGCTTAAACATTTCATTGCGTACAAGCAGTATTGTGGGTCAGGATTGAATTGTTCAATACTTCTGTCCACATTTTTCTTTGACTACTTTACCTAAAGAAAGTGGAAAAAAGGCAATTATTGTTTACAATCTGCAAATATATAAATAAGTTTTACATTTACATAGGCTGAAAAAAGACGTGAGCCCATTGGGTTCAGCCTTTCACGCATTACCTGTTGCTGTTGATCCAAAAGAAGGCAAAAACCCAGTCTGAAGCGCTCACGAATATGCAACATACTGGAAACAAATTCCTTCTTGACCCCAGAATGGCAGTCAGATTTCTCCTTGGATCAAGCAGCATTTATATGTAGTTTTTATGTGTTTTATATAAAATTAATATATTAAAGCAATAATACTTCAGAAAACAATACATTGAGATGTTGCTATTTTTCAAGAATGCTTTTAACCAATTCCGCAATACCATATTTTTTATCATATTACATCATGTTTATTCATATAGGGAAGTAGTTTAACAGCAGTAATGTTTTCTGTAAGGAGAATTCAAAATTATAGATAAATAGGATATTTAAGAATTGACTACAGTAGTCCTGAGAATAAATTAAATACTCTGAGATCTCAATTCTTTCATCATATATTACATAGAAAACATATAAACATAGAAAATGTCGGCAGATAAGAACCTTTCGGCCCATCTAGTCTGCCCAATTACATGGATACTTTACCTGGATTTATCTTTTGTTTAGGATAGCCTTATGCCTATCCCATGCCTGCTAAAATCCAATTACTGTTTTGGCCTCTACCACTTCTACTGGAAGACTGTTCCATGTATCCACCACCCTCTCAGTAAAATAATGCTTCCTGATGTTACTTTTAAACCTTTGCCCCTCTAATCTAAGACTGTGTCCTCTTGGTTTGCTACTTTGTTTCCTTTTAAATATACTCCCTTCCTATATTTATATATATACGTAAAGATGATACAAGTAACAACTACCACTCTCACTATAACAAACTTTTACTGCTTCAGTAATACAGGGAGGATATAGCATCAATAATGTGATTCTGAGATTATTAAAGGACTAAAATAACATATGTTTGCTCATTTTGAACTGTCCATACATTTGTTTATCCTATACAGAAATATTGCTCAGATGGAAAGTTCTAAACTCTAGATGGTATCCTTTATCTGGCACACATTCAAATGGAGTCTGCATTATTAGCATACAGTAAGAAAAAGCCTTTGCTTCAAATAAGTTACTTGTGCTAAAGATAGATAATAAAAATGGTCAAATATCCTGCTTATGGATATTTGTATTGATCATAATAATAGGATTATTAGCAATGCAGATTCCAAAAATTACCAATAGATTATAAAAATAATATCTGTATGTGGCATAATGCCTATGTATGGAAATTAAAGTTACATCTTGTATCTTTACTGTACAAGGATTTTCAGCAATTACAATACCCTGAATCTTATTCTTGTACAGTAGTGAATGACCCCAGAGCTCATGCTGTATTTTGCCCATCCCCTTTCTGTTGTAATGCAGCAGCAAAACTTATTGAACTTTTTGTTACCGTGAAGGTGAGTGTTACTTTTTGTAGTTTCTTCTTGGTGATGCAAAAGTGAAAAGTGAAAGGAGTGGGGTCTAAGGCGAAAGCAGTTTTAACGTGCGTTTAGCCGCACGAAATCACGGCCGTGCTAGCAGCAAATGACGTCCAATGCCGGGGAACATACGACGAACGGCTGCACGAAAGTTCGTCCGCGCAATGCAAGTGGCAAACGAACGCATTTTTTCGAGAACGTCAAACCGCTACTACTGACGTACAGAGTGCGCTGCGGCCGCATAGCGGCGTGTGTGTGTGATTAGGAGACGTCAGACGCTGCACACGTCCGGCCAACATAACGTCCAGACGCAAAAAGGGTTTTATTGATGATCTGTACAAAATCACGGACGAAAATGCGCATCGTATGACCGCTATCGCGTATTCCGTGAAAAAATACGTCCATTCGTTCGAACGCACTTTTTCACGGACAACGTGAAAAATGCGTTCGTCTGACCCTAGCCTTAGCAAGAATTTTATTTAGCTGCAGGAAATTTACTATTCTAATATTTAAAAGCTATGCAAATGGTGTTTTCTAAGCTAGTTTTTATTGTATTACAATGCAAGAACTTAGTATAGAGTTGAAAGGATCAATAGCAGCCATAAATCATTTAGAGAAATTATAGCCACACATATGATCATCCTTTTCCAAAACCCGTGATGGTAAACTTTGTCTGGACTATTTCCCTAAGCAGTCCCTATTCTAACATTAACCATATTACGATGATGCGTTTCATTGCCAGTATGCCACTCCAATCCTTAATGAGTACTTAATAATATATGCAGCCAGAATTCATTTAAAAAAAATACAGTGACTAATTAAATGACACTTGATATCTTGAGAAAGTTTCAATTAAAAAGAAGAAGGAATCCCAGCCTGTGAGCTAACAAACACATGTGCTGATGTTGGCTACTAGTCTATTTCCTAATTACTGATAAATAACCTTGCAGCAAGTATCCTTGATAAAAAAGAAGACGTTTGATATAAAACTAGGATTTCAACACTGTGAAATCTTGTGGAATTAAATTTCCTCTTTGATTGTAGCCTTGACTGATGCTTTGTGGTTTAACCCCATTCACTACCAAGTGATTTTCAAAAAAAAAACATGGTCAGAAACCAGTGTTTTTTGTAAAATCATTTTTAATCAACTATACAGTAATACATTGCTATTACTGTAAATAACCCATTTGGCCAGTAGATGGCACCATTTACTGCCAAACTGAGTTAGAGAGGTTTGAGCAGAAGGTCTATGTTTTTTTTCCTCCCTGCATCGGCTGCTGAAGGCCCGATATTTCACAGTATTCATCAGTTGATTTTACAGTTTTATCTCGTTGGGCATTGTGTCCACAGGGCTTAAACTTTGAAGGCACCTTCTGCATCCCAAAAGCAAATGGAATTTGTTTGCAGCAAATGAATTTCATTTGCTTTTGGGCTGCAGATAAGCAGATCAAAATATCTTGATATAGGGGCACCTTTGAAGTCCTGAGATATCTTGATCGAGGTAGTGAATGGGTTAAGACATTATGCAGGTCTCTATGGCCCAGACATTAGGTTATCTACTGCATTTATATGCCCCACTAAAAGTGACTAATCACTCGATTATCACCTTATTCCCATAATTTTAATTTTTTTCTACTTAAGTCACTAAAATGGTCCATCAGTTTTGGAAGATATATGTTTGTCCTTTCACTGTGCACTGGCATGCTGCAGCACAGTGGATGAAAATCGATAATCTATGCTAAAGCCTCTTTGCATTTTTTAATTAAATCACAATTTAGTATATTAATAATCAGATATTTTTTATCCCCCCCCCCTCTGAAATATTTGGGAAGGCTACCTTGCAATGTTGAATATGCAGCAATTTTCTTTTGCATGTTCAAAACAAATCAATTTTATGAGCATAACATAGGAATTCACATAATTTAAACTGATCTTACCTTAACAAAAGTGACAAAACTACTATATACTAAAGTGAGTAAAAACAAAGCAATAAAGGTGGATGCAGTTGTCCACACATTAGTGGCTTCTTCTATGTCACTGACTTCATTTCCCACTTCATCCTGGTACACAGAAATATCACCTGTGGAACTCTCATCTTAAAAGATAGAAAACAAAGGAAACAAGATTTAGATATATATTATTTGTTCATCGTAAGTATATAAAAAACATGCAAATGATGTTATAATTCACTTAGCAAACTTATAGTTAATTAACACATCCTCCACACACTTCTTATTAAATTAGTTCACAATGGTAACTTCAAGTTTATATTAATACAATGTTTAATTTTGAGTTATTCTTCATCAGTATCAAACAGTCTACACTCAAACACAGGAGATGTACATGATCACGTATTTTGCAAGTGGGTTAGAAACATAGAAAAAATGTCGGCAGATAAGAACCTTTCGGCCCATCTAGTCTGCCCAATTACATGGATACTTTACCTGGATTTATCTTTTGTTTAGGATAACCTTATGCCTATCCCATGCTTGGGGTTCCCATTTGCCCCAGACACTGAAAAGCTGTAGTATTTTTTTCGTAGTAAGAGCTTTCATTTTGTCTCAAAATATATGATATTTATACTTATCATGATTATTTTGTGAAACCTATCCTGACTGTAGTTTTGATATAAATATCAAATATCAGTCTGGGCCGAAGGAAGCATCTTGGCAAATTCTTACACCTACCTTGGACTTGACTGCTTATATCTTAGAGTGAAAACATTGCTCTCTACAGGTAACAAAGACATATTTAGGAAGAAGTTAATGATAGAATATTGATCTGCCAAGATCATGTGTTCTCTGATATTGACAATAGTACACCAGCTATTAGAAGTTTTGCAATTTTTACTTAAAAATGCACATTTTTAGCCTTGAAAAAATGTCAAAGAGGACATGTGATTGTACTATTTAAATGCATACAGGGCCAATACAAAGATCTCTATAGTGACCTGTTCATTAACAGGACTTTATCAAGGACATCTTCTGAGACTTTATGGAAGAACTTTTGTTTTTACCAATTTATAGTAAAAACAATAAGGGTATGGGATTATTTTTCTAAAGATGGCAACATATGACTTAAATGGATATAAAAGTTAAAATGTAATGCATTGCTTGTTGATTCAAGGATAAATCCCATTGCCCTTATGGAATCTTTTCTCTTTTGTATAAAAGTACAAAATGCTCTTTTTCTTGCTTCTCTTTAGATCTTCCTTTTGGATCTACAACAGCAGCAGAGATGTGTGGAAACTTGAACTTGATAGACATTGTTTTTTTCTTCAACCAAATATCAGATATTTACATCATTTTTTTTTTCTCAGGTATTTTTATCTATGGTCACCCCCCAGGAAAGAGTAGTTGGAAATGGAATTTTACATTCATTCCATGATTTACCTCCACATTGCTTTTAATGGTCCGATTCATCCTTTGATTGCGTATTACCAAATTCAAGTGGAATCAACCGCAGACATAGGGATATATGGAAGGTTGAAGTGGATGGCCACTGCTCATTTTCAATCTATATTACTATGTAACTATGATGGTAAACAGATTGTTCCAGGATATACAGAGATAGACTGACAGAGAAATAGATCCCAGATTTCTAAAATATACATTGAACCTGTTTTGGCACCAAATCACAATGACGCATGTGTATTTTATTTAGTAAAAAATACTGGATGTTTGTTTAACCTTCTTCTGCCACAGGGCTTACTATGCCGTCCCTGCAGCGAGTGAGCCTTGAAGCCGTGGGGCGTACTAGTACACCCCGTTGACTTCAATGGGCCGGCCCCACACACTAGCTGGTGCACTCCATTTGCTGCTGCCGGATGGCCTGGTACAGGCCGACCCCAGCAGCCAATGATGCGCAATGTGTGTCCACTGCATGAGCGGGCCGAAGGAGGGCCTGCCGAAGCAGCCGGCTAGCGGGGCATACTAGTACGCCACGGCTGGTGTTAATGCCCTCCTACCAGGCATATTAACCAAAGGGTTAATATGAAATATTTGAATGACTTGAAAAATGCATTTTCATCTGAGAGAAAAACAACTGTTTCTACATGAAGATGTCTCTTTTGAGTGTAGCAAGAAATGTCTGAAATATTCATTAAAGTCCTATATTCTTTTGCTTGTCTGGCCACCCTTTTGTGGGTGATTTGCATATGGTAATGAATTCTCTGTAATGGCTCCATTGAGCTAAATGTCTTATAAAACTTTAGCGGGGACTCAATGAAGGACAGTCCACATATGCTGTTGGCCTTTCTCAGTGCTCTCATAATCTTGTTTTTGCTCCCCATAAATTTATACAGTAATCCAGATATGGACCTCTTGCTTGAGATGCCTAGAGAGCTAGAAGCTATACGATCCTAATGAGACCTATGTAGGCTGAAATGATTGTTGTGGGGTTGGCATATCAGTCATACAGAGAAGACATCCTGGACATTTCAATTTGGATCATAGCATACTGATCTACATATGGTATTGTCTTCTCTGTAATGGCAACATCAATTTAAATCCCTTATGAGACCTGAGCGAGTACTCAAAGGGATGACCACTTATGCTCTGTCTGTTCTCAGTGCTCTTATACCCTGATTTTGTTATTGTGTAGAAAGTAATGTCTGAAGTCCTATAGACTTCTTTTTGTCTCTTTCTCTGTTCAGCTAGATTTCTTTCTATCCCAAATCTGTTTCCACAGGAAGCGCAATTTAAAAATCTCTTATCTAAGAACTTACTTTGTGACTAGGTATAGTTAAATGTTTGATAAATGTCCTATTGGATGTCAAATCCCTTAACACCACTAAAAGCCATCCTTAAGTACATCAAGATGTTCTCTTGTCCACATTTGAATGACAACATGACTAGAGTGTTCAATATAGACTAGAACATTACCATCAGAAGCGCTGATGTTCATCTTTATATAACTTTCTAAAGCAACATGAGCCACCTTGCAGATATAAATCATTCCTTTAAGCCAAGTTTTCTTAGGGACTGAGATTTGACTAAGATAAAAGCATTGTTCCTTTTGGTGATCACAAGTAAGCTCGTAGGGATCAGGATCATCCAGCTGGATTGAAAGATCTATAGCTTCCCATTTCACAAAGAGTTCACCAGGATAAAAGGCAGTTACTAAGCAAGTCAATGTCTTGTTCTCCGTATCCACACTGTCTAGAGCAGAGGAAAGTAACTGTACCACGGGGGCTTTCATCTTTTCCAAGTCTGTAAAAGATAAGATTATACAAAAGAATTACACCCTGAAAAAGAAGTACCTTCATAACAATAGTGTAAATTAAAGGGATAATATAGGGTTAAAATAAGAGGAGGTAGGATACAGGCGGATTAAACAATAACCTCCCCTGAATGCCTCCACACTCCCCACTCTGGTTTTAACCCTTTAATTTTCTTAAAAAACTTACTTCAATCCAGTACTGTCTCTGGTCTTCCTACTCAGCATGTCATGTGACCACAGGAGGACAGGGCACTCCAGCCAATCCAGTGTCTCACAATGCAGGAAGACCTTGATACTATTAGATGAGACTACACAAGCCCAGGAAACTTTAGATGAGGAATCCCTGAGCTAAGGTTCTGGACAGGACTAAGTCCCTGCATTTGGATAGCTGAATCAGCTCTCCAAACCCGCTTCAGAGAGGTGGAAGGAGCAGGGGCTCACAGCAGTGTGAACACTCAGATAATATTAGAGTGCCCCTTTAAGAATTTTTTTATTAGCATTAACTAGATATTTAATGATGAAAAGCAGAACTTTAATAAAATAGAGATAATTGATGTTCTTTGAATGCTCTTTCTTATTAGCCTGCATGCTAGGCACGCAGGTTTATATATAAATCCAATGAATAAAATCTCTAAAATGTGCGTGGAAAATACAACACTTTCAAAACCTTTCCTTAAAGAGTCACATAATCCTTGCACTCTTATTGAAAGGTGGTGGAGTCACTCACTTTTTGTCTTCACAGCTTTTGACTCAATCACAGCTCCTAAAAGATCTTTGACTTGGCAGGTGAGGTTTGAAATTGCTTTCCACTCTTCGAGACTGATGGCTATAGTGCTCTGAAACCAAGACATGTTATGTTTGAATATGGTTTCATTATATTTTGGGAGAATTGGCTTCCCGTCTGCCATCCATTGTATCGTTGAATTGATAGTATGGGAGGTACATGAAACATTTGCAGATTCATCAAGAAATAGCTCTTTGAAGGAAGGTCTGTCTATTTCGATTTTTGGCACAGAAACAGTTACTTCTGAAAAAAGTGAAAATATGCATATTTTATTTGTTCATCTGTCCTGAAAATGGAGCATGTCTAAAGGAAAGATACTACATCCAGTGGAACTACTTTGAATAGATATAATAAGGAACTGATGTTTACTCAATTACCTAAAGGGACACTCTATGCACCATTGACAATTTATCTTAGTTGGTCATGGTTACCTGAGTGTGTCTCATCCCTTTGTTGCTCCTGCATGCCGCCAGAACCTTAGAAAACAGAGAGCTTCCTGTTCTGCCCAGAAGGCATTCAAATAGCATACGCTGGAAAATGTCCAGGGTCCCACACAGCTTTTCACAGGATGTGCAGAGCTGATCAGCCAATGCTTTTCAATGCACTTGCATTGAGAGGAATCCAGTTGGCGGAACGATTTGCAGATCAACAGAAGTGTAGGGGTTGACTTTCTCAAAGAAGTGAAACTATACAGCACTCTAAGCATAAAACTAACTTCCATGGACCGCCCTTGTGTCTTTAGCTTAGAGTGTCCCTTTAAGTACATTATTGAATGATTAGATTAATTATTGTCTATTAGTAAAGTTAATAAAATAACAGTAATAAACATACAACATCAGTTGACTCAATATAAGGTTGTTTGGCTTTGCAAAAATTTTATATAAGGCTATTCCAAGTAATTTGATTGATCCTACCATGTCTACCAGATGAGATACTTATGTTCTGTATCGTGTACTCCTCTGAAGATATATGAGCTACCATACAGAAGTAAGTTGTTCCATGAGTCCACTCTGTCTTCGTGATAGGCAGCTGACTTGCAATTGAACATTGCCTTTTATCATGGTCACAGCTAATATCGCTGGGACCCGAGTTGTGTTGTGGTATTATAGTCTCATTGACCATCCATGAGATAAAAAGATCTTGTGGGTAAAATCCTTTCACAACACAAAGCAATATCAAGTAATTTTCTGCATTTTCACTTTCTTGAAATGGAGGGAGTAGATATACTTTTGGAGATTTCATTTCTGTCGGAGCTGTGAAAAAATAAAACAAAAAGAATGTTGAGAAGAATAGATTATTTTTAAACAAAAAGAATGTTGCGACCAATAGATCATTTTTAAGTGAAAATGTATGTAAAATTTACATAAAAATGGCATATGAATAAAAATAAGTCAATAAAATAAAGTAACTATTTTTAATGATTATAATTAAGTATGTGAGAAGAGTAATATGTTGATTTTTGTGGATACATACTATGTATAGTGTTAATGGTTTGTATTGTCTTCAGTATGACTTCTCCTGGATATTTCAGTTCACATGCCAGTTTTTTGGTTTTCCAATCCTGGAGACTAATTTTCATTGTACTCTGACGCCAACCATCTTTGGAGATGTTTTCCATTTTGCCTTCCCGTGCATTTTCATTGTGTAGCCATTGAATGACTGCATTCGGTACGTTAGTTTTGCATGATACAATTGCACTCTTACTCTGAAAGAGTGTTTTGAAGGATGGTTTAGACATCTCTAATGTTGGTATGATCCCTGAATTATCTAAAATAAAGTGAAATGTCAATGTCTTTAATTCAAATGGATGTATTCTTTTGCGAGGACACATAACCAACTTTCATCATGTATGTCGGTTCATATAATATGGGCTGAAATACAATCTGAACATGAGATTGTATCACAGAAGGAAAACATATACAGTTGATAATGGCCAATGAATATTGAAATTTAATAGTTGAAGTAATTTGCTAGTTGGGCACAACAAGGCAAAAGACTTTATATGGAAATGTAATTATTTGGGAAATTTTACAACCATGGGAGTTATTTTTATGTAATTATGTGAAAAATAAAGAGGCACGAATCTGAGGCTTAACTTTTTTATTATCTATGAAATTCAGTATAAAAGTGGCCATGACAGGTCAAATATCAACAATGGAAGTTTTCATGAGAACCTGAATTACATAAATCATTACAAAAATGTTGGAAGTTGACAAATTAACAGAAAAATAGAGAGCTCTAAATAATGATAATAAAAGAAAAGACAGTGATGTTCAAAGAAAGTCACAAAAACAAAAGGGTCTGTTCACAAAGCACCGAAATTGCATGCTTTTCCATTTCACTCCATTTCACCGTATTTCGACAATTCAATTTCACAGAAAATATGGTGAATTCAATATTTAGTGAATGGTCACCGTATTTTTCCATAATTGGAATTGCTGTAGCAGTTATTGCACGTCGGCGAAAACCACCAAATTGCTCGAATAGCTGCAGAATTGCGCCGAATTGGCATTGGTAAATTCTGCCAAACTGTAACAAAAATAAAAATGAAGTCTCCAATCTCCTAATAGGAGTTTAAATCAGTAAATATGTGTCCAAATAATAAAAATGTCCTTTAAAAAATAATAAAAAGGTCTGTTACAAAATAAAAAAGTCTTTATTAAGAAAACCAGAAATGTCATCTAAAAAAAAAAATACAAAAAGGTGTTTTAAAAAACCAAAAAGGATTTTTGCTGAAATTGAAAAGTATAAACGGTCTTTTGAATTTTTTTTTAAAAAATATATTACGTTTTTACATTGACTCTTATGGGATTCTCCTATTTAAACCTGTTGAACTGAAACACCGAAAATCAGGGCATTTCACTGTAATTTCATTGCAGTTTGGCGTTCTCTGAATAGAAGACAAGATAGTCTTCTATGGGGCAATTTTGGTGCCACTGAATTGCGGCAAACTGCAGCGAATTGCACCATATTTTTTGTCAATTCACCAGTATTTGGCTAATTGAAGCTTAGTGAATAGACGGATTTTCCTAAAATGGCACCGAACAGTGAAATTCACCATCCGGTGCAAATCGGGGCCAATTCGGAGGTTAGTGAATAACCTCTATAGCCTATAACTATAAAGTAAAAACAAACAGGCTTCAAATCAGGATCAAGTCTAGGTATCAGGAGAATATATAGACTTGAATCCAAACTATATCAACATTCATCACAAAATCCTTTTCATATAATATTATGTAATTATTTTGCCCGTTCATTACTTTATAGAAATAAATTATTTTAATGATAAAAAAAACACGTTGAGAAGACGTGCATTATTTACCTAATGCACTGATATCTCTTGTGATATTAATGGTCTTCTGTTTGCTGCCAGATTCATATGTGACATGACAGCTGTAGGTGTTTCCAGCGGTCCACGTTTTTTTAACCACCGTCAGTGTGCAGCTTGATGTGAATGTTCCATCATTGTTATTCTCTTGATGGACTGAGGTGCACCTTATGACTTCATTGTTGTGCTGCCATCCTAGGTTTATATTTTTGCGTCTGTGCCCATCAGCAATGCAGAGAAGAATTTTATTTTCCAAGGAATCCGGAGAATGGAAGACACGTACAGATAACTCTCTGGTGACGTCTAAGAAGAGACATGGTGTCAAAACAACATCGTGAGTACCTTAGGACTTTGAGTCAATGAAGTCAAACAAAATTATGCTTCAATTCTGAAAATTGCATCTAAAATCTTGTGTGACAACACAGTACATGAGTGAGTGATTTAATATCATTTTGGTATTGCAGAATGTGTCAGTTATTTGAGAAACATATCATTTCTCTCCAACACCAGCCTTTGCCAATGTATGTACGCTCTGCAGGGTAATTAACTTTAAATTTAACTCAATAAAAGGTAGTTCTAAAATAGCATCATTCATAAAGGATTTGAGCATTGCCTAGTTCTTTTGTAAGGGAAGAATGATACAATCTTGGATGTTCATGGTCCACACAGACTGATTTTGGAACCTCCAAAACCTCATCACGTGAATTCTGTTTTTTTGTTCGTCTGTTTATTTGGTGTTTTCATAAACCCCAGAACACGGAACCTTTTGATTGTTCTTGTCCACACTGCTAAATATTGAGAGTTAGAGTGAGTTAAACAGACACTACCACTTACACCAGCTGTAAGTAGATGTCTTGTGCATTACAAAACCACCTTATAAAACGCATGCTGCTGTTTTTTCTTTGTCTGAAGTAATTGCATGTAAAATGGAAAAATTTAAATTTGGTTTTTATCTCCCATTTTGGTCATTTTTCCCCCAAGATGCAACATTTGCCAAAATATAATGATGAGTTTTGCTTTGTGACCGTGCTTTATCTTATAAAGTATTTAACAGTTAATGAGGTGTTAATGAGGTGGAGGAGGGAATGATTATATAGGGCAGCTGGGTGTTTTGTGATATAGGCTACTCCAGATAAAAGGTGGCAGCAGAATGAGATAAAACGGAGCTTAAAAGATTTCTAATCTAGCCCCGGTTGATGTCCTTTGAATACATCCCACATAATACAATGATTTGAGTCAGTGATTGACCCATAGAGTCCATTCTATGGCCATTGCCACACAGTGAGGAGCAAGTGATGTAAATATACTGGGGGGGGGTGGGTTACAACACTAAAGAGTACAAAATGAATGTGCCGAGTGACACATATAGAGTAAAATATTTTCTTAAAGCAAATGTAAGATATAAGCAACATAAAATAAACACAATAAGAACATTCCATTTTTGGCAGTAGTGGCCCTTTAAAAAATATATGATAAGAATGGCCTAGTTTCTTACTAGGAAATTATGAAATTTGATAAATGTTTTCTGTAATACAGTGGCTACACAAACCATGGGAGCAGCCATATATACCAAATATTAAAATGTTGAAGACCATCAAGAAAAATGGTGAAAGCAGAAAATGTTAATGCTGTATGATTGGTAACTTCCATCTCATTTACATTAATGAACAGCTTAAATGTGATGGATTTTTGAATTAGCCTATATATATATCTCTTGACAGCTTTCCTCTTTTCATTACATTTATTCAAATTCAATCAAATTATACTTCTTTAGCATACTACTATACTGTGGTCCTCTGCCATAAACAAAGCAGATGCTTTATCTGAGTCCATGTTTTACTATCTAAGTATAGAATGTCTTTGCCCATTAGCCATCTTGTCTTCTTCTCACCTTTTACCAATCCCTTAATTCAGTCCATTGGTGATTTTGACTTGTAATTGAAGCTCAAATGCAATGCAGTCTCTGCAGTACTGCTTCTTTAGATGGAAATCACACTGCATATGTAGCAATGCTACAAAGCGGTATCCCTGAGCCACACTCGGGCAGATACTTCCATGTCCTGCGCTCCCTCGCTGTCCCCGCAGTCACACTGCAGCCGATCGCGATGTCACACTTCCTGGTTCATTCCTCGCGAGAAGAGAACCAGGCAGTGTGACGTTGCAAGCGGCTGGAGGAGAATGCGGGGATCAGTGAGGGAGCGCAGGACATGTAAGTATCCAGCCCGAGTGTGGCTCGGGGATAGCGCTTTCGGTACAAAAAGTTAACCCTGAGCCACACTCGGGGAAAACCGTCAGGGAGGTTAAAAACATAATATTAAAATATTGCATGCATTAACTAATATGCATTGAATATAATTATGAAATGTATACTGTTGTATGGAAGATGTATCATTAGCAGAGGTTCCAGTAAACATTTGTTATCCAATGCTGTATTCAACTATTTTTGCATAATTGTTATGCGTCATTAGGAGCCATTTTCCAACCAAGATGGTAATGTGTAAATACATATGAAAACATCACGTACAAGCAGTTTTTCCATTTGTGGCACACTTCTATTAACAGCTCTATTATATTGTGTTAGCAGCGCGTGTCTGACTATTTCTTTACTGGCCAATTAAGCAAGTGGACCTGAGTGCTGCAGCTGTTTTATCTCTTTAAGTCCATAGGACTCATTGTAGCCAGATATAACTCTGTCCTGAGCTCTGCATGAGCTTGCAAATGTGTGGGTCACACGGGGACAGAGGAAGAATACTGAAAAGTATATGTTTCAAGTCATCCACTGCTTGCAGACAGAGGAAGCAGCAGATTGCTCTGCCCTCTGCACTGCTGGATAAAAGGTAAGTTTGGGATTTTTAGTGTGTTTTAATTTCAGTGTTAAGTGATTGAGCAAAAGCAAAATCACTTAAAACCAAGATTTAAGAGCAGTTATTTTTTTTCCTGACTAGCAGCTCGAACCAACAAAGAATGAGCAAAGTTAGAATAGCTCATCCTTCATTGGTTAGCCACAAAGTTACAGTGCCTATATTAAGTATAGGAGGCATACATTTTCAGTAAACAGACACAATGATTGAGTCACAAGCAGAGGTTGCAACTTAGTTGAAATAGTTATTTTGCTAAGTGACTTTCCAGAATTGTTGGTTACCATAATCACATTTCCTTAATTATCCATATTTATACACATAACATGAACATGTTTGTTTTTTTCTGAAAAAAGAGAAAAAAAACAAGGGCTCTATTCCAAAATTGGTGCTAACTTAATCGGAATTGTTGTAAACTTCCCAGAGCCATTATAGCCTAAGGAGGTTTTAAGATTACAACAGCTATGGTTAAGTTAGCACCAACTTTGTAATATTGCCCACAATGTTCCCTTAGGCCATTGGTTGTCAACCAGCATTTGCAGGGTTAACTCTGTTTTTCCTCGAGGGAAAACTTAACCCTTTCACTGCTGAGGACGTGTGGGGAATGTCCTTATTGACTCCTAAGGAAAGATAGGGGTTTGTTTGAACCCCGATATCTCCAGACTGTTTTCAGCTACCAGGGTCATGTTTGGTATCATTAGAAAGGCCAGAGCATGGCCTTTCCAATGATAACAATCATGACCATGTTTATTTTAAAACGTGAAATGGCTCAGCAGTGAAGGGGTTAAATCTGACCTGTTAGGAGTACTTGAGGACCAGGGTTAAAAACCACTGCCTTAGGCCATTACACATTATTTTTAAAATAAACTAATTGCATTCAAATGTAGTTTCATTTTTCCTAAAATAATGCAAACATAGTTGATTGCAATGGAAACGGTACCACTATCAGGGTTATCCAAAGAGATTCGAAAAGTCACCGCACGTTCGGTGACTTTTCGTTCTCTTCAATTCCGTTCCTTTTGCCGATCCCATTTCGGTGACCCTGCAGTGTATTCAGCAAGCACCACAGGGTCCCTGAATTGCAGGGAAAAGCTGCCGCAAATCCGACGAAAACGAACCGCAAAACCCAGCGAATGCACGCTGAAAAGCTACAAAAACATCTGGATTAACCTGCCGAAAACCACAGAAAAAGCCCGAGCAGGAGCCGATCACACACAGCCGAAGCAGCCGACACCGCAGACGAGGCAGTGAATACACGCCCTGGTAATCTCCCGACTCGACTATTGCAATAATCTCTTATCTGGCCTCCCTCTGTCCACCTCCCCCCCTACAATCCATCCTGAACGCCTCCGCCAGGCTAATTCACCCACCCGCCGCTCTGTCTCTGCCGCTCCCCTCTGCGAGTCCCTTCACTGGCTCCCCATCCACTGCAGAATTAAGTTCAAAATCCTTATCCTTACCTACAAAACCCTCACTAACTCAGCTCCCCACTACCTGTCCTCACTAATCACCAAATACACCCCAGCCCGCTCCCTAAGGTCAAACAGTGACCTGCGCCTAGCTTCTCCCCGCATCACCTCTTCCCATGATAGACTGCAGGATTTCTCACGCGCAGCCCCCACTCTCTGGAACGCTCTCCCTCGTACTGTCAGACTTTCCCCTAACTTCTCTTCCTTCAAACGCTCCCTGAAAACATTCCTATTTAGGGAAGCCTACCACCCAACTCACTGACGCAACCATCAATCACTCTCACCTTACAGTCCTCTCTCTCCTGTTTCCAACCCCAACCCTCCCAGATTGTGAGTTCCTACGGGAATAGGGCCCTCATCTCCTCCTGTACTGTTTGTCAAATGTTGTTCAATGTATTGTAACCCTGTCTATACTGTGCTTATTGTACAGCGCTGCGGAATATGCTGGCGCTTTATAAATAAAGAATAATAATAATAATAATAATAAATTAGCAAAATAGTTTGTGTGAATGTGTGAAAATGAAACGCTGTTTGCAAAGAAACTACTGAGCGAAAATGTCTGAAATTTACACAGGAGGTCCAGGGAATGATAATAAAAAGGGCTGTTACAGAAAAAATAAGTACACTTAAAAAAAAAAAATCAGACTTTAAAAAAAAAAAAAAATCCGAAAAATGCTTAAAATGTCCTAAAAAATCTATAAGTAAAGAGACTCTTTACTGCAGAATTTTATAATGAACGGTTTATTAGATATTGAATTAAAACCGGAATATTTTTAACATTGAAGCCTATGGGATTCTCCTGAATAAACTTGCCGAATTAAACCACCGAATGGCAGGGCATTTCGGGAACCTTTCACTGTTGGTTTGTGTTCTCTGAATAGCCGAAGCAGTGCTTTTTTATGGGGATTTCACTGCCCTCGAACAGGCACCGTATGTTCAGGCAATTCGCCAGGATTTGGCGAATTGCCTGCTCTCTGGATAGCCGAATGGCCAGGAAAGGTAACCAAACGCTGATTTTCAGCGTTCGGTTACCCTTCTCAAGCTATTCTGAGCTCTTTGAATAACCCTGTATGTCTTTACAGAATAAATTGTATAGAGCTAGATAGTTGAAACAAAATCTTTTTCAGGATGGGTCATGACTCACACTAGACAATGACAATAGAGAATTACATAAACAATTTTTTCCCAGTATGTTGCATATTGGCAAGCATTCAGACTGGGTTTTTTGCCTTCTTTTGGATCAACAGCAGTAGGTTATGTGGGAGAGGCTGAACCCGATGGACGCATGTCTTTTTTCAGCCTATATAACTATGTAACTATGTAACTATGTAACTATGTAACATAAATAACAATAATCTGCAGATGGAAATTATATCAATTAGTGAATTTGGCAAATGGTCCACTTTGTAGACGCAAGGAATATCTACCTACCACTTAATACCCAATTTGTTTCTGCCTAAATTATGAAATCTGAAACAGATGTTGCTTAGGGCAAAATGTATTTCATACAATGGTAGAGGTATATATCAATAAATGTTTTCACTATCTTATGATGACACAAGATCAGTTTACTTTCTGCCTAAATTCTAAAGACAAAGGCCATATAGTACTTAAAAAGCTAGATTATACTATGGAACATGCTAATACACATAATGTGTATAAAATATGCAAACTAGCAATACTTATATTCAGAAAGTAACACTCCTTGATTACAAAACATATCATGGAGACACAAAAACAAATACAGGGCAATGGCGCAGTGCTGTTAAGACAATATAGTAATGTCCAGAATAAAACTAAGTCATGTCTAGCAAACATATCACTCACTTGTTACAGAGCCTCCAAATCATGACTCCGGTGTAAAGGCCCAATTGCAGTGGATAATCCTCTATTTATTGTGAAGAGAATACAGTTTTTGTCCTCTAAAACGGCAGGTCAATATCCTATCAGTCTCATAGCAGTATTTTAGTTGCAGCTACTCCATGCCACATTACACCCTCTTTTCAAATCCCAATAACTATGTACCTATCCATATCTTAATCGCTTCCTGACACCTGCTATCCTAGTACAGTGCGTGATAACTTGGTAGACAGCTAAAAAAGGGTCTGCAGGTGTTCTCCCAGTCCCAAGAATACTGTGAGAGCCACTCACAGTGTTTATGTGGCTGATTGACAGGATGAAAGATAGTACAAGCGATACTAGTGCTCGAATACAAAGCTCTCCATAACCGTGCCCCTACCTACATCTCCTCCCTTATTAACAGGTATATCCCATCCTGACCACTTCGCTCTGCCAGTGATCTGATGTTATATCAGCTCTTTGTACCTGCACCCCCAAATCAAGCCTTCAAGACTTCTCCCGTGTTGCCCCCTTTTTATGGAACTTCGCCACAATTTTAGACATTCCCAACCTCTCCAGTCCTTCAAGAAGTCTCTGAAAACACATTACTTTAGAGATGTCTATCTGCTCGCTCCATGATCCCCCCATGGTACATTTCTTGCCCCATCTTCCAGCGCAGCCCACATGCACTCCCACTACTTCACATACTCTGCTATTTAACCTCACCTAGTGTGTCACCCCTCTCCTCTTAGATTGTAAACTCTCAAGCAAGGTCCTCTCTCCTACTGTTCTGTGTGTTTAACTAGTATGGATATTTGCAATTCTGTCTCACTCATTGTACAGCGCTTTGGAACTTGTTGGCGCTTTATAAATACTTGTAAAAGATCATCCTGACCGTTTTTTTCTCTATTTGACTGCACTACTATTACAGGCAAGGAGAGAAAATCCATTGACCCCAAATGCCCCAGGTATCCTAATTGTCCTCAAATACCTCATTGTTCCCCCTTGTAAACAATGCTCCCAAAATTATTTATTTTTTGCCTCTGATCACTGTCAAAGTGATTAGATGCATCTTTTACTCTAATGGTTTTTTTAATAGTTCTTTTTTTCAATTGTTAAAGTTAATTTTAATATTAATGTATTTATACCCTAAGAGATCAGTAATGAGTTATGTACACATTTTGGGCCATATTACATAGTTGATGCTAACTTAACCAGAGCTTTTGTAAACTTCCCAGAGCCATTATAGCCTATGGAGGTTTTAAGTTTACAACAGCTCTGGTTAAGTTAGCACCAACATTGTAATATAGCCCTTAATGTATTGCAAGAAAAGCTCCTTCGTTCTTTAAAAAACAACATATAACATGTATGAGAATACCAAATGAGAAAGAGAAAACAACAGAGCAAAACTAAAAAAAAATTAACTTGTGTTAATTGTGTATGCCAAAGAAAAAAAAGATCTGTCATTAAAACGTCCACAGTGTTTATCTGCATAACTCACTTGCAACTGAAACGTGGAACTGTATAAGTTTAGCAAGTAGTCACTCTCATGTATTTTCAATATTGCTGAACAAAATTCTTACTCTAGAACTGCTTCCTCTACTGCATTTTTTCTTTAGAAAGTATTTACCAGGAAGGAAACATTGAGATTTCTCTTGTTTTCAAGTATATCCTGGATGGTGAGTATGTACCGTTAGGTGTCATGCCCAAGGACACTTACTGGAGAGGTGCTCTTGCCAGGATTTGAACCTATGTCTCCACAGTTTAGAGCAGTGATGTTACCTCTACGCCACCCAGCCGGTACTGTTTGCTTCAAATATTTGATGCTTGAAATCACTGTAGCGTTGACAGTCATGTCTGAACTGTCTATACATTAACAATGAGCAACTTGTACAGTTTAGGGCAGTTGTTCTCAACTCTGGTCCTCTAGAACAGTGGGGTTCCCAACCCTGTCCTCAAGTACCCCTACAGGCCAGAATTTAAGGATTAGCTTGGGGAAATACAGACTGAATCCTGCAATCACTGAGCAACAAATCATTTTACCTGTGCTGTGCTGCAGATATATGTCAAACTTGGCCTGTTGGGGGAACTTGAGGACCAGGGTTGGGAACCACTGCTCAAGAATAAGCCTGGTTCATCAGATATCTGAAGCAAAGCACCGGTGATAACATTTGATGCTCAGTGTCTGCAGGTCAGGATTCAGTCTGCATTTTCCTAAGCAAATCCTTAAAATCTGGCTTGTTAGGGGTACTTGAGGACCAGGGTTTGGAGCCACTGGAATAGGGCATAATAAAGGAGATCTTGCAATGGTTGTACTTTAGGCTATAGAATAAACCTGTAAAAAGCGTCAAAAAAGGTAATTTAAGTCTTCTCTGTAATGATCCTGAGTTATTTAGTATGACACATATCACTTTTTCAGAAAATAAAATCAATGTTTGATAGTCCTTCTGTCGACAAGGAAATAAATAATATGCTATGATAAGACATGTCAAGACTTAAATATTTAAGTTTAAGATAATCTTAAAATTGTATTCTAATGTAATGCCTATAAAACAGAGGTTATGAATATGTGTACACGTATAAGGGCAATAACTACTTTACATATCTGTATGTGTATAAAATTACAAAATGCCATGTTGCACATTGTAACAATAACATAATATAAGTTGACAGGATATTTACAATTAAAGCACAAGTGAAAACTATGGTCGCCATTCACTAACTGCTGAGTAGCCGCCGAATAGTTGTATCATAGCTGTAAGTAGATTTGAAGCGACCTGCTACCGTAGGTCACAAATTGGTAGATATAGTAGTTCAGAGAGTTAAAAGTTAACATTTAATAAATTCATTAAATGTAAGTAAGCCGCCAGCCTAGCGTAAATGAACATGTAGTGCGTAATAGACAAACGTGCTGAGGTGTCATTCACAAGGCCAGAAGATAAATGAATGCGGGTAAAGAGATGGTTAGATCTCACGGAGATATAAGGACATATTAGAACACCGGGGATAGGAGAGACAAATCTCTCATATATAGGTAATAAGGAACCCTGTACTAACCTCGGCGGTTTATGCCTCCTACAATACCCCGCTATGCTTCAAACCACAATAGCCAATAAATACTGTAAGTCTCCATAGTAGGCAGATACCCTCAGACAAAGGAAACATTTAGGTCAATGTCAGACAAGCGTTTTGCAGTGCGGAAGGAATGTCTGTGAGAGTGGATGTTCCTTCCACTCTGACACCCGTCGGACCACCTTGCTTTAGCACAATTAGTGCGCTCAGTGCTGCAAGGATCGCTCCTCCTATGGAGAATCTCGTTTTTGCAGCCCCGTTGAACGCGCGTCGTAGTGCTTAGACAGGGAGGCTTTCAGAACATCTGCAGCACGCCCACTGTAGCGGCGCTACATTGTGTGGCTGGCCCAGGCCAAGCGTCACAACGATGTGACGGACGCCAGGAGGCACGTCAGTACGGGCGCACACAGTGTGCTCGTCTGACCCCAGCCTTAAGCAGTTAAAAAGCAGCCTACCATAGCGACTCTCGCATTATGCATAACACAGCTGTAATCATGGCTAATTACGTAATGAAACATTAATGCAAAATCAGATGCTTTTTCCAAAGTTTCTTTACGATTAGCAGAGTGGCGCTAAGAAGTGCTTCTTGGCAGATACAACTGAGTTGCATTTGTTAGTTGCTACTCTGCACTTAGTGAATGTATATATATATATATATATATATATATATATACCCGAAATGAGTGGGTAGAAATGAGTGAAGTCTGACAGTCTCGTACTGTCAGACTTTCCCCTAACTTCTCTTCCTTCAAACGCTCCCTGAAAACATTCCTATTTAGGGAAGCCTACCACCCAACTCACTGACGCAACCATCAATCACTCTCACCTTACAGTCCTCTCCTCCTGTTTCCAACTCCAACCCTCCCAGATTGTGAGTTCCTACGGGAATAGGGCCCTCATCTCCTCCTGTACTGTTTGTCAAATGTTGTTCAATGTATTGTAACCCTGTCTATACTGTGCTTATTGTACAGCGCTGCGGAATATGCTGGCGCTTTATAAATAAAGAATAATAATAATAATATATATATTTTGAATATTTGTATTAAATGTAACTATGACTACTTTATGGAGCTTTGGCAACTATATCACAGCAACATACAGGAAGCAATATAGCTATGGCAGCACTTATGACCAAGAATACAATACATACCATCTTTCTTCGACATGTTGCACCTGAACTTACCAGTTGTAATTCCTGTATCAACAGTCGCAGTAGAGCAGGGTAGTTTGACTGCACAAGTCACATTTGTCCACTTCTTCCACTCATCGAGAGTGATGCTGAAAGTGCAATTCATATAATTTCCAAGGGTTTTTACATTTTCACACTTCTTGTTGCTTGTTTTCCCATCAGTCTTCAGATAGATGTGCTCTGTATTTACATTAACACCCACAACAGAGCAAATTATTTTGTCTTTGCCATCATCAAAGTCTTCCATAGGTCTTACCATGGTTACAGTTGGAGGTATAGAGGCAACATTACATGCTATAAATTGGGGAAAAATACATTTTTGAAATCAACCAGTTGCATATATTGATTTTATCCTTTTTTTTTTTTTACTAACATTTGTCTTTAATTATTTACTGCATTTAACTAATATTCATATATTATTATTGCTAATAACTGATGTATTGTTAGACACCATTACTAAATGCTGAAGCTGTGATTATATTAATTACCTTCTTTACTTTTGGCATTTAGATGTCACAAACCCCTCCTGGATTATCCCATACTCACCCAAAGCTGGCCCCATGCACACTTTCACACAGTGGGCCTTCCCACTGAAGATGGGATACCCACAGGCTCGAGAGGTAGCATGGGATGAGGGGGACACATTAATGGGAGTGGGATGTAAGTCCACACATCAACATCTGAGACAGGGAGACAGGTCATTTCCCAGAGGAGAGGATACAGAGAAGGATAACTACACCATAATCAGGGTTATATAGCACAGCAATGATGTGCTGTTGTTCATGGGTGACATTGCCAAGGAGAAGGCAGGCTCCATTTAATGGTATGTGCAGTGAATGCCTATGGCAAAGTTAAGTACGCTATTGAGAAAGTATTTTACCAGGAAGGATACATTGAGATTTCTCTCGTTTTCAAGAATGTCCTGGGTGGCAAGTATGTACTGTTAGGTGTCTTGCCCAAGAACACTTACTGGAGAGGTTGCTCGCTGGGATCGAACCCATGACTCCACAGTCTCTCTCCATGCAGAGCAGTGATGTTACCTCTACTCCACCCAGCCGGTAAGAGCAGTATAGCAATAGAAGGTGGCCCACCCACTCATTTCGCAAGTTGGACAATCTCATCAAAGATTCCCACAGCATTACCATATTTCCCTGGCTTCCTGTTTGGACTGGCTCTTTCAACCCACCACCTTGAAATTGACAACTTGAGTGGCATACATTTGATGCTCATAGTGATTGTCATATATCTGCTGTATAATATATTGTAGACATTTGTAATACATAATTTGGGATGTACTTTTGCCAGAACAGACATCTACCTAGTGATCAGATAAAGTAATTGTTCGGGTCCGTAAAGAGAAGTTTGTGTAGGACATTTTGTAAACAGAACTGTAGAACTATGGATGGAAAGGGCAGATACCTGACATGTTCTTGTTGTCATTATAGGAAATCTGTATCTGCTGACACTGTAATGTTTTATGCTTCCCTCACTTAGTGATAGCATGCTGGTAGCTTCTCCTCATTGCTGATTCACATCTTCTCATCAGCTTCACTGCATTTCTGCTGAAGTAAGGAGGTGATGTCTTCCTACTGTTTGCAACCCAAAAGGAAACAATGGATGGAGAACCCAAAGGGCAGATGGGACTGTTGAGAGATACAACAGCATGCACTCTACCATGTCCTGTGCTCAGCATCTCACAAATGCCATCACTGCATATTATACAACAACAGCATTATAAGGTTGAATAGGATTTATGGACCTCCATTCATAGTGTTCCTTCTTCCTCTCTGACACATTGTGTGAAGTAATGGTTCGTCTGTTCACAGACCGCTGAACTTCAGTGAAGTCACGGCAAAATGCCCATATTTTTGGTGATTTAGTTTGACAGGTTTAAACAGCCGAATCCCATAGGATTCAATGTAAAAAACATTATTTTTTATCTAAAAAAAAAATCTTTTAATTTTCGGCAACAAGCCTTTTTATTTATTTTACTTTTATAGAATACTTTTTTGTATTTTGTAGAAGAATTTTTTTAAAAGGGGTTTTTGTTTTATTCTGTAACAGACCTTTCTGTTATCTTTTAAAGGACCTTTTTTATTATTTTGCCACATTTGCATTTTTTTTTTAAAATTCAACAGGTTTTTATTGAGGGAGAATAAACAATACAGATAAGCGTAAATGCAATAGAGTCTCGTATCAGATATGGTGCGGACGTGAGACCCGTCATCAAAACACGTATAATTGCAAACGTTTCAAACCGCTCCCTCAGTTGTTCTATAGCTTAAAGAGCAATATGTAGGTGAGACTACAACATCTAATGCTGAAATTTAAAGAACAGGAGAGAAGCGTCAAGAAAAAAAAAGAGAGAGAGAAAAAAAAAAAAAGGGGGGAAAAGAATAAAGAAACATCCGTTGTTTGATGTACTGTTGTTTGAGAGGGGAAAGCCCCACAGAAATGCCCCCAAGGGGCATTAAAGGGAAAAGAAGAGGGGGAGGGAGGAGGAGAGAAAGGAAGGGAGAGGGGGTAAAGCCGCGGGCCCGACCTCGCCAGACCTTCGTCTAACCTGAGAAGGCAATGCGAGCAGAGGCCGGAGAAGCAAACGCCGTCAGCCATGGCGACCAGACAGCCTCAAAGTGGGCCATTCTATCTAGAACCACTGCCGTCAGGCGTTCCATCGTAACCATGTGCCAAATTTTGGCTTCTATCAGCTGGCGCGGGGGAGGGGGCCCTTCCAGGTCTTAGCCAAGCAGATGCGTACCGCAGCGCACACCCTAGAGAACAGAGAATGTTCGCCGCGTGCAAGGCGTGCCTCGGGGTGCGGGTGGTTAAGGAGTGCTGTCCAGGGGTCCGGACATAAATGTGTCCCTAGTGCCCTGCTCAAGTCACCAAACACCTCCGTCCAGATAGTCCTGACCATGCCACAGTCCCACCATGCATGCATATACGTCCCCTCTTCACCACATCCCCTGAAGCAAGTTGACGGCGTCCCCGGGTACATCTTTGCGAGGCGCCGCAGGTGGATATACCACCTTGCCATGACCTTGTAACAGTTCTCACGAACCGCGGTACAGATTGAGACCCGGGAGGTCCTGTCAATAATGTCTACCCACTCGTCGCCTTCCAGAGAGCTCCCTAGATCCTCTTCCCACCTCGCAACGTAAGGCGCCTCCTGCAGAAAGGTCGCATCAAGGATGAGGGAGTAGAGCGAGGATATCAAGCTGCACCCTCTATGCTTCTGACGACAGCAGGTCTCATAAAGGGTCAGTCTGCGGTCCGGCATCTCTCTAAGGGTTCCACTGACAAAATGTAGCAGTTGGAGGGCTCTGAATGTCTCCAAGGGGGGTAGCGCTTTCGACTCCCTTAGATACCCGAGGGTGACCGGGCGGCGCTGCAAAGTCAGATCGCGCAGTTCTGTGATGTCAGATCTGAGCCACCAATTGAACGCCCTAGGAGGGTTTCCCTCCGGGAACCTCGGGTTGTAGAATAAAGATTGGAGGCCCGAGCCCGGGGGGGACAGACCATCTCCATCTCTATAGAGGTTCCATAAGCGCAGTGAATGCTGCAGCGTGGGGCTGTTGTGGAGTGTCCGGGGAGTGGCTTTAGGGGCCCATTGAAGCGTGCACAATAGCTGTGGTCCCCCCATATCTTGTTCTAGGGTAGTCCAGAGCGGGGCCCCGCTTCTTAGGTTAATCATAGAGAGCATCGCAAATTGGGCCGCTTTGTAGTAGGTGTAGAGGTGTGGGACTCCCATGCCTCCCCGTCGTCTGGATTGAAACATAAGGTTTTTAGGTAACCGGCCTCGACGACCTCCCCAAATGAAAGAGTGGATGGCCGACTGAAGAAAAGTCAGGTCAGCCCTGCGAATAGGGATTGTCAGTGTTCTGAAAAGGTACAGCAGCTTTGGGAGCAGGGTCATCTTGACCGCATATATCCGGCCAAAGAGCGAAAGGTTCAAATGGGACCACGTTGACAGCAATGTGTGGAGGGTGGGAAGCAATACCCCGTAATTAGCCGTGTACAGCTGATCCCAAGTGGGAGTCAGCTGGGTCCCCAGGGAGCCCATAGATGAGCGGCACCATTGAAAAGGGAACCGATCTCTAATCACTGCCTTCTCCCCCTCCGTTAGGTTAAGGTCAAGCACATCGCTCTTGTCTGCATTAAGTTTATAGCCCGAGACCCTACCATAGTCCCTCAGGGCCCTCATCAGATTGGGGAGGGTGGTGATGGGCGAGGTCAGGGACAGGAGAACATCATCAGCAAAAAGAGACAGCTTGTATGGTTTTCCCCTTACTTCCACCCCCCGAACATCAGGGTGGTCCCTAATATACGCCGCCAGGGGCTCTATAGATAGGGCAAATAGGAGCGGCGACAGGGGGAAACCCTGTCGGGTCCCGTTTAAAATAAAGAAGGGGGCCGAGAGGAACCCTCCCGTGTCGACCTGCGCCCTGGGGCCTGCATATAAAGCCTGTATTGCCATCAAAAGGTCTCCCCGTATTCCAAAGGAGGTCAATGTCGCCCATAAATAATTCCAGTCAACCCGGTCAAAGGCCTTTTCGGCGTCTAGAGAGAGGAGAAAAGTACTTCCGCTAGAGGTTTTAGTGACCTGGATCAGATTAAGGGCCCTTCTGATATTATCCGGGGCCTTTCTACCGGGGATAAAGCCCACCTGGTCAGGATGGATAACCTCGGCAATATAGCGACCAATTCTGTTAGCCAAAATTTTGGCGTAGATCTTCATGTCCACGTTTATCAGGGAGATGGGCCTATATCTGGGGCATACCGCTGGGTCCTTGCCTGGCTTGGGGATGACCACAATGCGGGCCAGGAGCATGTCAGAGGACGGGATCTCCTTTCCCTTCACGTAGGTGTTAAACAGTCTGGTCAAGGGCTGGAGCAGGGCCGGACTCAATCCCTTATAGTAGGGGACCGAGAAACCGTCCGGGCCCGGGGATTTAGATGAATGTAAATGTTTAATCACCCCTGCAACTTCCTCCGTTGAGATGGGGGCTGCCATATCCATGCGCTGCGGGTGGCTGAAGGAAGGCAAATTGGTGCGACTGAGAAATTCCCGGATAAGTTCCTCCCCTGCTGGACCCGGTGTCGCAGTAGTGCCGTTATAGAGGGACGCATAATAAGAGCAGAAGGCCCTTGAAATGTCCTGGGGGTTAGAGGTCATCTCGCCAGAGCTAAGGCGTACCGCGCGCACTGTACGCTCCCGGGTCTGCTGCTTCAGCCGGCGGGCCAGAAGGGTGTCAGGTTTGTTGCTCTTCTCAAAGTACTTCCGACCCGTCCACTGAAGAGCTGCCTGAACCTGATGGGACAACAACATGTTGAGACTCCCCCTGGCCTCCAGCAACTCCCTCAACAGAGTGGCGTCCCCAGTCCTTTTATGCTCACGCTCTAAGTCGCCCACCTTAGTTGTCAGTGACACCATCTCAGCCGCCCTTCCTCGCTTGCGGCGGGACGCTATAGCGATAAGTTTGCCACGCATGAACGCCTTGTGCGCCTCCCACACTGTGGTAGTAGCCATGCCTGGGGTGAAGTTGCGTTCGAAGAAGTCCGTCAGGTCAAGGTTCATGGTATCTTTCAAACCCGGGTCAAGTAAGAGGGAAGCATTAAAACGCCACACACTAGCCGAGCCCGATAACCCCCAACCCAATAGTGCTATCTCAACTGTAACATGGTCAGACCACGAGATTTCGTGAATGGTGGAGGAAACGAGGGCCGTGATGTTGTCTCTACTGCAAAAAATATGGTCTAATCTGGAATACGAGTCATGGGGATTCGAATAAAAGGAATAGTCTCGGTCTCTAGGGTGGAGCAACCGCCAAGAATCATACAGATTGGCCGCCTGGACTACTCCACGGAAGGTCTTGGAGCTATGGAGAGGAGCACGGTTAAGTGCTGTCTTACTGCGATCAAGGTAAGGATCCATGACCGCATTAAAATCTCCTCCCACAAAGACCCCCCTATTAGGTAGCTGCGCAAATCTATCCTCCAATGCCCTCCAAAAAGGGCCCCCGGGGGGGAAGGGGCATAGACACTAACAAAGGTGACCGGCTTGCCTCCGATCGTCACAGTCACCCGCAGGTATCTGCCATCCATAGCTGACTCCTGATGGGTAAGATGGAAATGAAGACTTCCTCGCATCAGTATCGAGACCCCTGTCTTGCGGGAGCTTCCAGCGGAGTGATAATGCTCGGTGAAACCCACCCCCCAATATCCCGGGACTCTGCCCCGCGTAAAGTGAGTCTCCTGCAGGAGGACCACATCTGCGTGAAGTTTCCGGTAATACCTGGTGGCCCCTCACCTCTTGTTCGGGACAGTAGACCCTTTACATTGTGCGAAATCACTTTGAGGCGGGCCCGTGCCTCGCCACCCCTCTCAGCCATGAGAGAGCAAGCAGATGGGAGTGATAGAAGGAGAGGTGAGAAAAGGAAGGGGGAAAAGAGATAAAACCGGAGATAAAAGAGTGGAGGGAAAGGAGAAGGGAGAAATAGAGAGAAAGAAAAAGAAGAGGAGAGAAAAAGGGAAGAAGTAAAAAGAGACAAAGAGAGAAGGAGAAGAAAAAAAAAAGGAGGGGGATAGAAGACACCAAAAAAAAAGTGTCTCGTGGTGGATTGTACCGACCACTAGGTACGCACTCGGGGGCGAGAGCGACAACGAGGATATGGCCGCCATCCCATAGACTCCCATAAGGGGGGACCGTGACCTAAAATTCAGCATCAAAATCCCTGAGAGCCCACCCAGCCATCCCCCAAGCCAACAGGTGAGTCAATGTCCAGACACAGCCGGCCCATCAAGCCCCCCCCTGCCCCAGAACAGCCAGGACCAGAAGCTGTAAAGGTCCCCGGGGGCCCGGAGCCTGGAGGCTTCTACCAGAGAGCAGCTATCCATCAACAGGACATCTTCCGTAGAACTGGGATCCAACTCGAAAGGGTCCGTCAGGTATGGTCTCCCTCCGGGTATCTGGCCCTCCTCCCAGCCCTCTGGTCCGCATCGTGGAATCCCAAATTAGTACTCAGGGGGACCAAGTGAAGTCCAGTAGGTAAAGTCCCGTGGAGAGGATGTGAGCTAAATCCCTCTCCTACTATGTAGGGGGACGGGGGGACGCCCGCAGCTCCCTGGAGGCTAACGCACTGGTGAGCGTCTCCGATCCTGCCTCTGTGGCCCCCCCGGCCTCTCCCCGCACAAAGAGATCCGGGGGTTCCGGGATGCCCAGCGTCTCCAGGACAGTCGAGCTATCTGCTGGCGAGCGGAGAGACTAGAAAGTACCGTTGTGAGGAATGAGAAGGCGGAATGGAAACCCCCAGTGGTATCTGACATCCCTCTGGCGGAGAAGATCCGTGAGGGGCTTGAGCGCCCGGCGTTTCTGAAGTGTGGATGGAGCCAGATCATTATAGAAGTGAGGAGTGACGCCGTCGAGGGTCGGGGCAGCGTTGCGCACCGCCTGGAGTATAGCTTCTTTGGTAGTGTAATAGTGACCTCTTAGTATCACGTCTCTAGGAGGATCCGTCTCTGAGGGTTTCGGGCGTAAGGCTCTGTGGGCCCGGTCAAGTAGCAGTTCCTCCTCTGGTGTCTCGGGCAGAAGCGCCTGGAAGTAGCGATGGAGGAAGTCCCGTAAATTCACCACCGTCTCGGGGATGTTACGGAGCCGAAGGTTGGAGCGGCAGGACCGATTATCCATATCCTCAATCGCCTCCTGTAGGAGTTCGTATTTGTTTTGAAGGGCCGCCAGATCCGCTCGCACCACAATGTCCGCTGCCTGGGCCTCATCCGCTCGCTGCTCTAGGGCCGTCGTACGCGTCCCGAGGGTCCCCAGATCTGCTCTCAGACCATCAATTCCAGCCCTAAGGTCTGCTTGTAGGTCGTCTTTAACAGTCAGAAGGAGTTGACGCAGGTCTTGTATGTCCCGGCGCGTGCACGGTGCGTCTTGGGCCGCCGATTCCTCGGCGGGTGTCGCCATCTTTGGAGATGTAGAGGCCGCTGATCGAGCAGGGGTGAAACACCGAGAGATGTCTTTTTGACAGTTACGTCCAGATTTAGTCCCGGGCATGATGGGGGGACTCGCGTAGAGAAGTCGCACTTCAGTAGGTCGCTTAGAAGGCTTCAAGGGAGTCTCTTGGGCTTGGCGCTACAGCTTCAGGCAGCCATCCTTCCTGCCCAGCAGGGCACAGTCCCTTATCAAAAGTTGCGTTATAGAATCGCGCCCATGCAGTAGTGGGCTCCGCAGGGACCCTTCTTCCCTTTCCTTTCTCTTTCTTTTCCCCCCTTTTCCCCCCTTCCTCTCCTCCCCCTTCCCTTCCTTTTGTCGCAACCCAGACTGTGTATAAAGTTCCAGTGGTCCTCGTGATGTCAAGCGAGGGGGAGAAAAAAAAAACAAAAAAAACAGGGCCCCAAGGAGCACTCTCAGTGTGGCTCCAAGTCCCAGGCAAAAAAATTTATAACGGGAGGACGATCAGTGCCAGTCTCCCAGAAAAATTATAGTAGGGAAAAAAAAGGGGGGAACCTCTTGTGATTGCAATTGAAATTGTCCTTCTCCTTGTTTCCCCCATTCTTCTCCTGCCCCACCCTGGGGAGGTATGCCACCGTTCCCAGTCAGGAGAAGGTGGGTTGCGGTGAGGGACCGAGTCTCCGAACAGAGGTCTCCGAGCAGCGGACGGTGTCCTCCACCGTTCTCCTGGGGGGGGGCTCGTCTGGCCTGATGGTCTCGCCTATTAGGATGATCTCCCAGTGTCAGAACAAAGGGGGTGCAGGGCCAGAAGCTGCCGTCAGTGTCCGTCTGCCCTGTGAGGACTGCGCACCTCCGGGAAGGCCGCACCACGTGTCTCCGGCTCTCACTGTTGTGTGGCGCGGTGTCGCAGGAGGTGGAGGGCTATGCCGGGTCCGGGCGAGTCTCGGGCGGCCCCATGTTGGTAGGCTGACAGTGGAGCCTCAAGGTGGTTCCCGCCCGTCGCGGGCAGCTCCCTCTCGGCTCTGTCGGGTAGGTCGCGGGCGGGAAACGGGAGTTCAGCCTCCCCCGGGGGGTATCTCTCTCACCTGACTGGGAGTAGAAGTCTAGCCGCTTCCTAGGCCAGGCAGCAGGGTAAGGAGGGAGAGCTCGGATCCTGTCTCCTCCGTTGTCCGGTATAGAGAGGCGAGGAAGGGGAACAGATCGTCCTCTCTGGGATCCCAGCCGGCAGCAGGCTGCGAGTTCTATCCCCACCTGAGGCTCCCACAATGGCCACCGCCTCCAGGCCTCAAAACGGTAATGGGTCGGGTAGCAGCTCCACAGGGCATCCGAGCAGAGGGAGACGACCCAGATCGGGCTCCATGGATCTACAACCGTCTGGGTGAGCGAGGGAATCGTTGGGGAGAGCAATAGGCTCCAAACGCTGCGAATCTCACTCGGTTTACATGGAGCTCTCAAGGTATGCGGCCATTAACCTCGCCGTCCAGGTCTGCCCCCACCACATTTGCATTTTTATTGGTTTAAACACCTATTAGAAGAAATGAGGAGCTCTGTTTAGTTTTTTTTGTTTTTTTGCAGTTTGTGGCCAAGGCCAGTTCGCCATTCTTCGGTGCTCTTCGGTGACATTCACCAACTTTTCATGAGACATCAGCTACTCCATCTTCTGCGCACTACGATGACCCTGTGGTGAATAGTGAATAACCCCTATAATACATAATTTATTTTGGAGGGGGGATTGGGGTGTTCCATATTTCCCTTTGTTTCCTTTGTACATGAATATGTTGACTTCTGCTCTAAACCTTTACCCAAACCTTTTTGATAGGGTCCTCCATTTAGGGCTATGATGAAGGACTGTCTTTTTGGCTGTGTTTTTCAGTTATGTTTTTTAAATATACCGAGAAACAAGAGGGGTGTTTGTGAGGGTCCTGAGAACGAGCAACAGCACAATGGCCTGCTCTACGGTGGGTGCCCGCTCAGGTCTCACAAACAAGGTTTTAGCTTGCTTGTGCCATTACAGGGATGAATTTTCCATATGCAAATCAGCCTGCTCTCACCCAGAAAGGGTGGCCAGTGCTGATTGCCAAGGACGTCATCCCTGCACGAGAGGTGTAGCAACCCCCGACGATCGTTTCGGCCTTCTTGGGCACCCACCGTAGAGCAGGCCATTGTGCTGTTGCTCGTTCTCAGGACCCTCACAAACACCCCTCTTTTTTCTCACTGTAATTGTAAAGGGTCATCCAGACGTGGACCCCTTGCTTGATGTGCCTAGAGGGGTGTCAGCTATACCCTCCTGACGAGGCCCAAGAAGACCGAAACGATCTTCGGGGGTTGCTGCACCTCTTGTGCATTGATGACGTCCTTGGCAATCAGCACTGGCCACCCTTTCTGGGTGAGAGCAGGCTGATTTGCATATGGAAAATTCATCCCTGTAATGGCACAATCAAGCTAAAACCTTGTTTGTGAGACCTGAGCGGGCACCCACCGTAGAGCAGGCCATTGTGCTGTTGCTCGTTCTCAGGACCCTCACAAACACCCCTCTTGTTTTTTAAATATACCTCCAGATTTATCTGGGCAAGATTCCATTCTGAGTCAGGTGTAAACTTACACAGTTCCTTCATTTTTCAAGGATTCTACTCCCCAATCCCCAACAATACTAATTTGATAAATGTATACAGATAACTGTCATTCTTCACCTTACCTGAGCATTTGCTTATCTTCTTAGTAAAAGTTTTGCTTTGAAGTTGAACCTCACATGTGTATTCATCTTCCTTATCCCAGCTTTCTCTTGTGACATTATACTCGCTCTTTCCAGAGAAAGTTCCATCTTTGCCCTTCACTGAAATAAAACCTTTATCAACGTATTCCATCTGTTTATCTTTGTGGCGCCAGGTCACAGAAGCCAAACCTGGTCGAAAATTGGAAACCAGGCAAACTAAGGGCATGTTCTTTGTGTAAGTATTGTCATCATAACAAGAAGGCAACAAAATCTGAATGGTGGGTTCCTTTATGTCTCTGTACTTGGTGTCTGAAAGCAAAAATATATGTTCTTGGATTATTTTTTACACCAGATAAAACACAGGGTAGATCCGATGGTATATGTAATAAAATCAATTGGGAAGTGCTGAACTTGAAGGGATTAAACAGGTTTCTTAACAAATCGGTATGTGAATCGTTTGCGTGGATATGTATATTTTTTTTAAAGCATAACATAATATATATATAAATACAATTTATCTTGTTTATTGCCTCCCTTAACTTTTAGAATGACATTAACACGTGTTAACAATAAAGTAAATCCTTATTTGCAATTATTTTAAATTAGTATAGTTTACTGTTAAAATAAATGATCTAATTTATAATATTATCGACTCATTGTTCTTCAGGATTTTCTTCAAGCTACACATATTTAGGCTGTCTGTGGACCTTGTTCATTAAATGTAACGAATAACACTTACGTTATCTATCTTATTACAGAAAACCACTTATATGTGAGGACATGAGGGGCAATGATATGTGCTAACTTTGCAAAAAGGAAGCATATATATCTGTTAATATTAGACATTTAGGTTAGGAAATTTGGCAATTCAGAATTTTGAAAGCATTCGAAATTCCAAATCAACAAACCGAAACGCATCAGAAATACCATAAATGTATCAAAATCGATGTGAGTATATTCGGATCCATTAGTTTTCATTCAGGTGACTGGTAAAAAAATTACCTAAATCGTAAATCCTAAAACATGAAGAATTAGTAATCCTAAACCTAATATTAGTCCTAACACTAAAACAGGCAGAAATGCCAGTAGAAATGAACAGCAGAGGACATAGAATAGTCCTATAGGAACAATGGGCATAGCAGAGTACATGTGCACTCTCAAATGTTTCAAAACAGAGCCCCTTTAATCCAATACAGTGGATACCTATGGAATTCTGAGTAGCATTTGGTTGATTAGTATTTGTATGTGGAGCCCGCATGAGCTAAACAGCTCACTCAAAACTACTACTGGCTCACTTGGAACAGATCCCATTGCATTTTGTTAGTCAATATCTATCTCTTTCAAAGTATTTTTGTTCGGATGAGGCTGCATGACAGCAACAGATTAGATTGTTTTCTACACTTTGTATAAATTGAGGTAATATGTATCAACAACACCATAATAATACTAAAATTAAGCCAAATACGTAAAGAACATAAACTTATTCAAGTACATACCGATTTTTTTTGTTGATTCAATATCTGGTTTTGAGCATTGCTGCTTGACCACACATGAGACCGTGTCTGCTGATTCCCATTCTGCTTTAGTGACTTTAAAGACAGCGGTTTGATAATTATGCTGTGTAACTTTTGGTTCGAAAGACCCCTTCTTCCCATTGAGTTTTAATGTGATGTCACCTAAAATCCAGTTATTTCCATACACTAAACACTTGATTGTGTATTTATCACTAATAACATCTTCATACAAAGGTAAGTCCAGTTCCACAACAGGAGGCATTAAGTTTCCACTGTACGCTATAATAAACATAGTTAAATTAGTCAGTTTGGTTCATTGTCTTTGATATTCTATCAGAGCTTAAAATACCATATTTAACCTTTTTGCTGCAGACAACATGAGGGTTCGAAGACGGGGGGGGGGTCCAAGTGGCGCAAGCTCTTAGGTGAGCAGTCAATAAGATGGTGTAATGATCCTAGTTTGGTCAGAAAGGACCTAAGTGCAACAGTGCTAATAAATAATCCTAATTTGGTCAGAAAGCATAAAAACAACAATGCTTGATAAATAGTGCAATTTCCAATGGATCTAATTGATGTGGACAGAAGGCCTAATGGGTTTTAATATAACCGCGTTTAGGACAGATAGTGCCTTCTCTGGAGGGTGAAGGAATGACAATGTCTGTTCTTGCGAAAGACGTATGGGGTACTTATATAAAGTACATGGGATGCATATAAAGTGCTAGTAAAAAGTGCATAAAAAAGTGCATATGTGCAAAAATAATAAGTTCTTGACGAAGTTCTAGCCCAAAAAATATGGGTGGGAGGAGGGTTCAGTTCAGACCGTATGCAATATGGTGAAGATATCCGCTGGGGTAATCCGGAGGGTATAAATGTCGTCCTAAGGTCCGGTCCTCACCTAGGTCCTATATGTGCTTCCAGTTCCCAAATACCAGGGAGGGAGGAAGGGGAAGACAAAAAAAGAGAGGGGATTGCGCAATATTGCTTGTTAATGGATCGAGTTGGTGATGACAAAGGGACACTTACAGTGTGCAGAGCCTTGGTACCGGCTCTGGTGTGGAACGCCTTGGGCCTAAATGAGGGTGGCCTCTGCCCTTCTTTATGGTTGTTCCTGGGTAACCCTTCGTTTCTCTCCTTGCTGGTTACACGGTTATCTCAGGTACAAAAGGGAAAATCCTCATAGTGCAATATGCAGCTGTTGTTGAGGTAAATAAGGATAGAGGTAGAGATGGCAAACTCACCGATGTTGGAGCCTAGAATAACAGGCTCAGCTTGCGGGCAAGTGGTACGGCTATGGTGGGTACCTACACCTCTTTCTGCAGCGGATAGTCTCCTGTTCTCCTTTTGCCAGTGGATGGTTTCCTTGTAAGTAAAAGGGAGGAGGTGGGCTGGGTGCATGCAGCCTGAAATGCAGCTAGGGCTCCAGGTATCAAGTGAAGGTAAATAAAAAAGGAGATGGATGGTGGTCCCCCCTTTCTTGCACTTTTTGCACTTTGAGCTGAAGAAGGCTACATTGGATAGCCGAAACGCGTACTCTGTGTAACCCCCGCTTCCCCCCTTTTTTATCTGTAATCCCCTGTTAATAAATTTATTTTATTTGGACCACCATCCATCTCCTGGGATTACCCCAGCGGATATCTTCACCATATTGCATACGGTCTGAACTGAACCCTCCTCCCACCCATATTTTTTGGGCTAGAACTTCGTCAAGAACTTATTATTTTTGCACATATGCACTTTTTTATGCACTTTTTACTAGCACTTTATATGCATCCCATGTACTTTATATAAGTACCCCATACGTCTTTCGCAAGAACAGACATTGTCATTCCTTCACCCTCCAGTAGAAGGCACTATCTGTCCTAAACGCGGTTATATTAAAACCCATTAGGCCTTCTGTCCACATCATTAGATCCATTGGAAATTGCACTATTTATCAAGCATTGTTGTTTTTATGCTTTCTGACCAAATTAGGATTATTTATTAAGCACTGTTGCACTTAGGTCCTTTCTGACCAAACTAGGACCATTACACCATCTTATTGACTGCTCACCTAAGAGCTTGCGCCACTTGGACCCCCCCCCCCGTCTTTGTTCTAGTATTTTGCACATTCTTGTCGAGGTTTTGTGTTACAATCCTTGTTGGCTGCATAACATAAATCACATCACCTCACACAATTCATCAGCGCCTCCACTGAATCTCCACTTAACATGAGGGTTCGTCCTCAAGACTGAGCTGCAATGTAAGAGATACAGGGGACCTTTGAACCCCTGTATCTCTAGTTCCATACACCCGACAAGGCCAGTTGAGGTGTCACAGAGAGGCCAGAGTCTGGCCTCTCCAATCATACCTAACATGTCCATGTAAAATGAACCGAGAAAAAATTAAATACAATAGAAAATTTATTTGTTTTTAAATTTTGGTCAAAATTGCATAATTCATTAGAAAAATGCAGTAGCAAGTTCTCCATTTATGAGGGTTTTTTAAAAAGAGGAATACACTGTCAACTATATAACCACAAGGGATTAGATGATGTGGGAAAATAAATTTGCATAGTAAAAATGATTGAACTTTGAATAGAAATTTACTGTTTTTTACATATTTTGATATGGCCTTCTGATGTGACTTAACATATACACATGCTAGAATGCAGCCTGCAGTACATTGCTGTGCGGGGTCTGTCAGGTGTACCCGGAACTACAGAAGGACAGACCCTGTGCGGCAATGTTCTCGGAAGAGTGAGTGTGAGAGGCACAGCCTGTTATTTGGCACCTGCTATGCTTGTCACTGTGAACTGAACAGTAGCCTAAACTCTTAAGGGGTTGTTCAGAGTGCGCCAAACTGTCTCCGAACACGGAATTTCCTCGTACGATGCAATTTCGTGGCCATTTGGCTATTCAGAAAGCAGACAGTTGGCAAAAGTTTGGCGAATTGCCAGCAAATATGGTGCCTGTTCGACGGTAGTGAAATCCCCATAGATAAGCAATGGTTAATTTATTCAGAGAACATCGAACAGCAGTGAAAAACTGTCGCAATGCCCTGCTGTTTGGTGCTTTCATTCAGAAGGCTTAATCAGGCGAATTCCATTGGTTACAATGTTAAAAATATTCCTGTTTTTATTTAATATGTAATAAACAGTTTATTCTTTTAATCTGCAGTAAAAAGTCTCTTTATGGCATCTTTTTAAGGCAAAAAAATTCCTTTAAAAAAAAAACGTTGCCTAATGTGCTATGCCATCCTGCAGCAAGCGAGCTTTAATGCTGCGGGGCGGCATAGCACGTCCCATGCATTTGATCCTCCTCCCACCGATACTCACCTCTCTGTCCAGGGTCCCATGCAGGTCTGACTTCCTTGAAGTCAGATCTGTGTCTTTACACCACTGCTGTCGCACTGACGTCATTGTCACAGGTGCAATGACATCAGTTTCAGCCTCACCCCTGCCAGAGCAGGGGGAGTGCCTGAAGGGGAGGTTGGGTTCTTTGAACCCCTCTATCTCTGCATCGCCGAGGAGTAGAAAGTCAAGACAGGCATTGCTGGAAAGGTCACAATCTGACCTTTCCAGCGATTCCTTTCTTAAACCCCTTAGGTGCCAGGCCATGGTCCCCGGATCACGCCCTATTTCCCCGCCTCTTGGTCTGGGTCTCCCCTCGTCAACTGAAGTCATCGCTCATGGCGCGATGATGTCAGTTAGCTGGGTAACCCCTAGCTGCCCAGGGATTTCCTATGGAAAAGGCAAGCGGAAACTTTTGTATTTTTCAGTTATGGTTAAAATTGCTTAATTTCTTGCAGGAAAACTTATTCATTTTATTTTTTTAAGAATAACCTACAGAGTATATAACCACAAATGTTTGGATGATAAAAAGTGGAAAAAATATTTTACATGCTGCAGCAAATGATTGAATTATGAAAGGGAATTTACACTTTTTTGACGTTTGATATACCATTCTGACGTGACATGACATATACACAAAGTAATGATATATTTTGAATCTCCCAAGTCTGTTGAAAAAAATTATATATCATGTGCATGGGTTCTATAATAGAATATGACTTCAAATTGTATTTAAAGGAACACTATATTTAAAACCAGAGGTCCTTTTTGCCCTTGAATAACTGACAGCATCTGCCCAATTATATATCATTTTTGTTTTCTTTTTGCATGCGCAGATCCAATTCTTCCGGCTGCCTCTCTGGGACTGCTCGCTACAGCGATTGATCTCTCAGCATGCCGACATCATTAGTGATTGATATGGTGACTAGCACCTGGGAAATTCAAGATTCCCAGCTGGTGATGATGTTGGGTGGGATGAGCACACAATAGTGAAAATGAGCTTTGCAGGATTAAAAAGTATTTAATATAAAACAGTGCACTAAGCTGCTGTACAAGGCTACCCACTTGAATTGTAGTGGCAAGTGGCCTTTTGCACCTTCAAATGGAGACACAGTAGGTAAGGTATTGTAGAATAGCGATTCTACATATTTTATCTTTATTACAAATAAATCTGTATTCTTAAATACTTATAAAATAGTGCCATTACTTTTGTCACTTCCCTCCATCGTTAAGGTCTGAAATCCCCATCTCTATAAATCCTGCTGGGGAGATTTGTGAAAATATTCTAGATGTAGGTGTTCTGTGTTATAAAGAAGATTTCACTTAACACCTTCGGATGAAGGATACATTTGTATCTTTAAAAGAAGCACACATTATGAGTACAGTTTCATTGGTAAATATGTGTTGGATGACAGCCACGTGACTTCATACCTGAACATTTGCTTATGTTGGAATGTCTCTTGATATTTTGGTGTGTAACCTGGCAAGAGAATTCCTCCAGCTTATCCCAGCTTTCTTTGCTGACAGACATCTCAATCCTTCCAGAGAAAGTTCCATCTACATTCTTTAATGGGCTGAATTGACTTTTAATTCCATTAATAGCTTCTCCATTTTTTAACCAGATCGTTGTTGCTTCACCAGGCCAGAAGTTTGTCACTAAACAAACTAATAACACTTCTTTCACTTCAGCATCACATGATGAGAGCAAAATGCGAACAATGGGATCCTTAGGCTCTAATTCTTGGCATTCTGTGATCATAAAAAGAAAGGAAGATGGCTACAAATCGCTTTGCTCAACAAAGAGCACAGTGACGTTTATCAGCATGTTAACGCTCTTTCACATACATGCTGTTTATGTTATAAAATACTATCACAACATTTATTTGAGTTATGTCAACGTGATAAAAGTCAGATTTTATTGTAACATTGCATGTGATAAGAAGTAGTTTGTATTCACATTGATATTTTTGAGCCATAGTCATTCCATAACACTGAGATTGTAAAACTAAGCCTTTATTTCCCAAAGAGGCACTCTATAAGGCTGGTTGTGGGATTATCTGGTGTGTGTTACGGGCAAGCCCGATATGCAGGACTAGGAAGCCCTTGAGATGGTTGGGTTTGGCAATATTGTAAAGTGGACCTATAAGGCACGGATAGCGGAAAGAGAAAATTACCAGTCCTTAACTTGGCCGGCAATAGGCGACAGGAAAGTAATGTAAAGCTGAACAAGAGTAGTTTAAGAAAGTACCAGGCAAAACAGGTGGTAAGCCTAAGGAGTCTAGAGCAAGTAGAGTGGTCCAAAACAAGCCGAGTCAAGGGAGCACCAAAATACACAAATCAATATCCAAATCCGGGTCAAACACGTTAAATCAGTCAGAGTATATACAGAGATATATCACAAGGGGCACTTAAGGGTCATTAGTACTAGAACAACGAAAAGGCAGTGAATCTATGGCTGAGCAAGTTTAAATCTAGCGCCCTTGTTCGTGATTGGGTCACGTGGTACCGGGAGCAGTTGCCACAGGAGAGATGACGACACTTGCGCGACGGGCCACCAGCAGGTAAAAGACGCTGGGCCAGCGGTTCGCACGTGTAGGACGCGTGGATGGCCGGGAGGCGTGCAGCTAAGAGGGGGCCAGCGAGGAGCAGTGCTGGGACCTGCCCAAGGACTGACACACTCTAAGCACCATAATCACTTTAACTTTGTAATAGTGTCAGTATGATGAATGTGTGGGCATGATTGTAAAATACTTCAGTTTGATGAATATGTGTGCAATTTGATGCATAGTTGTTTAGATTTACATATTGCACATGGGGTATATAACATAATCGGTCAGAATACTGAATGGTGTGCAACATGTGTCAGTTTGAGAAGATCGTGTTATTTTGTGTTTGTCTCTTACATGTCGTATGTCTTCACTGCATCATTGGACAATGATCAGCAAGCTTCAGGGAAAGGCTTGATAGCTTGACAGTGAGCAGTGCTCTGTCATCTACAAAACTATGCTCATACTGTTTTGAAAAAATATATACCAGTGCAGGTTTTTCTATTTTGCAAAGAACCCTACAGCCATACTTGAAATAAACATTGAGCAATAACATTGGTGTTTCCTTTACTTTTATAATTAATTCCTTGTAGTCTATATCACATTTAAATAATATTTTCCAGATTAAATGTACTCGGATAAAATAAGCCATATCTGTGATCAGGGTAAATAAAGAAAAAGGAATTACTATGTAGAGCATATGGCACTGGGCAGTGAGGGAAACAAAATGTGTGGATAAAGTGGAAAAAGTGCCCACCTAGCAGAAATGCAGAGGTGTATGTCGGAGGACTGTGTGCAAGAGCATATGTGGTTGCTGTGTGGGGGCAGTATTTATTTTGAAACCAATCTAACTACATAGTTGAATGTATATATACAGTATATATCCATATGACAAAAAGACTATGGGCACTATTCCTTAGTGAATGCTAACTGTAGCGTTCAGGTGAGTAAGTGTTAACCAGCCAGGATAACTGACTTTCAAAAATCCATTTGCGCATCGGTGCTTAGCTTTTACAGAATCAGTTAGCACCAGCTAACCCCCCAAAAGAAAATCCCCAGGCTCCCTCAGTGAATTGCTCCGTGGCACTGCCCACTGTCGGGAGAGCAAGATCTCACAGGTCTTGTGGCCCAGCAGTGCAACCCTCCATGGAGTCCTATGGCAGCTACCCTGAGTATCATGGAGGGTTGCACTGTGTTCTGGGGCAGACTTCTGATTTAGCACTTGTCCCAGAATAGTGTGGTAAAATGGGGATGCCACAGGGAAAGCTGCAGGTGCAGATTTTAGCACACACAAAGAAATAGTGCCCTATAACGGCTGAAGCTTTAATATGTAATGGAGCAATAGGCTTCTAGATAATTGTTTTGAAAAACCATATCTGCGAGAATTATTGCATGTGTTACATGAAGAGCATCTAGCTCAGGGAACTCGACCTCTCGCCCCTCAGATGTTTTGGAACTACACCTCCCAAGAATACATGATCACTACCTAAGTAGTAAAGAGTAACTTAGGTCTCAGAAAACCAGAATATAAATAGGAAAGTCACAGGAGACCTCAGGGTTTGCCCCTCCACACAAATTAGGATACAACTATCCCGCTGGAAAAAAACAGAGGGATACAATTGTCTACCTGGGATATTACAGTAGATAAAAGGTTTCTTTTTATTTGTCAATCTGTATTAAAAGTTTAGAATACAACCAAACAGAATAACCACAATATTGTGTCCACCTCTACGATTAAAAATCTATACAGTTCTTTATACAAGTCTGGGATCATAAGTTAATTTGATTAATTGTATCATATCCCGCACAGTGACCATTTGCCACTAATATCTAGTGTTTTTTGTTTTTAAATGTGATAGGTGTATGTGACACAATATTGTGGTTATTCTGTTAGATTGTATTCTTTTCTTTTTATTTGTCAATCTGTAGTAAACGTTAAGTTTTATCTAATATCCCAGGTATCCCAGGGATGTTTTTTTCCAGCGAGATAGTTGTACACCTCCCAAGATTCACTGGTCATTTATTGCAGTCAAAAGAATTCTTGGAGTCGTAGGTCATAAACATCTGGGGGGAACTGTTGTTTGAGACCACTGCTCTAGGTGCAAAGAAACAAAATAATTTTGAAGTTACTATTTGTTTTTTTTAGATTTATCTATTTGTATGCGTGAAACAGAAAAAACATGGCTTTCTTTACTATTATATAATGTGTTTTCTATGCAGCCTGCAGTGAAGGCAGGGATAATCTGAGGCTATTGGGCTATGGGTTGGATGCAGAGGACAGGCCCCATGCATATAGTTGCATGGGATGGGCCGTGAATTGGGCCGAGTCTTGGTTTGGAGTTCCAAGAATCAATGATATTTGGATGTTTATTTCTTGACTATTATAGCTCCAGTTGGGGAGATCTCTCAATCGTCCTATCAGCTGTACCCTGGTCAAATCTGGGCTAGATTAGAAAATATGGTTTCCAAGCTGGCCAGAAGCTCATGCCCATACTGACCCCCTGAGCAAAGCCTGATGATCAGACCAGATGATCAGATCTGATATGGAATAGGTTAGTGTTGGATAATAATGAAATGAGCCTCTTATCAGCTTTTAAGATTTACTCTTGATTGTTGAACTTAATACACAGTTTTCCATCTTTTTTACTCACGATTTTTTAGCTGTTTTTTCTCTTGATTCACAGCGCAACTAAAACTGTTTTTGTCCCATTCATCATGTTTGATTGTACTATGAATGCTTTGAAAGTAAACATCTTTACTCATAGCATGACTTGTAAATGAAGACGATACATCTGCTCCTTTACTATCCTTTAATGTAACACTAATTTTATTTACTGGAATGTCATCTTTCAAAAGGCAACCAATAGAAATAGTTTTTTCTTCCTTGCGGTCATTCTGAGCACAGCATGGAAGCAAAGGGTAGAGTTTAACGATGGACGTTCCTGAAAGACAGTGGTAGAAACATGTATTCAGTTTAAAAGAATGCATACAATAATATTGCAAAAATCCATATGTATTAAAAAAGTTAGGAGTTGTTTTCATGAATACTGATAACAGAAGTTACACATTTGATAATATATATTATGTGATTATTGTGATACTTGCCATATAAGAATTACGAGCATATTTGTTTGTTATACGAATACTTTTGATCACTATCATTTATGAATTAAGTATATTAAAATAATATTTGATGACATTGCAATTTATTAAAGATGATCTGATAAATAACTTTCAAACAAAAATTCTGTTTTCTTAATTACACCTATATTATTTTTGCAGCAGTATATAAGAAAATCTTCTCATACTCGTTTCATTATCTAGAAATGATTATAAATGTTCCAAAATATGATTGTTTTTTTTACACAGATTGACCAAAGAGATTCTAAGTTTCCTGTAAAGTTCAGAAAGGATAGTGTCAACATAGAATTTACGCAACAGTGTGGTTGTAGATCGCATTATTTTGCACTTACAGGGACACTCAAAGCATAATAATTATTAATTCTCCTCCCTTTGTTTACATTTCAATTATGATTGCAATTATCTATAAAGTGCCAGCATTTTATACAGCGCTGTACAATGGGTAGGACAAAACAAACGTAAAAATTAACAAATACATTTGACAAACAGAGAACGATAGGAAAATAGGATTCTGCTCTAGAGCTTACAATCTAAGAGGATTGGGTGACACACAGAGGTGAGGGTAAATTGAGTGCAGTGGGTGGTTATGGAGTGAGCTGATAGACTTAAATAAAGTAGTTTTGAAAGAATGGAGACCTGGGGAGAGTTGAATGTTGCAAAGTATGGTGTCTCCTGTCTCTATGCACATCATGCAGTGACTAACCAATACTTAAATATTTTAACGACAAGCCTTGATCTTTACTTCGAAGGTCAATCGAATGTGTACCCATTGTCCTTTTGCCATCCAAGTTTTTTGACAATGTGTACAGCTTGGTCTGATCACCCTGTTGAATTCCCTACTTCCCTGAAAGATGAAAGCTTAGGTTATCACAAAAAGCAGGCCTGATCGCCGAACTAATGATTTTTTTCATTGGATCTATCAATAATGTCAAAAGTCAAACATTAAATTTAAGTCCAGTAAAGCGAAGAGGTAGAACAGTTCCAATAACATTTTGTAATAATTCAGACACCCCAAGAGAATGAATGTGAACTTTGTTACAGGCTTCACAACTGGTGCAGGTTATACCATTGACAACTATACAACATTAACACAACAAATAAATATATTACGTTAATAATTGTCATACATAGCTTTAATAGCTTTAGACACACATCCCCTTAGACATGGTGAGCTGTCAGCTCCTAGACTTATCTAGAATTTAAAAAAAGGACATTCTGGTGGTTTTTGAACTTCACTTGCTTGAATGTTGCATATTGCTTTGCATATTTAAACAGGTATTTTCCTAATTTACATCACTTATTTATGTTCTACATCTAGCGAGATGCTCTTATGTAAAGAGTAATGTGCAGTTCTTTCCCTATTGGCCTAACCATCTGAGTCCCAGTGCCAACGCCTGAATCTGCCATACATTGCAGTACAATGAATAGAAGGCAATGTAGAATAAGAAGTCAGCATAAGGACTCAGCTGGTAAATAAATAGCATGTGTTCAGGCCATGGACTCATTTTTAAATAGAACGAGCTCGCTAAAGGTAGGAAATAAACAAATAATTAATATAAATTAAGAAATTGCTTGATTTTACACACATAAGTCATTAAGTGAGGTTCAAAATTCCCAGAATGCCCTTTATCTCTTCTAATCACAGTTATCAGCTTGAAGGAAAAAGTCAGACAAGGTTGATGTTGTTAAAATATCATAATTTTATTAATATTGAACTCAGATTCATATTTACAAGAACACAAAATTGCACTTGGTTATTAACATATAAAACATAATTTCAGCACAAATTATTTACACATCAGATGGCGTTACACTTGAGCCACCTGTAAGGGGAACTTCCATAGCTTTGATTGTTTTTTCTTCTGCTTGTTATATGAACACCCATTCAGTTAGCTTCATTTTACCTAGATGGGGAAAAAAACGTTGATACTGAGTTAGAAAACTAACCTCAACACACAACCTACAACCACCACAAATCTCTAGATACTACTATATCCCACAATAGCCAATAGATGTATACCCCTTTGCAGAGGCCTGTTCAGTTCCTCAGCAGCTGCTGAATTGCTACATTGCTGCAGTTCAGTTTGCCGCAGCAGTCTCACTGACCGCTTTGGCTGTGAATAAGAAGTTGCTAACTTAGCACTTGCAGCGGCTGAGGAACTAAACAGACCTCTGGTCTCCCCAGTGACATTTTACAAGACGCAATAAAGCAGTGGGCATGGTGCAAATCTTACAATTTGCACATGGGAAATCGTAATATACACTTGAAAAAGAGTACTTTGATATAATGTCATTTTTCCTCAACACATGTAAAGAAAAGAAAATCATATCCAACATTGAGTAGTATTTCAATATATTCTAATGCTCAAACATAGAAAAAAGAATCACACTCACAAATTTCTGAGCCCTCAACTGGCTCCAGAGATATGTGCAGGGGTTTGTTTTTTTTCTTCACCTTCTCAGGTACCCACACACCTTTTTATTGCCTCCTTCACTCTTCTTTTTTTCTCTCCATCCACTATAGACTGAGCCCTTCAAGCTCTAAATAAGATACAGTATATAAGACGCCCATGAGTTACTTTCTGGCGAACCCAAAATCTTTCCACACGATAGCAGCAAGCTTCCAGCAAACATAGGGCAGTATTACAATGTTGGTGCTAATTTAACCAAAGCAGTTGTAAACTTAAAACCTCCATAGGCCATAATGGCTCTGGGAAGTTTACAACAGCTCTGGTTAAGTTAGCACCAACTATGTAATATGGCCCATAATCTTTAATAAAAACTTTACAAAATAAAATTACATAAAAGATACACTAAGCAGTGACAGAAGACTAACCAGGACGCGTTTCACCATTTATATGGCTTCCTCTGCTGGCATCAGCTTTTATTAAAGATTATTTTTGCTGGAAGCTTGCTGCTATCATGTGGAAAGACTTTTTTTGGGTTTGGCAGAAAGAAACCAATGGACTTCTTATATAGCGCCTGAAGGGCTCAGCCTATAGTACATCGAGAGGAAAAAGGAGCAGTGAAGGAGGTAAAAAAAAGGTGTGTGGGTGCCTGGGTGAAGGAAGAAAAAACCCACCTGCACATATACCTGGTGCAAGTTCAAGGCTCCAAAATTTGAGATTGCTCTTTTCTATTTTTGAACTTTGAAATATATTGAACTACTACCCAATGTTTGATATGATTTTCTTCTCTTTACATGTGCTGAGGACAAACAACATTACATGAAAGGACACTCTTTTGAGCGTATATTAAGATTTCTCACGGGCAAATTGTAAGATTTGCGCCATACCCACTGCTTTATTGTGTTTTAGAAAACTAACCTGTTTATTGATAGCAACGGCAATATTAACAAAAGCAGGGTCATGCTTAGCGAGGTATACGTAACATTCTAATGAGAGATGAAAAAGCATAATAAAGGTTTATTCATTAAGACAAATCTATTCATCAAACTGTTAATTTCTAGGGAACTGCAAAAGGACATGAAGATCTTTTACCAACGTACCCAAAATGTTAAAATCTCGTCAACTCCTCTGTTACAATAATTTAAAGTTTTGTGAATCTCCCTTTGAGAGTTAACAAACGGATTATTATGATGTTAAAGCCCTGCACATGCGTTAAGCTTTGCAAATTCCATACAATACCTTGAACAGTGTTACAGTGGCGCTGTAGAACAAACTCAGAAGGAAAAGCACTATGAAGGTGGAAGCTGTAGCCCAAATATTATCCATGTCTTCTTCTTCATCAATATACACCATACGAACTGTAGGGACATAAAAAACGGTTATAAACAGCCATTACATGTGACAGCGCGTAGGACTTACAGGTGACATAACAAAGGGAATGGAGGAATATGGTAGATGATAACAAAAGGGGCAACCACACAGAAATGTGAGTAACAGACAATAGAAATAATGGGCTAGATTCCAAGACTGCTGTAAACCTGACCAGAGCTCTCCTAAACTTACCAACTCTATAATGGCTCTGGTAAGTGTCCCAGAGCACTGGCTAGATTTATATCAGAGTCGAAATGATTTGGAATATCAGCCAATGATTTGGAATATCCCTTGTCTCTTTTCTCCTCTTTAGAAATGTGAAATAAAATTATTTTGTGGATACCCTTGACTATCCAGACCAAAATACTCTTATTAAAGATATGTTTGGTAATTTGTATATTAGTTTGCTCTTAATATAGCCGAATACTAAGTGGGATAAGAAGCATCAAAAATCCCAAAAATTCTCTCCAACAAATGGCCTTATGTAATCACAATCTACATATGGAGATGCCTTCATATTGTTATAGGTTTTTAATCTTCAGTCAATGATGTCACTTCCGATTTCCTACAGGCACTTCATGGGCCTCGTCTGTCTTTTAGACTGGTATAATGATGTATGTTTATGCTACACAGTAAATTATAGTATATATATCCACTGAACCGATGAGAGGAACATGTCACCTTCATTGTTTCCTTTTTTATTTTAGGTTTCAGACTTTAATGTTGCATGTATGCCTGTCATGTTTTATAAGACACATAGTTGAATTAAAACCAATCTTCATTGTGTGATTAGTGTGTATGTATTGGGTTCTCCTCAAAGTCACACCTGATCTATGTTTAACTGAAGTGGATCTGCCAAATATTAAGTAGAATTAAACATTTGGGCCTTTCACTATAAGGTTTAAACACTGTTTCCTGTGTCTTCAGGTAAATTTGCAGGTGACTTAAGTGCATGCTTTATGGACCATTGACCTTTACAAACTAATGTTGTGGGCTTCCATGATTTCTGTCTATATGTACAAAGTGTCAATACCCTGAAGAGCCTTTATTTGGAAAACAATATATGGGTCATATCTAAGACATTTGTTGCTACATGTCCATATGACCTATGGTTCTAAAAGGACAATATTGCACAATTTTTGTTTTATTGTTGTTTTATGCACCGGGATCTCATTATCACTTATTCTGTGACAAACTTGTTTTGTAAGCATTCTTTATTCACTGTACAGAGATTTATTATTTTTATTTATAAATGATGAAACAAATTATAGTTTTATTATTAGTATCCTGCTGTACCTCACTGATATTGTATGACAAACGATTGTTTGATTTATTTATTTGGAAAGTATTTTACCAGGAAGGATACATTGAGATTTCTCTCGTTTTCAAGTATGTCCTGGGTGAAGAGCTTCTCTTCAATTCTATTGGTGTTGTAGTAGATAACACTAACCACAATGCTGGCATAGGAAATTCTGATTTTTAAACCTGGAAGAACATGTTGTTGCTATGGCCATCTCAATTTCTATGACATTTCGATGACTGATTTCTGTGTTTTTCAACAATCTAGGCACACTGAGCTGTCATCTGTCTCATAGGAAGTTTTACACATATTATTGTCAGGGATATATGCACAAACATAAAAAAAGTTATGATTTCCAGTGGACTTTTAAATATAATTGTTTCTCAGCACATATGACATGGATATATGTTTTTGCATGCCAGGGATGTCTGCTCACAGTGCTATGTGTGCTCGAGGTGAGACTAGCTGATGCTGTAACATTTAATCAAGATTAACAGATCATGCAGCAGCAACAACTTCCCATGTATATCTACTAAATGTACAAATTTAACTGTCAGGTTTGATGATCTCCGCCATTTGTCTCCTCACTTACTGAGCTGAGGGTCTCCATGGTTTATACAGATTTCCAATCATTTTTATTTAAAGTGACCAGGAGGTAAACCACTTTTCACTGCAACAATAGAAAATCGAAGCAGTTCAGAATTCTCTTGAAAGGATATTGGGAGCATGTGTTTTTATTAAATCCATATGTACGGTTTTAATGTGAGATTGTTTTGCCTTATTGTCTAGGATTGGGACACTTTGTACATATAGAAATGCACCTGGGTATGGATTAAGTTAAGTTTTCTCCAGAGTCTGGATTTTAGTTGCAAATATTTATTGAGAATAATGTTACTTAGGTTGGATACCAGGTGATTGTGTAATTATTAGATCATTGTATTCAAAATGTGCTAACTGTAAAATGCCTCAAAACACTACATATCACCCAGGAAGCAAAGCAAAATCATATTGTCTGTGGTGTCTAACGTTACACTCCCTTTAAAGAAGAGTAAGAAATGGCTTTTTTAATATATATATATATATATGTAAAAAACACCTTTTTAAGTCAGTGAAATGATTAAGTTTGAATGACTGACACTAGATACTGTATCTCTATCTACAAACAACCTATAGAATCCAATTTGCTATTTCCTGCCAGCTTGGATGCTGTTAGACGAGAAAAGACATGTTTTTATGTGTATTATATGTGGTGCATATGCCTGCATAATTCATGCATAACTCCATTAGAATGGAAAAAATTCTATACATCTGACTTGAGCGGCACTACCACTTGTCCCTCGCTAAAACTGGGATGTTAAGGGGAAAAATTAGAGTTTGCTAACTTCCCCTTTGCGTCCCGGTTTCACCAGTGGATTATGGGGCAGGCGCTGAGTCCAGCAGCCTGATGTAGAGGCCTCTAGGGTCCTAGATGCTCGGGACAGCGCTAAAGCGCCATCCGGAGCATCCCCTCGATGGAGTCCACAGGACTCCATGGAGGCTCGTGCTGGAGGCTCACATGACCAGGAGGATCTCGCCTCTCGCGGAGTTATTGCGGAAGGAGACTGGGGACTTTTTCCCCCCCAGTCTCACTCTGCAGTCTGTGGCCAGAAGCGGCGGATCGGGCCACCGTTCTCGCCACTGGATGAGAGGTGAGTATTTGTTTTTTTTCAGCTGCTTCTAACTGATTCTGCAGCAGCGGAACCAACTGGCACCAGCTCTGAGCTGGTATTAGCTATATTAAGTTAGCGACAGCTCTTGGGATCACAAGGTCCTAACGGTAGCTACTAACGTTAGATACATAGGGAGTGTAAAGTACAGTAAGCTTGCGCTAAGAAGCACTAATACCGATTCGCTAATGTTTTTTTTTAACCCGTTAGTGATTTGGAGGTGATCTGAGCAGAGTGCTATCACCTCTTTTAAGCTAGCGCTTACACTAATTTATGTGAGCTCTAGCATCTGCTTTAATGAGGTGATAGAGCCCAAGGAGTCTGTCTTTCTTTGGTGATTATCTAGAGGAAATTGACTATATAACAAACAATAATGAAGCCATATTTATACCCACAATCTTATCTTTGCTCTTTACGATGCAATTAGTTTTGTTTCTACTAGACATTACATTCAAACAGGCATTTTATAAAGTGATTTTTATTTCTACTTTTCATAATGCAGACAGGGTTCATTCCAGTTAATGTACGAAAACAAACAGACAAAACACAACTTCTTCCTCCAACTCCTCCTTTTACATCAAAGGATAAAGGAAAGGTAGAGATATCAAGTCATTGCGAGGGGATAATCAACACGTATCAGACATGACGAGGGACACATTCACTGCGTGTGCTTTACCAGTGTACTTGTCAATAGTTTTTTGGACTAGTTGTAGCGGCAATGTTTCATGACCAACTACACAGGTGTAACTTTTCCCATCGGTCCAGTTCTTAGGCTCTATGTTTAATTTGCTGTACATAAAGTAAGTTGATTTCCCGGTTGCTGATAATTCTTTTATGGGTTCTGTGTTTATATACACGGATGGGTCCAAGGGTTCTCCCATATGGGTCCATTTGACAAATGCATCGTTGGGGCTGAAACCTTTCACCAGGCAGGCTAGAGTGGCAGTTTCACCTTGGGCTAATTCATCTTGATGAGGGGGGTAAATATAAACCTCAGGACTTGAAGTAAAACCTCCTGCAAAAAATAAACAACAGTTTATTTTATTAATTTAGTAAAAACATAGCCTTGAACGATTTAGTGCACATCGTATAATTATAATGGAAGTTTCAATCTATTGAGAGCTATATTGGCAGTCACATGCACTTATACATTTACCCCCCCCCCCACACACACACACACACACAGTATGTATTTACACCTGCCCCATGCATACTCACATTACACACTTGATCTTATTAAGCTATATTAACCATGTGCATGCAAGGCTAATTGGAACACAATAATATCAAGAATATCAATCTTATCTCTGATACTTACTTGGTTCCTATAATAATAAAAAAATGCAATCCCCATACAGCAGTGTTTCCCAAACCTCTCCTCGGGACCCTCAACCAGGCCAGATTTTGCAGATCACCTTGGGGGAAAAGCAGACTGAATCCTGCAATCACTGAGCAGCAAATCATATCACCTGTGCTGTGCTTCATATATCTGGCAAACCTGGCGTGTCAGTGGGTCCTGAGGACAGGTTTGGGAAACACTGCCATACAGCATACCAGACAGAAGAGTTCTCTGGTGAAGATACATTTGAGGATTTTAATCACTAGTTTTCCTTTCCTAGTGCAAATGAATCCCTGCCATCACCTCCCTCCAGTCCAGCTGACAGCTGCCCTCTCGCTCTCTCCTCTTTACAATCCCCAGCTCAATCACCTGAACTCTGTGTCTCTAGAGTCAGAAGCATGTGAGCAAGATCCCCGCCAATATGGAACAGACCCACAAAGGCAGAAGGAGCACTGTCAAAATGTGGAGAGGCTATGATCAATAGCTATGCCACTTGCCACTACTGAAATCTATATTGTGTTGTCTGTCTGAAACAGGCAGAACAATTTGATGCCAGTGCTGATGCAAGGTGAAGTTGGCTGCCCAGTCCTCAACATGAGGCTACTATGGAGCCTACACCCTGCTGTCAGGTTGAATGCCTGCATTGCCCTACAGCAGCAATGGCATTATCGTGTGTTGTCTGTTTTAGATGGGCCACTTGATTATTATGATACTAGAGTCAGCTTTGCAAGGCCCTCTGAAGGCATAGGCTCAGACACAGCTCTGACCCTGGTGGGTGCTCATTTGGTGGCAGCCACAATAATACTATTCAATATAAATGTTCGATTTATAGAGCATAATTTATAATCAAGTAAAGGTGTTTTAATTTTGTTTTCTTACCATTTTGCTTAAAAAGAGCGACAACTTTGAGTGCAGCCAAGTCCGGATGCTTCACTTTGCATTCAAACCTGTCCTTCTGCCAGTCATCAACACAGACCTCGGCAATACCAATAACCGTGATTCCATTTGAATAAATTCCATCTTCTAATTTTGTCTGCAGGTCTTCTGACTTGCCCTTCTGATACCATGAGATACTAAGACCATCAGTGGAAGACATATGAGACACTTTGCAGGTGAGTTTGGCCTTTTTCTCTGTAAAGATACTCTCGAATGTTGGTGGGATTGTGGTCACTTGAATTCCAGAAGATGGCATATCTGTGGAGAGATTTGAGAGAACATTTGTTAAAATGTGTTTAGATTACTAAACCCAGTGGGATGGATGATAATATTGTTTTATTACTAATAAATACGGCTTTGTGCTAATAACCAAGGCATCAGGTCTACCTCTCCATTACCAAACTGGGAAGGTGTTATAAACTTATTAAGTATTAAACTCCAGTGTTTGTAAAAACACGTAATAAAATGATATCCAATAGTACCAAAGCTTAACTTTGAAATATACTAAAAATTCTACCTAACGTGTCTTACAAACAGAATAGACTAACTATAGGGGTTATTCAGAGAGAGCCAATCTGACCACGAAATGGCACCGAACAGTGAATTTCCTCGTACGGTGCCATTTCGGGGGCCATTAGACTATTCAGTCAGCAGGCAGGTCACCAAATTTTGGTGAACTGCCAGCAAGTACAGTGCCTGTTAATTTGCAAATCTCCCATAGAGAAGTAATGGTTAATCTATTCAGAGAACACTGAACAGCAGTGAAAAGTTGTCAAAATGCCCTGCTGTTCCATGTAAAAACCCTGCTATTCCTTTTAAAAATTCCATGTAAATGTAAATTCCACGCATATTCGTTCAGTAGTTTTTTTGCGAACAGTGCTTCAATTGTGGCACTTTCAACTATTGTTTTTTTTTTTTTTTTTTTTTACCGTCCGGTGGCTTCCGGCTTTTTTTTGTGGCTGGTCTGCACGGTGTTTGGTGGATCATTGGCTGTGTCTGGTGGCCCTCTGGCGGGTTTGTGGTGGCTGTCTGGTGCGTTGGCAGCGGCGGGTGGAGAGGGTTTGCAGCGGATTGGCATTTGGTGGCAAATTCCCTGCACTCCAGTGACCCTGCGTTGAATGCAGAATTCACTGCAGGGTGGGGAAATTTGATTCCCCAAAGTGCAGGGAACGAGAGACATTTTGGTGCTCTCTGAATAACCCCCTATAGGTTACATTTTATTTTTTAAGGACATGTGAGCTGATGTCTTGTTGTCCTTCGATTTGGATTTTCTAATTGTACATTTAAATCATTAATTGCGCCATTACAAAAAACTCTATTAGTTCAATGTTGTACAAAGCTATCCATTTAGAATCCAAAGATTTTAATATGAAAAAGAAACATACCACATCCTTGAGATCCACTGACATTCTTTAGCTCATAAAAATTGGATGCTTCATGCTTCACTTCGCATGAGAATTCATAGCCACGATCCAATTCAATCCAAGGTATAGTGATTGCGGAGATCGTCTTAAAGCCGCCATTTTTATCTGCTACTGGCTCGTCAGTTGTGCTCTCGATTGTCTGATTGAAATTTTTCAGCCATCTCACTTGAATGTTATTTGGAGAGAAACCACTAATAACGCACACAATAGTGGCAGTTCCATTGTAACTTGTGCTGTCTCTAAGTGGCGGGTTAATGGACACAGTCGGGGGCAGAATGATGACCTCTGTAATGAAAAAAACAAAATGTTATTTTTATAGTCAATATCAGAAAATAATTAAAATTAGGTTACAGTATGTAAATGAAATAAATAAATATCTAATTTTAGTTTAAAATGATAAAACTTTGTTTTTTCAAAAGTTTCCTCTGCTCAACAGAAACATGAAATAATTGTATCTCTAAAGCAAATGATGATACTTGGAATATATTCTCTATTCTGTGAACATGGCCAAGATCTGTCCTAGCTTTAGATGGCTGGAATGACGATTGGGGTGGTTTATATTCTCTTAATTTGTAAAATATTTATATCGTCGGCATTCTATTCATGAGACTAATATGTTAATTTGAAGGAAATATATTTAAATAAATCTTTCAAACCTTTTACCTATGAGTCAATTATAATCTTCTGTTCAGGTTGAAATTTCTAATTAAGTCTTTTTTATCCTTGTGTATCTGGATACAAGCCTTGCTGTTACTTGTATAATAAGATCATTTCATTAAAAATTAAACTCAAATTTTCATCAAAAAGATGTAAAAAAAATAAAAATCAGGATCTTTAAAATATATTGTTTGCAATTTATTGTGTTCATGAGAGTTATATTGTCATATGACAAAATATGAAACAAAACTGAAGCCGGGGTCAGACGAGCGTTTTTAAAAGCGGAAGGAACGTCCGTGAGAGTCAACGTTCCTTCCACTCTGATGCCCGTCTGGCCACCTCACTGATCGCAGTTAGTGCGCTCAGCGCTGGAAAGCTCAATCCTCCTATGGAGGATCACGCTTTGCAGCCCTGTTAAACACACGTCGTAGCGTTTCGACGGGGAGGCTTTCAAAACATCCGCAGCACGTCCACTGTAGCATGTGGCCGGCCCTGTTGAAGCGTCACAACGCTACAACAGATGTTGGGAGGCAGGTCAGTACGCACATAGTGCACTCGTCTGACCCCGGCCTTAGTTATACCCTTGTGTTTAAGTTACGATCTCTCTGAATTTCTATCTGCCTATCTATGTCTTCTCAATCATTATGTAACTGATTGAAACCTTGCTGCGATTTGTATCTTAGGTCATTTTATTTAAAAATTTGTACCTCTTTTCTGAAGTCTCACAGTCTTGGTTTTGCTTTCATGAGTGGCTTGGCAGTAAAATATCTTGCGTTGTTCCCAGTTGGCATTTGCTACTGTCAGTTGAGAGCTTGCAAACGTAGTGACTTTATCTCCAGGCCCTGTCTGTGATACAGGCCTAAAGTTCTTGAAGCCTGAAGCAATGCTGGCGTTGGACTCATCTTTCCAGCCGAAGTCAATGGTTTCTGGGAAGAAATCTCTAGCCAAACAACCGAGGATCATCGGATTTGTAGACTGATCACAAGTAATGAGCGGAAAGAGGGACGGGGCCTGTTCTGAAGCTGAGAATATAAGCAAAAGAAAAGGGTAGGGCGGTTAATATGTGTGGTTAGATGGCAATGCTGCATTCTAGATTTAAGGAAAGTTGGGATAGAGCGCATTTAGTGTTAGGGTTAGTTTTACTAATAAAATTAGGGGTGCAATTTGAAGAAGAATTTGAGGCAAGGTGTAAAGTTTTTGTTGAGGTTAACATGAAAACAGTGCATTACCTTTCACGTTTTGGGTTAAAATGAATTTGTACTAGATATTCTAAACACTGCACCAGATGGAAGCCTGTAAATGTCCACACTAACTCTTCATTATAAACAGTAGCCACTTAGTTTGCTTGTCACACTTGTGAAGGGAATCAAAACCAGCTTTTACACGATCGAAGAATGGTCACTGTACATAAATTGTTCAGTTACTCGACATATATATATACACATTAATTTAATCAACCTTCCTGCATTGCAAGTAATCCACTGTGATGTATGTTTCACATCTTTAACCCCTAAGGTTCTCATCTAGTGAAAACCATTTTAAGATTCGAAAATAAAACGTCCAAGAACAGGTGGGGAGGACCACATTTTCTACCAGATAATACTACATAGATGTGTGCTGTCCATATTATTAAGGTATCATTTATCGATTGAAAACAGTAATTATTTAGAAACAGTCCATACCCATGCTCTTCTTCATGACCCATATAAGAAACATCCAGAAAGCATAGATGCAAACCTAAGAGGTGGACTAGGAGGACCACTTCATCCTGGATACACCCCTTCTGTAAACGCCTATACCTTTATGTATGCTCTGTGTAGTGATAGCTGTAGCACTGTATAGTAGATTATATGGTGCTATGTCTGCAGAATCTATAGGTATAATGTAGTTTATCAAGTTACTATCAGGGTTATGCAGAGAGAGGTGAAAACCAGGAGAATAACTGGAGATAATTCTAGGTCAAAATAGCCAAACCAGAAAAACTCTCCCATTTATCTCACTTTCCAAATCGGCTATTTTGACCTAGAATTTTCTCTTCTCCAGTCATTCTCCTGCTTTTCACCTCTCTCAGAATAACCCTGTATGTTGTGTGCACATATGCACACATGAGATCTTTTAAGGATGTGCAATGCCCAGAGTGAGCTGTATACTGTCATCTTTAACTGGACATAGGTATTATTTTCAGCAATGAGCAGAATACATATCTGAAGGTTGTATACAACAAGATATAACCCTGAAAGATACACCAGCAAGTACACAGCATGATGTTCTGCTCATTAACATGCTGTGCGGTGTCTTTATCCACTGGCTATGTTTAAATACACACCATGATCTCCCCACTGTCATTTCCTGCTCCTCTTCCCATTCACCCTTCCTGCAACCCACCTCTTCACTTACCCTATTCACCCTCACCTAATGTGTCACCCCTCTCCTTTTAGATTGTAAGCTCTCGAGCAGGGTCCTTCCTCCTTCTGTTCCATGTGTGTAACATATATGTATATTTGTTATTCTGTCTCTCCAATTGTACAGCGCTAAGGAATTTGTTGGCGCTTTACAAATACTTGAAACTGTAACTGATATTCTGCAGAAGATGCAGTTTAGTTTAAAGACCCAGAATACAAGTGTATGGATTTGGCTTCCCAATTAAAGAACAAACTGCTCAGTCACTTAAAAACATTTACGATATTTAACTTAAAATATGCCTGAATAAATAAATGGACATACTTCGTTGATGAGACTCAGTATGCAACACATATTGCTACATAACCTAGGGCATAACTCTTACCTACTATGTTGTACATTCATAGATTCTCTAATTAACATGAAGTTTCTTCTCTTTCTCTCTCTTCTTTACTAAAGGAATCTTACTATGTGGTTTGAGTGCTAGACCCATTATACCAGTGGAACAATATTTCATCAAGAATATCTATGTTAACATGCACAAGCTCCTTATTAAGCAGACATTGCAGGGCTAACAAGGTTCTAAGTCAGGGATGTCCAAACTCCGGCCCCCCAGATGTCCATGAACTACAACTCCCATGCTTCTCCATCCATCTAATGCAGCCAGAGATTTCTGGGAGTTGTAGTTCAGGAACATCTGGGGGGCCAGAGTTTGGACATCCCTGTTCTAAGTAAAACAATAATGACTTATGGTTCCACTCAGATGTCTGATACAATTGGAAATCGTTTTGAGCCAATTGGAAAATATAGTTCACAAACACCCATAATGTCAAGATTAGCCATCACTTATATAAAAGATAGCATTAAGCAACCTGAAACGCTAATAAATTAGATAAGCCCTGAATGTAGAATTTACTACTTAAAGCCCTGCAATCAAGCCATGCAACATTATATAAGACCCAGACATAAACAAATCACAGTGTAGGATGTGTATTGCTCAACCAAAAGAGTAGTGGCACACAAAACAAAACCTACATTCACTACCTACATTGATATAGACGTAGCGGTGCATACAGCAATTAATTATGCCATAACCTAGATGTGTACAATGGAATAAAGCAGGGCTCAGCAACCTTGGCCCTCCAGGGTCACTATCATGTGCCTTAAGCTAAAACAGGGACGCTAAGGGGAAAAATTAGTGATCACTAAACTCCCCCTAGCATCTCTGTTTTACCTTTAGATTATGGGGCAGGCGCTGAGTCCAGCAGCTTACCCCATAGCAGCCGCTAGGGTCCTGGATGCTCAGGGCAGCGCTAACGCGCCGTCCCTAGCTTCCCCTCCATGGAGTCAATAGGACTCCATGGAGGCATCTGGTGCTGGGTCACATGACTGGCAGGATCTCGCCTCTCCTGAGATCCCGCTGGTCGGCAGATTGACCGCAGAGGGAGACTGCGGATTTTTTTCCCCAGTCTCACTCTGCTCCCGGTGGCCAGAAGCGGCGAATCGGGCCTACGCTCTTGCCATGGGATGAGAGGCGAGTATTTGATTTTAGGGGAGGGGGTTTCATCTGCTACTATCTGATTCTGCAGCAGCAGTACGCATTAGCTGTGAGCTGTAGCAAACTAAATGAGTTAGCAACAGCTCTTTGCAACTAGCGTTAGGACCTTGTGATCCTAACGCTTGTTACTCTGTGCTTACTCTTTGTGCTCCCCATATTAAGCATAGGGAGAGCAAAGTACAGTAAGCTCGTGCTAAAAAGCACTAATACCGATTCACTATCGGGTTTTTTAAGCCGTTAGCGATCGGGAGGTGATTTAGGTGGAGCTCTAACACTCATTTATGTGAGCGCTAGCGTTAACTTTAAGGAGGTGATAGAGCCCCAGATCTTTTGTAACAACATTTCCCTTAAGGCTCAGTCAGCTGATTTCTAAATATAGCTTTAACACTATACAGAACTTTTTCTTGATATAGGTGAGCTAGACATACAGCTAAACGCAGGTTATCAGACTTTTCCAACCTGTTTAGATCTCGCACGCTATTCTGAACTGATTACATTATCAAGACAGTATGAAACAGATACGATTACTTAGCAATATCTACGTCTAGCACAACATACACACAACCATCCTTTATTAAGGAAAATCTACAGGTAGCACAGGTGCCAATCCTACTTAACGGAGTACATATAGGGTGAAAATAACATACAGAACCCTTTAAAATTAAGTGTGATTTGTATTCAGGTACCAGAACATACAAGCAGACTCATTTTAACTATATTTTGGGCTTGCTAGGTATATAGCATCAATTTATTTTCCTAGACTAGCTACAAAACACAGCTTGGTGTCACTTCAGGAAAAACCACTTTGATGTTGACCTAGAACAAAACACATATTCCCGCTATGGATCAGACTGCTGCTAAGCTCTAAGGCAGTGTTTCCAAAAACATGTCCTCAGGACTCAGGAGCCTCTAACAGGCCAGATTTTACAGATCACCTTGGGAAAATGCAGCCAGAATCCTGCTATCACTGAGTAGCAAATAATATCACCTGTGCTGTACTTCAGATATCTGACAAACCTGGCCTGTCAGCGGGACCTGAGGACAGGCTTGGGGAACACTGCAATAAGGGAATCCCAGGATTTGCTAGAAAAGGATGTAGAATTCAGATCTGATCGGAATGGACCAGATGCTGAGTTATGCTAGAACATGAACACTTTTCTTGACTTAGTCATCATTCCTAATTTAGGCAAGCATTGAGGCACCGTAAAAGAAGCCAATACAGCTCCCTCTTGAATCCCTTGAGCTATATAGAGTGAGAGCTATGTATAAATCTAATTTTTGATCACAGCACATATCTAGCATACCATCCAGCACCCATTCCTAGCCTAGAGGAACCAATATGCTGGTCACACAGTTCACATCACTTTATTCTAATTTACCAGAGCAATGTATTTTGCTAGTACTGTAACCAGGACAATCCATTCTAGAGCTAGCTGACCCCTGCTGCAATGCAAGCACAATATACACTCCTGGTCTTGCTTAGCACTGTATGTAACAACCTTTTCTATTTGAGGTGAGCATGCATGCAATGCTCATGCACATACCACAGCATACACTCTGGCTTGCCCGAACCCTTGAATACTGCTACTATACATACTCGAGATTAGTAGCTAGCCGGCGTGGAGCACTGCCCGTGACCATGCACAGCTCCGTACAGAGATTGTGTATATATGCACCTCCCTGCTCTACTCTAGCATGCTATGCAACATTTATAGGATGCTCAATCCTAATCTAAACAAAACAAACTGAAACACAAGCTCACAAATGTAACAGGAATTGTACAGTACATAAAATACAGTCTACTTGCTGTCTTTTAACCAAACTATTTCTAGTACTAGCACAGGTAATATTACATACAGCTTGCGCCGTGCCCCAGCAGGGTGAGCATGGCAGACCTCTCTGTAAAGCTATTGCATTATAAAGCCCCATTTGAAACAATCAAATCTCCATAGAGGTAGAGGTGTGCAGCTCCCATTGCTAGCCTGATTTTTGTAATATATAGCTAGCATAGAATATTGCACCCGGGTATAGGGCTGTCGCATATAGTTCACATTATTGGCTACATGACCTGAGCATTCTACAGAAATAGATATAGAGCTTACGATATTAAGCTAGCTGAACCATGTACAGAGCTAGCAAGCTAAATAAAGAATACTTGTTAACCTTCTTGATGTATGCATACAGCTAGCTACCTATACACCATCATTGCCAACCATAAATGAGATCTAAATGCTCCTTCAACACTACAAAGCACCCTATTCCAGAGCTCTATGCAAGGAAAGCACACTCTATAAGACTCAATCCCAACAACAGAACACCATTACTTGTAACCATCCTAGCCATGCATTGTACACACCATCTGTTTTAACCTTGCCAATCTAGCTATAGGTAACTGATCACCATAACAATCATATTGCCCTCCCTGCTGAAACCTATATATATATAATTAGTATGGATAGTAAAAGCTAGCACAATCACATACATATAATCGGAATGTATTCTAGAGCTAGCTGAGAGCTGGCTATAGCAATTAGATTGCTTCTCAAGCTCACTGAATACTATGTAGAGCAATTATTTGCACAGTAGCAGGGAGTGATCTGAATATAGTAAGCATGCTATACAACATTCCAATCCCATTTAAGCTATCCATACAATTCACATATCACTTTACCCCTTTTTAGGAGTGATCCTCATATAGCTATCACAAGATAAAGCACCCATTGATATCCAGTATCAAATAGACAACTGCTAGTATAAAGAACATTATGCACTATCACATCCTAGCTGAGCTCTACATACAGGGAGCTCGTCATGATACATCCATTCCTACCCTAGAAATGGTCTGATTAAGCTTGCATATTGTATCCAGCACTGGCCTAGGCAAGCTTCAAATAGAGCTAGCACATTATAATCCTGACCACAATAAGCTATATATGCAATTAAACATTTCTGAGAAAATATAAATTAAATTGTTTAAACCCAACGCATCTACACAGCTTTAGAAGGCATTGGCATTACTAAATTGTGTATAATAATATGTACTAACCAAGCAAACCATTATGCCATAAATTATCCATAATTACGCCCAGTATCATCAATTAAGTATAAGCAGATATGATTTAAATAACTGTAGAAATTCTAATGTAATTAGCATTAAATTTATATTATTATAAGGATAAATTGAACAATAATAAAAATAACGAAATATAAACCTCTTACCGGTTCCACGATCCTGTGTCTGATTCTCCGATATTCTAAGCATTGTGGCTTTTTTTTTATTATTAAAAAAAGCCTTTTGGGGAGTTTAACATTAAGTGTACGTTGTCCAAAAATATTACAAAAATTATAATATTCACATCTATTATATATATAGTTAGTTGCTTTAAACATATATCATTATGGTAAATTAAATAAACTAATTTAACGGTCATGTTATTAAAATTTTAAATATTGATTCTTCCAAAGTAATCCTAAATAATATAAAATAAATGAAATATACACTTTTTCTATAGCTATAGATATATGTAAATGTTGTTATATATATATATATATATATATATATATATATATAAAATCACTTATGGTAATTAAAGTGGATATTATTAAAAACCTGAATGGAGAAATCAATCAGGAATTCAAAACTTATGAAAAATTAAATAAACTATTTTATTTAATGGTTCAGTTACTAAAATTTTAAGTGTTACTTCTTCCAAAGTAATCCTAAATAATGTAAAGTAAATAGAATGTACATTTTATTTGCAGCTGTAATATTTACAATTTATTTAATATATATATAAAATGTACACTGTATTTATAGCTATATATATATATATTATATAGAGATCTATTTGTATACTTATTGAAAAATAATCAACTAATCAATAATGATAATTAAAATAGTATAAAAAATTCCTATGATAAATTAATTAAACAATGGTCATGTAACTAAAGCTTTAAGTGTTATTTCTTCCAAAGTAACCCTAAATAATATAAATACAATGTACACTTTATCTATATTTATTTATACATATTATATACATAATATATGTAAATATAAATCTAGATATAAAATCAAATAACCAATTAAGATAATTAAAATATATACTATGAAATTTATGAAAAATTTCAATGAGGAGATCACTTAAAAGTTGAAACTATTCCGTGCACAATAAAATTAATCTAAATTGTATGATAAAATACAAACATAGATAACAAAACAGAAATAGTTTGAAAACTGATCAAAACAATTTAAAAAATAATATGTTTTCAGTGTATAAATTAGTCGAATTGCTTCAGCAAAAGAAGCAACATACAAAGCCTTTGTTCTGTACAAGCCAAATGTATAATAAATGTATAAATGTATAATAATTAAATCCTATAATAATGATACAATATTATATTAGATTAAATAGTCATATAATATATACTAATGTTTTAGTTTAATTTCAAGATCATAAAATTTATTATCTATCTAGTATTTTTTATTGTCATTAATGATAATATTAAATAATGGATAAAATTTCAACTATTTTTAGATTTTCTTCTAAATCTATGAGAAATTGCATTTACTGGACAGTGGAAAGCATGCAAATTATTAGTAAAAATAAATCTTGTGGTAATACTGTTTTTTCTAACACCTGACATCTGTTACCAGCATCTTTTGGGTGTGTGTCAGTTTCATATCTAATTTTAGAGTTACTGAAATCTCAGAGTTGTAACATCTGCTTACATATGAAACCATACATACACCTTGAGGTTTCACTTCTTCTTTTCTTTTGGAGAGATTGAAACTAATAAAGAGTTTCTGATTAACTATTATAAATGTTCACAACCATTAAAATTGCGGAAATTTAATTATATTGTGAAATTTATTTAATTTATTCCATTATTACAAAAGAATTGCTTGTTAAGTATCATATAACATCACAACCATTAAATTGTATAGATTTAATTAGATTTTGCATAATTTATCCATAATAATCCATAATTAAAACAATATTTATTTAAAAATATTTACTATACATTTATAGTTTATTCTCTTTTAAAGTGTTTTACTGTTTTGTTTTATGATAAGTTAAATATAGAAGTATTAAATCTACAGAATGCACATATTATTATTTAAATTTAGCGGAAATTAATTTACTCATTTGTTGAGAATTTCGAAGATTTTCTCATACCTAACATTTTGAAAATAAGTACTACTACAGTCATATTTTCTTACAAACAACATTGTCAGCAGGAAATAAGTTTATTCCCTGTGTATCTATAATTTGATTTCTCTTGAACTTTAATTTACACCTATTACATATAAATAGATTGCCAAAAGGTCTAAAGTACTTGATAATAGGCTGATTCTAAAGACATGAAATATGATTACTTTGTGGAAACATATGACACATGTATTCAATTATAGAATCCCAAATAAGTAGTATAAAAATTAAATATAATCTACCAAATTAATTATCCTTAGAGAATTATGGTTGCATAAACTCACAATGAATACTTATTTTTTTTTAATATACTTATGTACAGTAATTTTTAATGATCCCTCTGCATATCTGTTCGTAATAATTAATTTATAGTAACAATGAATGCAGTTATGTTTCATGTACTTTATACAAGGTATAAACTTACCAATGACAGCTGCCATTGACCAAATAAATCAAGAGCAGAAATCAATCAATTTTGCTTAGTTAGTCAGATTGTTTAAGTATTTGATGAAATATGAAATTTCAGCTAGATTAACATTGGTATGCAGTCACATAATCTTAAAAGTATTTTACCGACAGTTACATTAATTTCTCTACAACTTAACTGAAAAAGACCATCAGCAAATGCATTCATCAAACGTGTTACGAATCAAAAATTGTTAGATTGAAAATAATGATTTATTACCTGTTGTGACGGTCTCCAGGATCCCTTTCCCCAGTGATCAAACCAAATGGTACAACAGGAAATCAAAATATATCACCTATCACACTTCTTTGACATTTAAACTAAAGAATTTGCTTTCTGAAAACCAGTAATTGGGGTACAAATTCCTTCTAAGTGTTTAAATTCCTTATATAATCATTAAATTTAAATGTCAGTAAAATTTGTGACAATTAAAATGTTGTGCCCGTATTTGACACGCTAATAGTTAATGAAAGAAGGATGTTAAAGGTTTAATTAAACATAAATGAAATAAAAATTATTGTCAAATCGTACCTGAGGTCACCGTTACTTGGGTCCCTTTTCCCCAGTAATCAAGCGCATAGTACACAGTAAAAAATTCATGCATTGAAGTTACACAATATCATAATCATCAAGTCATTCAAATCACTTTAAATATTTTCTCAATTATTTTGATAATGATCAATGTTTTAATATCACTGGTCTAGGTTATTTTTCCTTAATGTGAATAGATTCTTTCTATTTTTGTATTTAAAATATTTTTTCGCATATTTTCAGAGTTCAATATGGCATTAAAATCATAAATTTGAATTTTATCATAACATTTTAATTATCAAATGTATCACAAATATTCACATTAAGGATATATTTAACCTTTAATACCTTTTTCACCCTCGACTAATTAAACAAAGAACAGTCTAAACCTGGAAGAATATTTATTTGATACAGACTCAAGTAATGAATTAATGATATAAAGTCACAAGTATTTTCTAATAAATTGAGTTTTGTTCATGGAAACAAATGAGATTCTTACCTGTTGTAACAGTGACCAGTGTTCCTGGTCCCCAGTAATCAAAAGCCCAGTTACACTGTGACAAACCCTTTTGGACTATCATTACTTGAATGAGTCTCAGGTAGGCATTTTAGGAAGCAAGATCAAACGTTACTTAATTTCCTAATCTGAGACTATAAGTCATTTAAATTCTACAGTAAAAAACTGTCAGAATTTAATTGACTATTTTATGACCATATCCAATAAACCTTAAAATTTTAAGAAAACAAGTAAATGTGGAAGAAAATCAGTTATAAATTGAAAAACAGTTGAACATGAAAAAACAAACATTCAGATATGTGAAAATATTAAGATTTTGTTACCTGATGTGACGGTCACCAGGGTTCCTTTGCCCCAGTAATCAAAGTAGTCACAGTGACTAAAAATGACTCCCTAGACTGTCAAATACCAATAGCACATACATATTTTATTCATACCTTCAAATCACCACACAAAATTGTTTAAGAGTAGTAAACTAACAGTTAACAGTAAAACACAAATATCGACTTACCTGTGGTAACCGTGACCCTGGTTCCTTGTCCCCAGAGATCGAGGTAAGCATAGTTACACATTGCTTTCTGAGCTATATGTCTTGAACAGTAAACTCAATAATCTGTGCCACTAACTAGATATACATTACTAACACTTAAATTCTCTAATTACAGTATAATAAAGTGATTAAAAGGAAACCTGACAGGGCAGGATGTATAATAAGGCACATATTTACCTGTTGTTACTGTCACCAAGGTTCCTTTTCCCCAAATGTCAAAAGCATTGTACACAGCAATGCAAAACAATAAAATCCTTGTCTAAATTTGTTCTAATGCTCAGAAAACAAAAATACTGCAGAAGACTGTCAAAAAATAGATATCCTGTTATTTGTTTGTAGAACTCATTTCCTGTCTGTGCAGAAAAAGGGAAGTTATAAAATAATACGCATTTTACTGGCTCTTAACCTATACATAGCACATTTTAGCACCCCAAAACATGTTTAAGCTCAGTAGTAACATTTGTATTGCAGATCGGCATAATAGATCTCAGATTTGCATATACAGTCCAAACCAGTACTAATAATAATTGCACTATGGGGAACAATACCCAATCATTCACTAAACAATGAAATGCATATTAGATTATCTCAAATGTACTGTTATACTCTGGGTCATCCAAGAAATAGAGATAATGCAGAACAGGTTGTACCTCTAGGGATGGGGTCTACACCTCTGATATAATTACATAGGCTGAAAAAAGAGGTGCGTCCATCGAGTTCAGCCTTTCACACATCACGCATTGCTGTTGATCCAAAAGAAGGCAAAAAACCCAGTCTGAATTGCTCGCCAATATGCCACATATTGGGAAAAAAATCTTTCTTGACCCCAGAATGGCAGTCAGATTTCTCCTTCGATCAAGAAGCTAATATCCACATATTAAATATTATGCACTGTAATATTTTATTTTTGCAGGAAGTCATCCAGTCGTTGTTTAAAAGTCTGTACAGTCTCTGACCCAACCACCTCAACAGGCAGAGAATTCCAAAGCTTTATTGTTCTCACCGTAAAATAACCCTTCCTATGCTTTAGGCTGAATTTTCTTTTTTCCAGTCTAAATGGATGACCCCTTGTCCTGTGTATAGTCCTGTTAATGAATAGGTCTCCAGACAATGGTTTATAATGGCCCGTATATATTTATATAAAGTTATCAGATCCCCTCTAAGGCGCCGTTTCTCTAAACTAGACAGGTTTAAACTTGTTAGCCTTTCCTCATAACTTAAATCTTCCATTCCCCTTATTAATTTAGTCGCCAGTCTCTGCATTTTTTCTAGCGCTATAATATCCTTTCTTAAGACAGGTGCCCAAAATTGCACGGCATATTCAAGGTGTGGACTTAACATAATTTTGCCTCTTTATAAATCAATGGTTTCATCCCGAGAGTGAATTCCCCTTTCAATGCATGCCAATAGCTTGCTGGCCTTGGCAGCTGTTGTTTGACATCAAGAATAATTCTTGATAAATCTCCTATAATAGTTGGAAAACCCCAGAAACCTCTGTATGGCTTTGAGACCTTGAGGGAGAGGCCATTCTGAGATGGCCGTGAGTTTGGAAGGATCCATCTCAAAACCTTCTGGAGTGATAATGTACCCAAGAAATTTTACAGTAGTAATGTCGAACAAAACACTTCTCCAGTTTGCAATAAAGACCATTGTCTAGAAGTTTTGCTAATACCTGTCTGACATGTTCATGGTGTGTTATAAGATCAGGAAAGTAAATTAGTATATCGTCTAAGAAGACTGGAAATTAGCAAATGTTGTGCCCATTCACAAGAAGGGTAGTAGGGAGGAATCTGGGAACTATAGGCTAGTTAGTCTTACGTCAGTAGTGGGGAAATTAATGGAAACCATGTTAAAGGAAAGGATTGTTGACCATCTAAAAACACATAGATTACAGGATCAGAAACAACATGGGTTTACCTCAGGGAGATCATGCCAAACTAATCTTATTGATTTTTTTGATTGGGTAACAAAAATAATAGACACAGGTGGTGCAGTAGACATTGCTTATTTAGATTTCAGTAAGGCTTTTGATACTGTTCCGCATAGAAGGCTTATCAATAAATTGCAATCTTTGAGCTTGGATTCCAATATTGTTGAATGGATTAGGCAGTGGCTGAGTGACAGGCAACAGAGGGTTGTGGTAAATGGAGTTTATTCGGCACAAGGTCTTGTTACCAGTGGGGTACCTCAGGGGTCAGTACTTGGACCCATTCTATTTAATATTTTTATTAGTGATATTGCAGAAGGTATTAATGGAAAAGTATGTCTTTTTGCTGATGACACAAAGATTTGCAACAGGGTTGACGTTCCTGGAGGGATCAGCCAAATGACAAATGATTTAGGTAAACTAAAAAAATGGTCGGAACTGTGGCAATTGAGTTTTAACGTGGATAAGTGCAAGATAATGCACCTGGGACGTAAAAACCCAAGGGCTGAATATAGAATATTTGATACAGTCCTAACCTCAACATCTGAGGAAAGGGATTTAGGGGTTATTATTGCAGAGGATCTAAAGGTAAGTAGTCAATGTAATAGAGCAGCAGGAAATGCTAGCAGAATGCTTGGTTGTGTAGGGAGAGGTATTAGCAGTAGGAAAAGGGAAGTGCTCATGCCACTGTACAGAGCACTGGTGAGACCTCACTTGGAGTAGTGTGTGCAGTACTGGAGACCGTATCTCCAGAAGGATATAGACATCTTAGAGAGAGTTCAGAGAAGGGCTACTAAAATGGTGTACGGCTTGAAGGAGAAAAGTTACCAGGAAAGGCTTAATGATCTTAACATGTACAACTTGGAAAAAAGACGAGACAGAGGAGATATGATAGAAACATTTAAATACGTAAAGGGAATCCACAAGGTAGAGGAAGGGAGTATATTTAAAAGGAAACAAAGTAGCAAAACAAGAGGACATAGTCTTAGATTAGAGGGGCAAAGGTTTAAAAGTAACATCAGAAAGCATTATTTTACTGAGAGGGTGGTGGATACATGGAACAGTCTTCCAGTTGAAGTGGTAGAGGCCAAAACAGTAATTGAATTTAAGCAGGCATGGGATAGGCATACGGCTTTCCTAAACAAAAGATAAATCCAGGTAAAGTATCCATGTAATTGGGCAGACTAGATGGGCCGAAAGGTTCTTATCTGCCGACATTTTTCTATGTTTCTATGTTTCTAAGTGTACGATAACAAAGGATTGCAAAAAATCTCTGAGCACATCATTAATGAAATACTGGAATACTGCTGGAGCATTACAGAGACCGAACGGCATGACCAGATATTCATAATGCCCACTCCTAGAGTTAAATGCTGTTTTCCATTCATGCCCATCTTTTATACGTATCAGGTTGTAAGCCCCTCTCAAATCGAGTTTTGTGTATACTGCTGATCCCCTTAACCTTTCGAACAGTTCTGATATAAGAGGGATAGGGTACACATTCTTGATGGTGATCTTGTTAAGCCCCCTATAATCGATACACGGGCGTAAATCTCCTTTTTTAGATACAAAAAAGAACCCAGCCCCTGCTGGAGAAGAGGAACGTCTGAAACCTCTCTCCAAATTCTCCTTTATGTACTCCTCCATGATTTGGTTCTCTTTTATGGATAAAGGATATACTTTGCCTCGAGGAGGCATGGTACCTGGATGAATATCTATGGCGCAATCATACGGTCTATGTGGAGGTAGTTTCTCTGCCTCTCTTTTATCGAATACAGCCCTGAGATTGGCATACCAGTCAGGAACCTCTGTAGACAATGGAGGAGCTGTAGGTGTGTTCAGGGTACCAATATGCTGAATGGGTATTAAACAAGTCCCAAAACAAGCAGGACTCCAAGACAGTATCTCTCCCTTAGCCCAATCAATAACAGGATTATGTTCCACCAACCAAGGGAAACCAAGCACAACAGGATTGGAAGGTGAACGGATAACCTGAAATATGATCTCTTCTTTATGCAAGAGACCAGTGGTAAGAACCACTGTAACAGTATCGTGAGTAATTGTGGGACAGGATAACGGCCTACCGTCTATGGCTTCGACGGCCAAGGGTGTCTCTCTTACAACCAGAGGGAGAGAAATTCAACATCAATGAAATTACCAGCAGCCCCAGAGTCAACAAAAGCGGTAGTATGCATGGTCTTGGTCTCCCAAGCCACGGATACTGGTAACAAGAGTCTAGTGTCTTTGACAGAAGACATGAACGTCACACCCAAGGTCTGTCTCCACAGTTGCCTTAGGTGCGGTAGTTTTCCGTCTTATCATGCATTCTAGGGCGAGTGGGACATTGAAGTCGTAAATGTCCTTTTAAACCACAATACAGGCACGATCCCTCACGAAGACGCCTTGTTCTCTCTTCTTCTGTAAGCCTAGTATGGCCTAGTTGCATAGGCTCAGAGGGAGGGGATAACTCTCTTGGTGGTGCCTGAAAGACAGGGGCCAACCTTGGTAACGGTCTCTTAGGTTTCTCTCTTGGAGTTCTTCTGTCCCTTATCTGATCATCCAGATCTATACAATAATCTATAAATTCACTCAACACCTCAGGTAAATTACGAGGAGCCAACTCATGCATCAATGACTCTGATAACCCCTCCATAAAAGCCAGAACCAGAGCCTCATTAGTCCAGTTCTCGTCAGAAACCAACGTTTTAAATTCTATAGCATAATCGGACACATTCCTGTTCCCTTGACGTATGCGGAACAAGGATTTGCCAGCTACCTTGGCCTTTCTGGTAGGATTAAATGTACGTTTTAACTCGGCTACGAATTCTTTATAGTTCAGTACGATAGGCTTCTCTGCCTCCCATAACGGATTCGCCCATGTCAACGCTCTGCCAGACAGATGGTTAATAATGAACCCCACGTTGGCTATGTCAGTGATAAACATTTGTGGATTTAATTTAAAATGAATATCCACCTGGACCAAAAATCCCCGGCACTCCGAGGGAGTACCGTCAAACCTCATAGGAGCGGTCATGTGTACCTGGGATGTCTGAACAACAGAGGACACAGGTATATCAGGCGGAGGTGCAACCCCAGCTGGTTCCAGATGAGCCGTACGAGTCAGGATAGTTTGTAAGGCGAGAGCAAACTGATCCATCCTATGGTCCTGCTCGTCCTGTCTGGATACAAAGTTACTCAAATGCTGTGTTAAGTCTGCGGGATCCATTTTGGCCAGATCGTAATGTCACGGTTCCCGGATCCCACCACGCAGTCCTTAAAGCCCAACACTCCACAGAGCCCAAAAGCTACCAACAGGGTAGCCGTAGAAGAATCCCTAACTGTCTGGTCCTTAGAATTGGCCAGGTATACTAGCTAGACAGAAAGGGTTAATCAAAGACAATGTCGTAATACAAAACCAGATCAGCAACACGGGGGTAGTCAGACGAGCCAGAATCAGGAATACAGAGTATAGAATAGTCAAATGGAATAGCCGAGTTGATATCAGTGCAGAAGCGTAGTACAAGAAAGTAGTCTAGGGCAACGGAAGGCAGAATAGTCAGAAAACAAGCAGAGGTCAATAACCATCGCTGGTGTGGGGCCGATGAGGACAGCTACTATTCACCCCCCTTTGTTTCTTTTTATACCTGTGTTACTTTCTTTTAGAAGTTTCTTAGACCTATTGCACTCAGTTTATTTCCACCCGGAGGAGATCTCCTATTTGGGAATGTTTCTTACTAACTTTGTCGTGTTTTCTAACTGGCAATCTTACTATAAGCTGAGACCCTCTATGCTGTTTATATCTGTCCGTTATGCTTATCTTCTTTGATTGTTGTACTGGTGACATACTTTCAAAAATAAAATTTTTGACAAAAAAAAACAAACGTTTCTTCTATGAAAACGCTAACAAGATGGATATACTCCTGGCAAGGCAAATTCAGCCACCACCTCCCTCTTTTTCGTCCATGTCTCTTTTAGCTGAAGAGGGCAGCCTGACACGTTGCCCTATTCGTATAAGTACTCTATTCACTGATTATTTTAAAAGCTTATACAATCATTCCCACATGCATAATAGTTTAAATGATATTCATACCTCAGAGATTACTGACTTTTTGAATAAAATTGAGTTACCTCTTCTTAATGAAGATCAGATCGTTGTTCTTAATCCCCCAATTACAGTAGATGAAGTCACCGCAGTGGTCCGATCCCTACGTCCACATGCGGCCCCAGGGCCAGACGGTATATCTATTCAATATTATAAAGAGTTTCTACATATACTACTCACACATCTGGTAACAATGTGTAATAACTCAATGGCAGGGGACAGTTTTTTCGCAGATTCTTGTCTAGCTTACATAGCACTCATACATAAACCAGGGAAGGATGCTTTACTGATGTGCAGCTATCGACCAATCTCACTTCTGATATTAAAATATTTGCAAGAGTACTGGCTAATCGTCTTAATCCCTTACTCCCCTCCCTTATACATCCCAACCAGGTGGGCTTTATCCCTGGCCGCCAGGCCTATGAAAACACAAGATGGGCCTGTGACCTGGCATGGCTGGCGAAATTACGTGGAGTACCTTCTCTGCTTCTTTCTCTTGATGCAGAGAAGGCTTTCGACTGGGTGGAGTGGCCGTTTCTTTTTCAACTGCTGGCCCGTCAGTGTTTCCCTAAGAAATTTTTGACAGCATTGACAATTTTATACACCAAACCCCTAGCTAGGATTATCATCCCTGGGGCTATCCCCTTCCCATTATTTAATGGTACAAGACAGGGATGTCCCCTCTCCCCCTCCTATTTTCTCTCGTGTTAGAGCCCTTTTTGGTTTCTATTAGATCTGACTCCACTATAGAGGGCTTTAAGGGTGGAGGTGACACTTTTTCAAACTCTCAGCTTTTGCGGACAACATATTGCTCACTTTGATTAAACCCAAGGGATCAGTCCCCTGCCTTTTCTCGCTCTTGGAGTCCTACTCAGCAGTCTCCGGCTATAAAATCAATGTCTCCAAATCTGTTGCATTGCTTTTTCACACTTCCCTTGACACTGAACGTTTTCTCTCTTTAATATTGGCGTTGTCAATTTCTAGAGAATCGTTGCAGCACCTGGGTATTCGGATCACTGCAACTCCGGAGGCGCTTTTTGACAGTAATTAAACACCTTGATTGGCAGAAGAAATAGGGATATAGCAGAATGGGGTAAGATTTATATATTTTTGGTTGGGCGGGTTCACTGTATTAAAATTAACATTCTCCCACGGTTGCTTTATTTCTTCCAGGCCCTCCCGATCGCCATCAAGACAGCTGACCTATCTATACTACAATCTACTATAGACAACTTTGTCTGGGGGGGGCAGAAGACATCGAGTTTCTCGACAGGTGCTATATCGCTCGCGGGATAGGGGGAATTAGAGCTTCCATCTTAATAGACATACTATAAGGCGTCGCAACTAGCACAAATAGGGATGTGGCATACACCAAGGGGTTTGCGCCGGTGGGTCGATCTGGAGTCGGCATTTATAGCCCCGGACCGACCGCAATTTTGGATATGGGTATCAAAAGAATATAGGCCTCATCTAGACACTTCCTGTCCCGCCATTTTAAATTCGGTTAGACTGTGGAATATGTTAGCACTCAAATCCGAATTAACTTGCTTTCCTTCTCCCCTTACCCCTTTGCTCCGTAATCTAGAATTTACCACAGGGATGGAGCCCAATATCTTTGGGGCTTTGGAAAACGCTGGACTGCAACGACTCTGCCACCTTTATAATGGTCCATCGTGTTTCTTTTGAATCATTAAGCTCTCCCTCTAGCTTGTGTACGAAGGACTTTTTTCGTTACATCCAGAGCCGGAGTTTTGCGTCCAAGCCACATATTAAGAGCACGGCTGGGTCTAAACAGACTTGGTTTGAACAATTGTGTTATACAAAACTAGCATCTACAGGGTTAATATCACATATTTATAATGGGATCACGCATATTTTAGATTGGCAAGAACTGCCATATGTTAAGGCATGGGCACTAGATCTCTGGGGTTAACTTTGACTCTAGAGGACTGGAGTGAAATCTGGGAAAAAGCCAAAAACGTTTCTATTTGCACTCAATTTCAAGAGCAATCTCTTAAATAAATTTTTCGTTGGTACACTTACCCATTTCAATTGAATAGGATGGGAGTCTCAACATCAGACTTATGTTGGCGTTTGTGCGGTGAAAAGGGCACATATTTCCATATGTGGTGGACCTGCCCTGTCATAGTGCGGTTTTGGACCCAGATTCAGAAAATGCTCTCAAATATTTTTCACTATACAATCCCCCTTACACCCCAGTTGTATCTATTGTCTAAGCCTTTAGTGGAATTGCCTCAAGGACATGATAAGCTACTTAATAAACTTCTTTCCACAACTCGAAGAGCTATAGCTGAAAAATGGTGAACAGGGGAATCTCCAGATTTTGAGAGAGTCAGGTCTAAGATTAGGGACTCTAAATTGATTGATGAGTTAAACACAAAAAATCATCATGCTATAGCTGCCCACGATGATTTGTGCCCAAGCTGGACAAATTATGATGTGTTATAGGATGTTTCTTGTGATTCTTTTTTTTTGTTTCAATGTCCTGTGATTGTGTGGTTTGTTTCAATTATAGATATCATGACTGATTGGTTTAAAAATTAGGTGACCTCAAATTTTTTTTCAGCTTTGTATAACTTAAGATGTTTTGTTAAGATAATGTACTATATCACATGGTATGGTTTTGTTTTCTGTTGGTTCATTGTATTAAAAAAAAAAAAAGATATTGAATTATAGAATAGAGGGATTTTTGTGACATATCAAGTAAAATTACCTTTTTTTCCCCCTCAAATGACCAACTTATAAAGTAGTGCTAGCGCTGTTTCTAGCATTCTGGTTACCTTAGTGGAAATATGATCACCTTGTGGAATTGCCTATGTAAGTAAAACTGAGCTGGTGGGTTCACAAAATGATACCAAAAGACAGATGTGATGCAACACTAAATTAGTTACCAATATAACCTTTGTAACTCCTCGATACACGCCTCCTCCTCCAGGCGTCTCATTATAAATGGTATCAAAGTAAAAACATGGAGTAGTTTTACAAAGGTATAAAACAAATATACTTCATGGTGCAATATATAGTATGGAATGCGATAAAAGCCCCCTAGAATGAATAACTCACAAACTCAAACTCACAGGATGAATAAAAATAACAGGCATATCAGTATATACATAGAAATCTGGCATTACCACACATCCGCCTATTCCAGGGACCTCTTGTCTGGTATCACTTGCCACCACAGGAAGCACCAAGGGAGCACTTCTGGTCAGATGGAAATACAAAATTTTTTGGTAACGGAATACAAATATATCCAACGCATTTCGTCTAACAAATAGATTTCATCAGGGATAAAATATGTGAACCCTTCTGTCCCCCCCGCAGGGTTTAACTAGTGATTGCACCGCGGGTCCTCAAACACTTCTGGTTTCAATCGGGGTCCATGCTGTCCACTACTAAAACACGTATTGCACATGTCATGAACTACTTCATCCCTTGTTCAGAACTGATGTTTCTCCTATCGGCCAACTCTTTCTCCTCCTGGCGCCTGGCTGTTGTTAATTACGTTTGTACAACCCGAAGTACGCTGAACTCCTCCAGGCAGTGGCACACAACAAAAGGCATTATGGGGGCACTGGTCCATTAAAACACCAGAGATCAGCAAAACACCCCTAAAAGTTCTCCCTGGGAATTATAGTCCATCATACTCCTCAGGGATTAGAAACTGAAACAAAATGGATATGTCATTGATGCTTCTACATCTCCACCAAATAAACTGCTAGACAGTTTACCCTAAAAAAGTGTGAATGTTGATCATCTATATTTTCAATGGGATAGGGATACCAATATACTATCGGGTCTTTTCACTAAGGTGAAACTCAAGAGAGTTATATATATATACACCGAAACAAAACCAAGAATACCCTTTAACACAATACATCCTTAATACTGGAAATACATAACCAATCCCACTCTAGAAAATAAGCTCATAGGGAAACCTAAGGAATAGTGGACAAAATAGGACTAGAAATAAAAATATAAATAAATATGAAAAATATACCATTATTAAAATATAAAAAAATACCAGAATACAGAATAATTTTAATATAAAAATAAATCTCTACATAAAAAAACTAGAGGTAAAAAATGTTGACCCTTCTAAAAAATACGCAATATATACTATTATAAACAACCTTTAATATCAAGGTACACATTGAGACCTCCCTCTTTCCAAGTACCCATTCCGTATATCCACTCCGTCTCCCTGTTAGCCAGCTTTTTTCCCAATACAACTCAGCAATATCCAATATAGGAGCACAACGTCTAAAAGATCTTTAACATTTTTACTGGCTTATCATATGATATGTCAGCAAGAGTATTTTACAGGGATGCACCAATATTTTGGCCACCGATTAGATTCTGACAATAATGGGGTTATCGGTTTTGGCCCGAAAGCAAAACACCAGCCGAAAAAGTCAGCCGACAATTGCTGATCCCAGCTGACCCTGAGCGTGCACTCTTTCAATGCTGCTTAGCTGGAGATAATTGTAATTGAAAAGAGGCAGGAGCTGCTACACATTTATTTTTGCACACAAAGGGTTAACTGCATGAACCACGTTATCAGTTCCAGTAGTAACCTCTGGCCTCTCAGTGACAAGGAACAAGTGATTTATCACTGACCTCCTGCCAGCGGTGTCTGCACTTTAAAAAAAAAATAATAGATTAAGAGAAACAGACTGATGTTTAGGGTTCATCTGAGCCATTATAGATATATATCTACTAATTTAAGTTGTGTTGGAGGGCAAAAAAATTAGGTTAAAAAAAGTCTCCACACAACAAATAATAAAGGTTATAGTTGCAGAGTTCTCTGCTGGGATGTGTAAATGTCTTCTGCAACTATAAAATGTGTGTGTGTCTCCAAAAATTATTACACATGAATGTATGCACTAGATGCAAAATAACTCCACTAAAATAGGACAAAAATATATTAAACATTTTAATGTGGATTCATGATATTAATTTAATAAAGTCTAGTATTAATACATTTATACAAAAAACTATCTTAAAATAAATTGTAGGGGGGGGAAGTAATTTTTGGTTTCGTTCCAAAATTCACGTTTTCGTTTTAATTTCGGAGATATATGTACACTATATTGCCAAAAGTATTCGCTCACCCATCCAAATAATCAGAATCAGGTGTTCCAATCACTTCCATGGCCACAGGTGTATAAAATCAAGCACCTAGGCATGCAGACTGTTTTTATAAACATTTGTGAAAGAATGGGCCGCTCTCAGGAGCTCAGTGAATTCCAGCGTGGCACTGTGATAGGATGCCACCTGTGCAACAAATCCAGTCGTGAAATTTCCTTGCTCCTAAATATTCCAGTTAACTGTCAGCTGTATTATAAGAATGTGGAAGTGTTTGGGAACGACAGCAACTCAGCCACAAAGTGGTAGGCCACCTAAACTGACGGAGCGGGGTCAGCGGATGCTGAGGCGCATAGTGCGAAGAGGTCGCCAACTTTCTGCAGGGTCAATCGCTACAGACCTCCAAACTTCATGTGGCCTTCAGATTAGCTCAAGAACAGTGCACAGAGAGCTTCATGGAATGGGTTTCCATGGCCGAGCAGCTGCATCCAAGCCATACAGTACATTCACCAAGTGCAATGCAAAGTGTCGGATGCAGTGGTGTAAAGCACTCTGCCACTGGACTCTAGAGCAGTGGAGACGCGTTCTCTGGAGTGACAAATCGTGCTTCTCCATCTGGCAATCTGATGGACGAGTCTGGGTTTGGCAGTTGCCAGGAGAGCGGTACTTGTCTGACTGCATTGTGCCAAGTGTTAAGTTTGGTGGAGGGGAGATTATGGTGTGGAGTTGTTTTTCAGGAGCTGGGCTTGGCCACTTAGTTCCAGTGAAAGGAACTCTGAATGCTTCAGCATACCAAGACATTTTGGACAAGTCCATGCTCCCAACTTTGTGGGAACAGTTTGGAGCTGGCCCCTTCCTCTTCCAACATGACTGTGCACCAGTGCACAAAGCAAGGTCCATAAAGACATGGATGACAGAGTCTGGTGTGGATGAATTTGACTGGCCTGCACATAGTCCTGACCTCAACCCAATAGAACATCTTTGGGATGAATTAGAGAGGAGACTGAGAGCCAGGCCTTCTCGTCCAACATCAGTGTGTGACCTCACAAATGCACTTCTGGAAGAATGGTCAAAAATTCCCATAAACACACTCCTAAACCTTGTGGACAGCCTTCCCAGAAGAGTTGAAGCTGTTATAGCTGCAAAGGGTGGACCAACGTCATATTGAACCCTTTGGATTAGGAATGGGATGTCACTTAAATTCATATGCGCGTCAAGGCAGGTGAGCGAATACTTTTGGCAATATAGTGTATATATACAGTGGTGTATTTAGGTTTTGTGCTGCCCTAGGCCTGACTAAACTCGTGCACCCCTAATTTAAATTTGACGCACCCCTTCCTGTCAAGGGCACACCTCTTCCTGGTTAATCCCCACCCTTCCTCTTTAAGCTCCACCTTTTCCTCTTAGAGCTCCGCCTTTTCCTCTCTTTATATTAAAAGTGGATACCAAGTGCCTACTTGTATATTTTGTATACCATTTCAAATGTATCTATTGAGATTAAGAAAATTATTAAATATTTAAATTCAAGTATTTTTACAAAGAACAGCCACACATGTCAAGTAAACGGGATCACAGCATTGGTGGAACAATAAAATCCACAGAAACGTGCACTGCATATGAGCGTATCACAGAGCTGCATAGCAATAAAACCCACAGAAATGGGCACTGTGTATGAGCATATCAGAGCTGCAAAGCAATAAAACCCACAGAAATGTGCCGTGTGTATGAGCATATCACAGAACTGCACAGCAATAAACTCACAGTAATGTGCAGTGTGTATGTGCATATCCCAGAGCTCCAGCGCAATAAAACTCACAGTAATATGCAGTGTGTTTCACAGAATCCACAGCAATAAAACTCCCAGCAATGCAATGTGCGGTGTGTATGAGTGCATCAGAATTCACAGCAATAAAACTCACAGCAATGCAATGTGTGGTGTGTGTTAGCGTATCAGAATCCACAGCAATAAAACTCCCAGCAATGCAATGTGCGGTGTGTATGTGTCACGGTTCCCAGATCCCACCACGCAGTACTTAACGCCCCACACTCCACAGAACCCAGAAGCTACCAACAGAGTAGCCGTGAAAGATCTAACTGTCTGGTCCTTAGAATTGGCCAGGTAAACTAGCTAGACAGATAGGGTTAACAACACGGGGAGTAGTCAGCCGAGCCAGAATCAGGAATACAGAGTTTAGAATGGTCAAATGGAATAGCCGGGTTGATATCAGAGCAGTAGCGTAGTACAATAAAATGGTCTAGGGCAACAGAAGGCAGAATAGTCAGAAACAAGCAGAGGTCAATAACGGGTTAATTCAATATAGCAGTCAAGTACAAGGAGCTCAGGTATGGATAACCACAATCTGGCAACTGCTGAGAATACACTGAGGGTTTTTAAAGGTCTTCACCAGGCCACGCCCCCCACTCAAGCCGCGCCTCTTGCAACCACCTCCCTGCCTGTCTCCATTTAAACCGGGCTTTGGTCAGCGAGCAGCATCAGACATGCTGCCCTCAAGCACACAGGTAGGGCTGGAAGCTCCCAACGTTACAGTACCCCGCTCTCCACGGGAGGCCAGCAGACGACCAACAGGACGAGCGGCAGGACGACCACCAGGGCGATCGGGGTGCGAGGCATGGAACGCCCTGACCAACCTAGAGGCAGACATGTCGGAAGCTGGAATCCAGGACCGGTCCTCTGGACCATAACCCACCCAATCGACCAAGTACTGCAGAGTGCCCCTGCACAGCCTAGAATCCAAAACCCTCCTAACCTCATACTCAGATTCACCATCAACCTGAATAGGTGGAGGAGGAGGAACGACCCGCGTGTACCTGTTACACAACAATGGCTTCAGTAGGGACGTGTGGAAGACGTTGTGCATGCGAAGATGTTTAGGAAGGGCAAGAGCATAAGCCACAGGATTAATGCGGCGAATGATCTTATATGGACCTATAAACCGAGGTGCCATTTTCATAGAAGGCACCCGCAACTTCACGTTCCTAGTGGACAACCAAACTCTATCCCCCACGTTATAGGAGGGAGCTTGTAACCTATGCCTGTCAGCCTTGCGTTTCTGGACAGCAACATTGCGCTCCATATTTTCTCGAATCTGTCTCCAAATCTCTTGCAGTTGAGTGAGATGGCCTGTTCAGTAAACTGAAGCGGTAGAGCCGGAGGGAAAAAACCATAGATGGCAGAAAAAGGAGAGTGGCCAGTGGTCTCGTTAACGGCGTTATTACGTGCATACTCAGCCCAGGGCAACAACTCCGACCAATTGTCTTGTTGTTGTGTGGTAAAGCAACGTATGTACTGCTCGAGACCCTGATTTGCCCTCTCTGCTGCCCCATTGGTTTGTGGATGATATGCTGAAGAGAAGGCCAATCGCACCCCCATCTCTGCACAGAAAACCCTCCAGAAACGAGAGACGAACTGGGCTCCTCTGTCAGAGACTATTTCAGACGGAACCCCATGTATTCGTACAATCTCTCTAGCAAATACAACCGCCAGTTCTTTGGCTGTAGGAAGCTTAGGTAGAGGGACAAAATGAGCCATTTTGGAGAAGCGGTCTACAACTGTCAGTACCACAGTATGACCCTTGGACTTCGGCAAGTCCACAATAAAATCCATAGATAGATGAGACCAAGGCCTCTTAGGCATGGGTAAAGGCTGCAATAGACCGACAGGCAAGGATTTACTGGTTTTGCTTCTGGCACAGACTTGACAAGCCAAAACAAACAGACGTACGTCCTGTCGCATGGTGGGCCACCAGAACTGTCTGGAGATACTGGTAAGAGTCTTAGTAATACCAGGATGACCTGCTGGTTTAGAATCATGAAACATTATGAGTAATTCTTGTCTTTCCTTTTCAGGTACAAACAACATATCTGGAGGCTTGTCAGGTGGAGCCCCTACTTGAACTGCCTGGAGGCGTTCCAGGAAAGGCGAGGAGACAGACAAGACTGTGGAAGCCACAATACGTTCAGGAGGAACTATAGGATTGTGGTCTTGTGTTTTAGATTCATACGGGTCATATTGACGAGATAAGGCATCAGCCTTTACATTGCGGTCACCTGGTCTGTAAGTCAATACAAAATTAAACCGAGACAGTAGCAATGACCACCTGGCCTGTCTCGCGTTCAAACGTTTGGCATCCCCGATGTACGTAAGGTTCTTATGATCAGTAATTATCAATAAAGGGTCAAGAGTACCTTCCAACAAATGTCTCCACTCTGAGAGGGCAGACACAATAGCAAGCAATTCTCTGTTACCGATATCATAATTGCGTTCTGCTGGTGATAATTTTCTTGAAAAGAACCCACAAGGATGTAGAGGTTTTCCTGGAGACTCTCTTTGAGACAGGACAGCCCCAATGCCTATCTCGGAAGCATCAACCTCAAGAACAAACGGAATCCTGGGATCAGGATGCCGTAACACGGGAGCGGAAGTGAAAGCTTGTTTGAGGGCTTCGAATGCTTGTTTGGATTGAGAAGACCAGATCTGGTTCTTCAGACCTTTACGTGTCATATTAATGATAGGGGAGGCTACAGCGGAATAATTCTTGATAAATCTCCTATAATAGTTGGAAAACCCCAGAAACCTCTGTATGGCCTTGAGACCTTGAGGGAGAGGCCATTCTGAGATGGCCGTGAGTTTAGAAGGATCCATCTCAAAACCTTCTGGAGTGATAATATACCCAAGGAATTTCACAGTAGTTATGTCGAATAAACACTTCTCTAGTTTGCAATAAAGACCATTGTCCAGTAATTTTGCTAATACCTGTCTGACATGTGCATGGTGGGTTTTCAGATCGGGAGAGTAAATCAATATATCGTCTAGGTATACTATAACAAAGGTTTGTAAGAAATCTCTGAGCACATCATTAATAAAATCCTGGAATACCGCTGGAGCATTACAAAGACCGAAAGGCATGACCAAGTATTCATAATGCCCACTCCTGGTGTTAAATGCTGTTTTCCACTCATGCCCCTCTTTTATACGTATCAGGTTGTAAGCTCCTCTTAGATCAAGTTTTGTGTATACTGCTGACCCCCTTAACCTGTCGAACAGTTCTGATATGAGAGGGATAGGGTACACGTTCTTAATGGTGATCTTGTTAAGCCCCCTAAAATCGATACACGGGCGTAAATCTCCCTCTTTTTTAGACACAAAAAAGAACCCAGCCCCTGCTGGAGAAGAGGAACGTCGGATAAAACCTCTCTCCAAATTCTCCTTTATGTACTCCTCCATAATTTGGTTCTCCTTTATGGAAAGAGGATATACTTTGCCTCGAGGAGGCATGGTACCAGGATGAATATCAATGGCACAATCATATGGTCTATGTGGAGGCAGTTTCTCTGCCTCTCTTTTATCAAATACAGCCCTGAGGTCGGCGTATTGGTCAGGAACCTCTGTAGACAATGGAGGAGCTGTGGGTGTGTTCAGGGCACCGACATGCTGAATGGGTATTAAACAAGTCCCAAAACAAGCAGGACTCCAAGACAGTATCTCTCCCTTAGCCCAATCAATAACAGGATTGTGTTTCACCAACCAAGGGAAACCAAGTACAACAGGATTGGAAGGTGAATGGATAACTTGAAATATGATTTCTTCTTTATGCAAGAGACCAGTGGTAAGAACCACTGTAACCGTATCGTGAGTAATCCTAGGGCAGGATAACGGTCTGCCGTCTATGGCTTCGACGGCTAAGGGTGTCTCTCTTACAACCAGAGGTAGAGAAATGGAAGAAGCGTAGTTAACATCGATAAAGTTGCCAGCAGCCCCAGAATCCAAAAAAGCGGTAGTCTGTGTGGTCTTGGTCTCCCAAGCCAAGGATACTGGTAACATAAGTTTAGTGTCTTTGACAGGAGACATGCACGTCACACCCAAGGCCTGTCTCCTCAGCTGCCTTAGGTGCGGTAGTTTTCCGGCTTATCATGCATCTTAGGACGATTAGGACATTGAAATCGTACATGTCCCCCCAAACCACAATACAGGCACAATCCCTCACGAAAACGCCTTGTTCTCTCTTCCTCTGTAAGCCTAGTACGGCCTAGTTGCATAGGCTCAGAGGCAGGAGATAACTCTCTTGGTGGTGCCTGAAAGACAGGGGCCAACCTAGGTAACGGTCTCTTGGGTTTCTCTCTTGGAGTCCTTCTGTCCCTTATCTGATTATCCAGATCTATACAATAATCAATGAGTTCACACAATACCTCGGGTAGTTTACGTGGAGCCAATTCATGCATCAATGACTCTGATAACCCCTCCATAAAAGCCAGAACCAGTGTCTCATTTGTCCAGTTCACATCAGAGATCAAGGTTTTAAATTCTATGGCATAATCAGAAACAGTCCTGTTCCCTTGACGTATGCGGAACAAGGATTTGCCAGCTACCGTGGCCTTTCTGGTAGGATTAAATGTACGTTGTAACTCGGCTATGAATTCTTTATAATCCCGTATGATAGGCTTCTCTGCCTCCCATAACGGAGTCGCCCATGTCAATGCTCTGCCAGACAGGTGATTAATAATGAACCCCACTTTGACAATGTCAGAGAAAAATATCTGTGGATTTAATTTAAAATGAATATCCACATGGACCAAAAATCCCCGGCACTCTGAGGGAGTACCGTCAAACCTCATAGGAGCGGTCATGTGTACCTGGGATGTCTGAACGACAGGGGTCACAGGTATATCAAGCGGGGGTGCAACCCCAGCTGGTTCCAGGTGAGCCGTACGAGTCAGGATAGTTTGTAAGGCAATAGCAAACTGATCCATCCTATGATCCTGCTCATCCTATCTGGATACAAAGTTAGCCAAGTGCTGTGTTAAGTCTGCGGGATCCATAGTGGCCAGATCGTAATGTCACGGTTCCCAGATCCCACCACGCAGTACTTAACGCCCCACACTCCACAGAACCCAGAAGCTACCAACAGAGTAGCCGTGAAAGATCTAACTGTCTGGTCCTTAGAATTGGCCAGGTAAACTAGCTAGACAGATAGGGTTAACAACACGGGGAGTAGTCAGCCGAGCCAGAATCAGGAATACAGAGTTCAGAATGGTCAAATGGAATAGCCGGGTCGATATCAGAGCAGTAGCGTAGTACAAGAAAATGGTCTAGGGCAACAGAAGGCAGAATAGTCAGAAACAAGCAGAGGTCAATAACGGGTTAATTCAATATAGTACAAGGAGCTCAGGTATGGATAACCACGATCTGGCAACTGCTGAGAATACACTGAGGGTTTTTAAAGACCTTCACTAGGCCACGCCCCCCACCCAAGCCACGCCTCTTGCAACCACCTCCCTGCCTGTCTCCATTTAAACTGGGCTTTGGTCAGCGAGCAGCATCAGACATGCTGCCCTCAAGCACACAGGTAGGGCTGGAAGCTCCCAACGTTACAGTATGAGTGCATCAGAATCCACTGCAATAAAACTCCCAGCAAACCGAGTGTATATGAGCACACAGCCATTATTTATTCTACATTTACCGGCCTCTGTCCGCGGTAGGGCTGTGTGCAGAGTCAGCAGGGACTGTGTACAGACTCAGCAGGAGGTCCCTCCAGGCCACGTTAGGATCACGGCTGTGCCTGTGCGTGGAGCCATCTTGTCAGCAGTGGGGTGCCACTGCCAGAGGGTGCACCGTGGCTTTGATTCCCTTCCGGTGGGTGTTCAGTCCAGAATAGAGTGACAGTCCATGTTAACGAAAGGGCGGGCAGCTGCGTGCATGCGTGTCACGTGGTCCAGCCAGTCAGGTGGTACTGAGACTCAGTACCACCTGACTGGCCGGACCGAGTGTGACCTGCACGCAAGCAGCCTCACCAGGAGCCAGGCAGCTCAATGACAAATTTCTATCACTGCAGTGCTGGTTAAGGAAAGGTCCACTTTAAACAGCAGTAAGCAGACAGGGTTTCATATTCTGCTGAAACCCCCCCCCCCCCCCTTTACTGCCGTTTACTGTCATCTCTCTCTCTGGACACAAATCACATCCCCCTCCCCTCTCCTAGAGCTGCTGCGGGGCAGGGGAGGAGCTATGAAGGAGGAGAGGGGGATTTTTATTCTATTCGATTTTATTCCGTATGCAAACGCCATGCTCCGCTGCTCGTTGTTTGAGAACACAGCTCAAAGCTGACACACAGTGACAGTGGCACCTCCTAGTACCCCCTAATGACACCCCAATAATCACTGGTACCTGGGGCGGCCCGCCCTCCGCCACTCCTCTAAGTACACCACTGCTCTGGTGATATGCTCACACACAAGTTTGGCGAACTGCCAGCAAGTACGGTGCTGTTTGAAGGCAGTGCAAATCCCCATAGAGAAGTAATGGTTAATCTATTCAGAGAACACCAAACAGCAGAGAAATGTCAGTGAAATGCCCTGATGTTCGGTGGTTTCAATCAGCCACTTTATTCAGGCGAACCCCATAGGTTTCAATGTTAAAAATATTCCCGTTTTTTATGCAATATGTAATAAACCATTTATTATTTTAATCTGCAGTAAAAAGTCTTTATTTATTGATTTTCCTTTTTTTGTACCTTTTAGTGATTTTTCAGAATTTTTTGGGCTAAATTCCCCCCCTTTTTTTTAATAGCGGTTCTCCTTTTTCTGCAACAGAACTTTTTATTATCAATCATAGGATCTTATATGTAAATTCCAGACATTTTCGTTCAGTAGTTCTTTTGAAAACAGCAGGCCATGGGTTTGCGGTGGCAGCATACAGCGGCCGACTCCATGCACTTTGGGGACCCTGTGGTGAATGGTGAATTCACTGCAGGGTTGGGAAATTTTATTCCCCGAAGTGCAGGGAACTACAGAACACCAAAATGTTGGCGTCATTTCGGTGCTCTGTGAGTAACCCAATTAGTGGTGAGGTTTTTTGTTGCCCCCTGGAAAGTGAAAGCCTAGGCCCTGCCTACCCAGGACATACTTGAAAATTAGTGACATCTCAATGTTTCCTTCCTGGTAAAATAGTTTGCAAAAGTAAAAAATAAATAAAAAAAAATTTAGGGGTGGGGCCACCCAGCGGGCCGCCGCCGCCCCCTGGAAAGTGCCGCCCTAGGCCTGGGCCTTGTTGGCCTAGGCCAAAATACACCAGTGTATATATATATATATATACACACCAGACACATGTATACACAGTATGTGTATATATATATAGTCATATATAGAAAGTCATTTTCGGTATCGGTTTTGGTTTTCGGCCAAGCTCATCATGCATTTTCGGTTTCGGTCCCAAATTTTCATTTCGGTACATCCCTAGTATTTTATGCAGTTATGCCATTGAGGGATGGTAAATATTTCCCTTACTATTTCAGTTTGATTTGATTTTAATATTAATATCTGCATCACATTTATTCATACAGGTCTATTCACTAAAGGTGAAACTCAGGAGAATTGGCAGGAGAAGAGAACAATTTAGACCGAATAGCCAATTTGGAAAGTTAGATAAATGAGAGCATTTTTCTGGTTTGGATATATTGACCTAGAATTTTTATTTCTCCTGCCAATTCTCCTGAGTTTCACCTTAGTGAAAAGACCTGATAGTATATTGATATCCCTATCCGATTGAAAATATAGATGATCTACATTCACACTTTCTTATAGGGTATACTGTCTAGCAGCTTACTTGGGGGAGATGCAGAAGCATTAATGACATATCCATTGTTGTTCCATTTATTCCACTGCAACTGTGTTATGAATAACTAAAGAATGCTTTTTGTGCACTTTTATCTCAATGAGGTTTTTGCACAGTAATCTCATACTGTGGGTTCCACACCATGATATATGGCTTTACAAATTGCCCCCAGTACGAGCAACTGAAAATTGTTCATCTGAAGTTTTAAGATTTAGTGAAAAATATTAACTATATGGATAGCTACATAGACAGATAATCAAGCAAGTATGTAGACAGATACAATAACAGATAGCGATCATTTCTGTGACAAAGATTCAAGATCGATCTAAGAAATGGATATTGAATAATAGACTAGATAGTGAGATTTCTGTGACATAATATGAAATAATTACTTTTTTTTTCTTCAAATGACCAACTTATAAAGCAGCACTAGCGCTGCTTGCAGCATTATGGTTACCTTAGTGGAAAAATGATTTATCTTGTGGAATTGCCTACGTAAGGCTGGGGTCAGACGAACGCAGAGCGAACGCGCATGCAGCCACACTTTATCACGGCCGTAGTAGTAGCAAATGACGGGCAATAGACAAATTACGGCCGCACAAAAGTTCGGCCAGGCAACGCAAGCTGCAAACGAACGCATTTTTTTAGAACGTGATACCGCTAGGACTGACGTACAGAGTGTGCTGCATACGCTAGCAGTGTGTGTGCGTGATTAGGAGACGTCAGACGCTGCTAATGTCCGGCCAACATAACGTCCAGACGCAAAAAGGGTTTTATTGATGATCCGTACAAAATCACGGCCTGAAATGCGCATCGTATGACCGCTATCGCGTATTCCGTGGAAAAATACGTCCATTCGTTCGAACGCACTTTTTCACGGACGACGCGAAAAATGCGTTCGTCTGACCCCAGCCTAAGTAAAACTGAGCTGTTTGGTTTACAAAATGATAACGCTGCAGACAAACGTGATGCATAGATAACAATGTTATGCTTCATATAATCACCAGCATTTTCACATCTGTTACATTTCATTCAGGAATTCAGTAGGTAATTCTCTCCTGTTTTTTGTTTTTGGAATATTATGCTGTGCTATGTATGATAAATTCAGTTGAATCAAATAACAAATAATGATTATTATTCAGCTCATTCAAGTTTGCCGTTTCAGTAACTCCCCACTGTAGTGCGAAAATAAACTGAGGTCTACAAAGACTAAACATCACACATAAACAACATTAACAAAACGTTATTCTTGGAAGAATAATGAAAAATTGTCTTTTTGTACTTATGTACAAATGTAAACCCTGGATTATGTAAATCGTATGACTTGATATACAGTAAGCTCATCCTGTGTCAGAGCAATTATGTTGAATTGCTTTGAAGGGATTTTTTGTAATAATTTTCAGGCTGCCAACAAGGATACACTTTATTTATGAGGCTTCTAATTAATTAGCCCAACCCTTCTTTTGCTTAATCTAGTATCATCTATAGGCCAAGAAGAAAAAAAAAATGAATAACGAAAATTAAAATACCTAAAAGCGAGTGTAAAAATAATATTAAATAGTAAATATAGTGCAGATCTGGAAGTGAAAAATATTACTCAAACCACAGGGACACTTTGTAGGTAAAACTGGTGTATAAAGTATAGTTTAGGCTAAAGGTAAAAAAATTTGATAAATAGGGAATCAAACTGAGTATGCAGAAGACACATGTAAAAAAATAAAATCATTATGTCACCTATAATAAAACCAGATTGGTCCTTATTGGTAAAGTTTGTTGTTGCAGAAAAAAAGTTGTTTTTGTTTTCAATTTGTGACATTTAATCAAAAATACAATCTATGTTTTATTTTTTAAGTTTTTACCTTTTTAAGTTGTTATCAATTTGTCCAACTCTTCCTTACTCTTCTTGGCAAAAAGTGGTGACTGGACAGAAGAATCTGGATATGTTATTGTAATGGTGTCTAGCATTGTGCCGTAGTTAGCTATCACAGTAATACGCAGCATTACCGAAACCGCAAATCTTCAGATAGCTCTATAAATGTCAAGACATATTGTTTCATGATATCTTACTGATTTGAGAGTTGATCATTGCTATTTTGAAACAACTGTCATCTTTAATTAAATTTTTGATTTTATTAAAATTTTATGTGTACTTCAGTACAGCATTAGATCCATAGTCTTTAAAACCTGAAACTGTACAATTTTATTAGAGCAAAAATAAAATCAAATCATTAAATATTTGTCAACACATCTAATCAACATTTTCCTGTCCGTTTAACAGATGATTTAGGAGTCAAAAATCATCTTCACTTACAAATTGTTTCAACTTGTTTATAAATTATAAAGAATTTTATCGCTGATCTCAAACGGAATAATTTTAGATTAATCTTACAATTTCTTCAGGGGACAAATTTATCTGATAAAGGTATCAGGTCAGTTCCCACATATTGAAGGGTAGCTGTCATTTTTTGGTCCTCCATATACTTTAAATCCTTTTTTCCAGGTTTATGGAGATGTGTATTTTTCATGATGAGTCAAGATGCAAAATTCCAGCATTTGTGTACAATGATGTCGCTGTTTAAAAAAAATTGATCATTTTAAACGCAGATTATGTTTTTATCTGAAGCAGACTCAGCATGAAGTTATAGAATGTAAGAGATTACTAATTCCATAGTCAAAAAATCTGATATCTTCTCACACATTGCCATTAGCTGCATTTTCTTGATTTGTCATATATATATATATATATATATATTGTCAAGATCCTCATTGTAAATTTCAGGGAGAATTGGGACATTTGAATATCTTTGCATAAAAGGAATAAAATTCAATGAGGCCGGTGCCCATAACTCCAGTAGTAATCACTGTTGATTAGATTTTAATTTGCAGTCATGGAAAAATCAGGACGTATTTTGTGCACTACATCAATCAAGCCACTACAATTTATTTGAAAGTTGCATCTTCTGTGTGAACTCTTTAAGGGCTGAAAATGTTGTCCATGGGTATTTTGTAATTTCATTTTAGTCATCCTCAGTCTCCATGTCCTTTTCTAAGAATTGTTGAGTGAAAAGATTACAAACATATTAACTATGTTTGTGTATAGTTGTGGAGCTTCCAGTTTCTCCACGTACTCTTCAATGGCCCAGAAGTATTCTCTGCACTGGCTGAATGTAGAGAGCAGCCGTTCAAGCTGTGGTTGTACATAGTATCAAGCGGTTTTCATGTAGTACTTAAGCAGGAATGCATCTGGAGGTTTCTTCCTGTGGTCTAACAAATGATTACATATCATGGAATTTAACGGAGTGACTTGACTGAGTGAAACAGTAAATAATTTCTGTTGTAAACAAATCTTGCTGGTGTTTATTGGTTGGTGTCAAATGTGTGATATTTTTGTCTCTGGCCCACGCATTTGTGAAAATTTGCATGCATACAAACAATTTCTACAGTACTAGCAATATGAGTTATGTAATTAAAATAAACTACAGTATTTTACAGTGTGTGTATATTGGTACTTATGGATTTACTGTAAAATAATGTATGTCACAGTACAGACATTACAATTTGTGGCTTTACTGTACAATAGTGTACTTTACATTACCAACTTTGTGATTTGCGGGTTTACGATGAAATAGTGTATTTTACAGTATGGAAATTGTCAGTTACAGGTTTACTTTACAAAAGCGGATTGTACAGTACGAACATTGTAAGTTGCAGACTATATTTAAAATAGGGGTGTTTTCCAGTAGACTGCGAGTTGTGGAATATAATTAAAATAGTGTGTTTTGCAGTAGATACTTTGCAAGTTGCATGTTGTATTTAAAATAGTGGATTTTACAGTAGACACAAAACGGGTTATAATGTAAAGTTTGTATTTTACTGTACAGTCATTGCGCATTATGTTTTTTTATTTAAAAACTTGTGTATTACTGTAAAAAAATTTTTAAATAAAAATGTTTTGTTATATAAATCTCTTCGATATAAAAAATATTCGTAAAGTAAAATTAGTGTTTTACTGTAAAAACTATTTTATATGGGGGGCGTGGCCGGCTGCCGAAGGGAGCAGAAGTGTTTTTGAGGAGCTCCGCACGTCTGCCGCCCTTGGGACCCGATTACAGACTCTTTCAGCGGTGCAATCTTAAATTTGGGTCTCCAGATAGCTGGCCACCGGATCAGAGCTGTCCGGAGGCCGATTTGTCCCCCCCTCTGGACTTGAGACGTGCTTTGCAGCAGCTAATATGTGGCCGGAGCGAGGTGCCAGCGGCCATTTTGCGGCCTTCATCCCGGCCCCTGTGGTCCCTGCGCCCAGCTGTTCTGCAGCCTCCATCCGACCTGAACCTGCACTGGGGGATGGGGGGCGGGGATCCCCATCTCCCGGTTGCCGGTAATAGTGGCCTGATGAGAGAAAAGGATGGACCGACGGAGGAAGGGCGGAGCGGACCGACTCCCCCCACGAGAGGCACTGACGCCTTCCTTACAGGCCTGGAGGCCTGTTTACAGCTGCTGGACAGGGAATATGCGGACGTGCCACTCACCAGAGGAGTCTGGCAGCGGATGATGCTGGCGCTACGGGGCTGCCGGGAGGCTGGAGAACGGAAACCTGAGGAGGCTGCGTCGGAAAGGGTGCATGTCTGGGGCATGCCTTACAGCTGAGAGGGGGAGCTGCGATACGGTCGGCGTCCCAGCCAGGGCGCTGACGCTCGATCCCATACCTGATGGCAAGAATGAGAGGGAGCCTGCTCCTGTGCGCAGATCTCCGTACCCAAAGATGACATTGGAGAGGCGAGAGGTTACTGGGGGCTCTGCGTGTTGGGGCCTTGCTGTGAAGGCGACTATTGAGCCGGGGGATGCGGCTTCCGCTATGAGGCCTGTGCTGGCGGCGCTGCTCTCGGCCCTGGGCTTGGGCACCGTTGAGGGACGTTGCTTGCCTTGGCCCCGGGCCGTTCCCATTGCGGCTGAGAGAGGGGCCTGGTTGCCACATGTTCCAGGTGCCAGAGGCAGCAAACGCAGGCCTGAGGATGTTTTCTGCCCCATGTTTTCCCTGGACACTGGCTGAACTATCTAGCTGACCTGCTGCTTACCCTATTTTTTAATCCTGGCACCCCTGTCTGGCCTGCTGAGTTTCTCTCTCCCCCGTATACCTTCTGATTCCACCCCCCTGCGTTTTGTGTAGCAATGGACAGATGAGGACAATTTTTTTTTTTTTTTTATTTTATTTTATTTTTGTTTTTGCTTTTTCCTTTTCTGCTGAGACCCCCCATTTGGGGATGAACCCCCCCACTCCCTACCTGAGAATGTTATTCCGAGATGACCCCCCGTCGTCTGTTTCTAATTTTTGCCCCCCACGGCTGAGTTGTTCACTCCGGTTGTCGAGATGTCTTTAGCGGACACTTTTGTTTTTGGGACCCAGCTGAATCTCCTGCGCTGTCTGTTCTTGAGGATTTATGGCTGATTCTGAGGTTTTCCTCGGTTGCTCGCTCGCTCGCTCCCCCCCCCTCGTGCGGAGTACTTCTGACGTATTTTTGGTTTGGACTCTTTCTTTTCCCCCATTATCTTAGTTGGTATGTCAAATGCTTGTTCTGCAGAAGATGGTGTATCCATTCCCCCCACCCCCCTTCTTTTGTTTCTGTTTTTGGCATTACTGGGTTGCCTGAGGCGCGCCACCATGACTTTGCGTTATGATTGGCCCTTAGGGTCCTGGGCCCCGTGACATTGTCCCTCCATGGCCTCCTTCAGGAGCGTGCCAGGAGCGTCACGGCAATGGCCTTTGCCACTCTTCACACCCCCCTTTTTTTTTTCTTCTGTTATTTGGGTCACCATCTTTTTGACAGCGTTGTGAACATAACCCCCTCTTCCTTATTCTTTTTCTTTTCTTCTCCCACAACCACCCTTATTATCTGAGACACTATTATCCACATGTGCTTATGTTGATGGATCGCTTATGTCTTTGTAGTACATATGTGAGTTTTTCTGGCCCTGCGAGGCCACTTATGTTGATTGCTTTTTGTTCCTGCTCTTGCTTACAAAATAAAAACCTTGAATTACAAAAAAAACAAAAAATTATTTTATATAAGAATTTTTAATATAATTTTTGTGTATAAAAATATTTGAAGTAAAAGTGTTTTATATAAAAACTATTCATTTTTCAATATAGTTATGTAAAAAAGATTACTGTAAAATTGCAGATTGTAAGATTGCAGAATTGCAGGGACATTGCTAGTTACGGGTAAAGGGATACGCCGCACCAATACAGTCAACCAGTATGGGTGTTGCCTGACCTCAAAATCTACCACCTTTCCAATATACCTACTTCCTTTCTCGTCCAAACATCTTCAAAAACTTGCATACACCTAACTGATTGACAATTTCAATGTAATATGGGCACATAAGGCGTTAATCAGGTTTGTCTGTCATTTTCACTATAGAAAGGATAAGCTGATGTGAACTGCAGCTGGGTGGCTGTGATAATTTGCCATGAGGGAACTTGGGTGTATGATGCTACTTTCTAGAAGCCCCTATTTTCCTGAAGCATCAAGTTAACCCAGAGGATGCTAGGTGTTATGTCCCAGATCTCTGAGCCACCAGAGTAGGGCCAGCTGAAAGGGATATCATATAAGTTGGATCTGGCACTCCAGTTTGGAAATAGTTGGAGGGGGGTTAAACTTGCCATATATGGAAGTAACAAACACCATTTATGAAAAAATACAAAACAGCTAGATTAATAATCATTAAGACAAAAGTAAATATATTTCACTGCCTGAGCTGCATATTATGTTGTAAGGATGGCTGAGATGTGCCTATCTAAGGGAGGTGAAAGTGTCCCATGGTAAGGTACACAAGACTTGGGAGCCTTGAGGTGCTGATGAGGTACCCCACTTGTGAGGCTGTGCAAGTTAAATGTGTGAAACCGATGACTCACCAGTGATTTTCACGGAGAGGGTTTAAGAGGCAAGAATGTGCACTGTGCAAACTCAGTCTAGGACAAAAGAAGTAAAGAGTTCATGTGGTATGTGGAGTCAGTACCTAAAGTGTCTATTCGAACAATGTGTTTGACACTGATGTAAGCAGCTTGGTAGAGTGCAGTTGCAACATCTTATGTATAGCGAAGGTGAATTGGGTTCAGGGATAGTCATAACTTGGTATTTGACAAAATAAGTAAAGGAGGTTGTGAGTAGGGATGAGCTGTTGTGAATTTGTGCATTTGTGAATTGAGGTGATCTTCTGGGTCTCGTCACACAGCCAGCAATTATTTTTGGGGCTCACTAATTTCTTTAAAACACTTGTGAATTAAGGTGATCTGTGTCTCGTCATACAAACAGTACCACGCTGTATTTTGGGGCTCACTAATTTCATTAAAACACTTGGGAATTAAGGTGATCTGTGTCTCGTCATACAAACAGTACCACGCTGTATTTTGGGGCTCACTAATTTCATTAAAACACTTGGGAATTAAGGTGATCTGTGTCTCGTCATACAAACAGTACCACGCTGTATTTTGGGGCTCACTAATTTCATTAAAACACTTGGGAATTAAGGTGATCTGTGTCTCGTCATACAAAAAGTACCACGCTGTATTTTGGGGCTCACTAATTTCTTTAAAACACTTGTGAATTAAGGTGATCTGTGTCTCGTCATACAAAAAGTACCACGCTGTATTTTGGGGCTCACTAATTTCTTAAAAACACTTGTGAATTAAGGTGATCTGTGTCTCGTCATACAAAAAGTACCACGCTGTATTTTGGGGCTCACTAATTTCTTTAAAACACTTGGGAATTAAGGTGATCTGTGTCTCGTCATACAAAAAGTACCACGCTGTATTTTGGGGCTCACTAATTTCTTAAAACACTTGGGAATTAAGGTGATCTGTGTCTAGTCATACAAAAAGTACCACGCTGTATTTTGGGGCTCACTAATTTCTTTAAAACACTTGGAAATTAAGGTGATCTGTGGTCTCGTCATACAAAAAGTACCACGCTGTATTTTGGGGCTCACTAATTTCTTTAAAACACTTGGGAATTAAGGTGATCTGTGTCTCGTCATACAAAAAGTACCACGCTGTATTTTGGGGCTCACTAATTTCTTTAAAACACTTGGGAATTAAGGTGATTTGTGTCTCGTCATACAAAAAGTACCACGCTGTATTTCGGGGCTCACTAATTTCTTTAAAACACTTGGGAATTAAGGTGATCTATGTCTCGTCATACAAAAAGTACTAGGCTTGTGCACCGATTTTTTTTTCGGTTCGATTCGGTTCGATTTTTCGGATGTTTAAACTTTTCGATTCGGCTCGTTTAGACCGATTTCTGTTTAGATTCGGTTCGGCTCGACTCGTTTTTCGTGTACATTTTTTTTTCGGAATATCGACCATTTTTCGTATTTTCGTGTCACTTAGCTCGTTTTTTGTATCGACTTTTCGTAATTTCGGAAATTTTCGTTTTTAGGAATTGTACATGTTTTCGGAATATCGACCATTTCTCGTATTTTCGTGTCACTTAGCTCGTTTTTTGTATCGACTTTTCGTAATTTCAGAAATTTTCGTTTTTTCGGAACGTCTGTTCTCCTCGTTTCAAAGCAATAAATTTCGATTTGATACATTTCAAGTCCATTTGAAAATTCCGAAAATATTTCGTTTCGGCTCGGAAAACTTTTCGGATCTGCCATTTTCGGATCTAAAAATTTTCGGAAAATCATCCGCATCTGAAAACACGAATCAGGAAATTTCGTGAAAATTCCGAAATTCCGAAACCCGAAACGCACATCCCTAAAAAGTACCACGCTGTATTTTGGGGCTCACTAATTTCTTTAAAAACACTTGGGAATTAAGGTGATCTTCTGTGTCTCGTCACACAGCCAGCAATTTTTTTTTGGGGCTCACTAATTTCTTTAAAACACTTGGGAATTAAGGTGATCTGTGTCTCGTCCTACAAACAGTACCACACTGTATTTTGGGGCTCACTAATTTCTTTAAAACACTTGGGAATTAAGGTGATCTGTGTCTCGTCATACATACAGTACCACGCTGTATTTTGGCGCTCACTAATTTATTTAAAACATTTGTGAATTAAGGTGATCTGTCTCTTGTCACTGGCTGCCAGCTATCAGTGTGTCTCACTGAGTTATACCAGAGTTATTTAAATCTTTATACCAGAGTTGAATCAGAGTTCTGTATATATTAATCTATATATCACTCACCATGTCTGAAAGAACAAAAAGGACAGGCAGACGCTCCCAGCCACAGATAAGAGGGCAAGCAGCCCCTGTGTCGGGAGGCTGTGTCTCTGGTCGTGGTGGACATGGTGCATCCTCTGCCGTCTTAAGCAGCAGCAACATACAGAGGACTTGGTGGATTGGCTAACCAGGCCATCCTCAGCCTCTGAGTCCTCTGCCAGCCAGGCTTCTAGTGCTTTACAGTCCACCTCAGCTGCCAAAGCATCTAATGCAGCCTCCATGTCCACATCTACTCCTGCCGTAGCCTCGCTATCACACACGGAGGAGTCAGCTGAATTGTTTGACTACAATGAGAGTGACATGCTGCTTGAGGATGTGCAGCAAGTACAGTGCTCTGATTCAATCTCTGAGGTTGAGCAAGGGAGTATAATCAACCTAGAGGAAGGGGGTGCCAGTGATGACACACAAATAACTGGCACTCATGTTGCCCCAGCAGCTGCAGCATACTGCCAAGTTGGCTCCAGTGACAAGGAGATAGGGAGTGAAGATGACATTGATGATGATGAGGTCACTGACTCCACCTGGCTGCCAGATCCAACTAAGGAATCAAGTGAGGAGGAGGGGGAGGAGGAGGAGGAGGAGACACAGCAAACACGAGGCACAACATCCTCTGTGACCAACCGTAGCACTAGCCAGTCCAAGGCATCACATGTCAGAGCTGCTCCGGTGCAGAGCGCTGTTGTCTCAAACAACACATGCAGGAACTCTGCTGTCTGGGAGTTCTTTAAGAACTGTGCAGCAGACCCCACCGTTGCTATTTGTAATCTATGTCAGAGGAGGCTGAAGCGTGGGATAAACACCGGACACTTGGGTACCACGTGCTGGAGGCGACATATGAACAAGTGCCACACATCCTGTTGGGGCAAAACTTTGCGTAGGTCCTCCTCCTTCTCATCTGTCTCTACCCACACTGTATGTCCTGCCATGCAATTGCCTACAACCTCCACCGACAGGGATGATGCTACAGTAATGAATGTACCAGCAGGTCCTTCCTCACAATGTGACATCATCCCAGTTGCTGAAGATTTACGCAGTCAGATTACGTTGCCGCAGCTGCTGCAGCGAAAGAAAAAATATAGTCCCAACCATCCCCAAGCACAACGTCTAAATGCCAGCTTAGCAAAATTACTCGCATTGCAGCTGCTGCCTTTCCAGCTGGTGGACTCTGCTCCCTTCCATGAATTTGCTGAATGCGCTGTACCACAGTGGCAGGTTCCAAAACGCCATTACTTTCACGCAAGGCCATTCCAGCACTATACCAGCACGTGGAAGACAATGTTATCCAGTCATTGGGAAAGGCAGTCAAGCAGCAAGGTGCATGTCACTTTAGACACGTGGTCCAGCAAGCATGGACAGGGTCGTTACATTTCCTTCACGGCACACTGGGTAACTCTGATTGCAGCTGGGAGGGATCCAAGACGGGGCTCTGTGCTGGAGCTTGTTCATCCACCACGCCTCCAGAAAGCTGCTTGTATGAGGTCTGTCTGCTCCACCACCACCACCTCTTCCTCCTCATCCTCCTTCTCTGTCTCTGGTGAAGTGGCAGTTAAACCGACGCCTGACAGGGTCTATGCAATGGCTCAAGCAAAAAGATGCCATACTGTGCTTGAGCTGGTTTGTTTAGGGGACAGGAGCCACACCGGGTCAGAAATTTTGTCAGCTCTGCAGGGGCAGGTGCAGAGATGGTTAACACCACGCCAGCTTGAGCTGGGAATGATCGTCTGCGATAATGGCAGCAACCTTCTCTCCGCCCTATGCAAGGGTAAATTGACGCATGTACCACGCCTAGCACATGTCCTAAATCTGGTGGTACAGCGTTTCCTAACCAAGTACCCAGAGCTAACAGAGCTTCTCATCCAGGCCAGAAAAGTCTGCAGCCACTTCAGACGGTCATTCCCAGCAAGCGTTCGCCTGGCAGAAATTCAAAGAGAATTCCACCTTCCCACAAACCGTCTGATCTGTGACATGCCCACCAGGTGGAATTCGACATTAGCAATGCTGCAGCGTCTGCACAAGCAGCAGAGGGCCATCAACGAGTTCAGGTTCAGGTCAACTTGGTTTTTCCCCCCCCGCAGTGGCTGATGATCAAGGATGCATGCACTGTACTGTCACCATTTGAGGAGGCAACGAGGATGGTGAGCAGGGACAGTGCATGCATCAGTGACACAATTCCTTTAGAGTTCCTGCTGGAGCACACTCTGCGGGGAATTATAGATGTGGCTCTAGAGGCAGAGCAGCGGGAGGAAGAGGAGGCCTTCCCTAGCTCTCAAGGCCCCAGTCTTTCCGCAGACAGCATTCCAGCGGGTCCTACTCAGATCAGACAGGAGGAGGATGAGGAGGAGGAGGACTATTTAAGTAGTGGGGGCATTGAAGGTGGGGATTCCTCAAGGCAGGGTTTTGTGTGCCCAGAAACAGAAGGGCTTGTGCGAGGTTGGCAGGAGGAAGTGCACGATACGGTCATCCTCATTGACCAGGAAGACTCAGCAGCTAATGCCACCTCCAACCTACGCTGCATGGGCTCCCTAATGATGCAAAGCCTGCTAAAGGACCCCAGGATTCGTGCTATCAAGGAGAGGGATCATTACTGGTTGGCAACCCTTGATCCACGATACAAGGGGAAAGTTGCAGAGCTCATCCTGCCCGCATAGAGGGAGCACAGGATGACAAAACTTGAGGACGCTCTAAAGCGAAACTTGTGTAACACCTTTCCTGGCACTGTTAGATTACCAAGTGCTGACACACGTGCTTCTGAGGCTGCAGGTGATCAGAGGAATAGCGGTGAAGGCCAGGGCCGCTTGACTGATGCATTTTTTAATTTTTTTAGTCCTCGACGCCCAGGGATGTCAAATGTAGGCACCCATTGCCAGCGCCTTCACCATATGGTGCAGGACTACCTAGGGGCAAGGGCAGACCTGGATACCTTTCCAGCAGATGATCCACTGGCTTACTGGGTGTTGAGATTGGATCACTGGCCAGAATTTAGCCAATATGCTATGCAGCTACTAGGTTGCCCTTCATCTAGTGTGCTTTCCGAAAGGACGTTCAGTGCCGCTGGAGGTTTTGTCACAGACAAAAGAGTGTGTCTGTCCACCGACTCTGTATAAAAATGAATCAGTCCTGGATCAGCAGCTATCAATCCCCTGATGCTGAAGTAATGGAATAGATAGGGGATGTCCTCTTCTGCATTCACAAAACCTCCAGCACTGAACTCTTCCACAATACCACAAAAGGGTTACGGTGTGAAGGCACTTGCTGCCATGAAAGGCACAATATCTGGCTGCACTGACGCCCATTAAAAAAACCAAAAAACTTTTCAATATAGGACCACATGGTCCACCCCTGCACTCTTCCACAATACCACAGAGGGGTTACTGTATGATGATACTTGCTGGCCTGGCACCAAAGGCACAATAACTGGGTGCACTGACGCCTATTACCAGATCAAAAACTTTTCAATAAAGGACCACATGGTCCACCCCTGACTCTTCCACAATACCACAGAGGGGTTACTGTATGATAGTACTTGCATGCCTGGCACTAAAGGCACAATATCTGGGTGCACTGCCATTGACGCCTGTATCAGATTCATATCTTCAGAGGGGTTACGGTGTGACGGCACTGTTGCCGACGCTAAAAGCCCAATTTTAAAGCACCTATTGTTACTTTCATCCAAAGCCTGCATAAGTTTCACAATAATTTAGTCCAAAAAAACACTAAACTTTTTCTGTGCGTCCTAAAATGTCTTTTCATACAGGCTGCCGCCCCAAGCAGTTGTTTATGGATAGATTAAAGGAAAAGCATTTACCGTCATATGAAACGTCATTTATTTGTTTTTAAGTGTTTCTATACATCCTAGAAATCCGCCACTTCACGGGCAGGTTATGGGGACCTCCTAGGCACGATATTTGAAGGAATTTTTCGTTTTTATTTTTAACCCTTATTTCATGGAAAACTCACTGTCCCTTTAAAAACGTTTTTTTAAAACTTTTTGTCCTTGTTTCCTGTCCCCCAGGGCACTACCCGGACCCCCATACACCTTTTATGGCAAATATGTAGCATATATGCCCTCTTGGAGGGCACTCCAAAAAAAAGAATTTTCAGCCCCATTGACTTGCATGGGGGTTCGGGTTCGGGTTCGGGTTCGGTCCCGAACAAATGGGAAGTTCGGGTTCGGGCTCGAACCGAACTCGGGGAGTGTTCGGCTGATCCCTAGTTGTGAGGGAGTTACAACCTGTGCATAGTACTCTCTAGTCCCTCAAGCTCCAAGGTGCTGGTGGGGATTGAGCTGTTCTGCACCACAGTATGCATTGAGATTGTTGCTGTCTGGGTCCTTATTCTGGCAATAAGGCATAAGCATCAGAAAGTCTGGTCAGGTGATAGGCAGTTCTGCCTGGAGACCCAAATGTCGCAGGAAGATTGGTAAGTAATCTTCAATGTGGAGTATAAATGGGAGCTATAAGAGCCAACTGCCATGAGGCCACCAAAATGGTTGAGCAGAAACTTGAACCGGAATTTTTTTTAAAAAAATTAGAGCTTCAAGCCTTCCCTTTGGTTACAAACCCAGATCACTGGGCACAGGGATACAAACATTAACAGGGTTATTCAAAGAGAATCGAAAAGTCAACGCACATTCGGTGACTTTTTGTTCTCTTCAATTCGGTTCGTTTTGCCGATCCCATTTCGGTGACCCTGTAGTGTATTCAGCAAGCACCACAGGGTCCCCGAATTGCAGGGAAAGGCTGCCGCAAACCCGACGAAAACTAACTGCAAAACCCGGTGCCGAAAACCAGCAAAAACATCTGGATTAACCCACCGAAAACCATGGAATAACCCGAGCAGGAGCCGATCACACGCAGCGAAGCCGCCGGAAAAAGCCGACACCGCAGATGAAGGCAGTGAATAAATTAGAAAAACCGTTTGCTTGAATGTTTGAAAAGTGAAACACTGTTTGCAAAGAAACTACTGAGCGAAAATTTCTGAAATTTACATATAAGATCCAGTGAATGATAATAAAATAATAAAAAGGGCTGTTACAGAAAAAATAAGTAAAGTTATAAAAAAAAATCGGACTTTTAAAAAAAAAAACAAACAGAAAAATGCTTAAAATATCCGAAAAAATCTATAAAGAGACTCTTTACTGCAGAATCTTATAACGAACGGTTTATTAGATATTGAATTAAAATGGGAATATTTTTAACATTGAAGCCTATGGGATTCACCTGAATAAATCTGCCGCATGAAACAACCGAATGGCAGGGCAATTCGGGAACCTTTCACTGCTGGTTTGTGCTCTCTGAATAGCTGAAGCAGTGATTTTTTTATGGGGATTTCACTGCCCTCGAACAGGCACCGTATGTGCAGGCAATTCGCTAGGATTTGGCGAATTGCCTGCTCTCTGGATAGCCGAATGGCCAAGAAAGGTAACGGAACGCTGAAAATCAGCGTTCGGTTACCTTTCTCAAGCAATTTGGATCTCTTTGAATTACCCTGTAAGTGACATGAGAGCAAATTTCACTTGACTACACTTCTAATTTTATGCTGATAGGACAGGAGCCTGAAAAACAGAGCTCCAGCAATATACAGCTGCTTGCCCCCTAACACTAATATTTGGCCTTTGTACTCAGTTTTTCATGTCCTTGAGGTTTCCAGAAAGGCTTGGGAGGATCCTGATGTGATGACGAGAGTACTGAGGGTTTGTACATCAGAGCCGGAACCATAGATTTCCTTCCTAATAAATGTCTGCAACTGGCTAGTTGCTTCTTTCAAATCAGCCTTTGTGGGGAGAGAGATGGTTTCCATTCAAAATGAGACACACTTGAGCACGCAGTAAAGACAGGTTAAGAAAAGCCTGAGTTGTCCTTGTTAGGCATCATCTTAGGTCCTGACTGAGGTATGGCCAGGTCAGTGGGTGATTTGAAAATCAGAAAGGTCAAAGGCCCTGGGGTGCCAGGTGGCTGCTTTTGGGTTTGTGGGTATTAGACATGTTGTTTTGATTTCCCCATGAAATTGGACTTGCTGTAGAAGCCTTAAGTGGCAGCTATATCCAGGTAGCTGCTAAAATAAGCCCACTTTAACTTTGGTGCCCTGGTCATACCCTCATTCATTATTTCTGTATTTAACCCCTTAGTGACCGTCAGTTTTACACAAATCCGCCCTTTAGTGACCGCAGCTGTTTTTACGTTTCTGCGCTGTTAATGTTTAGGTCAAAATTTCCTCTTACTCGTTTATTCAACCCACACATATTATAAACCGTTTTTTCCGCCATTAAATGGACTTTCTAAAAATACCATTATTTCCATCATATCAAATAATTTACTATAAAAAAACTGAAATATGATGAAAAAAATGGTAAAAACACACTTTTTCGTAATTTAATCCCCAAAATCTAAAAAATAAAAATAAAAATAAAAAAAGACCCTGGCTAAATAGTTTCAAAATTTGGTCTGGTGATCCAACAGATTGGTATTTAACTGATATATGCACGATTTTGCGCCATTGTTTTTTATTTTTTCGATCCGAGAATAGAAATACCTACAGGGTTATTCAGAGAGCGTGAAAAGCAGGAGAATGACTGGAGAATGAAAAATTCTAGGTCACAATAGCCAAACCAGAAAAATTCTCCCTTTCATCTCACTTTCCAAATCGGCTATTTTGACCTAGAATTTTTCATTCTCCAGTCATTCTCCTGCTTTTCACGCTCTCTGAATAACCCTGCTAATTTTTACATGTTTTTGCTTTTTAACCCCTTCACTGCTGAGTCAGTTCACCTATGTGCGCTGCGCTCATTCTGACTGTTTTGTGCTAATTATTTTTAGATGACAGGCTAGGTCCTATTTAACTAAACCCCCCCCCAGACATTTTTTTAAAAAAAAACACCATTTTTTAATTTTATTTGTTTTATTATTTGTTTATTTTTTTATTTTATTTTTAAACCAAACCTGGTCATGCTTGGTATCATTGGAAAGGCCATGATCCCCTTATCTCAACATGGCAGCTAGAGGGTTAACTGGCCCACTGACATCCTCACACATTGGTGAGGTTGTCAGTGGGTGGGGGGGACCTGGAGGCTTGGCTGACATCCAAGATGTCAGCCCCCCCAGGTTCAAATCGTGTTTTGGCGCCGATTAGTGTCGAAAGGCGATTCGGCAGCTAAAATGTTAATGATACTCTCCCCTTTCCAGCGCTGCAAAAAGCATCACTGTGGCTTACATGGTTGGGGAGATAGAGGGTTCCAAAGGAGCCCCCCTTCCCCTTCCTGTATTTTCACCACTAGCACCTGCCGATGACGTCATCACGCAGCGTGATGACATCATCGGATCGCCGGCCCCCAGAAAACGGCGAGGCAAGCTTGAAGCTTGCCATAGACATTGTGGGAGCCAGCAAGGAAGGTGAGTATCGGACGGGAGGGAGGTTAGGAGCCGCTGACGTCTGGGTCTAAGGGAGACCTGTGGGCAGGACGTACATAGTATGTCAGCGGTCCCTAAGGGGTTAATTTGAAGTGAGAGATATTTTTTTTTGAGAAAGGATTTTACCAGGAAGATTTCTTTGAGATTTCTATTTCTCTCGTTTTCAATAGATATGTCTGTTACTTTGTACGTTTTACTTTCTTTTTCAAAAAGCAGACTACAGATTACCTAAATCAGACAAATAACCACCTTGAATGATACCTCCCTGGATACAGCTCACAAGCACCTCTAATATTCATTCCAGCCTATGGCCACTGCCAGTATTAGCTATATATTAAGTGGGAGCATTGACCTTGTGTCCTGCAACAGACTGCAGTAAAGTCCAAACCAACTCTCCAATAAACTTCATCCGAAATCAAAATAGAGGCACACGTCTAAATGATCTTTAACATTTTCATTGGATTACCATGTAAGATATCAGCCAGAGTACTTGAGTGATTCAATTCAAGCGTTTACTATAGATCCGCTTCTTACGTTACATTCCGAACGTGTGTGTTTTTTAATGTACATCCTGTAACCAAGTCTTATTTTTATTTCCGCAAATGCGAGTCTTGCTCAACATCCTGGGCGTGCACGTTTACAGTTTAGAAGTTGAGAAATTATATTTGACCAGAATTACAAATCCAATAGAATGTTCATATCTGATACATTTTGTTCAAAGAAAAGATAATTCTCTCCTGTTGGGTTTCTGAACATTTTCCTATGCTATGTATGAAGAAATCAGTTGGCTCATGTGCATTACAAATAATAATGATTATTATTCATCTCATTTTTTTGCTATTCAAGTAACTCCTCACAATACTAAGAAAAATAAATTGAGGTGCAACAAATACTAAACATCGCATATTACCAACATCATGGTAACGTTATGTTTGACACTTTTGAAATCACATGTTTTTGTGCTTCTTTTTCAAAATCTAAGGCATTGGCTATATACGTTGTATGAGCTACTATATATAACTCATACGGAGTCAGTCCCTTCGGAAAAAAATGCTGTATTGTTTTGAACCTTTTTTTAGTAACACTTTTCAGTCTACCGTCAAGGAAACAACTTTGTTTTTTAAAAGGCATCTGCTTAATTCGCCCAACCCTTATATCATCTGTAAGACAAGTTAGAAATATAAAAAAAAGGAAAAAGAGAAGTCAATTGCCTCAAGGGTTGTACCATTGGTAAGTGAAAAAAATATTACTAACTATCATATATTGTACAGATCTGGAAGTGAAAAGAGTAATTCAGGGCATAGAGACTATTTGTAGTCACAACTGGTGCTTAAAGGTATACTTTGGGTGAAATTGCACATAATGTAGATAACTAGGGACTCAAACTGTACAGAGTGTGAGGAAGGTACTTGCAAGAAAGCAGAAGATTTTAAAGAACATGTCACCTATAATAAAATCAAACCTTTCTTTATTGATAAAGTCTGAAGTTTGCAGAAAGAAGGTTGTTTTGAACCTTCAAAAACATGTTCTATCTTTTTATTTTTTTAGTTCTTATGAAATGGTCCAAGTCTCCGTACCAAAAAGATGTAATTAGTGTGAAGAATCTGGATAGGTTAATGTAATGGTGTTTAGCATTGTGCCCCAGTTATCACAATGATACGCACCGTTACAGAAACCACAAATCTTCCCATAGTTCTAAGAATGTCATTGTGCCATAACATAAAATGATCGCTTTACTGATCTATGAGTTGAAATTGTTCCATTATAGAAATAATCATTTTACGTCTTTTATTTATATACTGCTTTTATTAAAACATAGATTGCTAGGAGTACGTCTGGACAGCATTCAGATCTATAGTCTTAAAAACATGAAGCTAGACAATTCTAGAAGTATAAAAATCAAATCTGAACTAAAATCAAGATACCTATTTAATGTTTTTACTTTAATTCATTAGTTTATATATATATATATATATATATATATATATATAACATGTGTCAGTACATCTGATCAATGTTTTTTCTTTCCATTTAACAAATGATTTAACAAATTATTCTTAAACAGGTCAATAATTTAACCATTTAACCAATGATTGTGGAGTCAATCATATTTTTTGGGGAAATTAAACAATATAAACATGATCTTTCTTTTCTTTCAACTTGCTAATAAATTATAATTAGATCATAGATAATATGATCTCAAACAGAATAATTTTAAATTAATCTTACAATGAACTTCAAGTGACAATTTTAACTGATAAAGGAATCAGCTCTGTCTCAACATATTATTTATATTTATAAAGTATTTTACCAGAAAGGATAAATTGATATTTCTCTCGTTTTCAAGTAGTCCTGGGTTCAAGAACATTGAAGTGTTACAGTTGTTACAGAAATACAAAGTAATAAAATGAAGATATTAAAAATAACACAAATATATAGATTTACACAGAAAATAAATATGTAAGGAATATACTCACTATGTTACATGGTGTATTCTGTATTGAAGTATATTAATAGAGATCTCATGAGTGACTTTAGACTGGGGGAAGAATTGATAGCGTCTGGGAGGTTATTCCATATTTGCGGTGCTCTGTAGGAAAATGAGGATCGAGACACTTTCTTTTTGTATTGTGGTATTGTAAGTAAGGTGCTGGTCCTGGATCGGAGGTGATAGGATGAGGGAACTGCTGGGGGAAGCAGTCTATTCAGGTAGGGTGGTAGCTTCCTAGAAAAGTTCTATAACACCAGGTTGGAAAAGTGAAGGGTGCGTCTGGATTCCAGTGACGGCCAGTTTAGATCTTTTAACATGTCCCAATGGTGGGTCATGTAGTGACATTAGAGCACAAAGCGCCAGAATGAGTTATTCAATGTAGTATTGAAAGGTAGCTGTCTTTTTCTTGGTCCTCTAAGTACATTAGATCCTCTTGCCAGGTTTATGGTGATGTGTATATTTCATGATGAATCAAGATGTAGAATTCCAGCCTTTGTGTACAATGATGTCTCTAATTCCTCCTGATACTGTGAAAGTTGAGCTGAAAACCTTGAAGAGATGAGAGTTTGTTTCATCATTTTTAGCCAAATATTCCATATTAACTTGTAGCAACACCCACAGTGTTTCCTGGTTCAGAGCTGCAGAATAAAACTGATGTTAAATATGTGCTAGATGATCTCAAGCTTAAGTGTTGTAGATAAAATTGTTCATTTTAAATTAAGCTTCTATTTTTATCTGAAGCAGATTCAGCATTAAGTTATACAATATATGAGTTTACTAATTCCATATTCAAAATAAATCCTATCTTCTCTCGCACATTGCCGTCAGCTGTGTTTTATTTATTCTTCATATATAACCAAGATCCTTGTAAATTTCAGGGAGAAATGGAGACATTTGGAAATTTTTGCATAATAACAAAAAATTCAATGCAGGTGCCCATAACTCCAGTAGTAATCACTGTTGTTCAGATTTTAATTTACAGTCAGAGAAAAATAGGATGCATTATGTCCATTACATCATGCCAATTTATTTGAAAGTTGCATCTTCTGTGTGGACTCTTTAAGGGCTGAAAATGTTGTCCATGGGTATTTCGTATTGGATTTACTCATCCCCAGTCTCCATGTATTTTTCTAAGAATTGTTCAGTGAAATAGATTACAATATAGTACGTATATTTGTGTATACTTGTGCTGCTTTCAATTTTCCCACGTACTCCTCAGTTGTCCAGAAGTATTCTCTTCATTGCTTGATTGTAGAGAGTAGATTTTACAAGGTGTGGTTGTACATAGTATCAGACATTTTGTATGAAGTACTTATCTTGAATGCATTTGGAGGTTTCTTCCTGAGGTCTAGCAAATGATTACATATTATGTAATATATCTAACATAACTGAGTGAAACCGTAACTCATAAAATAAGATTTCCTGTTCTAAGCAAATCTAGTCATTGCTTTTCTGCAGGTGTTGGATATTTGATATTATATATATATATATATTATATTTTGCTATAGAATAATATGGAAGAATGTGGTCTTTGATATGGAATGCTCTTTTTTGGTATTTTATATTCATTGTCTTAGATGCACCGCTGTTGTTGCTAGTTTAGGTTGAGTGCAACCTTTCTGCTGTTTGTATTGTACATATAGAGGGCTGACACCCTCATTGGGTACGCACCCCTCCCTGTTCGTGGGTGTGTCCCACCTTGGCTGCCTATAAAGGCCTAGAGCCTGCTGGGGAGCTCCAGGGTGAGTTGATCCTGTAGGTGCAGACTCGGTCAAGTTAGATAGGACCTGTCAAAGATGGGGTACATTAGCGACTGTGACAGGCTTAAGCAAACTATAACCATACTTTGTAAACTGAATCCCCATCATTTACTCCCTCAGTCAGGTGTTTGAATATATTTAAAAATTATGTTTAATGCTTTTGAATAATATGGAAGAATGTGGTCATTTATATGGAGTGCTCTTTTTTGGTTATATAAAGTTACATGTAAAATTCCTGAAATAGTTGTTCATAATTAATGGGCTTAGCTGACTAGTAGCCAACTGATTGCAGAAGAGATTTAATGCCTAGAACTAATAGTATTGTGAGCAGTAATCACTGCTAGCCGTAGACAGACCTTTGAGGGTACATAGTGTTTCTGCAATCTTGAGTTAAATCAAACCTTTTGAGGAAAGACACTGTCCTTCTGGTAGGGGCATAAGGAAGCAGCATATCCTGCTGTTCTGATCACTGGAAGATTAGAGGTCATTATAATATATATATATATATATATATATGTTTCAGGGGTAAGCAATAAAACTCTGATTTCTTGTAATGCCATATTATTCGGAGAGGTGGGCAGGGTAAAAGAAAAAAACTGGTGGGACAATGCCTCTTCTGCTCATATTTCACCAGATCCACATAGAAGCTGGTCGCTCCATCGAACAGTGAACAGGATCTGATCAGGCAGGCGTCACAGCTGAAAACTTGCTACTGCTGTGCGCAGAATAAAGGCGTCCTTATGCCATTTTAGAGCGCCAAGTCCTTCTTTCTGTACTGGATCTTTGAGGGTTTGGGCTTCCCCTTGGTTCCCTGAGCACCTGTCTGCTGTATAGTTTTACACAAGTATTACTATTAAGCGAGTGCACTCTCCTTCTTTCTGTGCTGTATAACTGATTTCTGTGTTTAGTCTTGTAGGCTTGAGAATAATAGCTGTATTTGCATTTTTATTTCTTGTTGTAATAAATAATATCAATTCTGGCTTCCCCTAGTTTAATATTCCCAAGTACACAGTACATAAAAAATGATTCATAAAAAAGAATTCTTAAAAAAGAATTCTTAAAAAAAACGTGGAAACCTCAACACTGAAAGTTTAAGTGATTTGCGTCCTGTATCCACAGCAGACAGTGAAGACAGTTCTTGTACAGCCCTGTATCACAGTGAGCCGCCCCCGTAGTCACAGTGATTGAGACAAATACAAAATCTGCTTTGGGCAGAGAACTGAAGTTCACTTGTTTTTTAAACCTTCCATTATGCATATTTTTTTTTACGTTTGGGCCGGTTGAATATACCACACACGACTGCACGAGTTGAACATAACTAACATGAATTTTGAATATAGGCAATTTCAGGCCACATGTTTAAAGTGTATATGAAACATAAATGAATGTGTTGTTTAGACTTAAGTCTTCTCCTCAAGATATCACATTGTTATATTCAAATATTTCCAAACCTGAAAAATTGCAAATTCCCAAATATTTCTGGTCTTAAGAATTTTGGCTAAGGGATGCCCTGTATGTATATTAAATGCTAATCATTGTATGTAATTAACTCCATAATATATTACAATGTGATAAAAAATACATATGGGAGTATGGAGATTCTGATTTTTATGACTGCAGTTCTGCAAATCTATATCAACCAATACCTTTTAGCACCTCGCGTACCTCCCCACTCTGCCAGTCCCTCCATTGGCTTCCTGTATGTTTCAGGATACATTTTAAAATACTGATGCTCACGTTCAAATCACTCAATAACTCAACCCCTCCCTACATGTCTTTGTTACTCCGCAAGCACGTCCCATCTAGACAACTCCGTTCAGCAGGTGATCTCCACCTGTCATCAGTCTACACACGCACAGCCAACTCTCGCCTCCAAGACTTCTCAAGGGCAGCTCCGATCCTGTGGAATGACTTGCCTCGCCTTATCAAACTCTCCACTGACCTTCAGGCCTTCAATATATCCCTCAAAACCCATCTCTTCAGATTAGCGTACCACATCACTGATGCAACTCATCCCTTTGCTCACCTACTCACACTTGATTAAAGCTGCTTCTATGGCCCCACCATTCCCGAACCACTGGCACTAGTGATCCTGCTATCTAGTGAAATTCCTCTTGTCTTCCTCAACACCAATCCCTCTAGACTGTAAGCTCCTATGAGCAGGGCCATATACACCTCTTATTTCCATCTTATGTCCGTTTATATGTATTTTGCTCCTTTGGTTATTGTAAAGCGCCGCGGAAACTGTTGGCACTATATAAATGATGACAATAATGATAATAATAAAAAAACACTTGACATGTACTATCTCCCTAGAGATTGGTGCAGACTACGTACACTCTTTCATAAAAATGCTGTTGCTTGGTGATTGTGGCCTCTTTCAGCAGGATAATGCGCCTTGCCACACTGCAAATATAGTGAAGTTGTGGTTTGAGGAAAATGGCAAAAACTCGATATGATTCTTTGGCTTCAAAATTCCCCATATCTCCATCCTATTGAGCATCTGTGCTGGAACAACAAATACAATCCATGGAGGCCCCACCTTACAATTTGCAGAACGTAAAGGATCTGCTGCTAATGTCTTGGTGCCAGATACCATAGGACATTTGTAGTCAATGCCTCAACACATCAGAACTGTTTTGTTGGGAAGAGGGGGACACACGGTATAAGGCAGGCGGTTTGAATGTTGTGGCTAATTACTGTATATGAATAAAGTATTTGTGGTTCCAAAGTTGTTGACACGATCCCCAAAATGTTTTTCCATTCAGCATGGGGTTATACTGTTTGAGATCAGAGACAATATTGACCCTTTGTGTAAAAAAACATTTCAACATTATCTATGTGCTATTTGGATTTTTGCAGCAGGACTTCATAATATCCATTTAATTCTCAATACCATAACATGCACTCCAGTTTTTGTCATTGACTGTGTCACTGTGGCTGCTATAGTAGTCACAGTGTTACACTCAAATGCAAAATCCCCTGACAATGGAATAAGCTTGATAGTAATGCTTTCAAGTCAACCAACCCCCCCCCCAGCCTATGTATTACTGATAATTCAAAATGATTTCCTGTTTTTCTTGTGTGTTCCCAGTGGAATTACAGCTATAAATTATTTTCATATAATAAAACAACAAGGTCAACGTGGCTTGTTCTTAGTTTGTACACGTAGCACAACTGCAACTTATTATAAAGGATAATTATTAAAAGACGCAGCAGAAACTGTTGGCACTATATAAATGATGAAATAATATGACATTTTATTCTATTACCCCTTGGGGACTGAAACATAAGTCCAGTTTCTGAACAAAGGAAACCTTTGGATTTGTGCTATGTGCCTGTTTAAGGTGAGTAAATATATATATATTATACATTTTTAATCAAGAAAAAATACATAGCTTAGAAAGTGTAAATTAACAGTATGCAATAAGCAGCTTGGCTGGAGTACACGATGTGATTAACAAGTGGGACTGAGATACTCGTTAACCATAGCAGCTCAGACAGTTTAACAGCTTTACGTTTTTAGACTGTATTCGCCAAATAGAATTTAACCCCATTCACTACAAGCACATTTTGTTGAAGATAAATATCAGAATATTATTTATTTGACATATGGAATGTGTAGAAAATACAGGGTAAAATATGAGTTTGCATAAAGATTGTTATCATCTATCTATCTCAGAATAATAATGTAAATTTGCTTATTTTTCATGTATTCCTTTATCCTATGCAGTAGTGTTAATTGTGTTGACTAATAAATGACTAAAACTAAAAAGCATTTAAGTCAAATGACTATGACTAAAACTAAATTATAATTAGCTCCTCTCTAACATTTCCATCTAGTTTTAGTCGATGACAATGTCAACAGATTTTGGTTATAGTTTTAGTAATGAATTTCCAATTGACAATTGTGGTTACAATTATCACTAAAGTATATGCTTCATAAAATGTACCTTTTATTGTTCTGCATATAAAACCATTTCAAATGAAAACCACCCGCGGTGGTTGACAGACCCACAATAACACAAAATAGCAGATGGAGTATGGTTTTCAATCTTGTCTTATTTGTTCAAAAAATTATTATCACAATAGGTCTTTCCTTTTTCTGTTCTCTATTTCTTAATAGGTAAGAAACAAGCCTTCATGGGTTGGTGGGTATAGAATAGTAGGAAGAGACTCTAGATGAAGTTCGATACTGTGAGATCACAACACAGAGAGCGCTTCCCATCAAGCTCAACAAAAAGATTTGCAAGAAACAACCATTAGCAATCTCCCTAAATCTGCAATTAAAACACTTAGCACACTCAACGCGTTTTGCTACCTCCATTGTAGCGTCATCAGGAGTAGTGGGAAGTTCAGTGTGTGCACTTTAATCTATTAAAACACTTAGCACACTCAACGCGTTTCGCTACCTCATTGTGGGAAGTTCAGTGTGTGCACACACTGAACTTCCCACTACTCCTGATGATACTACAATGAGGTAGCGAAACGCGTTGAGTGTGCTAAGTGTTTTAATTGCAGATTTAGGGAGATTGCTAATGGTTGTTTCTTGCAAATCTTATTGTCTATTCGAATCCTTGGTGACTATTATAGCTTGAAATTGTCTTAACTATCTTGACCTTGTACCAAAATTAGTTTTAGTAATGAATGGATTTTCATCATAGTTTCAGTCGTCAACTAAAATATGTATATACTATATATATAATGCTAAATGGCATTTTAGTCAAATGACTGATTGAAACTAAATTAAAATTAGTCCCTCATTAATATTTTAGTCTATTTTTTATTGGCTGACAAAAAATGACAATAGATTTTCATCATAGTTTTAGTCATCATAATCTGGTTATAGTCTAACTTTGATCACTGAAAAAAGTAGTCAACAAAGTTTTTGATGACAATTTTAAGTCAACTAACATAAACACTGGGTGTAGCAACCTCTTTTAAAATGTATATAAGGCTTAGCACACCAATCCTAATTTGTATTATGAAATTTTGGAATCAAGGTAATCTATAAGAGAGCTTGCATTATCATCAAGTATTTATCATTCTATAAAAAAAACTATTTTTTTTTATTATATCAAACCCAGAAACAAAGAAACAAAGGAGGAGCAGTTCATAAAAAATCCACTGGGTGTCACAGGAAGGTAGGATATTGACATCAAGACAGGTGATTAATCTGAATTAACATTTTTTTTCTTTGACTAAGCACATAGTTTTCACCATTGTGCCCTGTCCATCCAAAACTGTGACGACTGGTAAAAAGCAAGTTCAAATTTAATTAGAAAAATTGTAAAATCACCGTAAGGGAACATTTTTAACTGTCAAAATCCAATTTTATTTTTTTAGAAAGTATTTTTTTCCAGGAAGGATACATTGAGATTTCTCTCATTTTCAAGTATGTCCTGGGTGGCGAGTACGTACCATTAGGTGTCTTGCACAAGGACACTTACTGGAGAGGTGCTCTTGCTGGGATCGAACCTGTGTCTCCACAGTTTCTCTCCACAGTTAGCAGTGATGTTACCTCTACTCCTTCCAGCCGGCACTAGGCATTATTGTCCTGCTCCTGTGTGCAGTTTCTTAATTCAGCCTTTCTATACTGATCTAAACAGCTTAACCCCTCCACTACCAAGATCGAGATATCTCGGGCTTCAAAGGCACCATCCAGTGCCCCAATATCGATATATTTTGATCTGGTGCTCTGCAGCCCAAAAGTAAATGAACTTTGTTTACAGCAAACATATTTTGTTTGATTTTGGGCTGCAGAAGGTGCCCCCAAAGTTTTAGCCCTGTGGGCATAATGCCCAGATAGCTAAAACTGTGTAAAAGTATCTGATAATGCCCTACATAGTTACATAGGCTGAAAAAAGACATGCGTCCATCGGGTTCAGCCTCTCACACATCACCTACTGCTGTTGATCTAAAAGAAGGCAAAAAAAACAGTCTGAAGCGCTCACCTATATGCAACACACTGGGAAAAAATTCAGATTTCTCCTTGGATCAAGAAGCTTTTACCCACATATTAAATATTATAACCCTTAATTTTCTGTGTCTGCAGGAAGTCATCCGATGCAGGGAAATAAGAAGAAATTAGACCTACAGCTCAAACTGCTATTACTCAGTTTGGCAGTAGATGGCGCCATCTACTGGCCAAAATAGGTTACTTACAGTAATAAATACAAAGGGTATATGCTCAAATATTTCTTAATGTATAATTAATTTAAAATGATTTTTTTTTAAATCACTTGGTAGTGAAGGGTTAACGCCTTCACTGCTGAGCTATTTCACCTCTGTGTGCTGAGCAAATTTTTACCGCTTTTGCTCATAATGTTTAACCCTTTCGCTGCTGGGCCATTTCACACCTCTGTGCTGCGCTCATTTTTACCGGTTTCGCTCATCATGTTTAAATGCAATTTGAAGTCACATGTTATTATACAACCCAGACAAATTATATATCATTCTTTCCGGCAGACTCTGCAGATTCATAATATATCATTATTATATGTATATGTCATGTCCTGCCTCAATATCATAACAAAAAATGCAATACAAATTGAATTTTCAATAATCTACATTGTGTAAAGTGTTTTTTTTTCACATTTCATCATGCGAGCCTTTTCGGTTATATTTTCTATGGGGTGCGCTTGTTCTCAAAATTAGAAATGGGGGGGGGGGGCGGAGCTGACTGCCAACTGGGAAGGTCGCATCTTGCTGAGCTCCTCCAGGTTTTACCTTATTTTTTGCGGACTCTTGCGACCTACCCTTGGCTGCTGTGCTCGGTGGGGAGAAGAAGGTGCTGGGAGACCTGCTGGCCTGTGCCGGGTCCTATTCGTGCCCTCTCGGAGCAGTTTCGATAACTTTATTGTTCCCGGCCTATTTTTGAGGCCTACTCTGGGCGGCCATTTCTGCAGCCTCTCTGAGGTGCCTGTGAGATTTACATCACCCCCTTTTTCTTGCGGCGGTAGGGCAGCGATGGAACGCCTGGTCAACGGTCTAGCTTGGCTGATGGAGGAAGGAGAGCGACTACTCACAAGTGCGGATATCCACCGCCTTATAGCCGAGATTAGACTCTGCCGAGAAGCAGCTGCTCCGGCAGGGCCTGTGAATGCGGACCTCCAGCAGGAGCGTGATCCGCCCGCATGCTTGGCCGAGCAGGAGGAACGAGTACGGAAATTGGACAGTGACATCCCTGAGGCTGCGCTGCAGAGGACCGGACGCGGTGACCTGGCGGAGGTGCTCGGGGCGACCTCTTTACCGTTGCGGGAAACCTATGAGATGACTGTGTCCTACCTCCCTGTCTGCCGACCCCCACCTGGAGGCAACCGCCGAGATCGAAGCATTGGATGACTCACTCTGCCTGATACCGGCGGCGGCCCGGCTTCTAACTGGGAGGCGGAGGGGCCTGAAGCTCTCCCGTGGTCCTGGTTCTGGCGTGGCCGGGGCTCCCCGGAGGCTATACAGATGGCGAGTATTTATCCCACCGGATACCCTTGATGAGGATAAGAGTCCTGCTCTTCACTGTGATTTATTGCCTCAGCTCCCTATGATCCTGCTTCTAGTTGCTGGGAATGGAGGGGCCGTGTGTCATATGGTGTCCCTGGACACTGGCTGAACTAGATGACCCTGCGGTCGGATCCCAGGCTGATGACACCTTCCTCGCGAGGCCATTTTCCCATTACCCCCAAGAAAAACGTGTTTACCCCCGTTGACATTCCCTGCGGACACCCCCCCTGTTTTATCATCCCCCCTCCCTTTGGACCCTCCAGACGTCCTTTTTGTGGACACACCCTATTTTTAGACTTTACTACCAGTTTGCGGATGTTGGCCCCTTTAATGTTTACAGGGTTCCAGGTCTTTTTTTTTTTTTTTTTTTTTTTTTAGGGGGCGGCAGGACACTGGGACGACCTAGGCGAGCCGCTAGAATGAGTACCATGGCTCTGTTCGTCTCTTTTGGCCCTAGGTCTCCCGGCCACGTGGCCTCTTCCACGGCCTCTGGCTTCTTGTTAGTCTCCAGAGTGTGCCGGGAATGCCGCAATTTTTTGGCAGTTCTCCAACCCCTTTCCCTTCCCACTATTTTTGTGTGTTTGTTTATCTATTTATTTTATTTTATTTTTCGTCCGCACATATACCTGGGCCCCTAACGCTGTTTTTTCTGCTGACTCGGCCGATTCTCCTACTTTGACCATCTGGATTGTCTGTTTGTCCCCCCCCCCCGGCTGGATATATTTGTGATATACATTGATGTTTTTTCTGCTGACTCATTATGTGTTCCTTTACTGCTGAGTTATTTTTTGGCCCTGCGCGGCCATCCTTTTCCATTGTATGTCTTCTTACTGATGCCCTTTTCAAAATAAAAATTTTGAATACAAAACAAAATTAGAAATGGGGACTCGTTACATATTTTTTGGGGAAAATTACGTGTTTTTTAGCAAACGCCCCCCATAGAAAAAATCTCTAGTGCAGCATCATTGTTCACATTATAATTCAAATGAGAACAATATTGCTGCATTAATAAAACAAAAAAAAACAAAAAAAGTTTTTAAATTTTTTTAAATTATATATATATATATTTTTTTTAATTTTACATGGTCATGTTTGGTATCATTGGAAAGGCCATGCTCTTACATTAACCCCTAGCTGTCACGGATCGGGAGATAGGGGGTTCATTGGGAACCCCTATCTCCACCATAAGTGGCAGCTAGGGGTTAATTTCAGAACTGATGCCATCGCGCTATGCACAATGACACCAGTCGTCAGGGGTTATCCCGGAAGCTTGGCCGACATCCAAGATGTCGGTCAGCTCCAGGAGGGGACCGTAATACGGCGTCTGTTGGTGTTGTATCTGGATCCAGCCCCCTAGGGGTTAAAGACAGTGGCCGCTTGGAAGGGCAGGCTGTGCCCTTCCAAATGGTGCCTGCCTTTTCCCGGTGGCCAGCACGGATGGCGAGAAAGTACCTCCCCTTCAGGCACCTTCCCCGCACTGGCGGGGGGTGCCTGTAATAGACGTCATCGTGCCTGGGTCCCATCGAGGATGTCAGACCGCACCGGGGGCTACCGTGATTGGCCGGAATCCTGGCCTGATCACCGCTGCAAAGGGAGGACGCGCTCAGTGCGCCCTCCGCAGCGAAGTGGCCATGTGGCAGGACGTGCTGAGCGCGTCCTCCGCATGGAAGGGGTTAACGTGATTAGACTCGGCAGATTCATAATATATAATTCTTATATGTATACGTTATGGCCTACCTGTATATTTTAAGAAAAAATGCAATAAAATTTGAATTTTTAATCATCTACAGCGTTTAAAGTGTTTTTTATTTCAATTTTATCATCCGAGCCTTTGCGGTTATATTTTCTATGGGGTATGCTTGTTAAAAAAAAATGAAATGGGGACTCGTTACATTTTTGGGGGGAATTACGTGAGTTTTAGCCAGCGCACCCCATAGAAAAAAATCATTAGTGCAGCATCATTGTACACATTATAATTGAAATGGGAACAATATTTTTGCATTAATAAAAATAACACACAAAAAACGCACTTTCTATTTTTTTCTTTACTATGAACATGGTCATGTTTGGTATCAGTCGAAAGGCCATGCTCTAGCTATCACCGCTCAGGAGATATGGGGGTTCAAAGGAACCCCCTATATCCACCACGGGATTTCCTTGCGCGATGACGTAAGGTTGCTAGCGGGGACCTGGAAGTGGAGCCACCATCCAAGATGGGGGCCCCCACCAGAGCTAGGCCGCGATCCGGTGCCGGATTGCGGCTCCGTGCCTCAGGAGTTAAAGCCAGGCACTGCTTAAAAGGGGAGACTCAAGGGGAGACTCTCCCCTTTTAAGCAGTGCCTGGCTTATCCTTGTAGGACCTCCCGAACCGGGACGGAGGGGAATACAAAAGGATCCCCCCCTCTCTGTCAGGTGATCTCCCGGCATTGCTGGTGGGTCGCCTGAAAATGACGTGCGCGATGACGTCATTTTATGAGGGGAGGCCCTTAAATTCAGCGTCTGACTACCGGGAAGTCAGAATGCCGCGGGACCCCAAAGAGAGAGGTGAGTATCTCTCCTGGCTCCTGGATTTGCGGATGACATGTGGGGAATGTCCTCCACATTTACAGGGTTATCCAAAGAGATCCGAATTGCTTGAGAAAGGTAACCGAACGCTGAAAATCAGCGTTCGGTTACCTTTCCTGACCATTCGGCTATCCAGAGAGCAGGCAATTCGCCAAATCCTGGCGAATTGCCTGAACATACGGTGCCTGTTCGGTCCCTGTTCGAGGGCAGTGAAATCCCCATAGAGAATCACTGCTTCGGCTATTCAGAGAACACAAACCCAGCAGTGAAAGGTTCCCCTAATTCCCTGTCATTCGGTGGTTTAATTCGGCAAATTTATTCAGGAGAATCCCATAGGCTTCAATGTTAAAAATATTCCCGTTTTAATTCAATATCTAATAAACCGTTCATTATAAAATTCTGCAGCAAAAAGTCTCTTTATTTATAGATTTTTTAGGATACTTTAAGCATTTTTCTGATTTTTTTTTTTTTTTAAAAGTCCGATTTTTTTTTGATTTTTTTTTTTCAGTTAATTTATTTTTTTTGTAACAGCCCTCTTTATTATCATTCCCTGGACCTCCTGTGCAAATTTCAGACATTTTGGCTCAGTAGTTTCTTTGCAAACAGCGTTTCATTTTCCCAGATTCATACAAATGGTTTTGCTAATTTATTCACTGCCTCCTCTACGTCACAGCTGCTTCGGCTCTGTGTGATTCGGCTCCTGTTCGGCTCCTGTTTGGCTCCTGTTCGGCTTCTTCAAAGGTTAATCCAGATGTTTTTGCTTGTTTTCAGCGTGCATTCGGTTGGTTTTCGTCAGGTGTTCGGCAGCTTTTCCCTGCAATTCGGGGACCCTGTGCTGTTTGCTGAATACACCGCAGGGTCACCGAAATGCAATCGGCAAAAGGAACCAAATTGAAGAGAACGAAAAGTCACCGAACGTGCGGTGACTTTTCGAATCTCTTTGGATAACCCTGATAGTGGAAGTCATTGAGGACGTTCCCCACATGTCCTCCACAGCCAAAGGTTTAAAGTGCAGGCAAGATTGAAACATCATTTTCATAATGAAAGCTAAATAGATAGCATAGTGTACAAAATTGGACAGAAATCCTAAGCTAAAGATTGGTCCTTAGAATGACCAGGTACTAGACTAATATAGAAAAGCCAGGAGAACAAGCCAAGTCAAGAAAACTGATGAACACAGAATCGAGATACACAAGTCTAGGATAGGAGAAATAGGGTTAAGACATGTGATTGGCTAAAAATTTCAGTTCTGTTTGGCTTGGCAAGTTTTCACTTGCCAACACTACGGATTCTGAAGCATTTCGGAAGTAACCCGTTCCGAGAATATATTTCTGAATATTTCAGAATTTTTTTGGGTAAAATTTTCTAACTTTTTTAAAAACAAGTCTTTTTAACCCATACGTTTCAATGCAGCATATGAATCTACACACTGCTGGGAAGCGCCGCTCTACAGAATAATTAAAGCAGCATATGAATCCGCACACTGCGGGGCAGCACCGCTCTGCAGTATAATTAATTGTTATATTTTCTATTGTGTTCTGATTTTTTTAAAAAAAAATCAGAAATGGAGAACCTGTTACAGCATTTTTTAAGGAAATACTAAAAAAACTTTCGCTCCTCCCACCAGCTGACCAGCTTACTTTTTGATGACCATTGTGTAGTTGCGCATTGAGTCTTCACCTCCAATCTTGATACCGGCATGGGAAATGAGTTGGTCAGTTGTTGAAGCAGCACTGCTCACTTTATAATCAAAAAATGTTCATTATTGACGGTTTTTAAGAACATTTTATTTATTTATTTAATATATGAAATATGGAAATATTGGTATCAGTGGAAAGGTCAGACACCCTGCTCCACTTTTAAATTTTCTCCAGCTATACTGGAGTTAAGAAGGCAGTGCAACCAATATGACATTAGGATGTACCCGCCCCTGATGGTCATCCTGGACTGACCAGACAACCTGTTGACCTTTCTGGGCAGGGAGAAGCCCTGTTCATGTGTATAATTCTAATCCTTCAAGAAGGTTCCTGTGACACACAAATAAGTTTGATCACAGTGAGACAGATATCTGATTTGTATTCAGCTGTATTGAGGCCAAGTTTATTAAAGTAAAACCCCTTTTTTTGACTATAGGGGTTATTCACAGAGCTCCAAAGTTGCCCCGAAAATGCACCGAACAGTGAATTTTCCCATACGATGCATTTTTGTGATCATCCGACTATTCACAAAGCTGGCAGTTTGCCAAATTTTGGTGAATTGCCAGCAAAATACGGTGCTGTTCAACGGAAATGTAAGTACCCATAGAGAAGTTAATCTATTCACAGAACACCGAACAGCAGTGAAAAGTTGCCGAAATGCCCTGATGTTCGGTGGTTTCATTCAGCAGGTTTAATCAGGCGAACCCCATAGGTTTCAATGTTAAAAATATTCCAGATTTTACTCATTATCTAATAAACTGTCTACTGTTTTAATCTGCAGCAAAAGTCTCTTTATTTTTTTTAGGATTTTGTTAGGCATTTTTCGGGATTCTTTCAACAAAATTTTCTTTTCTGATTTTTTTGTTACAAAAAAAGAAAAATTGCTATTTAACAGACCTGTAACAGGTCGACGCAATTGGCGGTCTTCGGTGGCAACAAAATTGTCCCTTAGTGAAGTAATGGTTAATCTATTCAGAGATCGCCAAACTGCACCAAAGCAACAGTTAAATGCCCTAATTTTTGGTGATTCAGTTCGATAGGTTTAAACAGGCGAATCCCATAGAATTCAATGTTAAAATATATTATTGTTTTTAATCCTTTTATTATTCAACCGTTTATTCTTTTCATTTTCAGCAAACCGTCTTTTTTACTTATTTACAGGGTTATTCAAAGAGATCTGAATGGCTGCCGAAAGGGAACCGAACGCTGAATATCAGCATTCGGTTACCTTTCTTGGCCATTCGGCTATCCAGAGAGCAGGCAGTTCGCCAAATCTTGGCTAATTGCCTGCACATACGGTGCCTGTTCGAGGGCAGTGAAATCCCCATATTGAAGCAATGCTTCAGCTATTAAGAGAACAAAAACCAGCAGTGAAAGGTTCCCGAAATGCCCTGTCATTCGGTGGTTTAATTTGGCAGGTTTATTCAGGCGAATCCCATAGGCTTCAATGTTAAAAATATTCCCGTTTTAATTCAATATCCAATAACCCGTTGATTATAATATTCTGCTGTAAAGAGTATCTTTATTTATAGATTTTTTTGGGATATTTTAAGCATTTTTTGGGATTTTTTATCTTCACTTATTTTTTCTGTAACAGCCCTCTTTATTATCATTCATTGGACCTCATATGTAAATTTCAGACATTTTCGCTCAGTAGTTTCTTTGCAAACAGCGTTTCACTTTTCAAACATTCAAGCAAACTGTTTAATTTATTCACTGCATTCGGCTGCGCTGTGTGTGATCGGCTCCTGCTCGGATTTTTCTGGCGTTTTCGGCGGGTCAATCCAGATGTTTTTGCGGGTTTCGGTGTGCGTTCGCCCTCGTTTTGTGGTGAGTTTTTGGCGGGTTTGCGGCGACCTTTCCCTACAATTCGGGGACCCTATGGTGCTTGCTGAATACACCGCAGGGTCGCCAAAATGGGATCGCCAAATCGAACCGAATTGAAGATAACCAAAAGTCACCAAACGTGCGGGGCCGTTTCGATTCTCTTTGAATAACCCTGTTAATTTTTGGAATTTGTATTTTTTAGGCAAAATTTGGGATTCCCAATTTTTTTAAGGTTTTTTTTTTATTCTGTAATAGACTGTTTTATTACTTTTTATAGGACCTTCTTTTTATTATTTCCACACATTTTCTTGCATTTTTATTGGTTTAAATGCCTTTTAACCCCTTGAGGACCAATTACGGAACTGTACCATCATAAATGCATTTACTTTAAAGACATTTTATGCAAACAAAGGGTTAAAGAATAGCAGAGTTCTGTCTTTTTGTTCCCTGCAGTTCGGCAGCCTGTTCTGCGGTCTTCGGTGGCGTTCACAGGCTTATTGGCTGTCTTTGACAGCATTCGGTGGACTGTTCGGCAGTCTGTTTGGTGACCTTCAGCGGCTCCACGTTTGGTGCACTTCGGGGACCCTGTGTTGAATACTGGATTCACTGCAGGGTCAGTGAACTGGAATCAGTGTAGTGCCGAGCAAGAAAGCACCAAAATTTAACTGGAATTTCGATGCTCTCTGAATAACCACTTTAAGGGCCATATTACATAGTTGGTGCTAACTTAACCAGAGCTGTTGTAAACTTAACCCCATAGACTATGGGCCATATTACATAGTTGGTGCTAACTTAACCAGAGCTGTTGTAAACTTCCCAGAGCCATTATAGCCTATGGAGGTTTTCAGTTTACAAAGCTCTGGTTAAGTTAGCACCAACATTGTAATACTGCCCTATGACGGGTCTGGGCAAAGACGAAATCACATTAAAGTATCAGTCAAAATTTCTCCTTTTTAATACTAACGAAAATTACATTCAGATCAACCTTATTTTTATAAAATGCATGACATCCTAAATATTGTACTATAATTGTGATTGAGGCATTGATTTGCATGATCTTATAAACCCTAAGTTCCTCTTTTCCATGCATTAGTGTCATAGGTTCTCACATCTTTCTCGCACTGTGCATCTCTTGTACAGTAATACAGTCCAGAATCTTCACTTCTCATGCTGGACATACTCAGATGAAGTTCATTCTTTGAGGTGTCCCTGGTTAATGTAATTCTATTTCGAAAGGCCGATGCAGGCTCAGGACTCCCCCCACTGCTAATACGACCTATATATTCTAATCCTTTCCCTGGGAGCTGTCTGACCCAATCCCAATAGTAGCTAGAAACAGCTACTGAGACTTTACAGGGTAATCTGGCAGACTCGGAGGGCTTTATAACTAGGGATGGAGGCTGATCCAGGGAAATTTCTTGCGAGAGAATGCCTGCAACATAAAAATAGAGTTAATACATTGTGGAAGCATTAATAAGTAAAAATGTTTTCCACTTAGGTACAGTATAAATATGTCCCTTACACAATGCAGATATCAATGAAATGATTAAAATCCAGAGTGACTTCACCATGTTGGAGAATAGTGAGATCAGATACTCCACGACTTTCGGTGCTTGAAATCACTGTATCCAGTTTCAGTGACAGACACAAGTCTTCTTATATGACTTTAATTTGCATACAGAAGTGTATGAGAGAGAATAACGTGGACCTTTCAGACATCATGAAGCAAAATTAAATATATGTAAAACATGACTTCTGAAGAGGACAATAACTAGACCTCAAAATATTAATCGCAAAAATAACATTTTAGTTTCACATCTTAAACCATTGCTATCACTGTATACCAGATTCTGAAATCTTGTTTTAATATCATTATGTAACAGGTATTAATATTAATTTTTACATTGTTATATATCATAAAAATATAAAAAGAATAGTATATTTAATACTGTCCATTTACACATATCAAGAGCTGATAATTTGTCCACCACCTACACTAAGGCTAGGGTCAGACTAACGCAGTATTAACGTGCGTTTAGCAGCACTAAATCACGGCCGCGCTAGCAGCAAATGACGTCCAATGCTGGACAGCATACGAAGGACGGCCGCACAAAAGTGCGGCTGCGCAATGCAAGTGGCAAACGAACGCATTTTTTCGTGAACGTGATACCGCTAGTACTGACGTACAGAGTGCGCTGCGTCCGCTAGCGGCGTGTGTGTGTGATTAGGAGACGTCAGACGCTGCTAATATCCGGCCAACATAACGTCCAGATTTTATTGATGATCCGTACAAAATCACGGCCGAAAATGTGCATCGTATGACCGCTATCGCGTATTCCGTGAAAAAATGCTTCCATTCGTTCGAACGCACTTTTTCACGGACAACGCGAAAAATGCGTTAGTCTGACCCATGCCTAATACTTCTAGCCTCCTGCTTTTAATAGTGAGATGCTTCTAGACATGGGAGTAATAATTATATTTTTATAACTTGTGATTTTTAGTACAGTTATGAGCTCATTCTTGCTGGATCTAATACAATGTGTTATAATTTAAACTAATTGTAATAACATTTTCAGTAAACCTATAGAACATGTAACAGAACATTTATTTCTGAATTTATACATGCAAGGACAATATACATCAGTTTGTGTACCTCAATGCTCTGTTCTGGGTCTTCCGCTTTTCTACATCTGCTCCCTGGGAAAAATCATCAACAGCTTAGTTTGGCTTTAATTACCACCTCTATGCTGATGATACTCAGATCTACCCCACTCCACCCCTGATCTCTCTCCTCCTGTCCTTTCCAAAATCAGTGACTGTTTATCTGGCATTTCCTCCTGGATGGTCTCTCACCATCTAAAGATTAATATGTCAAAGACTGAGCTCCTACCAATTCCCCCCTTTAATGGTCCCCCCCTCCAGATTTCTCTACCACTGTCAATGGCATCAATATCTACCCATCAAACCAGGTTCGCTGTCTTGGAGCTGCACTTGACTCCTTTCTGTCCTTCATCCCCCACATTCTGTCTCTCTCTTCCTCCTGCCGCAACAATTGCGTAATACTTCAAAAATTCAGCCATTTGTTACCGCTGACACTACCAAACAACTCGTCCACACCCTTGTAATCTCTCGACTTGACTACTGTAATAACATTATAGCCATCCTCCCTCTCTCCAGCCTTTCCCTCCCCTACAGCCTTTCCCTCCCCTACAGTCCATTCTAAATGCCTCTGCTAGGCTTAGTCACCTCACCCGCCACTCTGTCTCTGCTGCTGCTCTCTGCGAGTCCCTTCACTGGCTCCCCATCATTGCTGAATTAAATTCAAAATTCTCACCCCGACCTACAAAGCTCTCACTAACTCTGCTTCCACCGCTACCTGTCCTCACTGATCATGAAATACACTCTAGCCCGCTCCCTAAGGTCAAACAGCAACCTGTGCCTAGATTCTCCCTGTATCACCTCTTCCCTTGCTAGACTGCAGGACATTTCAAGCGCAGCTACCACCCTCTGGAACACACTCCCTCCTACTATTCAACTATCTACTAATTTGCTTTCCTTCAAACGCTCCCTAAAGACATTCCTGTTCAGGGAAGCCTACCACCCGACTCACTAATACACTTCACTTCCCCAACCAGTCCAGCACTCTCACCTTGCAGTCCTCCCCTCCTGTTTCTCACCTCTAGCCTTGTTAGATTGTAAATTCCCACGGGAATAGGGCTCTCATTTCCTCCTGTGTTGGTTTGTTAAATGTTGTTCAGTCCCAATGCATTGTAACCCTGTCTATATTGTCACCATTGTTCAGCGACTCAGAATATGTTGGAGCTATATAAATAAAGACTCATAATATATATAATTCTTTATTTGTTTTGTTTTATTTATTTCTCTGATTATGCAGTGTTCTCAGGGAGTTCCAAGTGTTATATTCATATGCAGTTTTTCCATGATAATGTATAAAAACTGAACATTTAGGTTGGGGTCAGACCAGCGCATTTTTAACGTGCGTTCTGGCGCACTTAACCACGGCCGCACTAGCAGCAAATGACGGGCAATGACAGCCAATATAAGAAGTACGGTCGCACGAAAGTCCGGCCGCGCAACGCAAGTGGAAAATGAACGCATTTTTTCGAGAACGCAGAACCGCTAGTACGGTCGTACAGAGTGCGCTGCGCCCGCTAGCGGTGTGTGTGTGTGATTTGGAGACGTCAGACCCTGCTCGTGTCCGGCCAACATAACGTCCAGACGCAAAAAGTTTCCTGGTTTGGATTCGTAAAACATCACGCACGAAACTGCGCATCGTATGACCGTTTTCGCATATTCCGTGAAAAAATACATCAATGCGTTCGGACGCACTTTTTTACATTCGCGTGTAAAAATGCTTTTGTTTGACCCTAGCCTTAGGCTGGGGTCAGAGGAGTGCACTGACTGCGCACAGAAACGGACATACTTTTTAACTGATGAGATTGTGGTTACATTGTATCGATTAATTTTGACTGATGTTGAGAAATAGAAAAAAAAACTGCATGCAGGTGTTTCTCTACATCCGTGTAGCTTTTTCACGTTGATGCCATCTTGGCGTCCGTTGCAACATGCGTTGTGCGTGCGTGAAACAGTGCGCACGTGCTTCGTGTGTTGTTCTCTATTGACTCCTTTGAAAAGCTACAACGGACAGCAAACAGTGCAGTCAGACGGACGCAAAAAGTGCGCTCGTCTGACGCGGGCCTAAGACTTTGTGAAATAAAGCACACCAAGTTATAAAATTAGAGGCACGATGGTATAGTAATATACACTGAAGAAAAAAACTTTTCAACTTTTCAGAAAGCAACCAAAATATGGTGTAACGTACAACTTGAGGTTATTTGCAACTGTGTTACAAAAGTGAATAAAAAGGGTTTTACTCCAAAATGGCAGTTTTTAATCTCCTATTACTATATGAATATTAGTCTTGTGCACAGTGTTTTTTTTTCCATTTTAGGTAATTTTGGGCCATTTTAAACAATGTTTTTAATTAAATTGATCATTTTCATTCCGTTTGATATTGTTTCGGATCATTTTCGTACTGTTTGATATCGTTTCGGATCTTTTTCGGATTGACTTCCCTTCCAACATTACGTTTAGTCGTTTTCGATGTGCTACCGCGATTCGTAATTTCGGCCAATTCGTAATATTGGATGGCTGATATTACTTTTTTCGAAAAACTCAAAAAAATTAACGAAAATGCAATTCTCGGATGAAAACAACATTTTGATGATACGAAATGCACATGTCTAATGAATATTACCAGATTAATTAATCCCATTCACTACAAAACTGATTCATACAATCCCACTGCCTATTGGTTTCACTGCAAGGACCTTGTGAATTTATGAAAACAAATTTGCATTACATACACACTGAATATGTGCCTGATAATCTCAAACACACATCTTCAAATGTATGCATTATTTGACAGACTGATGGTGCTATCTGTTGACCAAAAAGCAATATTACATCTCCATAATACAGTTTACGTTCCATTTTATTTCTGACAACAAAAAGGAATTCAAGTTTTTTAAACTGTTTTGCCATCTCGCCTGACATATACAGCTGTATCAGGAACCCTTGTTTTGCTTTTCTGTTATGCTTTCTAGTTTTTCCTCTAGTTCATACAGTATATGACTGTCCACATTTTAATACTAATGTACAGCAAAAGCAGTTATGCATATAACTCCCTAATACCACATGCAAGATGCTTTATTCCTCTGAGGGTATTGTGCTCACATGTTCTCTGTACAATATATCAGGATTTTAGTCACTGTGTGACGAGCAGCATAATAGACGGCAGAATCTTCAGCATTCATATTGATCATTTTCAGATAAAATTCACTTTTTGAGATATCCCACGTGATGGTCGCTCTGTTTTGTAAAGCAGGGTTGTATACTGAGCTTCCAGTATTTTTGATAGCTCCCAACCACTCCAGTCCTTTGCCACTTGGTTGCCGAACCCATTCCCACCATGCACCGCTATTTAAAGTATATCCATTTACTTTACAAAGGAGATGCAGAGAATTGGATGGATTCACAAGCCCATTTCCTGATTGTATCAGGGTTATCTGACACAGAGCACCTGAACAAACAGATTAGAAAAATAAAAAGAAGTTTTAGTGTGTCCAAGGCTACTGACATTCACTTACCCACTATATGTAATTTAGTACTTACATGATATTAACCCGAGTGTAAGAAAAAACACTAATTTTGCCATGATCCTATAGAGGTGGTAATAATGTTTGAGATGTCTCCAAAATATGTACGCTGAAAGCATAGGACTTTTTCTCTTTTTATGCAGATAGCCCTTAAATCTGGTTTTGCATAAAAGGTACATCTATATAGATAAATGTGTTTGTAACGCGTCCATCGTTGGCTGCGTGCTCACCCATCACAGCTGCTCACTCAGCCCTTCCTCTCGGCAGTTAGAAACCTCCTTCTGCCGACGAGTGGAAACCACCTGCACTGGGTGGATTTTTATTATCTGCAATGCAAACACTCCTGCAAACCGCAGTCTACAACAATAGACTACCCTCCGGGCAGGCTTACCTTCTAGTAGCATATATAACCCATACATTAATCCCACATCAAGATATGGAATTCTATCTTCGCTATGTATACACCTGTTGTGCTTAATTATACATAGTGGTGCATTCTATGTGGCTTTACACCTTCAAATTTTTGATCATATACTTAAAGAGCTATTATCAGGGGTAGGAGGGGTAGGATACGGAAAGATTAAATATTATCATTAGAACTCCTTAGCCCCTCTGCACTACCACCACCAGTTTTAATACTTCAGTTTACTTTAAGAATTCCCCAATATCCAGTGCTGGTCTCCATTTGATCTCTGTAAACAAACAACAAATAAGTGATTGTTTGCAATCTTCTTCAAGGTAGTGATCCGATCCTCCACCTAAAAAAAAAATATAGCATAGTCTGTAGAGGACAACTCTCCACACTACTGATATGATGGAACTACTCACAACTCACAAGTAAAGAGTAGCCTCAAGCTCTTCTCCAACTGTAAACGTATGAGAGGGATGCGTCTGATACGAGGAATCCCATGGAAATATTATCAAAAGTATTGATAATGTATAAATATTAGCAGGGCTATCCATAAAAATCACCTCGACCATGCGGTGAATTCAACATTCACCGCAGGGTCCCTGAAGTGCAAGGAAAAGCCGCCGAACAAGTGCCAAATCGAAAGTAGAAATTGAAAGGGAAATCCACTGGTCGGTGCAATTTTGGGACCAGTTCAGCTCTCTTCGAATGAATAACCCTGACAATCTTTTTTGTAGCAAATAAAAGAAATAAAATTTTTACCGCTGCTTGTATGTCGATTAAAACTCAACAGCTACTCGTATAAACTTCAGAGCGAGCTGTGTACCGGTACCTGCACATCTGATTAGGAGTGTGGGGAGTTGTCTTCTATAGGGGTGAGCCGAACACCCCCGTGTTCGGTTCGCATTCGAACTCGAACAATTTCAAAAGTTCGAGTTCGAACTCGAACCGAACTCAATGCAAGTCAATGGGACTCAAAAGTTCGATTTTTAGAGTGCCCTGCAAGAGGGCATATATGCAAGATATTTGCCATAAAAGGTGTATCGGGTTCCGGGTAGTGCCCTGGGGGACAGGAAACCAGGACAAAAAGTTTTAAAAAAAAAGTTTTTAAAGGAACAGTGAGTTTTCCATGAAATAAGGGTTAAAAATAAAAACCAAAAATTCCTTCAAATATCGTGCCTAGGAGGTCCCCATAACCTGCCCGTGAAGTGGCGGATTTGTAGGATGTATAGAAACATTTAAAAACAAAAAAATGACATTTCAAATGACGGTAAACGGTTTTCCTTTAATCTATTCATAAACAACTGCTTGGGGTGGCAGTCTGTATTAAAAGAGGAGACATTTTAGGACACGCAGAACAAGTTTAGTGATTTAGTTTGGCTAAATTATGGTGAAACTTATGCAGGCTTTGGATGAAAGTAACAATAGGTGCTTTAAAATGGGGCCTATAGCGTCGGCAACAGTGCCGTCACACCGTAACCCCTCTGTGGTATTGTTGTGGAAGAGTTCAGGGTTGGACCCTGCGGTCCAATATTAAAATGATATAAATCTGGTAATATAGGCGTCAGTGGCAGTGCACCCAAATAATATACCTTTGGTGGCAGCAAGTGCCTTCACACCGTAACCCTTTTGTGGTATTGTGGAAGAGTGCAGGGTTGGACCCTGCGGTCCAAAAAATTTAAATGATATAAATCTTGTAATATAGGCGTCAGTGGCAGTGCACCAAAATATTGTGCCTTTGGTGCTAGATAGTGCCTTCACACCGTAACCCCTCTGAGGTATTGTGGAAGAGTGCAGTGGTGGAGGTTTTGTGAATGCAGAAGAGATCCCCGATCTATTCCATTACGTCAGCATCAGGGATTGATAGCTGCTGATCCAGGACTGATTCATTTTATAAATGTCAGCCGGTCTACAGAGTCGGTGGACAGACGCACTCTTTTGTCTGTGACAAAACCTCCAGCGTCACTGAACGTCCTTTCAGAAAGCACGGTGGATGAAGGGCAACCTAGTAGCTGCATAGCATATTGTCTAAGTTCTGGCCAGTGATCCAATCTCAACACCCAGTAAGCCAGTGGATCATCTGCTGGAAAGGTATCCAGTTCTGCCCTTGCCCCTAGGTAGTCCTGCACCATACGGTGAAGACGCTGGCAATGGGTGCCTACATTTGACGTCCCTGGGCGTCGTGGACTAAAAAAGTTGGAAAAGGCATCAGTCAAGCGGCCCCTTTCACCGCTCTTCCTCTGATCAACCGCAGCCTCAGAAGCACCTGTGTCATCACTTGGTAACCTACCAGTGCCTGGAAAGGTGTTATACAAGTGTCACTTTAGAGCGTCCTCAAGTTTTTTCATCCTGTGCTCCCTCTGTGCGGGCAGGATGAGCTCTGCAACTTTACCCTTGTATCGTGGATCAAGAAGGCTTGCCAACCAGTAATGATCCCTCTCCTTGATAGCACGAATCCTGGGGTCCTTTACCAGGCTTTGCAGGATAAGGGAGCCCATGCAGCGTAGGTTGGAGGTGGCATTAGCTTCCGAGTCTTCCTGGTCAATGAGGATGACCCCATCGTGCACTTCCTCCTCCCAGTCACGTACTAGTCCTTGGGTTTCTGGGCACACAAAACCCTCCCTTGAGGAATCCCCACCTTCAATGCCCCCACTACTTAAATATTCCTCCTCATCCTCCTCCTGTCTGATCTGAGTAGGACCCACAGGAATACTGTCTGTGGAAAGACTGGGGCCTTGAGAGCTAGGGAAGGCCTCCTCTTCCTCCCGCTGCTCTGCCTCTAAAGCCACATCTATAATTCCCCTCAGAGTGTGCTCCAGCAGGAACACTAAAGGAATTGTGTCACTGATGCATGCACTGTCCCTGCTCACCATCCTCGTTGCCTCCTCAAATGGTGACAGTACAGTGCATGCATCCTTGATCATCAGCCACTGCAGGGGAAAAAAAAAACAAGTTGACCTGAATCTGTCCTTGTGCCATACTCACACAGGTACTCTTTGATGGCCCTCTGCTGCTTGTGCAGACGCTGCAGCATTGCTAATGTCGAGTTCCACCTGGTGGGCATGTCACAGATCAGACGGTTTGTGGGAAGGTGGAATTTTCTTTGTATTTCTGCCAGGCGAACACTTGCTGGGAATGACCGTCTGAAGTGGCTGCAGACTTTTCTGGTCTGGCTGAGAAGCTCTGCCAGCCATGGGTACCTGGTTAGGAAACGCTGTACCACCATATTTAGGATGTGTGCTAGGCATGGTACAAGCGTCAACTTATCCTGGCGTAGGGCGGAGAGAATGTTGCTGCCATTATCACAGACAACCATTCCCAGCTAAAGCTGGCGTGGTGTTAACCATCTCTGCACCTGCCCCTGCAGAGCTGACAGAATTTCTGGCCCGGTGCGGCTCCTGTCCCCTAAACAAACCAGCTCAAGCACAGTATGGCATTTTTTTTGCTTGAGCCATTGCGTAGCCCATGCCACGCTTCGATTTAACTGCCACTTCGTCAGAGACAGAGGAGGAGGAGAAGGAAGAGGGAGAGGTGGTGGTGGAGCACAGGGCCGGATTAACATAGGGGCAGATGGAGCAGCAGCTCCAGGCCCATGCCCCAGAATAGGCCCAGAGAAAAAATAACAATGTCTGCATTGATGGACATTTAGACCTCATTATCTCCAACACCATAGTAGCTACAGGGTCATGTGAGGTATCACTGGAAAGGCCAGAGCATGCAAGCATGAAACCAAACATGACCAGTTTTTATGTAACAATAAATATAAAATAATAAATATTTCTTTATTTTTTTCTTTCTAACACAGCAATACTCTCCACTTTTCAATTATAAAGTGAACAATGATGCTGCACTAACTCACCATCTCAAGTGTGGAGGTGATGGCACGATCCGTTATTACGAATTGTTACACTGAAAACCTAAACCGCCACACTGCAGCAAAGTGCACTGGGAGGGACTTTGAAACCTTGCGTCACTAATCTTTACACCTCACAAGGTCAAGGGAGGTGTCATTGGACAGGTCAGCGTCTGGCCTTTGCATTAATACCAAACATGACCATGTAAAATCTAAAAGAAAGGAAAACCAAAAAAACTTTTTTATCTACTTATTTTTAGTTCCAATCTCATGGCATTGTCCATTTGCCACGTATAAAATGAGCAATACCACTGCCATTACTCACCTTCTCATTTCCCACGCTGGGAGCAAGATCATTGTTTTATACATAGTCATATTATTCATAAAACCACTTCCTCCAAAACACAAGGGAAATATTTCATTTTTTTTTATTAAAATTGTATATTTTCTCAGTAACAGGAAATGCAGTAACAGGTTCCCATTTCAATTTTTTTTAACAAGAATGCCCTATAGAATATATAACCACAAAGGTTTGGATGATAAAATGTGAAAAAATAATTTTACACGCTGTAAATGATTGAAATCTGAATGGAAATTCCCTCACACAGTATCTGCCTGGTTAGATATACCCGTATCTGCACTATTAAATAACCTAAAATATGCTTTTATTTCACTAAATTCCAAAAAAAGCCACCAAATCTTCAGCTCCAGGCCCATAGAGATCTTAATCCAGCCCTGGTGGAGCAGACAGACCTCATACAAGCAGCTTTCTGGAGGCGTGGTGGATGAACAAGCTCCAGCACAGAGCCCCGTCTTGGATCCCTCCCAGCTGCAATCAGAGTTACCCAGTGTGCCGTGAAGGAAATGTAACGTCCCTGTCCATGCTTGCTGGACCACATTTCTAAAGTCACGTGCACCTTGCTGCTGACTGCCTTTCCCAATGACTCCGTAACATTGTGTTCCACGTGCTGGTATAGTGCTGGAATGGCCTTCCGCAAAAATAAATGGCGTTTTGGAACCTGCCACTGTGGTACAGCACATTCAGCAAATTCACGGAAGGAAGTCCACCTGCTGGAAAGGCAGCAGCTGCAATGCGAGTAATTTTGCTAAGCTGGGATTTAGACGCTGTGTTTGGGGATTGTTGGGACAATATTTTTTCTTACGCTGTAGCAGTTGGGGCAACATAATCTGACTGCGTAAATCTTCAGCTGATGGGATGCTGTCACATTGTGAGGAAGGACCTGGTACAACCATTACTGTAGCATCATCCCTGTCAGTGGAGGTTGGAGTCAATGACATGGCAGGACATATAGTGGGGGTAGAGACAGGTGAGGAGGACCTACGCAAAGTTTTGCGCCAATGGGATGCGTGGCAGGTGGTCATATGTTGCCTCAAGCACGTGGTACCCAAGCGTCCGGTGTCTTTCCCACGCTTGATCCTCATCTGACATAGATTACAATAAAGAACTCCCAGACAGCAGAGTTCCTGGATGTGTGCTTTGAGACAACAGTGCTCTGCACCTGAGCAGCTCTGACATCTGATGCCTTGGACTGGCTATGGTTGGTCATAGAGGACGTTGTGCCTCGTGTTTGTTGTGCCTCCTCCTCCCTTGACTCCTCTGTTCGATCAGGCACCCAGGTGGAGTCAGTGACCTCATCATCATTGTCATCACCCCCTATCTCCTCGTCACTGGAGCCAACTTGGCAGTATGCTGCAGCTGCTGGGGCAACATGAGTGCCAGTTATTTCTGTGTCACTGGAAGCCCTTCCTCTAGGTTGATTATAGTCCCTTCCTCAACCTCAGAGTTTGAATCAGAGCACTGTACTTGCTGCACATTCTCAAGCAGCATGTCACTGTCATTGTAGTCAAACAATTCAGCTGACTCCTCCGTGTGTGATAGTGAGGCTACGGCAGGAGTAGCTGTGGACATGGAGGCTGCATTAGATGCTTTGGCAGCTGAGGTGGACTGTAAAGCACTACAAGCCTGGCTGGCAGAGAACTCGGAGGATGAGGATGGCCTGGTTAGCCAATCCACCAAATCCTCTTATGTTGCTGCTGCTTAAGACGGCCAACACCAGTTAGAAAGGACAAGCGTGCCCCTGCAGAGGATGCACCGCGTCCACGACGACCAGAGGCACAGCCTCCCGACACAGAGGCTGCTTGCCCTCTTATCTGTGTCTGGGAGCGTCTGCCTGTCCTTTTTGTTCTTTCTGACATGGTTAGTGATATATAGATTAAAGATATACAGAACTCTGATTTAACTCTGGTATAAAGATTAAATATTTACAGAACTCTGGTATAACTCAGTAGTGAGACACCCTGATAGCTGGCAGCCAGTGACAAGACACAGATTACAATTCCCAGAAACCTCCTATAAATCAGTGAGTCCCCCTGATGGGTGGCAGTGACAAGACTCAAATTACAATTTCCCAGAAACCACCTTCAAGTCAGTGAGACCCCCTGATAGCTGGCAACAGTGACAAGACACAGATTATAATTCACAGAAATCTGCTAGAAGTATGTGGGACCCCCTGATAACTGGCAGTGAGAAGACACAGATTACCACAATTCCCAGATATCTTCTAGAAGTGAGACCCCCACAATTGCTGCTGGCAGTGAGAACACAGAGATTACAACAATTCCCAGATATTTTGTATAAATGACTGACCCCCAAAATAGTTGATGGCAGTGAGAACACAAAGATTAGAACAATTCCCAGATATTTTGTAGAAATGACTGACCCCCAAAATAGTTGGTGGCAGCGAGAACACAAAGATTACAACAATTCCCAGATATTTTGTAGAAATGAGACCCCCACAATTGCTGGTGGCAGTGAGAACACACAGATTACAACAATTCCTAGATATTTTGTATAAATGAAACCCCCACAATTGCTGCTGGCAGTGAGAACACAAAGATTACAACAATTCCCAGATATTTGTAGAAGTGAGACCCCCCCCCCCCAATAGCTGGTGGCAGACTGGCAGTGAGAACACACACTACACAACTATCTCCTCTCTCCTCTCGAAAAACACGTGCTGGGGCTGCAAGGGATGCCTTATATAGTGTGCTGTGGGACTTAGCTCTGTGAGCTCATGATTGGGCCGTGATTGGCATAGTCTTGCATCTGAACTGTGGTCAGGTGCAGGCTGTAGCCAATTACAAGCTTCAGGCCAGTGGAAAAAGTGCATTGAGGTGCATTGTGGGCGAACATGCTGCAAACCCGCGGAAAAGTTCAAAGTTTGCGGACATACGAACTGGCGATGTTCAAATCGAACTCCGAACACATCAAACCGAACAGCTCATCCCTAGTCTTTGTCAGGCACGCTCACGTACCTGAGGGTGGACGAACGGTTAGCCCTAAGTGAAAACAGGAGCCTCGAGTACATAGAAGAAAAACCAGTCCTTGTAGTGGCTGGGTTAACACAAATAACGAGGGCTGCCCTGTCTTCAGGCCAACACCAACCAAGGGTACGTAACGGCAGTGCCGGTAAAGCAAGATGGAGTCACAATGCGGTACCAGTCCTTATAGTGGCTGGGTTTCGCACAAACAGGAGGTGAACCTATAAGGCAGGGACACAAGGAGGACAGGAACCAGTCCTTAGAGTGGCTGGTGTAAACGCTGGTGAGCCAGGAATGTATATCAGAAAGCAATAGGGTATAGGCGAAAACAGAGTCGAGTCACAAGCCGGGTCAAGGGGTATAGAGGTACACAAGTCGAGAGAGATAGCCAGGTCATACACAGTAAGTCAAATTGAGTGAAATAAACGAGCACTTAAGGGTCAGACAGGCAAAACCACGAAAGGGCACTGAGGAATGGGAAAAGCAGGTTTAAATCTGGCGCCTTGCCTGCTGATTGGTCCGTCGCGGTCACATGGGGATAGTGACGTCGCGCCGCCGGGAGGGCTAAATCCGGAACGCCGGCGGCGCGCTCGCATACAGCGCACGCACAGGATGCGAAGAGGACGCCGACCCCGGAGCCGGGAAGGGGACGCCGGGTCGGCGGCCTGGCGGGACGCCGGGTCAGCGGCGCCCGCTGAGCCCTGACAGCACCCCCGCCTCGAGGAACGCCCACCGGGCGGCTAGGAGCCGGGCGATCGGGAAAACGACGATGAAAGGCGGAGACCAATCGAGGAGCATGAACGTCACGTGACGAAACCCATGTGCGATCCGCGGGGCCATAGCCAGTCCAATGAACCAAATACTGCAACCGATTGCGGACATAACGGGAATCCAAAATGGACTCAATTTCATACTCGGGAGTCCCATCAACCACCACAGGGGGAGGAGGAGAGTCAGGGCGAGTAAAACGGTTGCAGGAGAGCGGCTTCAATAAAGAGACATGAAAGGAGTTCGGAATACGCAAAGAGACGGGCAATTGCAGTGCGTATACTACGGGATTGATACATCGGAGTATCCTATACGGACCGATAAAACGAGGCGCGAATTTCATAGACGGAACCTTCAGACGAATGTGGCGTGTGCTGAGCCAAACCCTGTCACCCACATGGTACACTGGTGGAGGTCTGCGCCTCCGATCAGCCGCCCGCTTCTGGCTCAAGGAAGCGGATTCTAGATTCAACCTGGTCTTCTCCCAAATAACCCGGAGCTTATCTAGGTGGTCCTCCAGGGCAGGAATGTTCTGGGGGGAGAACGAGGATGGAAAAATAGTGGGATGCATACCCGTGACTATTTCGAAAGGAGAAAATTTTGTCGACTGTGATGTGGCGTTGTTATACGCAAATTCTGCCCATGGTAACAGAGTAACCCAATCATCCTGTGCGTCAGAAATAAAACACCTTAAATAAGTCTCAAGCGTTTGGTTGGTTCTTTCGGCTAAACCGTTCGTCTGCGGGTGATACGCGGACGAAAAGGACAGTTTAACACCCAACTGGTGACAGAAGCCTCTCCAGAACTTAGAGATAAACTGAGAACCCCGATCCGAGACGAGAACATTAGGAACACCATGTAGTCTGAATATTTCTTTGGTGAAAATCTGTACTAGCTCGCTGGAGGAGGGGAGCTTCTTTAACGGAATAAAATGTGCCATTTTAGAGAAGCGATCGACAACCACAAAAATCACAGTATGACCAAGTGAAGGGGTTAGTTCCACTAGAAAGTCCATAGCTAAATGAGACCAAGGGCGCTCAGGGATCGGTAGGGGTTGGAGGAGGCCAGCAGGACAAAGGCGGGAGGATTTGGAACGGGTACAAACAAAACAGGTGGTTACGTAATCTTTTACATCCTTAGTAAGTGTCGGCCACCAAAGGTGTCGTTTAATCAAGTCAAGAGTTTTATTAACCCCAAAATGTCCAGCGAATTTGGATTCGTGAAAGAGCTGTAAAGCAGTGGGTACCTCTACAGAAGGAACGAATAGCTTATTCTGAGGTTTAGACGGGGGAGCCAGAGCCTGTTTAGAGAGTAAGAGGTTCCAGAAAGGAGACTCGACTTGTGTACTCAGAGAGGCTAAAATTTTCCTTTCGGGAACTATGGACACAGGTACAGACACTGGAGTTGCTTGGGGTTCATATTGTCTGGAGAGTGCGTCGGCCTTAACATTTTTAGACCGGGTCTGTACGTAATGAGGAAGTCAAATCTGGTGAGAAAAAAGGCCCATCGAGCTTGTCTAGGGTTCAACCTTTTAGCCTCGGACAGGAAATCAAATTTTTGTGGTCAGTGAGAATGGAAAACGGACAGGTGGAGCCCTCCAAGAGATGGCGCCATTCTTTAAGCCCAAAATAATATGGCTAACAATTCCCTGTCCCCAATGTCGTAACGGGCCTCGGTAGGGGACAATTTCCTAGAATAAAAACCACAGGGTTGCATAGGCTTGTCATCAGCTGGACGTTGGGACAAGACGGCTCCTACCCCGGTTTCTGATGCGTCAACCTCTAAAACGAAGGGTTTATTGGGATCAGGGTGGTGTAGAATGGGAGCAGTGGAAAAGGCCTCCTTTAACCGTTCGAAAGCCTCCAGGGCACTGGAGGACCAATTCTGAGTGTCACCTCCCTTTCTCGTCAATGCTGTAATGGGTGCAATAATGGACGAAAAGCCCTTGATAAACCGTCTATAGTAATTGGAGAAGCCAATAAACCTTTGAATGGCCTTGAGGCCCTTGGGAAGAGGCCAGTGACTGATGGCCTCCAGTTTTTTGGGATCCATCATGAAACCAGAGGAGGATATAACATAACCCAAAAACTGTACCTGTTGGACATCGAATAGGCATTTTTCTAGCTTGCAGTAGAGGCCGTTGGCCAAGAGCTTCGATAAGACGAGTCGTACATGTACGTGGTGGGTGTTCAGATCAGGGGAATGTATTAACACATCATCAAGGTAAACCACGACAAAACAAGGGGTGTACTCTCGTAACACATCATTAATAAACGCCTGAAACACTGCTGGAGCGTTACATAAACCGAAGGGCATAACCAAGTACTCGTAATGCCCTAACCTGGTGTTAAACGCAGTCTTCCACTCATCCCCGTGTTTGATTCTTATTAAATTGTACGCTCCTCTGAGATCCAGTTTCGAAAAGATTTTGGAATGTTTCAGGCGGTCAAACAGCTCGGGGATGAGTGGAATGGGGTAGGCATTTTTAACGGTGATCTTGTTCAACCCTCGAAAATCGATACAGGGTCTAAGATCACCCTCCTTTTTCTGCACAAAGAAAAACCCTGCCCCAGCGGGTGAGGAGGAAGGACGAATAAACCCTTTTTTAAGGGAATCTTTAATGTACTCCTCCAAAACCTTATGTTCTTTCACGGACAAAGGATAGACAGCCCCTTTAGGAGGCATGGTACCAGGGAGAAGGTCGATGGCACAATCGTAAGAACGATGGGGGGGTAATCTATCGGCCTCTCTTTTGTCAAACACAGGTGCCAAGTCCGAGTAGGGGACAGGAATGGAAGTCGTCAGAGGAGGGGCCGTGGGCAAATTCAAGACATTAATGGATAGTGGAATCTCAATACACGAAGCCATACAATCATTATCCCACTTCGCGATCTGACGAGCTCGCCAGTCAATAACAGGGTTATGGCGGGTTAACCAGGGGTAACCCAGTACGATAGGATAGGAAGGGGACGAAATAGCATGGAAAAACATACTTTCTTTATGACACAGTCCTATCCCAACAGTAATATTGCGAGATTCAAATAAAACAAAAGGGGTTTCGAGAGGTCTGCCATCGATGGCCTGTACAAGTAATGGGGTTTCTTTTTCAACCAGGGGTATGGTATGTTTTATGTCAATAAAGTTATCGGCAGCACCAGAGTCTACTAAGGCATAGAGTTGTACCGGGTTACGGGAACTCTCCCAGGATAGAGTAACCGGAACCCGGAGTCTATTTTCCAGTTTGGGGGACGAAGGAAAAGCGCCTAAGAGCTGTCCCCTAGAGGCACTTAGGCATGAGAGTTTCCCGATGGACCCTGGGGGCGTTTGGAACAGCCCTTAAGGAAATGACCCCCCAAACCACAGTACAGGCATAAACCCTCACGTCGTCTGCGTTGTTTTTCACTATCAGGGATCTTGGTGCTATCTAATTGCATGGGTTCGGGGGGAGAATGAGACTCGGGAAGCAAAGGTACAGAAAACCGGGGAGGCTGCCTAACCGGTGGTCTTTTAGACCTCTCCTTAGTAAGTCGACGATGGCGAAGGCGTTCATCGATAAAGGACAGGTAAGTAATCAAGTCTTCCAGGTCCCCTGGGAGATCTCTGGCCGCTATCTCATCTTGCAACTCATCGTTCAGGCCCTCAGAAAACACGGCTATCAAAGCCTCATTGTTCCAGTTCAATTCAGAAGCCAATGATCTAAACTCCAGAGCATATTCACCCAGTGATTTCGCACCCTGGCGCAAGCGTAACAAGGATTTTGCGGCATTGGTTTTACGCCCGGGAGGGTCAAACACCCGACGAAAGGCCGACATAAAGTCACGATAATTATAGACAATCGGTTTATGGTATCCAAAGAGGGTTAGCCCAACTCAACGCTTTGTCGGTAAGATGGTTGATGACAAAAGCGATTTTGGCACGATCTGTAGGGTAAGACCACGGGGTTAATTCGAAATGAATGGAAATCTGGTTCAGAAAACCTCGACAGGCGGTAGGATCGCCCCCATAACGTACTGGAGGTAGCAAGTTAGGGTACGAGGTGGGCACAGAGAACGGTTCGGAAGGGAGAGGATTCACGGGAGGGGAAACCTCTACCTGGTAGGGGGCGGTACGGGTGAGCAGCGTTTGGAGGGCCTGGCGAACTGATCAAGACGGTGATCTTGCTCCTCCAAACGGCTTTCTAGACCAGAGAATTGCTGAGCGGTCCCTGCAAGGTCCATGGCCCTTTCGTGATGTCAGGCACGCTCACGTACCTGAGGGTGGACGAACGGTTAGCCCTAAGTGAAAACAGGAGCCTCGAGTACATAGAAGAAAAACCAGTCCTTGTAGTGGCTGGGTTAACACAAATAACGAGGGCTGCCCTGTCTTCAGGCCAACACCAACCAAGGGTACGTAACGGCAGTGCCGGTAAAGCAAGATGGAGTCACAATGCGGTACCAGTCCTTATAGTGGCTGGGTTTCACACAAACAGGAGGTGAACCTATAAGGCAGGGACACAAGGAGGACAGGAACCAGTCCTTAGAGTGGCTGGTGTAAACGCTGGTGAGCCAGGAATGTATATCAGAAAGCAATAGGGTATAGGCGAAAACAGAGTCGAGTCACAAGCCGGGTCAAGGGGTATAGAGGTACACAAGTCGAGAGAGATAGCCAGGTCATACACAGTAAGTCAAATTGAGTGAAATAAACGAGCACTTAAGGGTCAGACAGGCAAAACCACGAAAGGGCACTGAGGAATGGGAAAAGCAGGTTTAAATCTGGCGCCTTGCCTGCTGATTGGTCCGTCGCGGTCACATGGGGATAGGTGACGTCGCGCCGCCGGGAGGGCTAAATCCGGAACCGCCGGCGGCGCGCTCGCATACAGCGCACGCACAGGATGCGAAGAGGACGCCGACCCCGGAGCCGGGAAGGGGGACGCCGGGTCGGCGGCCTGGCGGGACGCCGGGTCGGCGGCGCCCGCTGAGCCCTGACAGTCTTCTACAGGCTATGCTATTTTTATTTATTTTTTCTTAGGTGGAGGATCACTATCTTATTGAAGATTGATAAGGATCCCACGATCTCAAGTGGTCTTGATCCCTCTGTGTGTCTGCACGATTGAGTAGCGTTATATAGCTGGGTTTTTTTCAGAAATATCAACACTTTGTAGCAGTTTTGCACTGTGTTGTTATGTTTTATTTGTTTCAGAGAGTTATGAACACTTTAAGGACACTTTAAGGATGTTGCTCGCGCAATATACTTATCTAAACAATCACTTATTTCTTGTTAGTTTTTACATATTCGTGTGGATCACAGTCATTCACTGGTTGTTTTCGCTGCACTTTTTTTATTTGTTTCTCCCATGAGCACCTATCCACTGCATTTAATTAATTTGATCTCTGTAGGATAAACCGTGCTTTCAGCTCAACGTGTCACATGACCACAGGAGGCTGAGTGCTCCAGTCAATCGAATAGCTCTCAATGCAGTGGACAAGGGTTTTATAGCCCTGAACTGAGGTTCTCAGCCAGCCTAAGCCTTTGTGTAGACTACAGTGTACCTTTTGCTATACAGGTGAAACTCGAAAAATTTGAATATCGTGCAAAAGTTCATTTATTTCAGTAATGCAACTTGAAAGGTGAAACTAATATATGAGAGACTCATTACATGCAAAGCAAGATAGTTCAAGCCGTAATTGTGATGATTATGGCTTACAGCTCATGAAAACCCCAAATCCACAATCTCAGAAAATTAGAATATTATGAAGAGGTGCAATATTCTAGGCTCAAAGTGTTTCCATTCTAATCAGCTAATTAAGCCATAACACCTGCAAAGGGTTCCTGAGCCTTTAAATGGTCTCTCAGTCTGGTTTAGTAGGAATCACATTCATGGGAAAGCCTGCTGACCTGACAGTTGTGCAGAAAACCATCATTGACACCCTCCATAAGGAGGGAAAGCCTCAAAAGGTAATTGCAAAAAAAGTTGGATGATCCCAAAGTGGTGTATCAAAGCACATTAATAGAAAGTTATGTGGAAGAGTGGAAGAAAAAGGTGCAGAAGCAGCAGGGATGACCGCAGCCTGGAGAGGATTGTCAGGAAAAGGCCATTCAAAAGTGTTGGGGACTTTCACAAGGAGTGGACTGAGGCTGGAATCCGTGCATCAAGAGCCACCACACACAGACGGATCCTGGACATGGGCTTCAAATGTCGTATTCCTCTTGTCAAGCCGCTCTTGAACAACAAACAACGTCAGAAGTCTGTTGCTCAGTGGTCCAAATTTTGCATCTCATTTGGAAACCAAGGACCCAGAGTATGGAGGAAGAATGGAAAGGCACACCACTGCAAGATGCTTGAAGTCCAGTGTGAAGTTTCCACAGTCTGTGTTGATTTGGGGAGTCATGTCATCTGCTGGTGTTGGTCCACTGTGCTTCATTAAGTCCAGGGTCAACGCAGCCATCTACCAGGATATTTTGGAGCACTACATGCTTCCTTTCGCAGACGAGCTTTATGGGGATGCTGACTTCATTTTCCAGCAGGACTTGGCACCTGCCCACACTGCCAAAAGCACCAAAACCTGGTTCAATGACCGTGGGATTACTGTGCTTGATTGGCCAGCAAACTCGCCTGACCTGAACCCCATAGAGAATCTATGGAGCATTGCCAAGAGAAAGATGAGAGACATGAGATCGAACAATGCAGAAGAGCTGAAGGCCGCTATTGAAGAATCCTGGTCTTCCATAACACCTCAGCAGTGCCACAGGCTGATAGCTTCCACGCCACGCCGCATTGAGGCAGTAATTGCTGCAAAAGGGGCCCATACCAAGTACTGAGTACATATACATGCTTATACTTTTCAGAGGTCCGATATTGTTCTATATGTACAATCCTTGTTTTATTGATTGCATGTAATATTCTAATTTTCTGAGATTGTGGATTTGGGGTTTCATGAGCTGTAAGCCATAATCATCACAATAATGACAAATCACAGCTTGAACTATCTCATATATTAGTTTCACCTTTTAAGTTGCATTACTGAAATAAATGATCTTTTGCACAATATTCTAATTTTTCGAGTTTCATCTGTAGTAATTCATGATCTAATTGCATGTGACCTGATTTCTGATACAGGGTAAAAAGAAATTGACAGACAATACACTGAGCAGAGCTACTGTCAAGAAAAAAAGGGTATCTCAATACATAGCAACAGAAAGGCATTCTCCTTGGATTTCTATGGTATAAAGTTTACATTTTTTTTAAATTATTTTTTTCCCTTTATTTAGGTCATAACAAAGTAGAAGTGCAGAGTAGAAAGTATAGGGCAGTGGTTCCCAACTTCGGTCCTCTCGTACCCCTAACAGGCCAGATTTTAAGGATCACCTTGGGGAAATGCTGACTGAACTGAATCTTGCAGTCACTGAGCAGCAAATCATATCAATTTTGCTGTTCTTCAGATATCTGTCAAACCTGAACTGTTAGGGGGACTTGAGGACTACATTTGGGAACCACTGGTATAGGGGATAGGGAAAGAGACGTCAAGCAATGTTAGTCATCAAATAAAGATAATGCATAATACAAATTCTTGAAGAAAAATTACTCAAAGAATACCGATACAGTTACGTTATAGTTACAAGTATTTATAAAGTGCCAACAAGCAGTGGTGTATTTAGGTTTTGTGCTGCCCTAGGCCTGACTAAACTCGTGCACCCCTAATTTAAATTTGACGCACCCCTTCCTGTCAAGGGCACACCTCTTCCTGGTTAATCCCCACCTTTCCTCTTTAAGCTCCACCTTTTCCTCTTAGAGCTCCGCCTTTTCCTCTCTTTATATTAAAAGTGGATACCAAGTGCCTACTTGTATATTTTGTATGCCATTTCAAATGTATCTATTGAGATTAAGAAAATTCTGAAATATTTAAATTCAAGTATTTTTACAAAGAACAGCCACGCATGTCAAGTAAACGGGATCACAGCATTGGTGGAACAATAAAATCCACAGAAACGTGCACTGCATATGAGCGTATCACAGAGCTGCATAGCAATAAAACCCACAGAAATGGGCACTGTGTATGAGCATATCAGAGCTGCAAAGCAATAAAACCCACAGAAATGTGCAGTGTGTATGAGCATATCACAGAACTGCACAGCAATAAACTCACAGTAATGTGCAGTGTGTATGTGCATATCCCAGAGCTCCAGTGCAATAAAACTCACAGTAATATGCAGTGTGTTTCACAGAATCCACAGCAATAAAACTCCCAGCAATTCAATGTGCGGTGTGTATGAGTGCATCAGAATTCACAGTAATAAAACTCACAGCAATGCAATGTGTGGTGTGTGTTAGCGTATCAGAATCCACAGCAATAAAACTCCCAGCAATGCAATGTGCGGTGTGTATGTGTCACGGTTCCCAGATCCCACCACGCAGTACTTAACGCCCCACACTCCACAGAACCCAGAAGCTACCAACAGAGTAGCCGTGAAAGATCTAACTGTCTGGTCCTTAGAATTGGCCAGGTAAACTAGCTAGACAGATAGGGTTAACAACACGGGGAGTAGTCAGCCGAGCCAGAATCAGGAATACAGAGTTCAGAATGGTCAAATGGAATAGCCGGGTCGATATCAGAGCAGTAGCGTAGTACAAGAAAATGGTCTAGGGCAACAGAAGGCAGAATAGTCAGAAACAAGCAGAGGTCAATAACGGGTTAATTCAATATAGCAGTCAGGTACAAGGAGCTCAGGTATGGATAACCACGATCTGGCAACTGCTGAGAATACACTGAGGGTTTTTAAAGACCTTCACTAGGCCACGCCCCCCACTCAAGCCGCGCCTCTTGCAACCACCTCCCTGCCTGTCTCCATTTAAACCGGGCTTTGGTCAGCGAGCAGCATCAGACATGCTGCCCTCAAGCACACAGGTAGGGCTGGAAGCTACCAACGTTACAGTAGGAGTGCATCAGAATCCACTGCAATAAAACTCCCAGCAATGCAATGTGTGGTGTGTATGAGTGCATCAGAATCCACTGCAATAAAACTCCCAGCAAACCGAGTGTATATGAGCACACAGCAATTATTTATTCTACATTTACCGGCCTCTGTCTGCGGTAGGGCTGTGTGCAGAGTCAGCAGGGACTGTGTACAGACTCAGCAGGAGGTCCCTCCAGGCCATGTTAGGATCACGGCTGTGCCTGTGCGTGGAGCCATCTTGTCAGCAGTGGGGTGCCACTGCCAGAGGGTGCACCGTGGCTTTGATTCCCTTCCCGGTGGGTGTTCAGTCCAGAATAGAGTGACAGTCCATGTTAACGAAAGGGCGGGCAGCTGCGTGCATGCGTGTCACGTGGTTCAGCCAGTCAGGTGGTACTGAGACTCAGTACCACCTGACTGGCCGGACCGAGTGTGACCTGCATGCAAGCAGCCTCACCAGGAGCCAGGCAGCTCAATGACAAATTTCTATCACTGCAGTGCTGGTTAAGGAAAGGTCCACTTTAAACAGCAGTAAGCAGACAGGGTTTCATATTCTGCTGAAACCCCCCCCCTTTACCTGCCGTTTACTGACATCTTCTCTCTCTGGACACAAATCACATCCCCCTCCCCTCTCCTAGAGCTGCTGCGGGGCAGGGGAGGAGCTATGGAGGGAGGAGAGGGGGATTTTTATTCTATTCGATTTTATTCCGTATGCAAACGCCATGCTCCGCTGCTCGTTGTTTGAGAACACAGCTCAAAGCTGACACACAGTGACAGTGGCACCTCCTAGTTCCCCCTAATGACACCCCAATAATCACTGGTACCTGGGGCGGCCCACCCTCCGCCACTCCTCTAAGTACACCACTGCTCTGGTGATATGCTCACACACAAGTTTGGCGAACTGCCAGCAAGTACGGTGCTGTTTGAAGGCAGTGCAAATCCCCATAGAGAAGTAATGGTTAATCTATTCAGAGAACACCAAACAGCAGAGAAATGTCAGTGAAATGCCCTGATGTTCGGTGGTTTCAATCAGCAGGTTTATTCAGGCGAACCCCATAGGTTTCAATGTTAAAAATATTCCCGTTTTTTATGCAATATCTAATAAACCATTTATTATTTTAATCTGCAGTAAAAAGTCTTTATTTATTTATTGATTTTCTTTTTTTTGTACCTTTTAGTGATTTTTCAGAATTTTTTGGGCTAAATTCCCCCCCCCCTTTTTTAATAGCGGTTCTCCTTTTTCTGTAACAGAACTTTTTATTATCAATCATAGGATCTTATATGTAAATTCCAGACATTTTCGTTCAGTAGTTCTTTTGAAAACAACAGGCCATGGGTTTGCGGTGGCAGCATACAGCGGCCGACTCCATGCACTTTGGGGACCCTGTGGTGAATGGTGAATTCACTGCAGGGTTGGGAAATTTTATTCCCCGAAGTGCAGGGAACTACAGAACACCAAAATGTTGGCGTCATTTCGGTGCTCTGTGAGTGACCCAATTAGTGGTGAGGTTTTTTGTTGCCCCCTGGAAAGTGAAAGCCTAGGCCTTGCCTACCCAGGACATACTTGAAAATTAGTGACATCTCAATGTTTCCTTCCTGGTAAAATAGTTTGCAAAAGTTAAAACAATAAAAAAAAATTTTTTAGGGGTGGGGCCACCCAGCGGGCCGCCGCCGTCCCCTGGAAAGTGCCGCCCTAGGCCTGGGCCTTGTTGGCCTAGGCCAAAACACACCAGTGCCAACAAGTTCCATAGCGCTGTCCAATGGGCTGAACATAACATCAGATATACATACACAGAGAGAACAGTGAGAGAGATGACCCTGCTCAAGAGCTTACAATCTAAGAGAAGTGGGGTGGCACACTAAGGTAAGGGTAAGTACCTGAGTATGAGAAGTAGTGGGATGCATGGGAGTTTGTGGGAAGATGGAGTATGAAAGGTTCAATGGTAACAAATTTACCAGGATATTATTTTACCCCAAAATAGCTAAATTGAAAAATTCAACAATGTTTTATGTTCAGATGCTTTTACCTAATACATGAGTTTTCTCTGGCTCTATGTAATGTTTTTTTAATAAAAAGACAAGTAATCAGATACAGGCTTTGATAATTTTGCTTTACAATAGATTTTGAAATATTGTACTGTATTTATTAGCTTTTTATATGTTTTTATAGAGCTTGCATTAAGAATACCAAGCGGTCCCGGAATTTCTTGTTGTTTCCATGCAAAGTTCCACTTTTGGCCTGTACAAAAATAGAACACGCAAAAAAACAGTGCAATATTAGGTATTAAGTGGAAAAAACTGAGCTTCAGCTGCATGCAGGCTCTTCAATGCATTGCTTAGAAATCAGTCCAGGTTGGGCATGTCCACCATATGTGCGGAGCTTTCAGTAAGACGCAGACTACAAAATAAAAGTGGAAAAAAGAAAAACGTATAATTTTTTTTTGTTCGTAATTCAATATCCTTTTTAGATTTAATCCTGTAGTCAACAATAACCGAACATGAACCAGATGTTTTTTCATGGTTATCCTGTGGTTTCAGTCACTGTGCCTCTAGCACAATAATACATGGCAGAGTCATCGGTTTTCATATTTTTCAGATGTAGAGAATATTCATTTTTGGAGGTGTCCCTTGTGATAGATATGCGGCTCTGAAAATTGGAATTGTACTCTGTATTTCCATCGGATTTAATGAGCCCCAGCCACTCCAGTCCTTTCCCAGTTGGCTGTCTGATCCAGCTCCACCAATAACCAGAGGTTATTTGATATCCATCAACTTTACAAACCAGTATGAGTGCATCTGTTGGTTTTATAATGCCATTCCCAGACTGGACCAGTGATATCTGACATTTTGCACCTAGTTGAAAAAAGCGAAACACAATAACATATCATTTATAAGGACAGAATCACCCATTACCACACGTGGAGCAATGATTACTTACAGGCAACAAGGCCAAGCAGGAGACAAAGAAAATGTATCATTATTGAGCAGATTAGTAGGTGGATTCACTTAAGAATGAGGAGTGCTTTCTACTTCACACTCAGAACTGTCAGACTCAGGGCACTGTATAAAAGACAAGTCACTGCCACATATTTGCATACAGAGCAATCATTTGATATAAATTACTGCCTCGGTGTGGAGATGTCATGTTAGTATGATGTATTAATACCTACGTCCTGCATCCTTTACTATCAGAAAAAGAGGATCAAGGGGAAATGAAATACATTTACCCTCTAGGAAATGAAAAACAGCCAATATGTTATAGTTAACATGTAAATATGCACTGTAGAGAATATCCAATACTCACATTTAAACTATTCCCACTTTATCATGTGTCTGAGTGAGTAAAATTAATTTGAGTTCATGATTTATTTTAATGAGACAGTTTTAATCACTTTATATAACTCATCTAATTATTTAAGTAATTTGATTTTTTTTGTCTATAATAGATGTACTGCACAAGTTCTTCACATAAACAATGTGGAAACTGATGCTTTAGCATTGTTCTGAACTCTGTGCTGTAATGCTATGCTAATAATGCCATGTTCTAATGAAGAGGAAACCTTACAGTGTTACCATAAAACAGCAGACTTTTTATATTTGGCCATTTTCATGGGTGGAAGTGGTGCAGGAAAAATATAACACAGTAGAACATAGTTGCAGAACAGTGTACACGGCAACTAACATTATTCCAATTGTTACAGCGATGTTTTTCCATACATAGGGACTTGGAAAAAAAAAAGAACTTTGGATTCCAGGGTGTTATAAGCTAGAAAGGACACAGTATTAGGGAGGCCTGAGTAGATATAACATTATATATGGATAATTAGATATTATATTGCTATAGGTATATTGATGTCAAGTTGTTTAGTTTTCCTTGTGTGAGTCCCAACCTCATTCCTAAACATCCCATAAGTTATCTTCAACCAAAACACTAAGTGGGAGACAGACGATCTGGCCCCGAACAGGGAATTTCCTCATACGGTGCTATTTTGTGGCCATACGGCTATTCAGAGAGTAGGTGGTTTGCCAAATTTTGGTGAACTGCCAGCTAGTACAGTGCATGTTCGACGGCAGTGAAATCCCCATAGAGAAGTAATGGTTAATCTATTCACAGGACGCCGAACAGCAGTGAAAAGTTGCCAAAATACCCTGCTGCTCAGTGGTTTCATTCGTCAGGTTTATTCAGGCGAATCCCATAGGCTTCAATGTTAAAAATATTCCTGTTTCTATTCAATATATAATAAACAGTTTATTATTTTATTCTGCAGTAAAAAGTCTCTCTATTTAATCTTTTTTAGGATCTTTTAGGCATTTTTTGGTGATTTTTTTTGTAGTAGCAGTTTATCGTTTTTCTGTAACAGACCTTTTTTTATCATTCATAGGACCTTATATGTTAAATTTCAGACATTTTCACTCTGTAGTTTTTTTTGTGTTTTTTTTTTTACCCGTCGGTTTTCTTCTGCGGCTGGTCTGCGCGGTGTTCAGCGGCTCGTTGGTGGCCCTATGGCGGGTTTGCGGCAGATGTCCGGTAGGATGGCTGTAGCATTTGATGGCCGATTCCCTGCACTTCGGGGACCCTGTGGTGAATGCTGAATGTCGCCGACATTTCAGTGATCTCTGAATAACCTCCTAAATGATCAATCCTAAAACCAATCAACTTTAACTAATGTATAACAGGGACGTGCATTGAGGTCAGTGGCTGGTGAGGAACTGGCATGTAGAGGACATGTGCCCCTCTATGTGAAGCAGTGTTTGTTATACAGAGAGCTACTGGATAGACTGCTTCCTACAAAGTGTGTGTTTACAGAGAGCTGCTGGATAGAATGCTTCCTACACTGTGTTATACCGAGAGCTGCTGGATAGACTGCTTACTACACAATGTGTTATACAGAGAGCTGCTAGATATAATGCTTCCTACACAGTGTGTGTTATACAGAGAACTGCTGGATATAATGCTTCCTACACAGTGTGTGTTATACAGAGAGCTACTGGATAGAATGCTTCCTACACAGTGTGTTATACAGAGAGCTGCTGGATAGAATGCTTCCTACACAGTGTGTTATACAGAGAGCAGCAGGATAGGCTGCTTACTACACAGTGGGTTATACAGAGCGCTAATCAATATAAGGCTTCCTACACAGTGGGTGTTATACAGAGAGCTGCTTGATGTAATGCTTCCTACAAAGTGTGTTATACAGATAGCTGCTGGATATAATGTTTCCTACACAGTGTGTGTTATACAGAGAGGAACCAAGGCAGGATAAAAACTAATATAAGGAGAGGAGGGCTTTAAATCCCCCCAGCCAGTGCTACACCGGGCACACACTCACCCTTCAGGAAGCAAATCTTGGGGAGCCCACCCAGGGTGTTGAGGGTTATCTGCGCCGTGCTGTCCTTTTTCAGCTTCTTACACCTAGGGCTTTTCTCGTCCAGGACCAGTATCACCAAGATCTGGCCGCCCAGGAGCCACGCATGGACCCCTCATCCAGCACCACAGCCTGCATGGGAGGCTACCTGGTCTCTCATTGACAGGAAAGGGCATGTCTAGCTGCTAGATATGCCTTTTCCTGTCAATGAGAGGCCAGTCTCCCATTGAGGTGTTTTTTGAATAGCTTGGACCAATGATGCTTTCCCATTGGTCCAAGCTATTCCATTGCTCTCTCAGTGCCTCTCTGAGAAGCAGTGTTCAGGAAGTAGGCAGTTCTCATCTCCATGATGTGTGCTGCAGACTTCTTGAGCAGCCTACACAATTTGCGTAACGGGAAAGCGCACTGCTACTCAAATTGCATAGACTGAAAAAAATGTGCACAGAGACAGAGGACGGAGCTGATGGCGGGGGAGCGCAGAGCAGGTGAGTTTATTTTATTAATTTAACCCGTAATCATTAAGCCTTAGGCTCTGCCTCACCTGACAGTAGACATGTGCATTCGTTTTAGTACTAAAACGATTTAGTCCAAATTTTGGGATAATTTAGTTTTCGTATGACTCAAGAGAAATGAAACTGCTCAGTACAAAAAACGAAAGAAACTAAAATAAAATGCACTACATTTTAGTTTCAGTCCTTTTTGTGATATTACATTGAGTGAAGGAGACCAGCAATGAAGAGCACAACATCGCAACATCCAAAGTTCTGCACACTCCACATGCCAATGCAGTAGGATGTTCTATACAGAGGGGCATTAATTAATGCAGGAGGATGTTCTAAACATTATACAGAGAGGAGCCTTTTTTTTTAGCCCTTTAAATCCAGTGGCTGTGAGCGCTGAGATCGGCTGCTTGTTACATTATCTCTCAGTACAATGTATCAGGCTCAGTTGTTACAGTAACTGACTGTAACAGCGCTCAGAGTTTCAGTAAAACAAGGAAATAATATTGTTCTAACCTCTTCTATATAAAAATATTACTTACTAGTTTTACTGAAACTCTGAGCGCTGTGATGAGCAGCAGTCAGTTACTGTAACAGCTTTGCCTGACACGGGGCAGTATTACAATGTTGGTGCTAACTTAACCAGAGCTGTTGTAAACTGAAAACCTCCATAGGCTATAGTGTCTCTGGGAAGTTTACAACAGCTCTGGGTAAGTTAGCACCAACTATGTAATATGGCCCACATTGTGCTGAGAGTGAGAGATACTGTAACAAGCAGCGATCTCAGCCCTCTGAGGAGCCACCACTACAATAGTAATTGTATCCACTGGTTTTCGGATGAATGAAATTAGTTTTCATACTAAAGAACTGAAAACGAATTTCTTTAGCAACTAAATAAATTGCATTTTAGGACTAATCCATTACTTCAAAACGAAATTTTGTGCTGTGCACATGTCTACCTGACAGCACGTCCCTGATGTATAACCCTAGGCCACCACGCCAAGAGAAAATACCATTGGTGCGAATGATTCCCCCCTCTTACTAGCAAAAGTGAATACAAAATAGCAAAAATGAGCCAAACTGGTTTTATAATTTAGGGGTCATAATGTCCTTTTCAAAACGCTTTCTTATTCAAAATTGTCATATCAATTGCATGTATTACCCTTTGCTATCAAAACCTGTAATGTCAAAGATTTCAAAAAGTACTACGTTCTTTCGTATGGACCTCTTAACACTTACATTTCAGTCACTGAAAACTACATTCTCATAAAGACAGATGCAGTCTTAATCTTTCTAAGATATCACTACAAACTGGCACAGCTGGAGTTTTGCCTCTGATTGGATACTTAATACTAAATCATACATTGAAATGACCCTTGATATGAATTCCTGCTTACCATGCTCTCTCCAAGCCTTGTACCCATACCTCTAAATCTTCCCTTGAAACATTCCAACAAAACCCACTTTGTAGACACTCCTGCCGCTGCCTGGCATTATGACAGAAAAATATGTAAATTAAAATGTTCTGTCATGTCCAGTTAGTGGGGACATGATATTTGGGAAAAAGGAACCAATGTCAGGTTACCAGGGAATCCATTGGAGAGGAAGGCAGGCTGGAAACGAAGGGATAACAGGAAGCAGGAAAGCCAAGTCACAAGTACAGGAGTTTCTGAATAACCGAGCACTGAGGAGAGGGAGTGCTTCTTATTTATAGGGAATGGTGGTAGGGAAGCAGCATCAGATGTGGGTTGGTCCTCCTTTGTGTTATAACGGGAGGCAGGGATCACAGGTGCAGGCATAGACACCTCAGATGCTAGGTACTGGCCTTGAACAATGATGTCATCAAGCTTTGCCACCAGCATCATTCTGACAAGACCCATTTGAGTTGCATCATCTCTGCACATCATATGAGCATGGGCTGTTTGGGAGGATGATGCATGAGCATCAGTGCGGGGGTCTCGTGGCGTCAAGATGGCAGGCAGCCACCTGTGCATGTTTTTGCCTACGCTGCTGCCGCAATGGAGAATTGGCTTGGTCAGTAGAGGAGACACGGGGATGGCCCCAGGGACATCTGGGGTGTGTCCCTGTCGATCATGACAGGCTCACACTCTCCCTTATCACCTCTTTTTTGTGTACCCTTATTCCAACATGGCAGCCTTGATTATCTATTTATACACTGGTTAGAACAAGGATGATTTAAATTAAAGGAATCCCTTGACTTAAACACTCATGTATTTCTGGGCCACCATCAAAATTAACCAAACCTTCCACTCTAGAGAGATGTGTATTTACAACTTAGACATTATGTTAAAGTTACATTATCTACTGTTTCTGTCACGTTCCACGCTTCTAGCACTGTCCTCTGTATTCGTTATAACCTGTTTTTCCCTTGTGTTTCTGTTGCTGTCTATTTCCTGGGTTGCAGCCCAGGGGTTAAAGTGTTCTGTGCTCCCGGCTCACCTGTTGATCCTTGTCCTGATGTCCTGTCTATATTAGAGCAATGTGCCTATGGTGCATGGCTGGGTCATTTGCTTTTCCTGGTTTCCAGTATCTGCTGTGTTCTCCCTGCTGTATTGTTTCTATTCCCAGTTTGTATATCTTGTTCAGTTTATTTCTCTGGTCCTGTTTCCCTGTCTATCTGTGGCCACTGTTATACTGTTCTTGGATTATTTCTGTTTCTCATATGTATACAGTTCATAGTGTTTCCCTTGCTGTATGGTTTCTCTGTTTATTTTATGTTATATTCTGATTACCTGGTCACAATATCTTCTGGCTTATCTGACGTTTCTTCTGGTTCTGAGCCCCTGCTTCTGTATAAGGTATATTCTCTGGTTCTGACCTCTGGCTTCTCTCTTTGACTACGTTTTTGGATAATCCTTATCTGTACCGTTTCCAGTGAACCCTGTAACCTGTGTTTGTCATAAGACTCTGCACGGCTTGTAAAGTAACCTTTTCATCCAGATTAGATCCAGCTATCTTTAAAGACCGGCTTGTCAGATCCTGGCTGCTGCGGTATAGCTGTGCAGAGGTCTCTTGTTAACTCCGTTACCAAGACTGGTATCTCTGCATACAGGGGCTTTTACCTGTACCAGGGCCTTACCATGGCGCTAGCCTGTTTCCGCCACTGTGACAGTTTCACCAGAAAAATGGCAAACTAAATTTCCACAGTATACTTCAGTCACCAGGTACTACTTTCTATTTCGTCCATCAATGCAGTGTTAAGGAACATTACTGACATTTATACATCTAATACCTCCCCATTTAATATTGAGTTACACATATACTACACATAATCTTTTAGTGTATTTTAAAAAACCTGGTTTTATTTTAGAAATGCTGAATACAATCTTGTACCAGGAAAAGGCCTATAAAGTCTTCCACTAGGCATTATTCCGCATATCGTCGATTTCTATTGGGAGTTAATACATCAGGGGCTATATTACATTACTATTGCTAACATTAGCGCTCACCTTCTCTGCAGTAGTATTTATTATAGAATACACAGGTTAGATAGAATTATAACTTTAAGGCTGTACTATTAAGTAACTGACTGAATCACTGCCATCTTTTTAAGCCCAAATTGATAACAGCGTTTCAATACAGGGCGGAAAATTGGTACTCATCCATACTATAAAGCAAGATTCCATCTCATTGCTCTGTATGGTTACACTCTATTATATAGTAGTATATGGTCCACAGAATATAACTATCCAGTCCAAAATCTCTATATTATCAATTTGATTTATGCCCCTGTAACGGGTGTGTATTGTATAAATATATGTGTGTGTGTCTTTAAGGAACATAATATGTGTATTACACTAATTCCTTACAAAAATAGATATGTTCCGGTCCCAGGGGCATTAGGTTCTTTAAAGGGTTGATGTGAGTAGTTTTTATATTTGGTTTGAGCAGCCGTTTTTATGAGGGGGTTAATATGGTAATGAGGGATGACATCACTCTCTGCTAGTTAGATCTAGGCAGTTCCCTTCCTTCCCGGGCTTATCAGAGCACGTGAGGCTTGAGAAGCAGAGGTAAGAGGTCTGACAGGCTCTCTGCTTAAAGCAGGAAGAGCTAGAAAACCCTATAAAACCCTATAAAATCCTATAGAATCCTCTTATCAAAGATGTATATAGTATAGCTGGATTAGAATCCATGTTAAACAGGTATTTTGTCTTCTTTTTTTACCTTCGTTTTTGAGTTGCAGCAGTTAGGCCCATGTCCCTGTTATAGTGTTCTATAACTATCCTTTTGTATTATATGCTCCAGTAAACTTAAGGCTGTTTATTTTATTAGATGTCCTGAATAAAAGTGTGTATAGGTAGAATGTGCAGGTTTTTCATGTAATCATCAGGTTGTGATCAGGGGGGTTCTGTACATAGCGTAATGTTATATTTTGTTGTACAGGTGGAACGTCTCCTGATATATATATTCATTCCTGTATATATGTATATTATTTTATTCAGGTATGTTCCAGTTTATTATTATTTTTATGTCTTATTGTGTATTTGTCTTGTCATTTGCAAATAATTTTGTTAATTCATGTATATGGTTATTCATATAATGTTGTAGATGGCTTATCAGAGCACGTGAGGCTTGAGAAGCAGAGGTGGAACGTCTCCTGATATATATATTCATTCCTGTATATATGTATATTATTTTATTCAGAGGAGAAGCGGCGCCAGAGGCAGAGGAGTCGCCTGAAGTAAAATCCGTTCCCCAAAAAAAAGTCACATGTTGCCGGTCTCGTCCTTGCTGCACCACACCAACATACAACACAACGCAGAGTCCATCATTACGAACGGGCGGTGAGGGTGTTGGGCCGGTTACAGTGGTGCCGTGACTCGGATGAAGATCAGTCTCCGTTCTCCGTGGTGTGGATCTTCATCTAAGGATCAATGTCGTTTGATCGCCGGTGGGAGCTGCACTCCAGTAAAGGTTTCAAAGAACTGTAACACAAAATGGCGCACTTACATGCACAGGACACTTCTCTAGATATGCAATGCCAGTGAGACTCAAGTTACTCTCCTGAGAGTCCAACGAGTAACTCCTCAGAGTTGGTTGCAGTGGCTGCAGTGGTGCAGCAGTGGGCAGGTTTTTGTAATTTAAGTTTTTTTATTTCCTCTGAAGGTTAAAGCAATAATGGCGCATGGTTTCGGTGGAATTGATTTTAATGCTGATAGAAACATGCCAAACCCAAGTATGGGCAGGGGAAGACTGTTTAGTGATCAGCCGTGTACACCTGTTGCAGTGAGGGGTAACTGTAAGAACATCATCCGAGTTTTGTTCCACTAGGGTACCTGAGCGAACGCCTAACCAGTCAGGAGGTGATCCAGTACCGACCAGCCCAGACTTAAAGGATCCAGCATGGTACAATTTCATTACACAAATTGCTCAGGAGGTAGGGCACAGTATAATTTCTGCTCAGGATGGTGACGCGAGTAGAGGGAGAGAAACCGGCAATGTACGAACTTCGAGTTCAGGTGCAGAGCAGTCTTTTTCAGAAATCCCTTCGCTTAATTTGACAGGAGTTAAACTTGTTGTGCAGTCTGAAGCAAAAGAGCCGCCTGTGTTCAGAGGAGATTGTGCAGATAAATTTAGTGTACATGAATGGGAAGAGTTAATGGGCACTTATTTACGAAAAAGGGGTGTACCCGTAGTGGAGCATTGTAACGAAATTCTTTCCAGGTTAATGGGAAAGGCCAAGGACATTGTGAAAATTGTCCAAGAAATGTAAGAAATTCATGTAATATAACCTGTACCAGACCATCGTATGCTGTACACGGCAGTATATTATTCTATGGATGCTTAGGACTTGATCAACCTTCGGTTTATCCTAACCTATTAAGTAGGTAGCTTACGCTGAATTGCAAATTTGTTTTGTTTAAGTCTGGTTCAGCGGAACCATTAGTATTGTATGGTCAGGATATTAGTGTAATTCAGAAGGGGTGAATGTAACGGGTGTGTATTGTATAAATATATGTGTGTGTGTCTTTAAGGAACATTATATGTGTATTACACTAATTCCTTACAAAAATAGATATGTTCCGGTCCCAGGGGCATTAGGTTCTTTAAAGGGTTGATGTGAGTAGTTTTTATATTTGGTTTGAGCAGCCGTTTTTATGAGGGGGTTAATATGGCAATGAGGGATGACATCACTCTCTGCTAGTTAGATCTAGGCAGTTCCCTTCCTTCCCGGGCTTATCAGAGCACGTGAGGCTTGAGAAGCAGAGGTAAGAGGTCTGACAGGCTCTCTGCTTAAAGCAGGAAGAGCTAGAAAACCCTATAAAACCCTATAAAATCCTTTAGAATACTCTTATCAAAGATGTATATAGTATAGCTGGATTAGAATCCATGTTAAACAGGTATTTTGTCTTCTTTTTTTACTCTCGTTTTTGAGTTGCAGCAGTTAGGCCCATGTCCCTGTTATAGTGTTCTATAACTATCCTTTTGTATTATATGCTCCACTAAACTTAAGGTTGTTTATTTTATTAGATGTCCTGAATAAAAGTGTGTATAGGTAGAATGTGCAGGTTTTTCATGTATATTGTGATCAGGGGGGTTCTGTACATAGCGTAATGTTATATTTTGTTGTACAGGTGGAACGTCTCCTGATATATATATTCATTCCTGTATATATGTATATTATTTTATTCAGGTATGTTCCAGTTTATTATTATTTTTATGTCTTATTGTGTATTTGTCTTGTCATTTTTAAATAATTTTGTTAATTCATGTATATGGTAACTATTATCGGTTATATCGCTGATTCTGCAAATTTTGTATTTGTAAATGTGCTGGGGCAAATCAATGTGCTGGAGCAAATCCATGAGCTGGGGCATCCATGTGCTGGGGCAAATCCGTGAGCTGGGGCAAATCCATGTGCTGGGGCAAATCCATGAGCTGGGGCATCCATGTGCTGGGGCAAATCCATGAGCTGGGGCAAATCCATGTGCTGGGGCAAATCCATGAGCTGGGGCATCCATGTGCTGGGGCAAATCCATGAGCTGGGGCAAATCCATGTGCTGGGGCAAATCCATGAGCTGGGGCATCCATGAGCTGGGGCAAATGCATGAGCTGGGGCAAATCCATGAGCTGGGGCATCCATGTGCTGGGGCATCCATGTGCTGGGGCAAATCCATGTGCTGGGGCAAATCCATGAGCTGGGGCAAATCCATGTGCTGGGGCAAATCCATGTGCTGGGGCAAATTAATGTGCTGGGGCAAATCCATGTGCTGGGGCAAATCCATGAGCTGGGGCAAATCCATGAGCTGGGGCAAATCCATGTGTGAGCTGGGGCAATATCCTATGAGCTGGGGCAATATCCTATGAGCTGGGGCAAATCAATGTGCTGGGGCAAATCTATGAGCTGGGGCAAATCAATGTGCTGGGGCAAATCCATGAGCTGGGGCAAATCCATGTGTGAGCTGGGGCAATATCCTATGAGCTGGGGCAAATCCATGTGCTGGGGCAAATCCATGTGCTAGGGCAAATCAATGTGCTGGGGCAAATCAATGTGCTGGGGCAAATCCATGAGCTGGGGCAAATCCATGTGTGAGCGGGGGCAATATCCTATGAGCTGGGGCAAATCCATGTGCTGGGGCAAATCAATGTGCTGGGGCAAATCCATGTGCTGGGGCAAATCAATGTGCTGGGGCAAATCCATGAGCTGGGGCAAATCCATGTGTGAGCTGGGGCAATATCCTATGAGCTGGGGCAATATCCTATGAGCTGGGGCAAATCAATGTGCTGGGGCAAATCCATGAGCTGGGGCAAATCAATGTGCTGGGGCAAATCCATGAGCTGGGGCAAATCCATGTGTGAGCTGGGGCAGTATCCTATGAGCTGGGGCAAATCCATGTGCTGGGGCATATCCATGTGCTGGGGCAAATCCATGTGCTGGGGCAAATCAATGTGCTGGGGCAAATCCATGTGTGAGCTGGGGCAAATCCATGTGTGAGCTGGGGCAAATCCATGTGTGAGCTGGGGCAATATCCTATGAGCTGGGGCAAATCAATGTGCTGGGGCAAATCCATGAGCTGGGGCAAATCAATGTGCTGGGGCAAATCCATGAGCTTGGGCAAATCCATGTGCTGGGGCAAATCCATGTGCTGGACTGCTGGGGCAATAGAGTTAGACAGCTTTGAAACGAGGAGAACAGATGTTCCGAAAAAAACGAAAATTTCCGAAATAACGAAAAGCCGATACAAAAAACGAGCAAAGTGACACGAAAATACGAAAAATAGTCGATATTCCAAAAAATAAATGTACCCAAAAAACGAATCGAGCCGAACCGAATCGAAACAGAAAGTGGTCTAAACGAGCCGAATCGAAAAGTTTAAAATTTCGAAAAATCTAACCGAATCTAACCGAAAAAAAAATCGGTGCACATCCCTAACACATACTGATGCACATACTGAGTGCAATTACAATGCAGGCACTTAAAAAACTGCCGGCATTGTTACCGCGCGCTACGGCCTGGGATGCTCGCGGCAGCGCTGAGCGCAGCCGCGAGCATCCACTTGATGGAGACCATAGGACTCCATTGAGCCAGACGCTGGCAGTCACATGACCTGACGGATCTCGCATCGCGAGATTCGGCCGGTCAGCGTAGTGATACACAGGGAGAGACTGGGGGGACTTTTTCCCCCAGTCTTTCCCTGCTCCCGCCGGACAGAGGAGGCGGTTGGAGTCGCGGTCCTCGCCACGGGACAGGAGGTGAGTATACCATTCTGTTTTTTATTTTTTAGGCTTGTGTTAATGGATTCTGCACAAGCGGAATCTGTTAACACCAAGTCCTGGCTCTGGTTAACATTCCGCTAACCAGAAACGGACGTTAATCAGCGTTAGGACTTTGTAATCCTAACGCTGAGTAACACTTTGTGCTCCCCATGTTGAGTATAGGGAGCACAAAGTACAGTACCCTCGCGTTAAAAAGCGCAAGGTACCAAACGCAAACGGGTTACTTAGCAGTTTAAATATTTTTATTTTGAAGTATCGTCTACAGGCAAACAAATATTAAAATAGAAGGCCGCACAGGGCCGTACATAACAAATTAGCCTCTGAGGATAGCAGTAATGCGGACAGCAGGGAAGGAAACCAGAGATCTGAGGTAAAATGAAAGTAAGGGGCATGTAGTAACAATAGGAGTTGACAGGGGAAGGGGGGGGAGTGCAATACATAGCAGTAGGTAGCCGATGGTGACCCAAAATGAGGAGAGAGGAGAAGGAGAAGGGGAAAAAAAAAAAAAGAAGGGGGGGTAGAGTGGAAAGGGATGGCAAGTGCCATCACCGTGACGCTCCTGGCGCGCTCCCGGAGGAGGCCATGGAGGGAAATGTCATGAGGCCCAGGAGCCCGAGGGCCAAGCATGGCATACAATGCCACAGTGGCACACCTCGGTACCACCCGGAGAATGCCAAAAAAAAGGGGGGAGGGGCAAAAGAGAAAGGGGGTACACCATCGCAGTATGGCATGCACCAAAAACAATAAGGGGGAAAAACTGGGGGATGTGGGGGGGGGCACTAATACAAACGCGGTTGCGGGTAGACCATCAGAAAAAAGGTTTATAGGGAATCTGTCTCATCAAAAAAAAAAAAGGCAAAGATGTTAGTGTCTGGGGTAAAACAGTCAGCCGGGATCCTGTGTTTGAGTCTCAGGCATCAGCGGCACATTTCCAAGACCCAGCTTAGATACCAGCGCTTGTGCCTCGTCCAAGGTCGTCGCCGTGAGGGTCTCCCCAGCAGAGGACACAAGCAGGGAGCCTGATGACCCCCATTTATAATGAACTCCATGCAGGCGTAGCAGGGCAGTGACTCCTTTAAAGCATCTGCGGGCAGCAATCATCAGGAAAGGTAGATCGCGTAAAACGGTGATCTCGCTGTCAGCGTAGGTGACCCGGTACGTAGGTCCAACTGCGGATATAAACTTAGCTTGAGTGGTCCCATCGCACAACATCAGAAGAACATCCCGGGGAGCCCCCGCAGGTGCAGTAGCCACCTTCCGGAGGCGCATAGCCGACAAGACCAGGGAACTCGCAGTGTCTGCTGGGGCCGGCAGGATGTGGGACACCAGGCCTTCAGTGTACTGTAGGAGCCCCGCACCAGTAATCTCTTCTGGAATCCCCCTGAGCCGCAAATTACGTCGTCTATGTCGGGCCTCAAGTGCCATCACCGCCGATCTGAGGCGGGCGACCTGCCGCTGAAGATCCTGTACATGCGTGTCGGTCACAGCCTGTGCCTTCTCCACTTCCGAAGCCCTGGTATCAACCAGGTCTATCCGGTTCTGGAGGGTTACCACATTCGAGCGGACCTCCCGCAAATCCTGTCGCCAGTGTCCACGAAATTCCTCCATGACCCGTTGTAATGTCGCCTCTGTTAGCGGTGGTGCAGCATCAGTTGGCGGCACGTCACCCTGACTCGCGGCCACGGGAGCAGGGTGTGGGGCCTCCCTCAAGGGCTCCAGGCCAGTAAGCACCTCACCCCGGCAACATCGCTCTCCTTCAGATCGGGTTAGACTCAGCGACTGCCTGATGTCAGGTAGGCGAGAGCCCTCTTCCTCCGCATCTTTCTTAGTTTTTTTCCCCATGTGTGCGTGGATGTTAGCACAGGTGGAGACAGCGGGTATACAGGCCTCAAGATGGCTGCCGTGAGAGGGCGCGGTAAGAGAAGGCCACAAAAGCACTCACAAGCCGTCGTCAGTACCGCAGAACCACACCCCTGGGATCCCGGGACAGTCAGCAAGCAGTCAGAAGAGCAGGCGCCAATTTGAGTTTGCAGGGTGGACCCAGACACCGTGTTTCAAGCGGCGCCGGTCGGAGCACAAGGGAATGGCGTCCGCTCTCCTCAGCGTCCAGACACGCCCCCCGCAAACGGGTTACTTAACCCGTTTGCGTTTGGATTATAATATGCGGTAGACAACGCGGCTAACGTTAATGCTCACGCAGGTGAGTAGTAACGTTTGCATCAATATTGCAATGTGTTCAAACATTCATTTGACCATTGCACTGCCTTATATGGGAGATATTTAAAAACTGTATGATTAGGCACATAGTCCTAACACTAATTATATACAGCTGCCGCTAACTAAAAAAGTTAACTACCTCTTGGAACTGTAGCTAACTGATTCCGCTTCTGCAACTGTAACCCCCCAAAAAAAATCAAATACTCACCTCTCATCCCGCGGAGAGAACGGCGGCCTGATCCATCACTTCTGGCTGGTGGAAGCAGAGTGAGATTGGGGAAAGAGTCCCCAGTCTCCCTCTACAATCACTCTGCTGATCTGCAGGATCTCGCGAGAGGCAAGATCCTACCAGTCATGTGACCCAGCAGCAGAAGCCTCCATGGAGCTGCCCCGATCATCCAAGAGGCTAGCGGCTGCTGTTGGGCGCCTGACCTGTAATCTACTGGTAAAACGGGAATTGTAAGAGAGATTAGTGAACGCTAATCTTTCCCTTTAGCATCTCTGTTTTAGCCCAAGGCACATGATTGCACCCCTATTTTTTCTCATAAGGCACTACACATTAGGGCTTCTCTAATTTAGCATTATTACAAGGTTTTATAATAAGCCTTAATTTCCTGTTATCACTGTGTATCTGGCACAGTAATTTATTCCAGAATCATAATTTCTCATGTTGGACATTTCAAAGTAAAGTTCATTTTTTGGTACATCTCTGGTGAAAGTGACTTTTCCTTGGAATATGGGCGCATAGTATGTGCTTCCATCGCTGTTTATATACCCTATATATTCCAGTCCTGATCCTGCTTTCTGTCTGATCCAAGCCCATCTATGACTAGTAACTGACACTGAGACTGTACATGGGAATTTCAGGATCTGTGAAGGTTTCACAACTGCAGATCCAGGTTGATCCAGTGTAACTGCCTGTGAAAGAACATCTGGAAACAAAAGGACAATGATATGTTTAGGAATCTGCAATTTGTAGAAATGATCAATAATGTCATATACAGTATAACTTTGTCTCTTACATGATACAGATATCAGCACAAGGAGCACAATACAGAATGACCTCATTGTGTTCTGTGGATAATACAATGATAGAATGTGCAGTTTATATGTTTATGTATGAATGAATTCACACTGTGACACACCCGGCTTCTTATACCAGCATGCAAAGCACCTGATTTACATAATGTCCTTTATAAAAGGAGCCATGAAGGATCTGCTCTTACATAAGTATGAATCTCGCAGGATTTATAGATATGATGAACTTTAAAACCTAAAACATAATTGTGAATAAAAAAAAAGGCAAAAACACTATCAGGGTTATTCAGAGAGAATTGAAAAGTCACCGCACATTCAGTGACCTTTCGTTCCCCGCACTTTGGGGCGATTCGGCGTTTCCTAGCTCGCCGAGCCTGTGGTGTATTTAACCGCAGGGCCCCTGTAGTGCAGAGAATACTCGCCGCAAACCACTCACCAAAAACCCACAGAAACCGCTGCAAAAACACCGCTGTACACGCCGGAAAAACACGACTAGCTGTCGATCACAGCGTAGAGCAGCCACCGGAAAAAGCCGACTAGCAGACAAACAGGGTAAAAAACAAAAAAATATGTTCCAATGAATGATAATAAAAAAGGTCTGTTATGGATAAATGAAAAAAACAAAAAGAAATTTGCCGAAAAAATCCCCAAAAATGCCTAAAAGATCCTAAAATATCTAGAAATAAAGAGATTTTTTACTGCAGAATAAAATAATCAACGGTTTATTAGATATTGGATTAAAACAGGAATATTTTTAACATTGAAGTCTATGGGATTCTCCTGAATAAATCTGTTGAAGGCAACCACCAAACAGCAGGATATTTCGGCAACTTTTCACTGCTGGTTTCTGTTCTCTGAATAGACGAAGCATTGCTTCTCTATGGGGGACTTCACTGCCCTCGAACAGGCACCATACATGCAGGCAATTCACCAAAATTTGGTGAATTGCCTGCTCTCTGAATTGCCGAACGGCCCCGAAATGTCCCTGTTCACTGAAATTCAGTGTCCGGTTACATTTCGGCAACATTTCGGATCTCGCTGAATAAACCCCTATATGAAGCCCAAATACCATTATGAAGAATGACCTATAACGAAAGCTGATTATTCTCGTGAAACCACAAAAATTAGGAGCACCTCCACAAAAAGAAATCGAGCAAAAACAATCATCAGTGAAAGAAATAAGTGAAACTATGTCATTCAATCAAAAGAGCACATTTAATAAAATTATTACATGTACCATGTGTGTTATCAGAATGCTGCTTTCTATCTCCTTTATAAGAGGGAGCTAGGGAAGATTGTGTATACGTTTCCAATGCTCTGATAAACAAAGCAACTTCACAGGCTTTAATGCAGTTGGTATGTTTCTTAGAGTGTTGGTTAACTTTACACATGATTTGTAATTTTATCTCAGAGCAGGTAATGTGGAAAAAACATAAAACCTCAAAGACTTATTAAATCTAGAAATTCAACCAACGCTATGAAAACTTGCACTAAAATGAAACGTGTAGTTTACTTGATTTTATATTTGCCATCATTGTGCAGATATATAGGCAGGGATTTTGTGAAGTAGTGATAGTTGTCACAATGAACACTATACCAGCTTATTGAATATGCCAGAAGCGATCATATTGGGAACAATAATGTGCTGTGAGGACAGCTCTCCCCCAGTTATACCCCCAAATGACCTAAAGGCTCCACAGGAACAATCCACCGAAGACCAGCATTATCTAAACGCTTTTAGTGAGCCCCAGCCACTCCAATCCGATCTCGGTTGGCTGTCTGATCTGGTTCCACCAATAAACAGAGGTTATTTGATATCCAGCAACTTTACAAACCAGTATGAGTGTCTCTGATGCTTTTATAATGCCATTCCCAGACTAGACCAGTGATAGTTGACAATTTGCACCTAACGGAGAAAATCCAACACAATAACATATGCATAAGGACAGATTCAACTGTTAACCCCTTCACTACCGAGATTGAGATATATTGGGCTTCAAAGGCACCATCAGGATGCCTCGATATCAAGATATGTCGATCTGCAGCCAAAAAGCAAATTAAATTTGTTTGCTTTTGGGCTGCAGAAGGTGCATCCAAAGCTTTAGCCCTATGGACATAATGCCCAAAGAGCTAAAACTGTGTAAAATTAGCTTATGAATGTCTGAAAATGGGCAATCAACAGCCGAGACAGGGAAAAATAAAAATAAAATCAAGCTGCAGCTGTAACAGCTGTAACTCAATTTTGGTAGTAGATGGCACCATCTACTGGCCAAAAAGGTTATTGACAGTAAGAAATTAAATAGGAATATGCCCAAATATCTCTTACTGTATAATTAATTTAAAATGATTTTACAAAAAAACACTGGTTTCTGACAGTTTTTTTAAAATCAATTGGTAGTGAAGTGGTTAAGCCAAGTAAATGTGTCATTATTAGGTAATTGAAAAGGTTGACTCAGTTAAGCATGAGGAGTGCTTTCTACTTTGGTAACACTCATCACTGTCAGACTATAGGACACTTTATAAATTATAAATCTCTGTAAATATTTGCATATAAAGAGCAATCATTTGGTCCCTCTGAATCAGGCAATATCATCCATGTGTGGTATTCTAATGAATCAACCCCTTGTACACTGATCTTGTACAGCGCTGTGGAATCTGTGGCGCTATATAAATAAAGGATAATAATAATAAAAAGTAATCCAATAATAGAGATTGAAGATTTAATCTTTACAATAATATCTGATCTTTTGTAATACCGATGCCTTTCATTTTCCCACCTAGTGTTTCTCATAAGGCATTACTCATCATGCCTTCTCTAATTTCAGCCTCATTACAAGGTTTTATAACGAGTCCTGATTTCCTGTTATCACTGTGCCTCTTGCACAGTAATATATTCCAGAATCCTCATTTCTCATGTTGGACATTTCAAAGTACAGTTCATTTTTTGATGTTTCTCTGGTGAAAGTGACTTTTCCTTGGAAGGTGGGGGCATAGTATGTGCTGCCATCGCTGTTTATATACCCTATATATTCCAGTCCTGATCCTGTTTTCTGTCTGATCCAAGTCCAGTAATTACTGCTAACTGACACTGAGACTGTACATGGGAATTTCAGGGTCTGTGAAGGTTTCACAACTGCAGATCCAGGTTGATCCAGCGTAACTGTCTGTGAAAGAACATCTGGAAAAAAGGACAATGATAAGTTTAGGAATCTGTAATTTGTAGAAATGCTTAATAATGTCATATACAGTATAACTGCGTCTCTTACATGATACAGATATCAGCACTAGGAGCACAATACAGAATGACCTCATTGTGTTCTGTGGATAATAAAATGAGAGAATGTGCAGGTTAAAGGTTTGTGTATGAATGAATTCACCTTGTGATACACCCGGCTTCTTATATGAACAAGCAGAGCGCCGCCTGATTTACATAATGATCTTTATAAAAGAGTCATGAAGGATCTGCTCTTACAAAGTATGACTCTTGCAGGATTTATAAATACGATCAAGTTTAAAGCCTAAAACAGAAATGTGAATAAAAAAAAAGACAAAAAGACTATGTCAAGCCCAAATACCATTATAAAGAATGACTTATAATGAAAGCTGATGATTCACAGGAAACCACAGAATTTAGGAGCACCTCCACAAAAATAAATCGAGCAAAAACTATCAGTGAAAGAAATAAGTGAAACTATGTCATTCAATCAAAAGAGCACATTTAATAAAATTATTACATGTACCATGTGTGTTATCAGAATGCTGCTTTCTATCTCCTTTATAAGAGGGAGCTAGGGAAGATTGTGTATACGTTTCCAATGCTCTGATAAACAAAGCAACTTCACAGGCTTTAATGCAGTTGGTATGTTTGTTAGAGTGTTGGTTAACTTTACACATGATTTGTAGTTTACCTTAGAGCAGGTAATGTGGAAAAAACATAAAACCTCAAAGACATATTAAATCTAGAAATTCAACCAACACTATGAAAACTTACACTAAAATGAAACGTGTAGTTTACTTGATTTTATATTTGCCATCATTGTGCGGATATATAGGCAGGGATTTTGTGAAGTAGTGATAGTTGTCACAATAAACACTATACCAGCTTATTGAATATGCCAGAAGGGATCATATTGGGAACAATAATGTGCTGTGAGGACAGCTCTCCCCCAGTTATACCCCCAAACGACCTAAAGGCTCCACAGGAACCATCCACTGAAGACCAGCATTATCTAAACGCTTTTAGTGAGCCCCAGCCACTCCAATCCTTTCTCGGTTGGCGGTCTTATCTGGTTCCACCAATTAACAGAGGTTATTTGATATCCAGCAACTTTACAAACCAGTATGAGTGTCTCTGTTGGTTTCTTAATACCATTCCCCGACAAGACCAGTGATATCTGACAATTTGCACCTAACTGAGAAAATCCAACACAATAACATATCATGCATAAGGACAGATTCAACCATTAACTCCTTCACTACCGAGATCAATATCTCGGTCTTCAAAGGCACCGTCTGGTGCCCTGATATCGAGATATCTCAATCTGTAGACCAAAAGCATCTTTCTCGTTGTTGTCCTTCTGCAACCAGTTTTGCCTCACCCCTGGGAGCCTCAAGTGGCATGAGACGGACAACACAGAGGAAGATGCACGTACAAGTATTACCCACACATCCCCCATGCTGATGCTGGAGTTGGAACATTGTAAGCAAGTGCAAGTGATTGCAAGCAGCCTTGAAGAGCTTGAGCCACCCCACGCTGGCAGCGGAGGACAACTCGCTCTGAAGTCTACATTGAAAACTGATCTCACATTTATGGATCCACAGTGGTAATATTTGTATCTCTGCTTATGTTACCATATGATTTCTGAAGAGACACAGTTTATCTTTGATACAACTCACTGCGAAGAACATCGTTACCAGTGGCAGAAGTACCAAGGTCACAGCGGTCGCAGTTGCGACCAGGCCCTGGCATTCCGCCACTGGAGGGGGGCCAGCGCCACCACCAGATTCCGGCAATGAGCGCCGGAATCTGGGAGCAGCGCCACCGGCCGTCCCACTCCCTGTGAGCGGTCGCTGACATGCAGCTTGGCCGCTCGCTTGGGATAGGAACCACCTGACCAGCGCACAAGATCCTCTTGCGAGACCTCTGTGCTGGTCAGGTGGTTTCCGGCGAGTGGCCAAGATGCAGGGCCGGCCAAAGGCATTGTGCTGCCTGGAGCGAAGGATGAAATGCTGCCCCCCCCAAAAAAAAAACACGCAGTGTGTATGACCGTATCACAGTGCGCCACAGCAATAAAATTCAAACACTCATACACACCGTACATTAGAATTTTATTGCTGTGGAGCTCTGTGATACAGTAATGTGAGGTGTGTATAAGTGTATAACTGAGCTAGTAAATCAGACAACCGGGTGCCAGTGAACAGCGCTGCATAGTGTTAGATTTTAATTTTTATACTCATAGTTGTACTGCTAATAGTAAGTTAAACTCACAGAATTTGATATACCCAGACAGACCCCAGAATTTGATATACCCAGCAGAGCCCAGAATTTGATATACCCAGCAGAGCCCAGAATCTGACATACCCAGCAGAGCCCAGAATCTGACATACCCAGCAGAGCCCAGAATCTGGCATACCCAGCAGAGCCCAGAATGTTATATACCCAGCAGAGCCAAGAATCTTATATACCCAGCAGAGTCCAGAAGCTTATATACCCAGCAGAGCCCATAATTTTATATACCCAGCAGAGCCCATAATCTGACATACCCAACAGAGCCCATAATCTGGCACACCCAGCAGAGCCCAGAATTTTATATACCCAGCAGAGCCCAGAATTTTATATACCCAGCGGAGCCCAGAATTTTATATACCCAGCAGAGCCCAGAATCTTATATACCAGCAGAGCCCAGAATCTTATATACCCAGCAGAGCCCATAATCTTACATACATAGCAGAGCGAAACAAGGGGGGTGTTTGTGAGGGTCCTGAGAACAAGCAACAGCACAATGGCCTGCTCTATGGTGGGTGCCCGCTCAGGTCTCACAAACAAGGTTTTTAGCTTGCTTGTGCCATTACAGGGATGAATTTTCCATATGCAAATCAGCCTGCTCTCACCCAGAAAGGGTGGCCAGTGCTGATTGCCAAGGACGTCATCCCTGCACGAGAGGTGCAGCAACCCCCGACGATTGTAGAGCAGGCCATTGTGCTGTTGCTCGTTCTCAGGACCCTCACAAACACCCCCCTTGTTTCTCACTGTAATTGTAAAGGGTCATCCAGACGTGGACCCCTTGCTTGATGTGCCTAGAGGGGTGTCAGCTATACCCTCCTGACGAGGCCCAAGAAGGCCGAAACATCGTCTCGGGTTGCTGCACCTCTCGTGCAGGGATGACGTCCTTGGCAATCAGCACTGGCCACCCTTTCTGGGTGAGAGCAGGCTGATTTGCATATGGAAAAATTCATCCCTGTAATGGCACAAGCAAGCTAAAAACCTTATTTGTGAGACCTGAACGGGCACCCACCGTAGAGCAGGCCATTTTGCTGTTGCTCGTTCTCAGGACCCTCACAAACACCCCCCCCCCCTTGTTTCTCACTATGATTGGAAGAACATCAAACTTGTAAGGTTAATGAAACAAAACATAATGCAAACATTGGCACCTCTAAAGGAACGGTCAAAAGATTGAAGAAGCCAGACCAACAACACGGCCAAACATATGACCAACGGGTCAAAATAGCAAAAGTCCAGTAAAACATCATGCCAAACAGTGGCAACTTTAAAGAAATGGCCGAAAGATTGAAAAGGCCAGACTAACTGGGAACGGCCAAACATATGACCAACAAGATGGAAGTAGCAAAATAATCCATTAACTGTTACCTCTGTTTGCATGACATTCAGTGATGTATCGTGTGAGGGCTTTGAATACATGAATCTTGCATTTTATTACATGTAAAATCAAGTTTAAAATTAATTGAGGAAAAACAGACTGACAAAACACAAGAAAAGGTACATTATATCAAAAGCAGAAGTATGTTAGCCTATTCAGACAGAGTTTGCTTGTACCTCAATAGTAACAACCATGTTTTCTTGGTGTATTTGTGCGGCATAATGAAACACTGAAGGCCTCTGTTGTACAGAAGTAGAACTGCTCTTGTTTCCTTGAGGCGTCTCCATTGATTGAATTGTCATCCGTTTTGCTCCTTTGGTACAACTTTACGTGATTTACATTGTACTTATTCTTCAGAATTGTTACATTGGCAAATGTTGAAGGAGCAAGCTTCCCAGACATAAAGACCATAAAAATCAGTCTCAATCCTTCCACCTTCCTTCCTTTCTACCTCTTGTCCAACGCTATAACTTAAGTTTTTTTTATTTTATAATTCTTTATTTTCAGATTTCTTAGTAGCAGTACAAGGCTATGTGAAACAACAATGGCAGCGCAGGGCCAAAACAAGTCAGTGGAGAAACAGCAAATAATAAAGTAAGTCTTCCAAGTAGAAGCAGGTGTCAACAAAAACATCCAAGTGGGAGGTCTCATCTAGCCAGAGAGATAACGCACGATAGACACCGAAACGGGTCATCGAAATCACAGAAAAGTCAGCATAAAAATGTCTCAGGATATAGAAAAAGTCTCAGCATGTATAACAAAAGGATAGTCGGTCGAAGACATCCATTAGAAATGGGGGAGCGTAGAGTGGGGGAAAAGAAAAAAAGAAGAGGGGAAAAAAAGGGGGGGATCTTTGTGAAGATCCGCAGATTGCCCCGTGTCAGTGGGCGCCCGTTGTCTGCCATCACCAGCAGCAGGTCTTCCACGCCCTGGAGCGCAGCCTCCAGGCCGGATAGAAGCGGAAGGTATGGGTCCGCCACCCCTCATGCATTCCAGCCTCCCCAAGCACTGTGTCAGCTGTAGTGGCCAAGAGACGGGGGGGGGGGACCTCCTTCTGCTCATCCCTCACTTTCCAGTCAGAAACCGGGGGAGCAGAAAAAGCCAAAGCCAAGGGGAAGGCCAATCCGAGTAGAATCAGGGCTCTCCAAGGGGCACAGCGAGGAGACCACCGCAGACAGGCCTCAAAAACAGCCAGCAAGCGGATGTCTTAGGTCCAGAGGGGGGACAAATCGGGTCCACGATGGCCGACCACTCAGGGACCACTTGTGAAGTGTATCCAAATGAATAAGTCAGCTAAATGTCCTGAAAACAGAAGGCCGAGACTCAGTGGGGTATTTTTTTTTTTTTTACTTTTGCAAACTATTTTGCCAGGAAGGATACATTGAGATTTCACTAATTTTCAAGTATGTCCTGGGTAGGCAAGGCCTAGGCTTTCACTTTCCAGGGGGCAGCAAAAAACCTCACCACTAAGGCTGGGGTCAGACCAGCGCATTTTTAACGTGCGTTCTGGCGCACTTAATCACGGCCGCACTAGCAGCAAATGACGGGCAATGACAGCCAATATACGAAGTACGGTCGCACGAAAGTCCGTCCGCGCAACTCAAGTGGAAAATGAACGCATTTTTTCGAGAACGCAGAACCGCTAGTACGGACGTACAGAGTGCGCTGCGCCCGCTAGCGTTGTGTGTGTGTGATTTGGAGACGTCGGATCCTGCTCATGTCCGGCCAACATAACGTCCAGACGCAAAAAGTTTCCTGGTTTGGATTTGTAAAACATCACGCACGAAAATGCGCATCGTATGACCGTTTTCGCATATTCCGTGAAAAAATACATCAATGCGTTCGGACGCACTTTTTTACGTTCGCGTGTAAAAATGCTTTCATTTGACCCTAGCCTTAATGGGTTACTCACAGAGCACTGAAATGACGCCAACATGTTGGTGTTCTGTAGTTCCCTGCACTTCGGGGAATAAAATTTCCCCACCCTGCAGTGAATTCACCATTCACCGCAGGGTCCCCAAAGTGCAGGGAGTCGGCCGCTGAATGCTGCCACCGCAAACCCGTGGCCTGCTGTTTTCAAAAGAAAGACTGAACGAAAATGTCTGGAATTTACATATAAGATCCTATGATTGATAATAAAAAGTTCTGTTACAGAAAAAAGAAAAACGGCTATTAAAAAAAAAGGGGGGGGGAATTTTGCTGAAAAAACAAAGGCTACTAAAAAAAAAAATCGAAGACTTTTTACTGCAGATTAAAATAATAAATGGTTTATTAGATATTGCATAAAAACGGGAATATTTTTAACATTGAAACCTATGGGGTTCGCCTGAATAAACCTGCTGATTGAAACCACCGAACATCAGGGCATGTCACTGCCATTTCTCTGCGGTTTGGTGTTCTCTGAATAGATTAACCATTACTTCTCTATGGGGATTTGCAATGCCTTCAAACAGCACCGTACTTGCTGGCAGTTCACCAAACTTGTGTGTGAGCATATCACAGAGCAGTGGTGTACTTAGGGGAGTGGCGGGCCGCCCCAGGTACCAGTGATTATTTGAGTGTCATTAGGGGGTACTAGGAGGTGCCACTGTCACTGTGTGTCAGCTTTGAGCTGTGTTCTCAAACAACGAGCAGCGGAGCAGGGCGTTTTCATACGGAATAAAATCGAATAGAATAAAAATCCCCCTCTCCTCCCTCCATAGCTCCTCCCCTGCCCCGCAGCAGCTCTAGGAGAGGGGAGGGGGATGTGATTTGCGTGCAGAGAGAGAAGATGACAGTAAATGGCAGGTAAAGGGGGGTATCAGCAGAATATGAAGCCCTGTCTGCTTACTGCTGTTTAAAGTGGACCTTTCCTTAACCAGCACTGCAGTGATAGAAATTTGTCATTGAGCTGCCTGGCTCCTGGTGAGGCTGCGTGCGTGCAGGTCACGCAGTCCAGCCAGTCAGGTGGTACGGAGTTTACTTATTTTTTTCTGTACCACCTGACTGGCTGAACCACGTGACACGCACACAGCTGCCCGCCCTTTCGTTAACACAGACTCTATTCTGGACTGAACACCCACCGGAAGGGAATCAAAGCCACGGTGCACCCTCTGGCAGTGGCACCCCACTGCTGACAAGATGGCTCCACGCACAGACACAGCCGCGATCCTGAGTCCGTACACAGTCCCTGCTGACTCTGCACACAGCCCTACCGCAGACGGAGGCTGATAAATATAGAATAAATAATTGCTGTGTGCTCATATTCACTCGGTTTGCTGGGAGTCTTATTGCAGTGGATTCTGATGCACTCATACACACCGCACATTGCATTGCTGGGAGTTTTATTGCTGTGGATTCTGTGATACACACTGCATATTACTATGAGTTTTATTGCCCTGGAGCTCTGGGATATGCTCATACACACTGCACATTACTGTGAGTTTTATTGCTGTGCAGTTCTGATATGCTCATACACAGTGCCCATTTCTGTGGGTTTTATTGCTGTGCAGCTCTGATACACTCATGCAGTGCAGGTTTATGTGGATTTTATTGTTCAACCAATAAGAGCGGCTGTGATCCAGTATACTTGACATGCGTGGCTGTTCTTTGTAAAAATGCTTGAATTTAAACATTTCATAATTTTATTTATCGCAATAGGTACATTTGAAATGGTAAACAAAATATACAAGTAGGCACTTGGTATCCACTTTTAATATAAAGAGAGGAAAAGGCGCAGCTCTAAGAGGAAAAGGTGGAGCTTAAAGAGGAAGGGTGGGGATTAACCAGGAAGAGGTGTGCCCTTGACTGGAAGGGGTGTGTCAAATTTAAATTAGGGGGTGCACGAGTTTAGTCAGGCCTAGGGCAGCACAAAACCTAAATACACCACTGCCGAGACTGAGCACAGTCAGATCACGTCTTGTCACATTCGTAGCTGGTCACGCTCCCCCATAACTTACGTTTTTAAACTTTTTCTGCACTTTCTTCACATATGCTTTTGTTGAGCCTGTGAGTTGGTGACTTTGCATCATGGCTGTGTCATGGACCTGACAAAGCGCTCCCTGCTTCAATCCCCATGGCTTTTATTCCCATAGCAGAATGAAGGGCCCAAATGGCCCGGGAAGGAAGCCATCCTCCCGCCCCTGCAAGAGGACCCTATACTTGTGTCCATCCCCCCCAGCAGAAGTGCTGGCTACTGGGCAGAATGCTGCTGGCTTCTGCCCACCCTCAGACATGTATCCGGAGAGTCTGAAAGAGAATCTCCGGGGGCTACTACTCCAGCAGCCAGTATCCCCACCGGGAGTGGATGAAGCCATCGTCCCGCCCCTGCAAGTAGACCTTTTACCCGTGTCCATCCCCCCGGCAGAAGCACTGGCTACAGGGCAGAGCACAGTCGGTCTCTGCCCATCATTCCAACCCATTGTGCCGGAGGCATTGGTCACCCCATGTTCCCCCAGCTGCAGACCGGAGCACCAGGAACAGGTGCAGTTGGCACCTTTTCCCCACGGATGAGTGTTACCCCGGGAGGAGGTACAGGAGGTACCTCTCCCCAGCAGCTGGTCTTTTCCCCAGGAGGGGTTGCCAGCAAGGTTTCGCACCCATGACAGTCCGGGAGCCCAGTAAAGGCCTTCAACAACCCACTAGGGCTGGTTGTTTCCCCGAGACAGGAGGCCAGGCACGAGAGTCCGGCGTATCCCTCTGACAGTGAGCCAGCTCAAACAGACAGGTGGAGAAGCCCGTGGGCTCACCTCCTCCCTATGGACTATGGACCAAAGGACTATCACTCTGACAACTCTGAGTCGACACGTTGGGGTCCAACTGTGACCTTCGGACTCTTTTGGGGGGGATATGTCATGGACCTGTGTCGGTCTCTGCCCATCATCCCAACCCATTGTGCCGGAGGCATAGGTCACCCCAAGTTCCCCCGCAGCTGCAGACCGGAGCGCCAGTAACAGTTGGCACCTTTTCCCCACAGATGAGTGTTACCCCGGGAGGAGGTACAGGCGGTACCTCTCCCCACCAGCAGGACCTTTCCCCAGGCGGGGGTTGCCAGCAAGGTTGTGCACCCACGACAGTCTGGGAGCCCAGTAAAGACCTTCCCTGTTTGTACATTCAGCTTGTCTGGTGTGTCATTCAGCTACACTACCCACATACAATCATCCTCAGAAGGCACTGAGCAGCCATCTGAAAGACTGACAAAATATTGAGTCTACAAGTCGGGAGATCGAATTGGCACCAAACATCAAATTGACAGAAATATCGCAAAGCCTGCAGATCTCCAGAAGCTGCTGTAACTTCGGCCCAACACCGGCACATATCCCTACCAGCCAACCCAGGTCTCCCAGCAGACAGAAACAAGTGGGTCCAGCTGTTCGAGGCACTGAGGACCGCGTTCCTAGTAGCCGTGCTGACCGCAATAAGGGGGTGTCTAGAGAGCAGGACAGATGGACAATAGCGTTTCCGTCACAGGCTGCTTTTACTCAAAAAAGTACTTTACTCAAACAAACTTACAACACATGCAAACTTACTGCAGGTGATAAGTAAGCATACCTGAGCACAATATTGCAGCACAGCTTTCAGTGTCTAGGTCATAACTTTGCGCTCGCAGCCGCTTATAAAATTAATGCACCGCAGGTGAGATCTGTAAATTACTATGTGCAAAATATTTTACTTTATTTCAGACAGAGACATGTCAACAGGAACGGCCGGCATGTCAACAGGAACCTCTGAGGGGAAAACTACCTCCCGTCCATACATTAGAAAAGGAGAATATTTTGCGGAGATTTGTACTTTGGACCTCAATGAAAATAATGTTGCTTCCAAGTAGATACCCGTTATCCTGCTGCTCATTCACTAATCTTGTCAGAGCTCTACAATGACAAAAAAAGAAAAGCAAGCTAAACAACACATTTACAACTCCTTTGTAATCAGTACAATATTTCTTGCTATAAAAGATACACTGCTCAAAATCAGTGGAATGCGAAAAGGAAAATTAAAATAAAACGAAGAATAAAGTTGTAATAAAACCTTATTAAAGCCAGAATTTTAATTAAACTTGCCACTTTATGTTGTCGTTTGTTTTTTCATCCTGCTTTGTGGTTTGTGCATGGTACGCAGCTGTCACACTCCTTTCTATGGCAAGTAGACAACAAAGCATATTGTTGAGCTGTAAAAAGATAAGGATGTATAAAATATATAGAAAGTAGCAAGATAACAAATCATAAATACATATTACAACAATGCTATTTTGAAAGAACATCTACTTGGTTGACAAATTCTCTGACTTGGTCAGACAGGATTCTTTTGCGACAAATGTATCATTGAACTAAAGTGTTGTTCCACTTCAGGAGCAGAGGAAAGAAGAGGAGCACAGAGGTGATGGTGAGAAGAATTTTGGGGAAAGAGGGAATTACATAGGAGGAGGGAGATTCAGATGGAATAGTAAGGTGGTTATAGGAATAAGAATGACACAGAGAGGAGGAAAACAGACAGGGAGGGAATGGAGAATGTGAAGGGCACAGAGGATTAAGAAGAAATACGTAGGTGCGGGGGGGGGGGTGGAGAGAGACTCAAGAGTGAGGAGCAAGAACATGGAGGAAGATGCAGAGTAAGACTAAGGTACAGGAGGATGGAGGGAGACACAAAGAGAACGGGGTACAGTAGAGAAACATGTAGGAGTGAGGTACAGGAGGATGGGGAAGCACAAATGAGAGGGGATGTAGATTCAGAGACATACAGCAGGGCAGGAAACTTTCAGAGGGGCTGGGGAGAGTAAATAGATGGAAGGAGACAACGAAGGGAACATATACACAATGGAATGGAGAAAAAAGACAAGGGTAATGGATTGACACAGACAATAGACTCTTCCCTCAGAACTACTGACTAACAAATGTCAGGGAAGTTGATGAAAGATATGAAATCTGGTACAAGTAGCTGTTTTTTCACTGCCGGCATCCTGCTGCTCATAATGTAACCATGATTTTATACTGTGCTGCATAAGATCACATATTGCACAGTCCTCACAGGTTTAGGTACTGGAGCATTGTCTGTGCCTGTCCCTCACTCTATCCACAATTATATAGACAGAACACAATACTGTATATATTCTATAGCTACCGTACTTGCACGGTAATTATTATGAAGTAATATAAAGTGCAACTCTTTAACCCAAAAAGGTCTTGGCTCAGCATCTTTTTTAACATATATAACTGAATAAAGGGTTATTCTGGGTTTTCCGGTCCCTCATCTGACTGTGGCATGCCGCAGGGAGTGACAGCTGTGAGTGGAGGGTGGTCCTGCAGGGTAGCCCTCCACTCAGTCCATGCATCTGATTGTTAGCATGCTGACTAATACAAATCTCCACCAGCTCAAGAGGATGCGTACATGTTTATTTGGATACTGAACAAAATGAATATGATTAGGCTGTATTTCTTTTTATGTTTTATTCCATGTACACATCTTCCTGAGTTAAGAAGCCAAGCAAAGTGCTGAATAGTATTGCAATCCCAAGCGCGAGCTGGTGAAGACTTGTTTATCTGTAATTATATATATATATATATACATATATACACACTCGGTAATTCCGCTACTCAGAGACTCTTCAGTATAATAAACAGAAGATTTTTATTCGAGTCGTCAACGTTTCAGTCCCACTGGACTTTCCTCAGTACCATACAGAATTAAAACACAATATGCATTTTATATACTCGTTGGATTAGTTCACCACAACGTGCAGGTGAAACCAGGAGGAGCATCGGAGCCAGAGAGGCTCCAGCGCTACAACCAGGTGTAGGACACACATAATCTCTCAGCAACCGGCGCTATATACAGAGTAGTATATGTCTGAAGTACATGTCTAGCTGATTCTTAAACATTAATATATTAGAACCTATCCAAAGATAAAAATAAGCAAAAATTAAAAACAAAGCTAAAGGAGGATAACTTTCTTACTGACGTGGGTCTAGATAACAATAAAAAATATTTTTCTTGTTTAACCCTTTCGGGTTTAGGGTTTCCATGGTGAAAATCCAGACCAATTCTCGTTTCAAAAGTTCCATTGCTCCATCTCCTCCCCTTGATAAGTGGGGGGGGGGGATATGATCGATTCCTATCATCCGCAAAGACGAAAGTGGATGTTGCATTTCCCGAAAATGTCGTGCCACCAGTTGCGGGATGTCTTTCCAAGATAGAGCCGCTCGAATTGCTGCCCGATGATTGGCTAAACGTTCGCGTAAGGAGTTGTTAGTTTTTCCTATGTGCCACAGTCCATATGAAAATATGAGAATTGAACTGTATTGACTAGTAGGTCCTTTAGATTTTTATTCCTCTTGTAACAAATAAGTGGAGGTGTATTACATGTTATTGGCAAATTCAAATCTGTCTGAAGAATATTCCAATTTCGTTTGATACATTTAGTTAGTTGTATGGATTCTGTATTGTATGTCTGTGGGAATACCAGTCTCTGAATTAATTGTAGCAACAGTCTGTTGATTTTTTAACTTCGTTTCAGCTGCATGTAGTGCCCGATCCAAAGTACGCTTCCGATATCCACGGTATAGGAAACGCTCATACGTTTCTAGCTTGCTTGTGCCATTACAGGGATGAATTTTCCATATGCAAATCAGCCTGCTCTCACCCAGAAAGGGTGGCCAGTGCTGATTGCCAAGGACGTCATCCCTGCACGAGAGGTGCAGCAACACCCGACGATCGTTTCGGCCTTCTTGGGCCTCGTCAGAAGGGTATAGCTGACACCCCTCTAGGCACATCAAGCAAGGGGTCCACGTCTGGATGACCCTTTGCAATTACAGTGAGAAACAAGGGGGGTGTTTGTGAGGGTCCTGAGAATGAGCAACAGCACAATGGCCTGCTCTACGATCATCGGGGGTTGCTGCACCTCTCGTGCAGGGATGACGTCCTTGGCAATCAGCACTGGCCACCCTTTCTGGGTGAGAGCAGGCTGATTTGCATATGGAAAATTCATCCCTGTAATGGCACAAGCAAGCTAAAAACCTTGTTTGTGAGACCTGAGCGGCACCCACCATAGAACAGGCCATTGTGCTGTTGCTCGTTCTCAGGACCCTCACAAATACCCCCCTTGTTTCTCACTGTAATTGTAAAGGGTCATCCAGATGTGGACCCCTTGCTTGATGTGCCTAGAGGGGTGTCAGCTATACCCTCCTGACGAGGCCCAAGAAGGCCGAAACGATCGTCGGGGGTTGCTGCACCTCTCGTGCAGGGATGACGTCCTTGGCAATCAGCACTGGCCACCCTTTCTGGGTGAGAGCAGGCTGACTTGCATATGGAAAATTCATCCCTGTAATGGCACAAGCAAGCTAAAAACCTTGTTTGTGAGACCTGAGCGGGCACCCACCGTAGAGCAGGCCATTGTGCTGTTGCTCGTTCTCAGGACCCTCACAAACACCCCCCTTGTTTCCTACATAGCAGAGCCCAGAATCATATATACCCAGCAGAGCCCAGAATTTTATATACCCAGCAGAGCACAGAATCTTATATACCCAGCAGTGTTTCACATACCCTTTGGGTACACACAGGAAGAAAATTCTGCAGAGGCTCTCAGTATTCAGAAAGCATGCACTGCCACCAGAACAACATAAACATCCACAGAGAGCTACAATTTTGTTTTAAAACCCATTCCTCCCAGTCCCGGGCTCCAGTGGTGGCGCGCTGCACACACAATACACATAGGCAGTGGCTGAGTGACAGGCAAGAGAGGGTTGTGGTAAGTGAAGTTTATTCGGCGCAAGGTCTTGTTACCAGTGGGGTACCTCAGGTGTCAGTACTTGGACCCATTCTCTTTAATATTTTTATAAGTGATATAGCAGAAGGTATTAATGGTAAAGTATGTATTTTTGCTGATGACACAAAGATTTGCAACAGGGTTGACGTTCCTGGAGGGATCAGCCAAATGACAAATGATTTAGGTAAACTAAATAAATGGTCGGAGCTGTGGCAATTGAGTTTTAATGTGGATAAGTGCAAGATAATGCACCTGGGACGTAAAAACCCAAGGGCTATATATATAATATTTGATACAGTCCTAACCTCAACATCTGAGGAAAGGGATTTAAGGGTTATTATTGCAGAGGATCTAAGGGTAAGTAGTCAATGTAATAGAGCAGCAGGAAATGCTAGCAGAATGCTTGGTTGTGTAGGGAGAGGTATTAGCAGTAGGAAAAGGGAAGTGCTCATGCCACTGTACAGAGCACTGGTGAGACCTCACTTGGAGTACTGTGTGCAGTACTGGAGACCGTATCTCCAGAAGGATATAGACATCTTAGAGAGAGTTCAGAGAAGGGCTACTAAAATGGTGTACGGCTTGAAGGAGAAAAGTTACCAAGAAAGGCTTAATGATCTTAGAAACATAGAAACATAGAAAAATGTCGGCAGATAAGAACCTTTCGGCCCATCTAGTCTGCCCAATTACATGGATACTTTACCTGGATTTATCTTTTTTTTAGGATAGCCTTATGCCTATCCCATGCCTGCTTAAATTCAATTACTGTTTTGGCCTCTACCACTTCAACTGGAAGACTGTTCCATGTATCCACCACCCTCTCAGTAAAATAATGCTTCCTGATGTTACTTTTAAACCTTTACCCCTCTAATCTAAGACGATGTCCAAGTACTCCAAGTGAGGTCTCACCAGTGCTCTGTACAGTGGCATGAGCACTTCCCTTTTCCTACTGCTAATACCTCTCCCTACACAACCAAGCATTCTGCTAGCATTTCCTGCTGCTCTATTACATTGACTACTTACCCTTAGATCCTCTGAAATAATAACCCCTAAATCCCTTTCCTCAGATGTTGAGGTTAGGACTGTATCAAATATTCTATATTCAGCCCTTGGGTTTTTACGTCCCAGGTGCATTATCTTGCACTTATCCTCATTAAAACTCAGTTGCCACAGCTCCGACCATTTTTTTTTTTTAGTTTACCTAAATCATTTGTCATTTGGCTGATCCCTCCAGGAACGTCAACCCTGTTGCAAATCTTTGTGTCATCAGCAATATGTATAGCTTGGAAAAAAGACGAGACAGAGGAGATATGATAGAAACATTTAAATATGTAAAGGGAATCCACAAGGTAGAGGAAGGGAGTATATTTAAAAGGAAACAAAGTAGCAAAACAAGAGGACATAGTCTTAGATTAGAGGGGTAAAGGTTTAAAAGTAACATCAGGAAGCATTATTTTACTGAGAGGGTGGTGGATACATGGAACAGTCTTCCAGTAGAAGTGGTAGAGGCCAAAACAGTAATTGAATTTAAGCAGGCATGGGATAGGCATAAGGCGATCCTAAACAAAAGATAAATCCGGGTAAAGTATCCATGTAATTGGGCAGACTAGATGGGCGAAAAGGTTCTTATCTGCCAACATTTTCTATGTTTCTATGTTTCTATACCTCGTGCCGATAGTCTAGAGGAGAGATGAGAGGAGAGCTGCTGGGAATAAGATCCGCCCACAGGCGTCTTAATCCCTTCTCTGTGCCGCTCTTCCCCTGCTGACCACGTGTGTGGGGGCGCGGCCTTGCAGACCACTGCACCGGCTTCCAGGACAAAAAATACCCATGCGCCTGGGAAAAAGTGCAGCAGCGTCAAAAATATCCCCCCCTCTGCCCCCCCAGATTTTGCCGCTCGGAGCAGTTGCTCCACAGTGCACCATGGTCGGGCCGGCCCTGCCAAGATGCATGCTTCCAGCGGCTGCTCGCAGAAAGAAGAACGCAGGCAGAGAAGAGGTAAGAGCTGGGGGCACTATATACCCATGAGAGCTGGGGGCCATATATACCCATGAGAGCTGGGGGGCAATACATACTCAGAAGAGCTGGGGCAATGCATACTCATGAGAGTTGGGGCCATATATACCCATGAGAGCAGGGGGCCATATATACCCATGAGTGCTGGGGGAAATATATAACCATGAGAGCTAGGGGCCATATATACCCATGAGAGCTGGGGGCCATATATACCCATGAGAGCTGGGGGCAATATATACTCCATTAGAGCTGGGGGCCATTTATACCCATGTGAGCTGGGGCAATATATACCCATGTCGAGCTGGGGGCAATATATACCCATGTGAGCTGGGGGCAATATATACCCATGTGAACTAGTGCAATATATATTCATGTGAGCTGGGGCAATATATATCCATGTGAGCTGGGGCAATATATATCCATGTGAGCTGGGGCAATATATACCCATGTGAACTGGGGCAATATATACCCATGTGAGCTGGGGCAATATATATCCATGTGAGTTGGGGCAATATATACCCATGTGAGCTGGGGCAATATATACCCATGTGAGCTGGGGGCAACATATATCCATGTGAGCTGGGGCAATATATATCCATGAGTGCTGGGGGCAATATATCCATGTGAGCTGGGGAAATATATATCCATGTGAGCTGGGGGGCAATACTATCTTTTTTTATTTTGCAGGGAAAAAAAAGTAAAAATATAGAACCATGTGAGTCAGGCGACATTGCATATTTCCTATACATGTACTTATACTGTATTACGAGATTGTGTGCCTTTTCTCTTTTTTGTAGGGATGTGCGTTTCGGGTTTCGGAATTTTGGAATTTTCACGAAATTTCCCGATTCGTGTCCTCGGATTCGGCCGAATTTCTGAAATTTTTTTGATCCGAAAACGGCAGATCCGAAATGTTTTCCGAGCCGAATCGAAATTTTTTAGGAATTTTCGAATGGACTTGAAATGTGTCAAATCTAAATTTATTTTCCCTCTATTCATGATTTCGGTTCCATTCGGGATTTCGGTTCCATTTTGGTAATTCTGAACATCGTATATTTAACTATTATCGGTTATATCGCTGATTCTGTAAATTTTGTATTTGTAAATGTGCTGGGGCAAATCAATGTGCTGGGGCAAATCAATGTGCTGGGGCAAATCCATGTCTGGGGCAAATCAATGTGCTGGGGCAAATCCATGAGCTGGGGCAAATCCATGTGTGAGCTAGGGCAATAACCTATGAGCTGGGGCAAATCAAATGTCTGGGCAAATCCATGAGCTGGGCAATTCAATGTGCTGGGGCAAATCATGAGCTGGGGCAAATCCATGAGCTGGGGAAAATCAATGTGCTGGGGCAAACCATGAGCTGGGGCAAATCCATGTGTGAGCTGGGGCAAATATCCATGTGCTGGGGCAAATCCATGTGCTGGGGCAAATCCATGAGCTGGGGCATATCCATGAGCTGGGGCATATCCATGAGCTGGGGCATATCCATGTGCTGGGGCAAATCCATGTGCTGGGGCAAATCCATGAGCTGGGGCAAATCCATGTGTGAGCTGGGGCAATATCCTATGAGCTGGGGCAAATCCATGTGCTGGGGCAAATCCATGTGCTGGGGCAAATCCATGAGCTGGGGCATATCCATGTGCTGGGGCAAATCCATGTGCTGGGGCAAATCAATGTGCTGGGGCAAATCCATGTGTGAGCTGGGGCAAATCCATGTGTGAGCTGGGGCAAATCCATGTGTGAGCTGGGGCAAATCCATGTGTGAGCTGGGGCAATATCCTATGAGCTGGGGCAATATCCTATGAGCTGGGGCAAATCAATGTGCTGGGGCAAATCCATGAGCTGGGGCAAATCCATGAGCTGGGGCAAATCCATGTGCTGGGGCAAATCAATGTGCTGGGGCAAATCAATGTGCTAGGGCAAATCCATGAGCTGGGGCAAATCCATGTGCTGGGGCAAATCCATGTGCTGGACAGCTGGGGCAATAGAGTTAGACAGCTTTGAAACGAGAACAGATGTTCCGAAAAAAACGAAAATTTCCGAAATAACGAAAAGCCGATACAAAAAACGAGCAAAGTGACACGAAACTACAAAAAATGGTCGATATTCCGAAAAATAAAATGTACCCGAAAAACGAATCGAGCCGAATCTAATCGAAACAGAAAGTGGTCGAAACGAGCCGAATCGAAAAGTTTAAAAATTTGAAAAATCGAACCGAATCGAACTGAAAAAAAAAAAATCGGTGCACATCCCTACTTTTTTGTTACATATGTCCTTAAGGATTTTGGGAAGACCCCTATGAGCATTACCGCATATGTATATTCAAGGAGGGTAACTGTATTACTGTGTGCATATACACAATTAAGGTTGATGTATTTCCATCCCTTTGTTTGCATACATGTGTTTTTGTCTGCACTTCTAAATTATTGGGGTGCACTGCAACTTCTTTCCTTGCTGGTTTGGCGCTGTATCTTTGTAGTCCAATACTTTCTGAATTCTTATGAGAGGTTTGAGGGTTTCACCTCTCTGATACATAGCTGCCTCGAAGTGAGGATATTGCTCTATATCCATTTTTCTCCTACAAACACCTAACGCCCCTTTCTTCTGTGTTTTACATGTCACTGTTTGACCTTAGGGAGCGAGCTAGGGTGTATTTGCTGATTAGTGAGGACAGGTAGTGGAGAGTTTAGTGAGAGCTTTGCAAGTCAGGATAAGGATTTAGAGTTTAATGCTGTAGTGGATGGGGAGCCAATGAAGGGATTTGCAGAGAGGAGCAGCAGAGAAAGAGCGACGGGTGATGTGGAGGAGACTGTCAGAGGCATTTAGAATGGAGTGTAGGGGGAGAGGCGGGCAAGAGGGAGGCCAGCTAGAAGATTATTACAATAGTCAAGTTGGGAGATTCCAAGGGGGTGGATGAGATGCTTTGTGGTGTCAGCAGTATGAAATGGCCGAATTTCTGAGATATTACGTAGTTGGTAGCGGCAGGAGGAGGAAAGAGAATGAATGTGGGGGATGAAGGAAAGAGCAGAGTCAAGTGTATCTCCGAGGCAGCGAACCTGGTTTGATGGGGAGATAGTGATACCATCAACCATGATAGAGAGGTCAGGAGGTGGGTGTCATGTCATCATTAGGGATGAGCCGAACACCCCCCGAGTTCGGTTCGGGCCCGAACCCGAATTTTTCCAAATGTTGGGGTCCGAACCCGAACCCCATGCAAGTCAATGGGGCTGAAAATTCGGTTTTTAGAGTGCCCTCCAAGAGGGCATATATGCTACATATTTGCCATAAAAGGTGTATAGGGGTCCGGGTAGTGCCCTGGGGGACAGGAAACAAGGACAAAAAGTTTTAAAAAATACGTTTTTAAAAGGACAGTGAGGTTTCCATGAAATAAGGGTTAAAAATAAAAATGAAAAATTCCTTCAAATATCGTGCCTAGGAGGTCCCTATAACCTGCTCGTGAAGTGGCGGATTTCTAGGATGTATAGAAACACTTAAAAACAAAAAAATTATGTTTCAAATGACGGTAAATGCTTTTCCTTTAATCTATCCATAAACAACTGCTTGGGGCGGCAGTCTGTATGAAAAGAGTAGACATTTTCGGACATGCAGAAAAAGTTTACTGATTTTTTTGGCTAAATTATTGTGAAACTTATGCAGGCTTTGGATGAAAGTAACAATAGGTGCTTCAAAATTGGTCCTTTAGCATCCCCAACAGTGTCGTCACACCGTAACCCCTCTGAGGATATGAATCTGATACAGGCATCAGTGGCAGTGCACCCAAATATTGTGGTTTTGGAGCCAGGCCTGCAAGTACTATCATACAGTAACCCCTCTGTGGTATTGTGGAAGAATGCAGGGGTGAACCTTGCGGTCCTATATTAAAAAGATATGCATCTGGTAAAGGCGTCAGTGCACCCAGATATTCTGCCTTTGGTGCAAGACTGCCAGGCCAGCAAGTATCATCATACAGTAACCCCTCTGTAGTATTGTGGAAGAATGCAGGGGTGGATCATGTGTCCTATATTGAAAAGTTTTATTATCTGGATTGGGCGTCAGTGCACCCAGATATTGTGCCTTTTAATGCCAGGCCAGCAAGTATCATCATACAGTAACCCCTCTGTAGTATTGTGGAAGAATGCAGGGGTGGATCATGTGGTCCTATATTGAAAAGTTTTTTATCTGTTATTATTATTATATTATATATTATTGTGGAAGAGTTCAGTGCTGGAGGTTTTGTGAATGCAGAAGACATCCCCGATCTATTCCGTTACGTCAGCATCAGGGGGTTGATAGCTGCTGATCCAGGATTGATTCATTTTTATAAATGTCAGCCGGTCTACAGAGTCGGTGGACAGACACACTCTTTTGTCTGTGACAAAACCTCCAGCTGCACTGAACGTACTTTCAGAAAGTACGCTGGATGAAGGGCAACCTAGTAGCTGCATAGCATATTGGCTAAATTCTGGCCAGTGATCCAATCTCAACACCCAGTAAACCAGTGGATCATCTGCTGGAAAGGTATCCAGGTCTGCCCTTGCCCCTAGGTAGTCCTGCACCATATGAAGACGCTGGCAATGGGTGCCTACATTTGACGTCCCTGGGCGTCGTGGACTAAAAAAATTTAAAAATGCATCAGTCAAGCGGCCCTGGCCTTCACCACTATTCCTCTGATCATCCGTAGCCTCAGAAGCACTTGTGTCAGCACTTGGTAATCTACCAGTGCCTGGAAAGGTGTTACACAAGTGTCGCTTTAGAGCGTCCTCAAGTTTTTTCATCCTGTGCTCCCTCTGTGCGGGCAGGATGAGCTCTGCAACTTTACCCTTGTATCGTGGATCAAAAAGGGTTGCCAACCAGTAATGATCTCTCTCCTTGATAGCACGAATCCTGGGGTCCTTTAGCAGGCTTTGCATTATTAGGGAGCCCATGCAGCGTAGGTTGGAGGTGGCATTAGCTACCAAGTCTTCCTGGTCAATGAGGATGACCGTATCGTGCACTTCCTCCTCCCAGCCACGCACTAGCCCTTCTGTTTCTGGGCACACGAAACCCTCTCTTGAGGAATCCCCACCTTCAATGCCCCCACTACTTAAATATTCCTCCTCTTCCTGTCTGATCTGAGTAGGACCCGCTGGAATGCTGTCTGCGGAAAGACTGGGGCCTTGAGAGCTAGGGAAGGCCTCCTCTTCCTCCCGCTGCTCTGCCTCTAGAGCCACATCTATAATTCCCTGCAGAGTGTGCTCCAGCAGGAACACTAAAGGAATTGTGTCACTGATGCATGCACTGTCCCTGCTCACCATCCTCGTTGCCTCCTCAAATGGTGACAGTACAGTGCATGCATCCTTGATCATCAGCCACTGGGGGGGGGGAAAAAAAAACAAGTTGACCTGAACCTGTCCTTGTGCCATACTCACACAGGTACTCGTTGATGGCCCTCTGCTTCTTGTGCAGATGCTGCAGCATTGCTATTGTCGAGTTCCACCTGGTGGGCATGTCACAGATCAGACGGTTTGTGGAAGGTGGAATTCTCTTTGAATTTCTGCCAGGTGAAACGCTTACTGGGAATGACCGTCTGAAGTGGATGCAGACTTTTCTGGCGAGGAGGAGGAGAGGGGAGGAGGAGAGGAGGAGGAGGAGGAGGAGGAGGAGGAGGAGGAGGAGGAGGAGGAGGAGGAGGAGGAGGAGGAGGAGAGGAGGAGGAGGAGGAGGAGGAGGAGGAGGAGGAGGAGGAGGAGGAAGGAGGAGGAGGAGGAGGAGAGGAGGAGGAGGAGGTCACATGCACCTTGTTGCTGACTGGCTTTCCCAATGACTGGATAACATTGTCTTCCACGTGCTGGAATGGCGTTTTGGAACCTGCCACTGTGTTACAGCACATTCATGGAAGGGAGCAGAGTCCACCAGCTGGAAAGGCAGCAGCTGCAATGCGAGTAATTTTGCTAAGCTGGCATTTAGACGCTGTGCTTGGGGACGGTTGGGACTATATTTTTTATTACGCTGCAGCAGCTGCGGCAATGTAATCTGACTGCGTAAATCGTCAGCTGCTGGGAGGATGTCACATTGTGAGGAAGGACCTGGTACATACATTACTGTAGCATCATCCCTGTCAGTGGAGGTTGTAGGCAATGACATGGCAGGACATACAGTGGGGGTAGAGACAGATGAGGAGGAGGACCTACGCAAAGTTTTGCGCCAACGGGATGCGTGGCGGGTGGTCATATGTCGCCTCAAGCACGTGGTACCCAAGTGTCCGCTTCAGCCTCCTCTGACATAGATTACAAATAGCAACGGTGGGGTCTGCTGCACATTTCTTAAAGAACTCCCAGACAGCAGAGTTCCTGCATGTGTTCTTTGAGACAACAGCACTCTGCACCGGAGCAGCTCTGACATCTGATGCCTTGGACTGACTAGTGCTACGGTTGGTCACAGAGGATGTTGTGCCTTGTGTTTGCTGTGCCTCCTCCTCCCCCTCCTCCTCACTTGATTCCTTTAGTTCGATCTGGCACCCAGGTGGGGTCAGTGACCTCATCATCAATGTCATCTTCACCCCCTATCTCCTCATCACTGGAGTCAACTTGGCAGTATGCTGCAGCTGCTGGGGCAACATGAGTGCCAGTTATTTGTGTGTCATCACTGGCACCCCCTTCCTCTAGGTTGATTATACTCCCTTCCTCAACCTCAGAGATTGAATCAGAGCACTGTACTTGCTGCGCATCCTCAAGCAGCATGTCACTGTCATTGTAGTCAAACAATTCAGCTGACTCCTCCGTGTGTGATAGCGAGGCTACGGCAGGAGTAGCTGTGGACATGGAGGCTGCATTAGATGCTTTGGCAGCTGAGGTGGACTGTAAAGCACTAGAAGCCTGGATGGCAGAGGACTCGGAGGATGAGGATGGCCTGGCTAGCCAATCCACCAAATCCTCTGTATGTTGCTGCAGGTTAAGAAGACGGCCAGCACCAGTTATAAAGGACAAGCGTGCCCCTGCAGAGGATGCACCACAACCACCACGACCAGAGGGACAGCCTCCCGACACAGGGGCTGCTTGCCCTCTTATCTGTGTCTGGGAGCATCTGCCTGTCCTTTTTGTTCTTTCAGACATGGTGAGTGATATATAGGATAAATATATACAGAACTCTGATTCAACTCTGGTATAAAGATTAAATATTTACAGAACTCTGGTATAACTCAGTGAGACACCCTGATAGAATACAATTCGCAGAAACCTCCTATAAATCATTGAGACCCCCTGATGGGTGCCAGTGACAAGACACAAACTATGATTCGCAGAAATCTGCTACAAGTCAGTGACACCCCCTGATAGCTGTCAACAGTGACAAGACACAGATTACAATTCGCAGAAACCTCCTAAAATGCAGTGAGACCCCTTGATGGGTGGCAGTGAAACCTCCTATAAATCAGGGAGACCCTTTGATGGGTGGCAGTGAAACCTCCTATAAATCAGTGAGACCCTTTGATGGGTGGCAGTGAAACCTCCTATAAATCAGTGAGACCCTTTGATGGGTGGCAGTGAAACCTCCTATAAATCAGTGAGACCCTTTGATGGGTGGCAGTGAAACCTCCTATAAATCAGTGAGACCCTTTGATGGGTGGCAGTGAAACCTCCTATAAATCAGTGAGACCCTTTGATGGGTGGCAGTGAAACCTTATAAATCAGTGAGACCCCTTGATGGGTGGCAGCCAGTGAGAACACACGGATTATAACAATTCCCAAATATTTTGTAGAAATTAGTGACCCCAAAAATACTGTGTGGTACTGGCTGTGTGACAAGACACAGATCACCTCAATTCACAAATGTTTTAAAGAAATTAGTGACCCCAAAAAAACTTGCTGGCACAGTGACAAGACACACATATCAATTCCCTGATATTTCCTAGAAATTAGACCACCCCAGACCCCCCCAGTAGCGTGGCAGACCGGCAGTAACAACACACAACAATCTCCTCTGAAATGCGTGCAGAATCGGCGCATGGAAACGTTAGTGTGCTGCGGGACTTAGCTCTGTGAGCCCATGATTGGGCAAAATTTGCCCAATCAGGACTCTGAGCGGTGATTGGCACACTGTTGAACCTGTCTTGCACAAGACCTGTGGTCAGGTGCAAGGCTGTAGCCAATTACGAGCTTCAGGCCAGTGGGAAAATGCATTGTGGGCCATTGTGATGCATTGTGGACTCGAACATGCGCCGAACACCCGGAAATGTTCGGAGTTCGCGATCTACCCGAACAGGCCAAGTTCGGGCCGAACTCTGAACTGTCCGAACCCGAACCGCTCATCCCTAGTCATCAGCCCCTGCGGCACGGCCTGGGGGGTCAGGGCAAGGTTCTGTGCCAGGAGCTGGCCAGTTGCCAGCACTGGGGAATGACCGACCAGCGTCCGAGGGGGTGGGGCCTAGCATGGTCACAAGGAGCCTCCGGGTTTAAAACAGGGCGCGAGGAGTTGCCTCGTCGCCCTGTCGTGGAGTCTGATTCCAGCATCGCTGCCTAATCGTTGTAATTGCCTCTCTGTTGCTAACCCGTTTTTTGTATACGATCCCTGCTCCTGTTATTCGACCCGGCCTGATTTTTGACTATTCTCTGCTGATTGATTACGATCGCCTGTGTGGTGTTTTGGTGGTTTAACCCCATGGGGGTTTTACACGCTACTGGGGAAGTGTTCCTCCTCATCAGTGGGTCTTGTCAGTGGCCTCTCTAAGTGCCTATACCCAACCGAGGATTCACGTTCGCCAGCCACATATATTGTTTAAATCCGCGATTGCAAAGTCCTGCTTATTTAATGCTGATGGTCAGTGTGTGTTTACCAGCAACAATACTCGTTATTGTTTGTACGACAGACAATGTGTATGTGGCAGTGTATGTGTTGTTTCTTACCATCTGAAGGTACCGCTGACCTGCTCCCGATTATCAGCAAACGTTAAAGCAACTTATTTCCTGACTGCCCTGCAGTCCTTGCAATTCACCAACTGTCTAATTTATCTGTGTTTCTCTGTATGTGCTCTAAGTAGTCTATCGGTCTTGAAACCTTTAGTGCTTAGTAGCGACTCAGTCTATGGTTCAACCTTGTTGTCACAAGTGTCTGATTCTGTGAAATGTAATCAGTGTTTAAACGTCAAAAATATTTCTCAGCCCTTAAGGATCTCAACTCCGCGGCTATCTAGTGGGCGCTACGATCCGGGTTACATCGGGGAGGCATTAGAGGGAGGAATTAGTAGGAGCTCAGTCTTCGACATGTTAATCTTTAGGTGATGAGAGGCCATCCAGGAGGTAATGCCAGATAAACAGTCGCTGTCTTTGGAAAGGACAGGAGGAGAGAGATCAGGGGTAGAGAGGTAGATCTGAGTATCATCAGCATAGAGGTGGTAATTAATGATTTTTCCCAGGGAAGAGGTGAAAGAGCAGAGAACCTAGGACAGAGCCTTGAGGTACACCAACTGATAAAGGCATTGAAGAGGAGGAGTTACCAGCAAATGATACAGTGAAGTAATACTTAGATAGGAGTCAATCCAAGAGAGTGCAGTGTCACAGAGACCAAGAGACCTCAGAGTCTGTAGAAGGAGGGGGTGGTCGCCAGTGTCAAAAGCAGCCGAGATGTAAAGCAGGATGAGAATAGAATAGTGGCTGTGGTTTTTAGCAGTTAGGAGGTCGTTGGTGACTTTGGTGAGGGCAGTTTCAGTTGAGTGTAGGGGATGGAAGCCTGAGTGCAGGGGGTCAAGTAGGGAATTAGAGGACAGGAAGAATGAGAGGCGGTTGAAAACAAATTTTTCCAAGAGCTTAGAGGTGAACGGAAGCAGGGATACAGGACGATAATTCGACGGAGAGTTGAGATTGAGGGAGGGTTTCTTATTTTTCTTATCTTTCTCTCTGTTTTAAGGCATTCATTATGTTCTTTTACATATACAGCAAACAATGCTGCTGCACTAACTAAATGTCTCATTTCCCACGCCAAGATCAAATAAGGAGGTGATGGCGCAATGCATTATTATGCATTTGTCCATCTAAGACACAAGCCGCCGCACCACTGCAAGGAGAGCGAGTGCCTTTTTTGGGGGGTGATGTTGGGGTGGACAGCAAAATTGAATGGGGGGCCATGAAAATGTGTTGGCCCGGGCCCAGTCAATATTATAGACGGCCGCGAGCATGACTCTGCAACAAGCACAAACCTCTCCTACTGAGGAGGGAAACCGAGCCTGAAACAGTTGTCCATGGGCTGGTTTAGTGTTGTTGGATACTCTGACCAATGCTTAACACAATTTAGCATCGCACCGAAACTGGCAAGGAGAATGTCTGCACTAAAGCAGACTTTTGATGTAAAAAACTGAGAAATTGTGGACTTTGTTTGCATGTCCTACCCAGAGTTCATTGCTGCATATGAGTGTGGAAAAAGGTGGACAAAGCAATTATCTGATTTTGCTTGGACTTGGTAGAATTGTTTTAAAATTATATAATTTCTTGTTGTTTGCGGTATGAGGCTTTATATCTCACGCTTTATTTTTTAGTGGTATGTATATATATATATATATATATATATATATATATAGATACATACATACAAAACACCAAAAAAGAGAACTCCATATCAATGACTACCTTCATCCACCATTTTCTGCAACAAAGAAACACACCTTTCAAAAATTCAAAAAAACCTGACTGAGGTAAAATGTTGGGGATTCAGTTAACAAAGTATGATCCTAGTTTGCGTAAGCCTGTCACAGTCGCCAATGTTGCAAGTTTAGGTTGAGTGCAACCCCCCCCTGTGGTTGATTTTATACATATGGAGAGCTGACAACTCTCCTGGGTATGCACCCCTCCCTGTTCACGGGTGTGTCAGCCTATAAAGGCTAGTGCCTGCTGGGAAGCTCTATGGTGAGTTAATTCTGTAAATGCAGATAGTCAAGTTAGATAGGACCTGTCAACAATGGGGTACATTGGCGACTGTGACAGGCTTACGCAAACTATGATCATACTTTGTTAACTGAATCCCCATCATTTTACCTCAGTCAGGTTTTTTGAAATGTGTGTTTTTTGTTGCTGAAAATGGTGGATGAAGGTGGTCATTGATATGGAGTGCTCTTTTTTGGTGTTTTGTATTTAAAGTCTTAGATGCACCCGCTTGTGTTGCAAGTTTAGGTTGAGTGCAACCCCCCCCCCCTCTGGTTTGTTATATATATATATATATATACACACATACACAGTATTTAGGGTTATTCAGAGAAAGGTGAAAACCAGGACAACTGGCAGGAAAAGAGAACAATCTAGACCAAATAGCCGATTTGGAGAGTGAGATAAATGGGAGAATTTTTCTGGTTTGGCTATTTTGACCTAGAGTTTTCACTTCTCCAGTCATTCTCCAGATATTCACCTTTCTTTGAATAGACCTGATAGCTTCCAGACCTGAAGATGAGAGGTATACTCTCGAAAGCTTGTCTTTTAAATGTAACATTAGTCCAATAAAAAAGGTATCACTACGTACTGCTGTACTCTGGTGATTATATATACAGTATATGGTATATTTGTGTAGGAATAGTAATACGGGGTGGGGGCAAGGACATAAATATTGACTTGGGTCTAGTGAGAACTATTTAAGCCCCTGATCCACAAGTCTCTCATGAACTATAATATTTTCTTGTATTGGATTTAATAAAGGTCACTACATTCAGTCACCAGAATTTAAAAGTCTATTCAGTTCATCATCAAAGAGATACTAAATATAGTAAATCTTTAAGATCGAGATATATTCTCTTGTATTTCTGCTTTTTTTTTGCCAAGTGTTTTATGTCAATTTTCATACAGCAATTTAGTATCTTGTTCCTACTATATTTATAGGATTGTGTAAGATGTTTATTCACGCGTATCCCACAGATTTCCCTACTGTGCCACGAACACAGTAATACACGCCAGAGTCAACCTCTTTTGTATTTTGCAGCTGCAGAGAATATTCATTTTTAGAAGAGTCCATTGTGACAGAGACTCGGTTCTGGAAAGCGGCATTGTATGATGTGCTCCCACTGTATCTAATACCACCCAGCCACTCCAGTTCCTTCTCAGTCGACTGTTTGATCCATTGCCACCAGTAATCGGTTGTTATAATGTATCCATTGACTTTACAAGTCAGTTGGAGGCTTTCTGTTGGTTTTATAAAGCCGTTCCCAGATGGGATCAGTGATATCTGACCATGTGCACCTATTAAAGGAAAACAAGAGAAACACAATAACACAATCTGCACAAAGATTTAGCCACTCAACAACCAATGAAGTGTAACTTACAGCCAATCATGCCAAGGAGAAGGTAACCCAGTAAATTTGTCATTATTTAGAAGGTGGATAAATGGTCACAAGTGATGAGTTATGAGTATTTTCTCTGTATCTGACATCATGACTGCATATAAAGGGAACGTCCAGCTACATATTTGCATATAAAGCACTCATACAGTATATAATAGATGTTACCTCCATATCTTGCTGTTCATTTCATAAATTTCCCCAGGTCAAACTTAAAATTATGGGAACGAAAATCTGATATATTATAGGCTGATCTGACACATAGTGCTAGATGCCTCTATTATATATCATTTTTAGGACTGAAGTCTCCCTCAATAGAATAAAAACAACAAACATGTATGGGCTGATTGCCAAGGTTTTTAGGTTCCTTCACGTAATTTAATTTATTTGTTTTTGCAGTTCGATGGAATTTGCCAATGCCGATTCTGCACAGTTTGGCGGTTATCAGTGCGGTTTTCGGCAACTGCTTCAGCAATTCCAATTTCAGCCAAATACGTTGACCATTCGCTAAATAGCGAATTCACCGCATTTTCATCATATTGCGCCGAAGTACATAGTACGGTGAAAATCGAAGTACCAAAATTGCATGAAATTTCGGTGTTTTGTGAATAGACCCCTAAGGCTGGGGTCAGACCAGCGCACTTTTAACGTGCGTTCTAGCACACATAATTACGGCCGCACTAGCAGCAGATGACGGGCAATGACGGCCAATATACGATGTACGGCCGCACAAAAGTCCGGCCGTGCAACGCAAGTGGAATTTGAACGCATTTTTCTGAGAACGCTGAACCGCTAGTACTGACGTACTGAGTGCGCAGCTGCGGCATAGCGGCGTGTTTGCGTGATTAGGAGATGTCAGACGCTGCTAATGTCCAGCCTACATAACGTCCAGACGCAAAAAAGAGTTTTATTGACGATCCGTACAAAATCACGCCCGAAAATGCGCGTCGTCTGACCGTTCTTGCGCATTCCGTGAAAAAATACGTCAATGCGTTCGGACGCACTTTTTCACGTTCGCGGGGAAAAATGCTTTCGTCTGACCCTAGCCTAAAACCTCCCTCTGGACCACCAAGAATTTGACCCAGCCTCTGCTAAAAAGGTAAGTGGGAGTGGGGAAATACTACGAATGTGCAGAGTTTTCTTTCTTTTTTTCTGACTTGCTATCTTGAGGTAACAAATATGTTCTAACGAGTTTTCAGAGGACGTAAAAAAAATTACTCCTGTAGTCTTTTAAAGTGTTTTTTGGGAAGAAAATTAGGCTGAAGTATAATTATTTCAGAAAAATTCACCCTTATTCGAAAATTTTAGATGATCCCCAATTACAGTATTTATTAGTGTTTGGGCTAGGGTTAAGGTTAGGCTGTAGGTTAGGGTTAAAAATTAAAGCTACGGTTAGGCTAGAGATAGGGATTAAAGTTAGGACTAGGTTTAGTAATTAGGGATAGGGTTAGGGCTAGGATACTATTTATATTCGGCATGAGAAAAAAAATTATCTTTTAAAGACTTGTAGAGTGAGCTCATGCCAAAAATTCAAATAGTAAGCTAGCCCTAACCCTGAATTTCTAAAACTAACCTTAGCCCTAACTCTAATTTCAAACCCTAGCCCTAACCCTAATTTCTGCCCTATCCCTATTACCCGAATTCCAACGTTGGATCAATCCAAAATTTTTGATTGAAAATGAAATCTTTTATAAACATTCCTCTCCAAACATTTTTTTCTCCCGTAAACTGAAAAACAACAGGAGGTGTTTTTGACCACATCCCAATACAAACGGAAGCTTGTTCTCTCAAACAAATAGCGAGTGTATGACACAGCTAGAGACAGAAAGGTTCTGGGCAACAACGAGGGTTTTATTGGATAACACAGGGACAAGGCAAAAATCACAGGAGATAGACTGTGGAGGGCTGGGTGGGACAGGAATAGGGCTGGACATAGACTGAAAAGATGTAGACAGAACAGAGGGCTAAACGAGGCTCACAGCAAACAGGACTGAAGCAGAGGTGAGGATGGGCAAGGGCAGGACAGGGGGGCTGGAGTAATGGGAATTCAGAGTCAAGACTGGATACATGATGGGTTGCAAGGCTGGCTGGAAACACGATGGGGTTGCAAGGCTGGATACACATTGTGTATAGCAAGGCTGGCAAAATTTTGGTGAATTCGCTATTTAGCGAATTGTCACCTTAGTGCACCAAAGATGGAGTCGCTGGAGCCCCACAAAAAAGTTGGAGAACATCGCCGAAAAGCATTGAAAAGCACCGAAGAGCGGCAAATTCCACCGAACTGCAAAAAAATTAAAGAAAAACCCTGGAACTCTAATAGATGTTTAAGCAATAAAAATGTGTCTAAATAATCAAAACGGTCCTTTAAAAAAAAAATGAATAAAAATGTGTTACAGAATAAAAAAAACCAGAAAAAAAATTGGAATTTTTTTGTCTAAAAAAAATAAATAAAAAAAAAATTGTCTTGTGAAAAATATTACAAATGATTTTAGACAGACAGACAAAAGAAGGTTTTTGGTTCAGGAGCTTCAAATTTATCAAATAGCTTTGGATTTGAAGAGGAGTGGAATATATTTTCTACCATCAATCACTCTCACCTTACAGTCCTCTCCTCCTGTTTCCAACCCCAACCCTCCCAGATTGTGAGTTCCTACGGGAATAGGGCCCTCATCTCCTCCTGTACTGTTTGTCAAATGTTGTTCAATGTATTGTAACCCTGTCTGTACTGTGCTTATTGTACAGCGCTGCGGAATATGCTGGCGCTTTATAAATAAATAATAATAATAATAATAAGTGTATATGGACCTATACGTGCTGCCAAGGTGAAAAAGAAAATGACGATATCCCCACGTGCATCATAAAGAAACAAACCGCAATATAAAAGTCTTTCAGTGGCATTTGTTTCCACCAAATAACTTAACTGATGGTACTCAGTCTGATTGAGATGGTGGAGGAATGGACAGAACACCATAAATTGTGAGGAGCGAAGGAGGGCACTCAACGATATTTGACTGACTGGATTCTGAACTGGTGAAACATGTCTCGGTATTGGTTTTACAACATATTATATGTATTTCTAAGTGCATTGAGGTCCATGTTTTATATATTTTATATCAATAATTTTATATATGCGCTAATTATTGGATCTGACCATCTGTGGCCCATCCTAAGTTGTATACCTACAAAGAGGCTGAGGGTTGCCCGGACAAAACCCTACAAGCATACCCTCAAGGAGCCAGGACATAGGCTCTTTAAATTGTAAGTACCCCATAGGGGACATATTAGGCCAGTACTGCTGTGTGCTGCGCGATGGGTTTCCTCTCTCTGCTTGCGTTTTAGAACATGCTGGTTCCAGGACAAGTGAGAGAGGAGAGTTGTTGGCCAGCTTTTATTGAAAAGTGGAGAATTCAGATTTCATAACAAATGATTTTATGTGTTTACATTGAATCCTATGGGATTCGCTTGTTTAAACCCATCGAACAAAAATACCAAAAATCAGGTCATTTTGCTGACATTTCGGTGCAGTTCAGCTTTCTGTGAATAGACTAACCATTACTTCTCTATGGGACAATTTCAATGCCGCTGAAGACCACCGAAATGCGGCGAACTGCACCATATGTTGCAATCAATGTGTCAGGGTTCAGACTGTGCTCGGTGTAGTAGGGTGGGGTTGTGAGCCCAGGATGCAGTGATAGAGGCAGGTTCAAGGTGACAAAAGCGTGTTTATTACAGAATAAACACGAGGACGTATAATCAGGCAAGGTTCATACAAAAGAGTGGTCAAACTTCAGAAATGGGTCTGGTACACAGGGAGTCTAGATGGGGGGCAGAGGGGAGCAGGATGGGAGGGTACCGGTGTGATGAAGCAAATGAAAGTCCAGATAACAACAGAGGGTCCTAGGAGTCTTTGGTTGAGGAATCAGGTGGTTGTCCAGAAGGTTCAGGGAGCTTTGGCAAACAGGTTCACAGCCAGCAACAGCAATGTGGAAGTGCAGGGAAAAGGGTGGGACTCCCTTATATGCTGGACTGATTAGGAAAGATGAAGGGCAGGTGAGTCTCCATGTCCAGAATGGAGAGATCAGAGAGTCCAGGAATGTGTAGAGTCTCAAGACAAAGTCCTGGAACCTGCAGGAGGCATGCAGGATGTGGTACAGAAAGGAGGCGCCAGGGGGCCAGGGCCTCCAGGACCTTACACAATGTGACTGTATTTGGCGAATTGACAGTTTAGTGAACAGATGACCTGCCCTGAAAATTGCACCGAATGATGTGATTCACAGTTCGGTGCAACTCGTGGCAAGTTTGGATGTTATTGAATAACCTCTAAAGTAGTTGGCAATGCTGATGGGAGGTCCACCCTTAAGTTGAACAACACAGGCACTGATTGAGTAAAACAGTAAAAGTGCTGCATATGTCTGTTTCTGACTTTGCTGGGCCCCTCTCCTGGAGTCTTGACACTCATTCAGCTGTTATCTCATATCTCAATTAGCCTGGAGAACAATACCCCCCTGAAAGCCTTATCTAAATATTTCCTCCTTCACCTAATTAGCTGTTAAATAACGTAGATTAAATAAGTAAGAGCAACATTTTGCTAAATGTTGCATCATGGGAAAAATACACAAAAAGGAAACGAGATAAAAACTAACTTTATTTTTTCTTTTACATGCAATTACTATTACTATAATAAATTATACAATATGATGGAAATAATGGTATCTTTAAAAAGTCCATTTATTTAATGGGGAGAAAAACGGTATATAATATGCGTGGGTTCCATAAACGTGTAATAGGAAAATTAGACCTAAACACAATCGGCGCAGAAACGTTAAAAACAGCAACGAACACTTTCAGACAGACAAACGTAAAACCGCCCAGTCACTTAGGGGTTAAGGCAACATTTTTCTACTCAACAATAAACTACAAAGGTTTGATTTATATTCTTAAACATTTCACTAGAGGGAGCTCAATGACCCCAGCATACCTGGAATGTTCTATAACACAATCTTATGCAGTATGTTGTGATGTCTTTCGGCTTGGAATTGAATGACTTAATTTAAACTTAAATGTTCTTACCCTTTTAATTGAACAGATCTGGTTTTCTATACTATTTTCAACTGTTTATTCAGAAACCAATGACGATCCTAACATAGTAAATATATCTGGGGGGAGACCTGGAGAACAAGCAGCAGATTATAATTTGGGGAAAACAATTCACTAGTCTCCTCAGAGATGGTGATTAATTAGAGAGCACTCTAACCAATTGGGATTAAACCCTCTAATGATATAGACATGAAAGTTCAAAAACAAGTGAAAATATCACTTCCAGAACTAGAAATAATGGTTAAAAATAAAAGTAAATTTTTATTAATGGACATTTCCAAATAACAAAAAAGCAATTGAGACGAGAACAAATACATATATGAATATATAAGTGCACAAAAATAAATAGACAAATGGGTAATAAATTGTGGGCTCTGTATAGGAAACTCTAATCATGAGCTCATGGATGTAACTCTTAGGCATATATATAGATTGCTATAGTAACATTAAAGATCAAAGTTCATAATGCTCCTGACAAAGCCACATGACCTAGGTGGCGAAACATACATTGAGCGCAGTGCAACATATGATGGGTGATTCACCCTTTTTAACAGGCACCTTTTTTCTGGTTATTTCTAATTGAATTGTGGTCTCTGCATACCAATCTAAGTATGAGTTGTGGTTATCTATGCTGCTCCTTGATTGTCCCTATCATCCCGTTTCTATTATTGAATATTTGAAGTTTGATTAGGGACATTTGAAGCTTGATATTTTCACTTGTTTTTGAACTTTCACGTCTGGATTATAATTTGGATTGCTTTAGTTAAAACTTGTATTGTGATCAAAAATTTATTTAACCTCCCTGGCGGTATTCCCGAGTGTGACTCGGGGTTAAATTTCGCTACTGCGAACGGTAACCCCGAGCCACACTCGGACTGGATGTTTACTCACCTCCTCCTGGCTCCTTCGCGGTCCCCCCGCAGTGTGATCGCGGCAAGCTGCCTCCTGGAAGGCTCCCTGCGAGTCACACGGTGCAGGGGGGCGGGGCTAGCATAAAAAGAATCTTTTTTACAGTTTTCATTTTGGATTATACAGTGTAATGTTTATGAATGGCCACTAGGTGGCAGTACAGGATAAAAAATAGACCATACATCATCTCACCCTTGCTTGCAGACAGATTTCATTGTTTTTTGTTGTATTTTATTGAATATCATTTATTTGCATTATTTTGGATAATTATTTTTGGAATAATAAATTATTATTTCGTGTTTCAAACTTTATCGGACTTTATTTATAAAGGATTTTACCAGTAAGGACTCTTGATTGCACGGATTTCAGTGCGTGATTCCTAATTATTACAGGCTAACTATGTACAAAAACACGTTTCCTTTAACCCTTTCGCTGCTGAGGCTTTTCCCGCCTCTGTGCTGAGGTCATTTTTACCGGTTTTGCTCATCATGTTTAAACGTGTTTTTAAGGCTTATTTTAGTATATGACCCAGACATATTATATATCGTTCTTTCCGTCAGACTCAGTAGATTCATAATATGTCATTATTATATGTATACGTTATGTCATGTCTGTATATTATAACAAAAAATGCAATAAAATATGTATTTTCAATAATTTACAACGTGTAAAGTGTTTTTTTTCACATTTTAACATGCGAGCAATTGCGGTTATATTTTGTATGGGGTGCGCTTGTTAAAAAAATTAGAGATGGGGTCTCGTTACATTTTTTTTGGGGGAAAATTACGCGATTTTTAACAAACGCACCGCATACAAAAATCGTTAGTGCAGCATCATTGTTCACATTATAATTGCAATGGGAACAATATTGCTACACTAACAAACCAAAAAAAAGAAAAAACAAATGTTTATTTTTTTTTTTATAATTTTGTTTTAAAATATATATATATATATTTTTTTTTTTTAAAAAACTTTTTTCACATTCAAGTTTGGTATTGTTGGAACGGCCATGCTCTGGCCGATCCAACCATACCAAACATTAACCCCTAACTGCCACGGATCGGGAGATAGGGAGTTCATTGGAACTCCCTATCTCCACAGTTGGTGGCAGTTAGGGGTTAACTCTAGGACTGGCGTCATCGTGCTACGGACGCTGACGCCAGTCCTCAGGGGGAGTTCCCGGAGGCTTGGCCGACATCCAAGATGTCGGCCAGCTCCGGGAAAGGATCGCGAACCGGCGCTTTTCAGCGCCCATTCGCAATCCAGCTCCCCAGGGGTTAATGCCAGGTACCATTTGGAAGGGCAGGCTGTGCCCTTCCAAATGATGCCTGGGTTAACCCCCGCAGAGCCGCCGATCGGGAGGGAGAGAGGTCCGAAGGACCTCCCCCCCTCCCTTTCAGGCGCCTCCTCCGCACATGCGGGGGGGGCGCCTGAATTAGGTGTCATCGCGCAGCCGCGATGACACCTAATTCTGGCGGCTGCGGTCCCGGATGCGCGGCTGACATCGAGGATGTCAGCCCGCACCGGGGGGGCCAGCGATCGGCCGGAATCCGGCCGAACGCTGACCCCAATGGGAGGACGCGCTCAGCGCGTCCTCCGCACAGCAGCGGGAATGCGGAGGACGCGCTCAGCGCGTCCTCCGCATTGAAAGGGTTAACCCCTTCACTGCTGAGGCATTTCACCGCTGTGTGCTGAGCTCATTTTTACAGCTTTCGCTCATCATGTTTAAACGCGATTTTAAAGCCACATTTTAATAAATGACCCAGACATATTATATATCGTTCTTTCCAGCAGACTACGCAGATTCATAATATATCATTTTTATATGTATACGTCATGTCCTGCCTGTATATTATAACAAAAAATACAATAAAAATTGAATTTTTAATCATCTGCAGTGTGTAAAGTGTTTTTTTCACATTTTATCACATGAGGGTTTGCGGTTATGTTTTCTATGGGGTGCGCTTGTACAAAAAATTTGAAATGGGGACTTGTTACTTTTTTTGGGGGGAATTACGTGATTTTTAGCAAACGCACCCCATAGAAAAAAATCATTAGTGCAGCATCATTGTTCACATTATAATTGAAATGTGAACAATATTGCTGCATTAATAAAAACAACACACAAAAAAAACCCATGTTTTTATTTATTTATTTATTTTTTTAAATTTATTTATTTTTTTTTTTTTTTTTTAAACTTTTTACCTAGTCATGTTGGGTATCATTCAAAAGGCCATGCTCAGGCCTTTCAAATGACACCCTCCATGACCCCCTAGCTGCCACGGTTCTGGAGATATCGGGGTTCACAAGAACCCCCTATCTCCACCAGGGGATTTCCTTGGGAAATCCCCGGCAGCTAGGGGTTCCCCGGCTATCTGACATCATCACGCTATGCGTGATGACGTCAGACAGCGAGGGGAGTCCCGGGGGTGGAGCCGCCATCCAAGATGGCGGCCCCCACCGGAGATAGGCTGCACTTTGGCGCCGCAAGGCGCTGAAGTGCAACCCAGCACTTGAGGGGTTAAAGCCAGGCACTGCTTAAAAGGGGAGACTCTCCCCTTTTAAGCGGTGCCTGGCTTTTAGTGCTGCTCCTTCCCGATCGGGAGGGAGAGGGATCCGAACGGATCCCCCCCCTCCCTTCCAGGCCATCTCCCGGCATTGCCGGGGGGGTCGCCTGGAAATGACGTCATCGCGCCATGCGCGATGACGTCATTTACGCCGGGAGGAGGTTGACTTCAGCGTCTGAGGACGCTGAAGTCAGAACGCCGTGGGACCCCGGACAGAGAGGTGAGTATCTCCGCCGGGGGTCCCGTACAGCTGATGACGTGTGGGGCACGTCCTCAGCATGCAACGTGCATCAATGAGGACGTGTCCCACACGTCTTCAGCAGTGAAAGGGTTAAAAAAAATTGAGACGCTTTTAGACACGAAATTTTGAAAAAATTAGACCGCCAGGGAGGTTAAATCATCCTTGTTATTCAGTATCAGTACCTCCAATTAGTACAACTGTTTCCCATGTCTTCTGTTCCCATTCCCCAGGTTTATTCCGGGAGATGGGGAGATGTACATTTCCCTCTGCATGTATTCTTAGTATTCTGAATTGTGAGGCACAGCTTTTCAGAAATGTAGAATGAGTCCACAGCTTTCATTTGCAGATAGATTTCCACTTTATTTCTCAATTGCATCTGTCAGGCTCCATAAATATCTGGGAAAGCTAATCAGCTGTCTTTCTAGGTCTGCTCTATTATGCACATATATATTCTGAAGTACAATCCACCTAGCGTGATGTGGGTATCTTATAAATGGAGAAACAGAAATAGTTCTGCATGACAATTCTGCGGCACAGAATTACTTTAGATTAGAAACTATTCTTACTTGCGTACCAGACACTAGATTGCTGGTATTCTCCCAAGCTGCTCCTTATTTATGGGTCTCCCTTCCTTTCCATCTTCCATTCTCCAGGAACCTCTTGCCTCTGATGAAATCTGTAAAAGCTCTCTAGTTTAGGACAAAAAAGCTCTTTCCACACTTTCACCCCATTCTGTAGCTCCCATCTATCCCATAATTTCTAATTATGAACACTTTAATTTCATCCTCACCACTTGTACATCCCCTCCCCCACTTCTTCCACCGTAAAACTAGTTTTGACATAACTACTGATTTGCGTTACTTATTGTGTATTGCTGTGGAATGTTGGAGCTCTATAAATAATTGTATTTATACTTATTGAAGGAGTGAATCCAATCGCAGATATTTAAGACTTTCAAGTCTATTCAGAGAAAGGTGAAAAACACGAGATCTGGTAGGAGAAGAGAACAATCTAGAGCAAATAGCCGATTTGGAAAGTGAGATAAATGGGAGATTTTTTCTGGTTTGGCTATTTTGACCTAGAATTTTCACTTCAGTCATTCTCCTGAGTTTCACCTTTAACCACTTCGCTGCTGAGGACGCGCTCAGCGCGTCCTCAGCAGTCCCGCTGGTATGCGGAGGACGCGCTGAGCGCGTCCTCCCATCGGGGTCAGCGTTCGGCCGGGTTCCGGCCGATCGCTGGCCCCTCCAGTGCGGGCTGACATCCTGGATGTCAGCCGCGCATCCGGACCAGCAGCCGCCAGAATTAGGTGTCATCGCGGGGGCGCGATGACACCTAATTCAGGCGCCCCCCCCGCATGTGCGGAGGAGGCGCCTGAAAGGGAGGGGGGGAGGTCCTTCGGACCTCTCTCCCTCCCGATCGGCGGCGCACAGGGGTTAACCCAGGCATCATTTGGAAGGGCACAGCCTGCCCTTCCAAATGATGCCTGGCATTAACCCCTGGGGAGCTGGATCGCGAATCGGCGCTGAAAAGCGCCGGTTCGCGATCCTTTCCCGGAGCTGGCCGACATCTTGGATGTCGGCCAAGCCTCCGGGAACTCCCCCAGAGGACTGGCGTCATCGTGCGTAGCACGATGACGCCAGTCCTAGCGTTAACCCCTAACTGCCACCAACTGTGGAGATAGGGAGTTCCAATGAACTCCATATCTCCCGATCCGTGGCAGCTAGGGGTTAAATTTTGGTATCGTTGGATCGGCCAGAGCATGGCCGTTCCAACGATACCAAACATTACAGTGAAAAATTTTGTAAAAAAAATAAATAAATGAAAAATAAAAATAAAAAAAATTAAAAAAAAAAATTAAAAAAAAAAATTAAACACTTTTTTTTTTTTTTTGGGTTTGTTAATGCAGCAATATTGTTCCCATTTCAATTATAATGTGAACAATGATGCTGCACTAACGAGTTTTGTATGCGGTGCGTTTGTAAAAATAGTGTCATTTTCCCCAAAAACAAATGTAACGAGACCCCATCTCTAATGTTTTTTAACAAGCACACCCCATACAAAATATAACCGCAATTGCTCGCATGTTAAAATGTGGAAAAAAACACTTTACACATTGTAAATTATTGAAAATACATATTTTATTGCATTTTTCGTTATAATATACAGACATGACATAACGTATACATATAATAATGACATATTATGAATCTACCGAGTCTGACGGAAAGAACGATATATAATATGTCTGGGTCATATACTAAAATAAGCCTTCAAAACACGTTTAAACATGATGCGCAAAACAGGTAAAAATGACCTCAGCATAGGGGCAGGAAAAGCCTCAGCAGCGAAAGGGTTAAGTGAATAGACCTGCATATCTTTGCTCCCCTAAATGATCTTTCTTATGTCGATGCCTCTCTTTTTTTTCTTACTTTCTCTCACAAAGCACTATTCATCTTGCCATGTCTGTTTTCTGCCTTATTATGAGGTTTTCTAACGAGCCCTGCTTTCCTGTTATCACTGTGTATACGTCTCTTGCACAGTAATATATTCCAGAATCTTCATTTCTCATGTTGGACATTTCAAAGTAAAGTTCATTTTTTGATGTTTCTCTGGTGAAAGTGACTTTTCCTTGGAAGGTGGGCACATAGTATGTGCTTCCATCGCTGCCTATATACCCTATATATTCCAGTTCTGATCCTGCTTTCTGTCTGATCCAGACCCATCTATGAATAGTAACTGACACTGAGACTGTACATGGGAATTTCAGGGTCTGTGAAGGTTTCACAACTGTAGATCCAGGTTGATCCAGTGTAACTGCCTGTGAAAGAACATCTGGGGAAAAAAAGTACAATGATATGTTTAGGAATCTGTAATTTCTACAATTGGTCAAATAATGTCATATACAGTATAACTGTGTCTCTTACATGATACAGATATCAGCACAAGGAGCGCAATACAGAATGACCTCATTGTGTTCTGTGGATAATAAAATGAATGTATGTGCAGTTTAAAGGTTTATGAATGAATTCACACTGTGACACACCCGACTTCTTATACCAGCATGCAGAGCGCCTAATTTACATAATGACCTGTATAAAAAGAATCCTGCAGTCACACACGTTTGAGTGTGTAGGAGAAATAGTCTGTCAGTGTAATCAGCTGCTTTAGGATTTATAGAGAAATGACCAAAAGACCACATCATGTCCAAATACTTTTATAAAAACTGACCTATCATATAACCTGCTGATTGACAGAAACCACAACATGGGATTAAGGAGTATATTGGAAAACCACCTCAAGCAATCATAAGTGAACAAAATAGGTTAAAATAAGCATTTTTACCAAAATAGCACATTTACTAAAATTATTATCCTGTCCCGTGTCTCCTGTCCCCCCCCCGGAACCATTTATTGAAGTCCAGAATTATCTAAATGCTGACACCATCCCTCCTGATGGCTATCGGGTAGCTTCAATAAGTGGTCCCGAAGGAGACAGTGATTTAATAGGTATTATTAGGGAGATGTATACACAATAAACAACGGCTCGCAAAACGCAATTCTAAATTAACGAATTGAAGGAAACACACAAGTTTAGAGAAGAACCATCTTTTACAGCTGCGGAAGTCAAACTGCAACAAAATTTTGAGAAATATAGAAACACCATAAAACTAGGAAACATCAGAAATTCCTTAGAGATCTAAGGGATTACAAAAATGGTACAGTGTATTGCAGATTTACTAGGACGGTCCACAGAAACTCTGACCTAACCTACACTTCCGAATATGAAAGTTCTGATGCACAAGAACCATAATCTCCTCCTCAAACACGCGGCATCCTGAAAAGTCGGGTGGTGACTTTTTTAGAACAGGGCCCTCCTACAGATATGCCCTTTTCAAAGGCAGAAACAATTCTCAGAAGAAGAACCAGAAAGGTGGGAGGGGAAAAAAAGAGGAAACTACAAGAAAGGTTGTGCACCGCTCCTCCTCATCAGCTCATGGATTCCCGAATCCCGAAGTCCCTGAGTCTTTTCTATGCAATTTATGCTCCCTGCGCTACTTGCTTAGCGTAGGGAACGCAAATTGCATACCGCGATGGGACTTGCGAACTTTAGATACGCAAGTCCCGTAGCGCTTGCACACAACGATTGATTGGGGCTTCGTGTGTATGTGCGGTATCATGCCAGTGCTCAAACAAAAAATCTGATTTTGGACATTTGGATTTTAGAATTCCCAGGAAGGCATTCTCAACGTATATCTCAACCACTGGAAAAGTTTGTATAATGTGTATTGAAGGAGTTTCAGTGATAATACTATACCTACCGCTAAAATTACCTGAGTTGAACCACTAGATCTCATACTCACCCCGTCTATTCCCACTCCTTGTGAAGGCAACAAGTTGTATGTCAGGGAGCTCGGAGGTCTGAGCCCAATGTGCAGCAAAACCCAGACAGAGGCGGTTTTAGAACAGGAACACAATAGAAGTTTATTATAATAATAGGATACAAACAAATAAACAAGGGATAGAGCGAGATGTTGGGGATGGCTGAACTGATACACGCATACACAAAGGATATTAAAGGAAAAGGGCTGACTATGGAGATGCAGAGGCAGACAGGAGGAAAAGGGCTGACTATGGAGATGAAGAGGCAGACAATAGGAAAAGGGCTGACTATGGAGATGCAAAGGCAGACAGGAGGAAAAGGGCTGACTATGGAGATGCAGAGGCAGACAATAGGAAAAGGGCTGACTGGAAATACAGAGGGCTTCGTAGGACAAAATGAATACTGGATATTGCAGGAGAAGCTGGATATTGCAGGAGAAAGGTAAGCTGTAGATACCTAGGTTTAGGCATAGAGGGCTTGGATGCCTGGGTTAGGTGTAGAAGGTTTGGAAGCCTGGGTTAGGCGTAGAAGGCTTGGAAGCCTGGGGTTCTAAAGGAGGCTGGAGCACCAGGACAGGCTGTACTTCCTTAGGTACTAGACTACTCAATGCAGTAGCATTTTGCTAAGGGTGTGACTCCCTTTTATGGAGAGTAACTCAGGGTAGATGGGATACACCTAGTCCTCTAGTGGAGAGTGGAATAGCTGATTAGGAAGTCACGATCCTGGAATGGAAACATATAGTACTCAGGTACCAGAAGTACTGGTTTGGTTATTAGCCTTCCGTTGGCGTCTCCTTATGACCGTGGGTGGGGATACCCTTTTGGCGCTTCCCGAGTTGGTATAGATATGAGTAGCGTGTATGCTGCCAATAGGGGGTTGTAGCAGAGCCTATAACTGCTACTGGATAGTGAAACAGAAGAGGGGGTTCCCACTATATGGCGCTCCTCGCTGGAGAATGGGTGATTCTATCTGAAGAAATCCCCTTGTGTTGTGGGTTCCTGTTAATCAACAAAAATCTCTAGGACGGTAAATAGAAAGCCCTTATGATGTATACTGACATGCACAAAAAACGTCAAACATGCGTATACATTGAGTGTGATTATTACAGTGGCTGGATGTAGCACAGAATGTTTCAGTCTCTGTCCCAGAGAGGGGGGGGTTTCACACTATATGTTGCTCCTCGCTGAGAATGGGTGATTCTATCTGAAGAAATCCCCTTGTATTTGGAGCTCCTGTTAATCGACAGAAATCTCTAGGACGGTGAACAGAAAGCCCTTATAATGTATATGAATATACAATGACATGCAAAAAAATACGTCAAACATGCGCATACATTAAGTTGAATTAATACAATGGCTGGATGTAGCACAGGATGTTTTGGTCTCTGTCCCAGATTGCCATCTAGTGGTTGGTGGGCATATACCCAAAGTTTCTTTTAAAAAGCAGGCCTTGATTTCCTTCTCCTGATACAATGCATCGGTTGTTCTTCCTTGTTTTTCAATTCCTCTCTCTTGATCTTGTGCCTCCAAGACAGAGAGTTGGAGTTAGGAAAATGTATCTCAGAAAAATTCCAGAGAAAATTGGAGTGGATTGGCCACATGCACTTACGTTTAGCTCTGTCTCCCAGACGGTCTTTTTGGAATGTTTCACCAGTGTGTTCCCCTCTGGTTCGCCTTCCTCTGCTCCTGCGGTGTTCCTTTATGGAGTTATGCTTCCACGAATCCAATGTAGCCCTTTCTGGGTGCTAAAAACGCTGGATGCAGGGATACGGCTAAAATGGGGTTTAATGGGTGATAACAAAATAAAAAAGAACAGTGGGTCAGGCAGTTAGTGTTCCAGTGAGTGAAAAAAGATAAAAGGTCCTCCAAAACGCGTTTCGCTAGGTTGCCACTAGCTTCATCAGTTGGATCACTCACTGGAACACTAACTGCCTGACCCACTGTTCTTTTTTATTTTGTTATCACCCATTAAACCCCATTTTAGCCGTATCCCTGCATCCAGCGTTTTTATTCCAAGGAACCCAGCCCCCACTTCCATTCTAGCACCCAGAAAAGGGCTACATTGGATTCGTGGAAGCATAACTCCATAAAGGAACACCGCAGGAGCAGAGGAAGGCGAACCAGAGGGGAACACACTGGTGAAACATTCCAAAAAGACCGTCTGGGAGACAGAGCTAAACGTAAGTGCATTGTGGCCAATCCACTCCAATTTTCTCTGGAATTTTTCTGAGATACATTTTCCTAACTCCAACTCTCTGTCTTGGAGGCACAAGATCAAGAGAGAGGAATTGAAAAACAAGAAGAACAACCGATGCATTGTATCAGGAGAAGGAAATCAAGGCCTGCTTTTTAAAAGAAACTTTGGGTATATGCCCACCAACCACTAGATGGCAATCTGGGACAGAGACCAAAACATCCTGTGCTACATCCAGCCATTGTATTAATTCAACTTAATGTATGCGCATGTTGACGTATATTTTTTGCATGTCATTGTATATTCATATACATTATAAGGGCTTTCTGTTCACCGTCCTAGAGATTTCTGTCGATTAACAGGAGCTCCAAATACAAGGGGATTTCTTCAGATAGAATCACCCATTCTCCAGCGAGGAGCAACATATAGTGTGAAACCCCCCCCTCTCTGGGACAGAGACTGAAACATTCTGTGCTACATCCAGCCACTGTAATAATCACACTCAATGTATACGCATGTTTGACGTTTTTTGTGCATGTCAGTATACATCATAAGGGCTTTCTATTTACCGTCCTAGAGATATTTGTTGATTAACAGGAACCCACAACACAAGGGGATTTCTTCAGATAGAATCACCCATTCTCCAGCGAGGAGCGCCATATAGTGGGAACCCCCTCTTCTGTCTCCTTATGACCATTGATGTTCTGCTCCAGCATTTCAGGGAATGGTAGGCTGGAGAAGCAAGAACAACAAACCCTGTTATGTTAAGTTTAATTAGACAGTTACTGTTGCTCTTAAATTACCATCAGTAGAACCAGATACGCTATGAAAACACAGAACACTTTTTAGAGATCATGGACACTATTCCACAGTTGGCAATAAGATAATTACTGGAGACTTTATACATAACACCTCCGGAAGATATCTTAAAGTTGGGAATCACGATTCCACACCTGCCACATGCTGTGCTAATGGGTCAAGCAAAGCGCGTCCCTACTGTAAATTAACTTCTCCTATACTTTGCATAGGAGTCGTTAATGTGTGCCTGGGAGAAGAAGAGTGAGAAGTTTCATGGTAGCTCGTTCTTCTATTGTAGACAGTGGCGTCACTAGGGTTGGTGTCACCCAGTGTGGTAACTCATTGTGTCACCCCAACCCCCTCGAGTTTTTTTATTTTTTAACTACTCTTACTCATAAAGCAGTAATGAATGCTCATAATACACGGCGCACATTACTGTGAGGTTTATTGCTGTGCAGCTCTCTTATATACTCACACACAAATTTTGGTGAACTGCCAGCAAGTACGGTGCCTGTTCGACGGCAGTGAAAGTCCCCATAGAGAAGTAATGGTAAATCTGTTAAGAGACATCGAACAGCAGAGAAATGTCCTGATGTTCAGTGGTTTCATTAGACAGGTTTATTCAGGCGAACACCATCAGAGCTATTCAGACAGAGGTGAAAACCTTGAGAATTGCCAGGAGAATGAACAATCTAGACCAAATAGCCAATTTGGAAAGTGAGATAAATGGGAGAATTTTTCTGGTTTGACTATTTTGCTCTAGAATTTTAAATTCTACAGTCATTTTCAAGGTTTTCACCCTTCTCTTAAAAATATTCCCGTTTTTACCCAATATCTAATAAAACATTTATTCCATTAATCTGTAGTAAAAAGTCTCTTTTAGGGATGTGTGTTTAGTTCCGGACCGATTCGTTTTTTCCACGAATCGGCCCGATTCGGTGATTCGGATTCGGACGATTTTCCAAATCAGATCAGATCCGAAAAGGTCCGAAACTAAACGATTTCTGATCCGAAACGAAAAGTTTTTGGAATCGGAAATCATTTTCGTTCAATTCGTAATTTCGGTTCCACTTTGGTAATTTTCAAAAAATGCTTAAAAGATTCAAAAAATAAAGAGACTCTTTACTACAGAATATAATAATAAACGGTTTATTACATATTGAATTAAAACGGGAATATTTTTAACATTGAAGTCTATGGGGCAAAACATTTCCCACACCGAATACACAAAAATGTCTGAAATCACAAAAAAGTCGATCCGAAAAACGAGACTATCCGAAAGCACGAAAATTTCCGATTTCACAAAAAAAAGTCGATACGATAAACGAGCCGAAACGAAATGGAAATCGGCCGAAACGATCCGAAATGAAAATTGTCGAATTACAAACGAAACGAGACGAAATTAAAAAAAAGTGGTGCACATCCCTAGTCTCTTTATTTGTTGATTTTTTTCTTAGTATCTATTAGGCATTTTTCAAAAAAAAATTCAATTTTTTTTTCTTTCTAATAGCATTTTTTTTCTGTAACAGCCCTTTTTATTATCATTCATAGGATCTTATATGTTAATTCCAGACATTTTCTTTCAGTAGTTTTTTTGAAAACAGCTGGGGACGGGTTCGTGGTGGCATTCGGTGGCTGATTCCCTGCACTTCAGGGACCCTGCGGTGAATTCACCAGGGAAATTTGATTCCCCGAAGTGCGGGGAACAACAGAACACTGAAATGTCTGCGTCATTTCAGTGCTCTGTGAATATCCCCTTTAGTGGTGTTTTTTTTGCTGCCCCCTGGAAAGTGCCAGCCTAGGCCTTGCCTACCCAGGACATACTTGAAAATGAGAGAATTCCCAATGTATCCTTCCTGGTAAAATAGTTTTATGTAAAAAAAAAACATTTTTTTTTTTTAGGGTATCACCCTAGGGGGTGGTGTCAACTGGTGCGGCCGCACCCCCAACCCCCACCTAGCGACGCTAGTGATTGTAGAGACTCCTAAACGCTGGTGTTTAGTGATGTTTCAAATGCAGAAACACTTAGCACACCGAGAAAACCCCCTTAAAAAATCCCATACTCATTTCTCATTCCACTATTCACAGGGCTCTGCGATACACTGCTTCCTCTTGCCAGGAGCAGCGGGAGACTAGGAACAGATCTACAGCTACTGAGTGATCCTGTGAGTGGATACGCACAAAGAATTTGTGGGTGGGACGTGGTACATGTGGTCCTATGGACTCGAGAAGCAGATATCTATGGCTGCTAGTGTCTGGTTGCGCATCCACTTTGTTCCGGGCCTGGTGAAAATAACGCATCTAAAACAAAACTAAGTATGTTAAAAGGGAGATAGTAAGGAAAATTTGCTTGCACAGACTTTTTTCAATTACCATCTCCCTTCTTGCGACAGTCATGGAATAGAACCCCACTCCTTTTAAGATATGGGGAAAACTTTGCACCATAGGTTAGAAAAGTCTATAGAAATGCAATGAAATTAATGAAATATAAAAGGATAGATTGTAGTCAGAAGAGTAACAGGAATAGCATTAAATGTAAAATATAGGGACATCAACAAGCCTTGATATGCTGCTTTAGGCTAAGGTCAGACGAGCGCAGTATTAACGTGCGTTTAGCCTCACTAAATCACGGCCGCGCTAGCAGCAAATGATGTCCAATGCCGGGCAGCATATGAAAAACGGCCGCACAAAAGTGCGGCCGCGCAACGCAAGTGGCAAACGAATGCATTTTTTTGAGAACGTCAAACCGCTAGTACTGACGTACAGAGTGTGCTGCGTCCGCTAGCGGCGTGTGTGCGTGATTAGGAGACGTCAGACGCTGCTAATGTCCGGCCAACATAACGTCCAGACGCAAAAAGTGTTTTATTGATAACCGTACAAAATCACGGACGAAAATGCGCATCGTATGACCGCTATCGCGTATTCCGTGAAAAAATGCGTCCATTCGTTCAAATGCACTTTTTAACAGACAACGCGAAAAATGCGTTAGTCTGACCCTAGCCTTAAAGCATTTAAAATACCCGTTGTCACGGATCCTGCTAACCCAGGCACCCCTTTCGGCTGAACCAGAAGGTGATTGTACCCCCACAGAAAAGACGACACATAGACTAAAAGAGGAATCCTTGCCGCTTGAACACCACACTAAGAATGCTTTATTCTGGCTCAACAGTTACAAGCACTTCAAAAGTAAGACACACCTCTGTGTTTCCCTATTTCAAAACCTTCCCCCCACACACACAGTGCCCTGGGCCCCAGACAAAGGAAAGGCTGTGGTTTCTGGTGGAGAGGGGGGTGGAAGCAGACAAATGGTTAGATTGTAAGGTCTTGAGCAGGGTCCTCGCCTACTGTTCTGTGTGTCCAACTTGAATGCACATGGCTATTCTGGCTTATCCATTGTACAGCGCTACAGAACTTGTTAGTGCTTTATAAAAACCTGGAACTGCAACTGTTACACACAGTACCTAAATACAGGGGAATAGTACACAGATGTCAGAGAAACAAAATATAAGAAAATCAAATGTACATTGCAGAAGCAGTTCCTTCACACCCATATTAGGAAATTACGCTGCCAACACGTCAGTGAAAGTGATATCAAAACCACATTGTGCAAAATACTATAATGTGATATAAATTTAATCCAATCAAGATATCATTTTATATATTGTATCGTGACTACTGCTAAGTTGCTTCATTAACCTGTTACTATTGCTGTGAAACCACATAACTAAAATCCAGATGATACATAAAATATACAAAAGTTACAAAACTGAGAACAATTTAGAAATCACCTGGTTTTGGCTCATCCCTCTAAGGCTGGGGTCAGACGAGCGTGATTTCTACGGGCTGTACGTCCTGCAGTACGGACATCGTCAGTACGGATGACGCAGTAGTGGTCACACAGTCCGTTTTTTCACTGAAGTTATTTTATGACGGATGTAGGAGGGGAAAATAAATTACAATGAAAAAACATTCTGTCCGTGAAAAATGCTGGACGTATAAATGCAGTCCGTCTGACCTCGCTCCATCACTCACACACAAAGCTATGCAGACGTTATGGACGTGGCGCACTCCGCACGTCCGTTCTAGCAGTATTACGTTCTTGCCTAACCTGCGTCCGTTTGCCGCGGCCGTTGTGCGGCCGCAGTTCAGTGCGCACGTACTTCATGTGTCAGGCTCCAATGGACTTACTTTCATGCTATCACGGACGTACTTTTAGGCGCAATCACGGACGTGAACACTACGCTCGTCTGACCCCAGCCTTAATGAATTTTATCGAATTATCACTAATTTAGTTTCAAACTATGATGACATATTGCATATGCTTGCAACTATGACACATTAGACCAGTGTTTCCCAAACTTCTCCTTGGGACCCTCACCCAGGCCAGATGCTGCCACTTTGCGCTACAATGTAACTACATGACCCACCATTGTGACATGTTAAAAGAGCTAAACTGTCTGTCGCTGGAGTCTTCACCTTTCCAATCTGGTATTTAAGAGCTTTTCTGGGAAGCTGCCACCCTACCTGAATAGGCTGCTTCCTCCAGCAGTTCCCTCAACCTATAACCTCCGATCCAGGACCAGCACCTTACTTGCAATACCACAATACAAAAAGAAAGTGTCTCGGTCCACATTTTCCTACAGAGCACTGCAAATATGGAATAACCTCCCAGGCGCCATCAAATCTTCCCCCAGTCTAAAGTCACTTAAGAGCTTCCTATTAACATACCTCAATACAGAATGCACCTGTAAACATGTAACATAATGACTTTATTTCCTACATATTTATTTTTCTGTTAATCTGTATATTTGTGTTTTTTTTAGATCTTGCATTGTATTACTTTGTATTTCTGTAACAACTGTAACATTTTAGGCTAGGGTCAGACGAACGCAGTGCGAACGCGCGTGCAGCCGCACTTTATCACGGCCGTAGTAGCAGCAAATGACGGGCAATATAAGGAGTACGGCCACACAAAAGTGCGGCTGCGCGACGCAAGCGGCAAACAAACGCATTTTTTCGAGAACGTGAAACCACTAGTACTGACGTACAGAGTGCGCTTCGTCCGCTAGCGGCGTGTGTGCATGATTAGGAGACGTCAGACGCTGCTAATGCCTAGCCTACATAACGTCCAGACGCAAAAAGGGTTTTATTGATGATCCGTACAAAATCACGGACGAAAATGCACATCGTATGCCCGCTATCGCGTATTCCGTGAAAAAAACATCAATTCATTCTAACGCACTTTTTCACGGGCGACGTGAAAAATGCGTTCGTCTGACCCTAGCCTTAATGTTCTTGAACCCAGGACGTACTTGAAAACGAGAGAAATCTCAATCAGGGTAATTCAAAGAGAATCTAAAAGTCACCGCATGTTCGGTGACCTTTCGTACTCTTCAATTCGGTTTGTTTTGCAAATCCCATTTCGGCGGCCCTGTGGTGTATTCAGCAAGCACCACAGGGTCCCCGAATTGCAGGGAAAGGCTGCCGCAAACCCGACGAAAATTAACCGCAAAACCCGGCGAATGCACGCCGAAAACCCGCAAAAACATCTGAATTAACCCACCGAAAACCATGGAAAAACCAGAGCAGGAGCCATTCACACACAGCGCAGCCGCCGGAAAAAGCCGACACCGCAGACGAGTGGAGTGAATAAATTAGGAAAACAGTTTGCTTGAATGTTTGAAAAGTGAAACGCTGTTTGCAAAGAAACTACTGAACGATAATGTCTGAAATTTACACATGAGGTCCAATGAAGGATAATAAAGAGGGCTGTTACAGAAAAAAAGAGACTCTTTACTGCAGAATTTTATAATGAACGGTTTATTAGATATTGAATTAAAACCGGAATATTTTTAACATTGAAGCCTATGGGATTCGCCTGAATAAATCTGCCGCATGAAACCACCGAATGGCAGGGCAATTCGGGAACCTTTCACTGCTGGTTTGTGTTCTTTGAATAGCCGAAGCAGTGCTTTTTCATGCGGATTTCACTGCCCTCGAACAGGCACCGTATGTGCAGGCGAATTGCCTGCTCTCTGTATAGCCGAATGGCCAAGAAAGGTAACCGAACGCTGATTTTCAGCATTTGGTTACCTTTCTCAAGCAATTCGGATCTCTTTGAATTACCCTGAATGTATCCTTCCTGGTAAAATCCTTTATAAATAAATAAAATAAATAAATTTTTCAGATCACCTTGAGGAAATGCAGACTGAATCCTGCAATCACTGAGCAGCAAATCATATTCCCTGTGCTGTGCTTCACATATCCTGCAAACCTGGTGAGACGGAGGGTCCTGAGGACAGGTTTGGGAAACACTGCTTTAGACCATTGTGGACAGGTCTTGAATTGCAGGGATTTAATGGATGGACACATGGATAGATTTTTAGGAATGTGGAAGATTAATCTCATAAAATCATTCATTAATTCAGATTTAGACCATGCCAACAATGAGGTATATTTGTGTTTATTAAAGCAACACTTTTTTATTCATTACTATTTTTTTATTCATAAACTAAGGTTTTGATTTATATTCTCTATCATTTCACTAGAGGGAGCCCAATGACCGCAGCATACCTGAAATGTTCCATAACCCAATCATCTACAAAATCTTGTGAGGACTGCAGGTTTTCCATTTAGTGACATTTAAACCTACATGTTGTTACCCTTCTAAATGCTCAGGTCTTCTTTCAGTACTGTTTTCAAATAATTATTTAGAATCCCATGAACATCACATTCTTATATAGGAAATATACCTGGGGAGAACTGGAGGAGAAGAAGCAGAATCTAATGTAGAATACTTTAGTTACAACTTCTACTCTGATCACAAAGTGATGCTGCACATGTTATTATTTGGTATCTCCACTAGCACAATTGTTTCACATGTTTCCTGCTGCCCCTGGGCTTAGTCCATATTCTGTGAGACACGTACATTCCCATCTGCATGTATTCTTTGCCTGCTGCAGTTTTGAAACACAGCTTTCTAAAAATGTAGAATGAGTCCAGAGCCTTCATTAGCAGATAGACACATCTGATCAAGGCTGTGGAAATCTATCAGGCTGCAATTAGCTAAGTAATCTAATAAACTGTCTTACTGCGTCGGTTGTATAGTACATATACAGTATGTATTGTGTCGTACTCTCCTCCTTGCGAGAATTAGATATTATAAATAGAACACCAGAGATTGGCCCTGCATGACAATGCTGCCCCTACAGGTTGGTTCATGGTTGGTAATTACTTCAGATTTTCATTTACTCTAAGGCCCCGGTCACACGAGAGCACTTTTCGCGTCCGTCTGACCGCCCTGTTTCCTGTCTTTCGTAGCTTTTCAAAGGAGTCAATAGATAACAACACACAAAGCATGTGCACACTTTTTCACGCATGTTGCAATGGACGCCAAAATGGCAACGACGTGAAAAAGCTACAACGGACGTTGAGAAACCCCTGCATACAGCTTTTTTGTTTTTACAAAGTACAGTAAGCTCACGCAGCGTTCGCGCAGGTTCACCCGCGGTAGACCTATACTCGCGTTTGTTGCGCTGAGATTGTACTATGACGTTCAGCGCAAAGGGTTTTGCCCCTCACGTTAATGAGTTTTTGCGCACGCGTTAACATTTGCGTGAAGAATGTAATAGGGCCCTATATAATCCAGTCCTGACCCTGTTTTCTGTCTGACCCAATGCCATGCATAACTACTAACTGACTCTGAGACTTTGGTTTTTAGGGTCTCTGAAGGTTTCACAACTGTAGATCCAGGTTGATCCAGCGTAACTGCCTGTGAAAGAACATCTGAAAAATAATATTGACACATTTAAAATTATGTAATTGATACAGTAGCTCAAAAAATGTCATATACAGTATAACTGTGTCTCTTACATGATACAGATATCAGCACAAGGAGCACAATACAGAATGACCTCATTGTGTTCTGTGGATAATAAAATGAATTTATGTGCAGGTTTAAAGGTTTATGTATGAATGAATTCACACTGTGATACATCCGGCTTCTTATACCAGCATGCAAAGCGCCTGATTTACATAATGTCCTTTATAAAAGGAGCCATGAAGGATCTGATCTCACGCATGTTATACACTGACTGTTATACAGAAGAAATAGTCTGTCAGTGTAACCAGCTGTATCAGGATTTATACAGATAAGCCATGGTTAAAACCTAAAACGCAAATGTGGATAAAAGAAAACATAAGACCACATAATGTACAAATACTAATATAAAACATGACCTATAATATAAGCTGCTAATTGACAGGAAGCACAAAATGAGATTAAAGTATATCTTGGAAATGCCCCTTTCTCCGTTTATCAATCAGTCAGTGAAAGAAATAAGTTAACATAAAAACTTTACAATACCCTGCACCATATGTCTTATAAGAACTCTACTTTATCTCTGTTAAAAGAGGGAACTAGTCACAAGGAATAATTAAATATTAAGATTGTGTAACGGTTTCCAATACTCTAGTAAAACAAAGCAAATTTGTAGACTAACTATACTAGAATAACTAATGCAGTTAATACATTTACTAGAGCGCTGGTTAAATCTTACCCTAGAGCAGGTAACCTGAAAAAAACAAAGCCTCAAAAAAGTAGCAATTATGTTCTGGAACACACCCAACACCAACAGAATGCTTGGTTGTGTAGGGAGAGGTATTAGCAGTAGGAAAAGGGAAGTGCTCATGCCACTGTACAGAGCACTGGTGAGACCTCACTTGGAGTACTGTGTGCAGTACTGGAGACCGTATCTCCAGAAGGATATAGACATCTTAGAGAGAGTTCAGAGAAGGGCTACTAAAATGGTGTACGGCTTGAAGGAGAAAAGTTACCAGGAAAGGCTTAATGATCTTAACATGTACAGCTTGGAAAAAAGACGAGACAGAGGAGATATGATAGAAACATTTAAATACGTAAAGGGAATCCACAAGGTAGAGGAAGGGAGTATATTTAAAAGGAAACAAAGTAGCAAAACAAGAGGACATAGTCTTAGATTAGAGGGGCAAAGGTTTAAAAGTAACATCAGGAAGCATTATTTTACTGAGAGGGTGGTGGATACATGGAACAGTCTTCCAGTAGAAGTGGTAGAGGCCAAAACAGTAATTGAATTTAAGCAAGCATGGGATAGGCATAAGGCTATCCTAAACAAAAGATAAATCCAGGTAAAGTATCCATGTAATTGGGCAGACTAGATGGGCCGAAAGGTTCTTATCTGCCGACATCTTTCTATGTTTCTATGTTTCTATGTAAAGATGCGCTAAAAATAAACTTGATGCCTATGCAACGCGAAACATCTGATTGAGGCAAACAGCGGAACAAGAATTCCCATCATCTGAGGGTGGAGTCCCCCGTAGAGACTCAACTTCGCACAACATTGAGCTATTCAGCTCTGCACTTGTGAGTTTTTTCTTCTTCTTCTATTATTCGTATTACATACACGATATTGCCCAATTTGTGTTTTTTCTTCTTTTTTTCCTTTTTTTCTCTCTCATTCCGGTACTTCCCATCGTGTGACCGGAGAACATTCTGGACTATCTTTGAAAAGAGACTTTGTCTCGGAGATTTTTGAGACTCCAAAACTCAAAGAGGACTAACTTTTATTTTGCGCTCCTGAAATGTACTGTGGTATTTTTGTTTTTATTTCTATATCGGGTGAGGGATACACTCCACGGTGAGCTGCATAAATTGTACAATCTACCTTCTCACAATACGGTATAATCCACCTTTCTTACATATCATCAGCGCCTATAACACTTTTGACCCATTTGGGTCATCTTCCTTTTTGACTAAAAATAAACTTGCAATAAATCCCTCCCACTAGTTCTACTTCTTAAATAACTGTCTAGGGAAGACACGGTGATTTAAGGGGTAAAATTAGAGGGAGGGATTATTACAGTTAGACACTAAAACGAAGGGCCCCACGTTGCTGTGTGGTTTGTCTCTGTCTGCTTAAGAACCGATTGCTGATGACAGTCATAAATGTGTACACTCCCAGTTATTTATAGGCACGTTATTATTATTAATCTTTATTTATAAAGCGCCAGCATACAATGGGTACAGTATAGATAGGGTTACAATACATTGAACAACATTTGACAAACCAGTACAGGAGGAAACGAGGGCCCTATTCCTGTGGGAACTCACAATCTACTGTAGAAGGGTTGGGGGTGGAAACAGGAGGAGAGGACTGCAAGGTGAGAGTGATGGACTGCAAGGTGAGAGTGATGGACTGCAAGGTGAGAGTGATGGACTGCAAGGTGAGAGTGATGGAATGCAAGGTGAGAGTGATGGACTGCAAGGTGAGAGTGATGGACTGCAAGGTGAGAGTGATGGACTGCAAGTTGAGAGTGATGGAATGCAAGGTGAGAGTGATAGACTGCAAGGTAAGAGTGATGGACTGCAAGGTGAGAGTGATGGACTGCTAGGTGAGAGTGATGGACCGGTTGCGTCAGTGAGTCGGGTGGTAGGCTTCCCTACATAGGAATGTCTTAAGGGAGCATTTGAAGGAAGAGAAACTAGGAGAAAGTCTGATCATACGAGGGAGTGTGTTCCAGAGGATGGGGGCTGCGCGTGAGAAATTCTGCAGTCTATCATGGGAAGAGGTGAAGCTAGGCGCAGGTCACTGTTTGATCCTAGGGAGTGGGCTGGGGTGTATTTGGAGATAAGTGAGGACAATTAGTGGAGAGCAGAGTTAGGGGGAGAGCTTTGTTGGTCAGGGTAAGGATTTTGAATTGAATTCTGCAGTGGATGGGGAGCCAGTGAAGGGATTCACAGAGAGGAGCAGCAGAGACCAAGCGGCGGGGGAGGTGGATGTGCCTGGCAGAGGCATTCAGAATGGATTGTAGGGGAGAGAGGGAGGCCGGATAAGAGATTATTATAATAGTTAAATCGGGAGATTACCAGGGCATGGATGAGTTGCTTTGTGGTGTCAGCGATAAGAAATGGCCGAATTCTGGAAATATTACGTAGTTTGTAGCGGCAGGAGGAGGAAAGGGATTGAATGTAGGTTATGAAGGAAAGCACAGAATCAAGTGTAACTCCGAGACAACGAACCTGGTTTGATGGGGAGATAGTGATACCATCAACCATGATAGAAATGTCAGGCGGTGGGGAGGCATTAGAAGGAGGAATTAGTAGGAGCTCAGTCTTGGACATGTTAATCTTTAGTTGGTGAGAGGCAATCCAGGAGGAAATGGCAGATAAACAGTCGCTGACTTTATTATTATTATTTATAAAGCGCTAACACATTCTGCAGCACTGTACAAGGTGCAATGGGTAAAGACAGGACAATTCTAAAATACATAAGGGAGGCAGGTCAGTATTCCTGCCAGGAGATACAGGAGGATATGAGGACCCTATTCCCCTGGAAATTACAATCTAGATGGGTGAGGGGATTAGAAATAGGAGGGGGGACTTTGGAAATGACAGAAGGGGAGAGATCAGGGGTAGAGAGGTAGATCTGAGTATCATCAGCATAGAGGTGGTAATTGAAGCCAAAGCTGTTAATGATTTTTCCCAGGGAGGAGGTGTAGATAGAAAAGAGCAGAGGACCTAGCACAGAGCCTTGAGGTACACCAACAGATAAAGGCAGTGAAGAGGAGGAGTTACCAGCAAAGGACACAGAGAAGGACCTGTTGGATAAATAGGAGTCAACCCAAGCGAGTGCAGTGTCACAAAGACCAAGAGAGCTGAGAGTCTGTAGAAGGAGGGTGTGGTCACAGTGTCGAAAGCTGCCAAAAGGTCAAGCAGGAAAAGAATAAAATAGTGGCCGTGGTTTTTAGCATTTAGGAGGTCATTGGTGACTTTGGTGAGGGTAGTTTCAGTTGAGTGTAGGGGACAGAAGCCTGATTGCAGGGGTCAAGAAGGGAATTAGAGGACAGGAAGAGGGAGAGGCGGTTGAAAACTAGTTTTTCCAAGAGGTTAGATATGAACAGAAGCAGGGATACAGGACGGTATTTGGATAGAGAGTTGGGATCGAGGGAGGGCTTCTTTAGTATAGGGGTAACCTGTGCATGTTTGAGGGTGCATGGGAAGGAGCCAGTGGAGAGAGAAAGGTTGAAGATGTGTGTGAGTGCAGGGGAGAGGGAGGAGGAGAGTGGAGGAATTAGATGTGAGGGAATGGGGTCAAGCAGGCACGTAGTGAAATGTGAAGAGGACAGTAACAAATTCACTTTCTCCTCAGTGGCTGGGAGGAAGCAGCAGAGAGTAGCTTCTGGGAGTGAAGGTGGTGCATTGCTATCTTGCATTGGGATGTTGCTTCTGATAATTAGAGTTTTATTTAGGAAGTAATCTGCTAGGTCCTGAGCACTAAAGGCAGTTGAGGGAGGGAGGTGCAAGTGGGTAGAGAGAGTTCAGGGTGGACCAGAGTCGTTTAGGGTTGGAGGACAGAGTAGATATAAGAGATGAGAAGAAGGATAGATTGGCAAAGTAAAGGGAAGAGGTGTACGACCGCAGAATAAACTTGAAGTGAAAGAAATCCGCTTCAGAGCGGATTTTCTCCAGGCACTCTCTGCAGTGCGGTAGCATCTTTGCAGGTATCGTGTCTGGAGGGTGTGCCAGGGTTGAAGCTGGCGGCGTGGGGCCTTGCAGAGTCGAGGAGGAGCAAGCGTGTCTAGAGCAGAGATAAGTGTGGTGTTGTAGTGGTTAGTGGCAGCATCAGGGCAGGTGAAGGTTGAGGTGTGCGGGAGATGATGAAGTAGATTGGAAAATTGATGGGGATCCACGGCATATAGATTTTTGCGAGTGCCTGGTGGGGGAGCAGGGCGTTTAGGTAGTCCAGATAAGTTGAAAGCGAAAAGGTGGTGGTCAGAGATGGGGAAAGGACGACAGGTGAACTCATAAACTGAGCAGAGGTTGGAAAAAAAAGGTCAATGGAGTGACCATTGCTGTGGGTAGGGAGGATTACGTGAGTCCAAGAGAGGACGTGAGTGAAATAAGTTTGGAGGCAGCAGGGGCAGAAGGATCATCAATGGGAATGTTGAAGTCCCCAAGAATTAGGCATGGAAGGTTAGAAGACAGGAAGTGAGGAAAGCCAGGTGTTGGGGCCTACAGGCTGATCTGGCAGCTCCTCCAGCAGAGCGAAGTAATGCCGGATTGAGTTAGGGGAGGAGTCCCCATGGCACCTCTCGGTCCCCAGCGTCTGTGAGTTCCGTTTCAGCTTGCCCATCGTGGGATGGAGCTGCAGTGGTAGCAGCAAAGGTTGGGTGCATCACGGCCATTCCGTTCTGCGTCCAGGGCACGCCCCCCTCCATATAGATTTTAATCCGACTCTGTGTTGGATGCAAAAAGCCATTTCTGCCCGTAAGCTAATAATGCACACCCCATTTGAATTGTGGAAGATAAGGTACACCATCCAAAGTTTTGAGCCCTTCATCCCAGTAATATTTTTGTAAGGAATAAAAGAAAATTTATATTTAATATTTTACCTATTTTGGAATAACAATCTCCATACAAAATTGCCATTTAACCCTATATTTTATTTTTAACCATGCATCCCATCTTTAAAATAAGTGTTATGATAATATTTTTAACAAAAACCGCTAGGTAGTTCAAGGCTAGGGTCAGACTAACGCATTTTTCGCGTTGTCCGTGAAAAAGTGGGTTCGAACGAATGGACGTATTTTTTCACGGAATACGCGATTGCGGTCATACGATGCGCATTTTCGTCCGTGATTTTGTACGGATCATCAATAAAACACTTTTTGCATCTGGACGTGATGTTGGCCGGACATTAGCAGCGTCTGACCTCTCCTAATCACGCACACATGCCACTAGCGGACGCAGCGCACTCTGTACGTCAGTACTAGCGGTTTGACGTTCTCGAAAAAATGTGTTCGTTTGCCACTTGCGTTGTGCGGCTGCACTTTCGTGCGGCCGTTCTTCGTATGCTGCCCGGCATTGGACGTCATTTGCTGCTAGCACGGCCGTGATTAAGTGCGGCTAAACGCACGTTAATACTGCGCTCGTCTGACCCTAGCCTAAGGGTTAATAAACATACTCTGCTTTATTATGAAATCAAAAGGCAGGGAATTAAGAATATTAAAAAAATTTTTAATAAATAATAATAATTTAGATAATTTAATAAAAAATATTAATTTATAAAAAAGGATTTTTTCTGTGTGTGTTATATTTTGAATAAAACTTTATTATTTTGAATTCCAGTCCCATCCTATACAGGTCCTATGTGACCTGTGTTTTTAGATTATCAGGGGTGAAGCCTGGTTAGCACCGGGTGCGGGCTTTTACACGCCAGATCTGCTTTCTCCCTATCCCCTGCACTGGGGAATTGTTTTTTCAATATAAAAAAAAGGTTTATTAATTATTTTTATTTACCGTCATAGAAGTCTCTACAGGGGGGCAAGTGGGGCAGTTGCCCCCCCCACCAAAAATCAGCATACAGCTTCCCACACTGTTTGGACCGTGATATCGCCGTTCCTGTGCACTGTATATGCACGTTCTATGCATGTCATTGGAAAGGGCAGACTCTGGCCTTTCCAAGGATACCCAACATGACCATATGCAGTGTAAATTAAAAGTCATAATACATTAAATAAAAACGTGCACTTAAACGTAAACATTTTCACTGAGTTGAAATGCCTCAGCAGTGAAGTGGTTAATGTTCAGGCTATACATTACATTGTGTATTACGTTAGTTTTTGCCTTGGTTTTAGTTGTATATTAAGGGTTAATGGGTAGACTTCATCTCTCACAGTACACATTTTTTTTCCTTGATTAATGGCATTTTAGGGGTTAATGGGTTGGCTACATTCCTCACACTGTATTCATTTCATGTTTTCCCTTGATCAATTGCATATTAGGGGTTAAGGGGTAGGCTAACTGCAGCATTGTTTATTAATTTTATTGTATTTCCCTGGGTTTATGGCATTTTAGGGGTTTATTATGGAAGTTACAATCTAAAGGGTCTAATGATCTTTAGATCCTCTGCTTTTTGTCACATTTCAGGGAATTTATTTAACCCGAAAATAAGGTGAATTCCCTATTTAGCGAATGGTCACTGTAATTTGCTAAAAGTGGAGTCGCTGAAGCAGCAATCAGACATTCAGCAAAAACTGCCGAATTGCAGCAAATAAAATATTGAATTTAAGTATCAGGTTAGTACAATAAAAAGGCATTATTGCATCACATTACTTTGGGGTTTTGGAATCTTATTTACAGTTGTGTTCAAAATTATTCAACCCCCAATGCTGTAAAGGGTTTTAGGGAATTTAGTGGACATTTGTAATTGTATTCAGAATGAAATCCTACAAGGACTTTTTAAAGAACCATATGCAACTAAAATGACATCAATTGGTTTTGTAATACAGTAGTAAATGTTTCTTTTGTGAATTCTTCATTGACACAATTATTCAACCCCTTAAAGACTACCACTCTGAAGAACAGAGGTTCATTCAAGTGTTTTCAATCAGGTATTGAAAACACCTGTGGATGTCACGGAGCAGCAATAAAGCATAATAAGCACCAATTAGGCAGCTTTAAAATGACTGTGATACTCTGCTCCTTCTAGACATTTACTGGTGTGGTTACAAACATGGTGAAGTCAAGAGAATGGTCCAGGAAGACAAGAGAAGAGGGGATTACTCTTCACAGGAAGGGCAATGGCTATAAGAAGATTGCAAAGATGTTAAACATACCAAGAGAGACCATGGGAAGCATCATTCGCAAATTCAAGGCAAAGGGCACTGTTGAAATGCTACCTGGTCGTGGCAGAAAGAAGATGCTGACTTCGACTGCTGTGCACTACCTGAAGCGTAGAGTGGAGAAAAGTCCCCGTGTGACTGCTGAGGAACTGAGAAAAGATTTGTCAGATGTGGGTACTGAAGTTTCAGCTCAGACAATACGGCGCACACTGCGTAATGAAGGCCTCCATGCCAGAACTCCCAGGCGCACCCCCTTGCTGTCTCCAAAGAATAAGAAGAGTCGACTGCAGTATGCCAAAAGTCATGTGGACAAACCACAGAAGTTTTGGGATAGAGTTCTGTGGACTGATGAAACAAAATTAGAACTGTTTGGGCCCATGGATCAACGCTATGTTTGGAGGAGGAAGAACAAGGCCTATGAAGAAAAGAACACCTTGCCTACTGTGAAGCATGGCGGGGGGTCAATCATGCTTTGGGGCTGTTTTGCTTCTGCAGGTACAGGGAAGCTTCAGCGTGTGCAAGGTACCATGAATTCTCTTCAGTACCAGGAGATATTGGATGACAATGTGATGCAGTCCGTCACAAACCTGAGGCTTGGGAGACGTTGGACCTTTCAACAGGACAATGATCCCAAGCATACCTCCAAGTCCACTAGAGCATGGTTGCAGATTAAAGGCTGGAATATTTTGGAGTGGCCATCGCAGTCACCTGACTTAAATCCGATTGAGAACCTCTGGTGGGACTTAAAGAAAGCAGTTGCAGTGCGCAAGCCTAAGAATGTGACTGAACTGGAGGCTTTTGCCCATGACAAATGGGCGAAGATACCCGTAGATCGCTGCAAGACACTTGTGTCAAGCTATGCTTCATGTTTAAAATCTGTTATAACTGTAAAAGGATGTTGTACTAAGTACTAAGATTGAATGTCACTTGGGGGTTGAATAAAATTGATAATGATGTGAGCACAGAAAAGACATTTGTGGTTATTTCATTATAAATGTTATGTTATATTTGTCTGACCTACACGTGCCTCTTTGATTTAATTGTAAGCAAGATGACTGAATGATCAAAATCAATGTCAAACTGGCCAAAACACTCAATTTCAGTGGGGGGTTTGAACACAGCTGTATATATATACTTATTTAAGGCACTATTACCTGGTGTGAGCTAACCCTTGCGTCGGCATGGTTTTGCGTTCGCGCCAGGTTAATTGAGTCTAGTGCCTGACCAACAGATTGTTTGCCTCCCGCTACAAACGGGAAAAATCACTTAGCGCGTTGCTATTAGCGATTTGTAGCGCGAGCTTACTGTACTTTCCGCGTCATTTACTTAACATGGGGAGTGCAAGAGATCTCTAGCGATTTTGCAGCTAACAGATCACTTGGTGCCAACGTTAATTTTTTGAGGGGCGCTAATTGCAACATTTTACCTACTGCTCAACCACGGTGCTAACTCCAAAAAAAACACAAAAACCAGATCCTCGCCTAAAATTAACAGGCAATTGAAAGGAATGCAGCACTGGTGTCCTCATAGCCCCATACACCATAGTAATGGATCTGGTCAGCAATGTCACTGCTGTTGCAGTAAGCTCTATTATAAATGTATCCTTTATCCACATATATCCTAATTCTAGCATATTGGCTAATTTTAAACATTTTACGCTGGGGGTTATTCATAGTATGGAAGCAGTTGATTATTAGGGTGACTGTTTGGACCATGTTTAAAGGGACACATGAATAAGTCTTGCCCTGAAACACGTATTATTTATATCCTGCATTAGGGAAATTATTGTGACTCACTTGGCCTTCCTTTTGGATCTATTAAATGCAGTGTAATGATTCTACATGCTGTTGGGTGGCATTTATCATGCAATGCCCATCAGCCTTAATATATGTGTGCATCAAAACATGGAAGATACGGCCACCGTGGACGATTTTAATAATGCAGGGGTGTGAGGTTATTCACTGAGGGTGGTGGATACATGGATACACAGGGTGGTGGATACATGGAACAGTCTTCCAGTAGAAGTGGTAGAGGCCAAAACAGTAATTGAATTTAAGCAAGCATGGGATAGGCATAAGGCTATCCTAAACAAAAGATAAATCCAGGTTAAGTATCCATGTAATTGGGCAGACTAGATGGGCCGAAAGGTTCCTATCTGCCGACATTTTTTTTTTTTTTCTATGTTCATATTCAAGCTTGTGAGGGCAGGGGATAGGTATGGCCTGGCACCCTGCACTGGAAAAAAAACGACGTTCTATCCTGTACACAACCACATTAGTTTCCCTAGCGTGCGCTAAACGACCTTGTTCATGGACTACCGCGGACAAGGTGATCTGTTAGTAGGTCGTCAGACACAACGTTTTAACGACTTGCACTAAATTTTTCCTTTAGTGATGGAGTTTTATCTCACACCAGGTGATAGGGCCCTTAGTTTTATTCAGTGATATGATTTAGTGGTGAAAATTGTTAGTGTCCCCCCAGTTTTGACTGTGGTATCCTATGTGCCCCCCATAAATATTGTTCCTAGAGTCGCCACTGTTTACCGTTTAACATTTCTAGAATTACTTTACTCATCAACATCTGTAATGAAGTTGCTTTAGGGATTCACACTGAATAAGTCATGTTGGGTATCATTGGAAAGGCCAGAATCCGCCCTTTCCAATGACACCTAGATCGTATACGATGCACAGGGACGGAGATTCAGCGGGCCAAAGAAGTGTGGGAAGCTGGACGCTGATTTCTGGTGGGGGGGGCCACATGGGGGGTGAGGAATAAGCTAGGGGGCAACTGCCCCCCTGTAGAGACACCTATGATAATGGGTTACGCCTGATTAGCTCCGGGTGTGGGCTCTTACACTTCGGATCTGCTTCCACCCTATACTCTGCATTGGGGAATTATTTTGTCACTATAAAAAAAATATGTTTATTATTTTTATTTACCGTTTAACATTTCTAGAATTACTTTACTCATCAACATCTGTAATGAAGTTGCTTTAGGGATTGGATTTTTAAAATAAATCTCTGTCATGTTTTCCTTTGTCCATATAAAACCTTTCCCATCTGCTGCTAGCTTTGTGTATTGCTATATATCACAGTGCTGTACCCGCTATAGTCACAGTGTTACATACATGTATAAAAATCTGCCTCAACTCTTTAACACTAGGGATTTTCTGTTACCCCCATGTGAATTGTCATTTACAGTCAAAATATCCAAAAGAGGTTTCCGTTTCCTTGAAATAGCTTAAAATAACTTGCAGTGAAAACCCACAAGTTACGGCTCCCTGCCAAGGATAGTGTCAGGGCTGGATCTAGTGTTTGTGGGGCTTGCACAGTAAAATATGGAACCACTTTAGGGTCAGACGAGCACAGTTATCTTGTCCGTGTTGCCGCACATTTGTCCGTCCGTGGCAGCATAGCATTCTGACCAATGGAGCCCCACACACGAAGTACGTCCGCACAGAAGTGCGGATGCATGACGGACGCGGCAAACGGACACAGGTTAGGCAAGACCGTAATACTGCTAGAACAGATGTCCGGAGTGCGCCACGTCCGCATAGCTTTGTGTGTGAGTGATGTAACGTGGTCAGACGGACTGCATTTATACGTCCAGCATTTTTGACGGACAGAATGTTTTTTCATTTTAATTCATTTTCCCTGCTACATCCGTCTAAAAATCCGTCAGTGAAAAAAACGGACTGTGTGGCCACTACATTGTCGTCAGTCAGAAAGTACGTCCGTACTGCACGGACGCACAGTCCATACAAAATGCGCTCGTCTGACCCTAGCCTTAGAGAACATTTTTCATACCAATCTCGGCAAACTTCCCAAAAAATACTCAGTGTTGCTCATTACGTTGAGTGAATTTTCAGCAGTAGCAATCATGTTCACTTTTCAAGCCCCAAATCTCATTTCATTTTATTTGTGCCCCTATTCTCTTTTTATTTATACTCACAGTTCCCTGTGAATGACATACTGCAGAGAGATGGTCGCCTTTGCAGCTTTGGAGGTCATTAGGCAGCTGTTTCATTCTGTTTTCTGGGACCATAGACATGGCGATCCCTCGTAGCCACCTGAACACAGGGTGATGATTTTCTCGCCCTGCATCTGCAGATTCACTTTAGTTTCAAATGCTCTTAGTACTTCTTTATCTATGACGTTGCTCTGCTTCTTTTTGACCTCTGTTCTACGTAGGTATTTTTTGTTCACGAGCATACTGTGGCTACTTGTATACTACCTGTGGTGGATTCGAATCGAGAATCATAAATACTTTGGGAAATTAAAATTTTTTTACATTGCAAAATTGCCTAGCTCTGCTGTACAGACATTACGTGTTTAATGAATCAATTCAGAACTTACAGTATAGACTTTGCGGGTTCCATGTTTTACGGTAACGATGCAGATCTTACTGCATTCCGATGTGCACATAAATTGAATTTAATCATTTTTTTTTATCTGCTTGAAATTCGATAAATAACTTTTTATTTTTGGTGTTATGCAATTTTGACAGGTTCCACGACCATGGGTGTCCGTACTGATGTTAAAATAATCATTTGTGGTGGTTTTCAGTGGTTTTATTACGCTATATTTTCTATGTCCTTTTTGAAAGAGAAGGAGACCCAAGACATAAGGAAAGGAGGCATGACAACTTAAGTAAATGTTGTCTGTTGTCACTTCACTTTTATGGATATGCTAACATATTAATTTTCCACAAGATTGTGGTTATGCTGCACACTCTGGTCTGTTAGAAGTATTGAATTAATAGTATTACATATACACTACTACACCTTATTAGAAGCTACATACCAAGGGTCTTTATAAGCACAAAGATCTAAGACTACATTTTGACTCACACTAAATACTATGGTCTTTTTATGTTGTTTCCTCTCTTTTTTTTCCCACATACTTTCTCTCAAAAGTAGGTTTTGTAACAAGCCTGATTTCCTGTTATCACTGTGCATCTTGTCTTACACAGTAATATATTCCAGACTCATCATTTCTCATGTTGGGCATTTCGAAGTAAAGTTCATTTTTTGACGTTTCTCTGGTGAAAGTGACTTTTCCTTGGAAGGTTGAAGCATAAACTATGCTCCCACCACTGCTTACATACCCCATGTATTCCAGTCCTGATCCTGCTTTCTGTCTGACCCAATGCCATGCATAACTAGTAACTGACACAGAGACTTTACATGTAAATTTCAGGGTCTGTGAAGGTTTCACAACTGCAGATCCAGGTTGATTCAGCGTAACTGTCTGTGACAGAACATCTGGAAAAAAGGACATTATTATGTTTAGGAAACTGCCATTTATGCAATTGCTCTAATAATGTCATATACAATATAAGTGTGTCTCTTACATGATACAGATATCAGCACAAGGAGCACAATACAGAATGACCTCATTGTGTTCTGTGGATAATAAAATAAAAGAATGTGCAGTTTAAGGGTTTGTTAATGAATGAATTCACACTGTGATACACCCGGCTTCTTATATGAACACGCAGAGCGCCGCCTGATTTACATAATGATCTTTATAAAAGAGGTCATGCATGATCTGATCTCACACATGAGGATCAAGGATTTATGTAGAGTCTGTCAATGTGTCGGCTGTATCCGCTATCTGTATTATGATTGATTTTATTAATATTTTTCAGGATTTATACAGAGCCGTGGATAAAACCATAAGCACAAATGAGGATATAAAAAGACCAAAGGGCCACATCAAGCCCAAATACCATATTAAAACATGACTAATAATATAAGCTGCTGACTCCCAGGAACCACAAAATGAGATTCAAGTGTATCTTGACAAAGTTAAAACAAAATAATAAATCTTCAGTGAAAGAAATGTGAAAATCTGCACAATCAGCAAGAAAGTACATTTACAAAAATCATTTAAGGTTACCATATGTGTTAAAAAAGTGCCGATGTGAGCACACAACATAAACATATTAAAATTTAATATAGTATCTAATAAAAAACATAAATAACAAGATAAAGCATAATATTGTAGCAACTCCGAGTGATAAAAACAACCAAATACTCACAAAACGGGGTCGTTTTTATTTTTTTTGAGAAAGTATTTTACCAGGAAGGATACATTGAAATTTCTCTCGTTTTCAAGTATGTCCTGGGTGGCGAGTATGTACCGTTAGGTGTCTTGCCCAAGGACACTTACTGGAGAGGTGCTCTTGCCGGGATCGAACCTATGTCTCCACAGGCTCTCTCCACGCAGAGCAGTGATGTTACCTCTACTCCACCCAGTTATAGTGATAGTCACGCTGTGACAGATTGTGGAGGTGAATTTGCTGCAATTCGGTGACCAATTCAGAGATAAGTGAATAACCTCTACAGCTTTCTGTAAACGTAGAATGAGCTCACAGATTTCGTTATTTTTCATCTAGTCTAACTTGCATACCAGACCCTTGTTGGTCAGTGTTTTTGTTGTAACCTCCCCCATATCTCCACAAACAACTTCTGACAATTTCCAAAAAATAATATTTTAATTTCACCATCATCACCTGTGCATTCACTTCGACTGGAAAAATAGTTTAGTTATAATTACTTGTTTTACGGTAGTTATTGTACAGCGCTGTGGAATTTATTTATTTATTTATAAAGTATTTTACCAGGAAGGATACATTGAGATTTCTCTCGTTTTCAAGTATGTCTTGGGTTCAAGAGCATTGAAATGTTACAGTCGTTACAGAAATACAAAGCAAGATATTAAAAACAAAACACAAATATACATATTAACAAAAAATAAATATGTAGGAAATAGTCATTATGTTACATGTTTGCAGGTGCATTCCGTATTGAGGTATGTTAATAGGGAGCTCTTTTTTTTTAATTCTTTATTTTGGGTTTTGCAAAAAATCATGAATCCAACAGAAAACTAAAAGTGGTCTCACAGGACCACGGCAAGTCATCTAGTGTATTGCATAGTAAAATAACAGTGTAAGCTTGGAATCAAAAAGAAAGGGCCTCGCAGGGCCACATACATACAACAATCAAAACTCAGCGTAGAAGGAAAAGAAAAGAGAGGGGAAGAAGAAAAGAAAAAAAAACGGGGGAAGACAGTGAACATACAAAAAGTCGGCTAGAGATGGTCAAGATACTGCAGGGGGAAAGGGACAAGGAGTATTGTGCCACAGGGTACCTCTATGGATGCACCGACAGTGTGATCAGCAGCCTTCTGAAGCCCCCCAGTCTCAGCTTCGCTCGGGGCACTTGCATCTCCTTCACACATCAGGGTCCTCGTGAAAAGCCTCAAGTCACCGAGTGTAAACGGGCGCTCGTCTTCTCCCTCCTCCATCAATAGGCACTTGAGGCGCTGGAATGCCGCCTCCATTCCGGACAGCGGGGGAAGCGACAGGATGTCAACCTGCCTCCCCTGCGCACGTTCCCATTGCTGCCTCCACCAGGTCAGCTGCTTTGGCCAGGAGACGGGGGGCCCTCCGTCGCCACAGCCCTCTGCCAAGTATATGGTGTCGGGGACAGCAAAGGTGCTGCAGTGTGAGGCAAGGCTTCCAAGCTAGCTCCAGAGGGATTCCCCGGCTGGGGAGCACGTAGGACCCCCTGGCCAGGAAACAGCCAGGGAGAAGGCCCCAAGATGGCTGCCATCATCATACTCCAGCCACTGAGTGACAGTCTCTGGTCCGGGGGGGGGGAACGGGCCCTGGACATCTCTTTGCCGATGGCGAGCCGCTCCGGGTTCCAGGGATACAAAGGGATGCAATAATTTGTCAGCTAGGGAACCCAGGTAGGGAGAGACGGGTCGGAACTCCAAAGACACACGTCTTCTCCCAGTAGCAGCCGGCCACGCCCCCGTTAATAGGGAGCTCTTGAGTGACTTAAGACTGGGGGGGAAGATTTGATGGTATCTGGGAGGTTATTCCATAACTGTGGTGCTTTGTAGAAAAATGAGGATCAAGCCACTTTCTTTTTGTATTGCAGTATTATAAGTAAGGTGCAGGTCCTGGATTTGGGGTTATAGGATGAGGGAACTGCTAGGGGAAGCAGCCTATTCAGGTAGGGTGGCAGCTTCCCAGAAAAGCTCTTAAACACCAGCTTGGAAAGGTGAAGGGTGCGTCTAGACTCCAGCGTCGGCCAGTTTAGCTCTTATAACATGTCACAATGGTGGGTCATGTAGTTACATTGTAGCACAAAGCAGCAGAATGAGTTATACAATGTAGTAAGTTTCTGAAGGTGTGTTAGCGGGCAGGGCTCGAATGCTGCAGGAACGCGTGGGAACTCCGTTCCCGCACTTTTGGCACAGCAGCAACTCATCAGGAACGTAGTCTCATTAAGCCGACAAGTGCCTCTCAGTGTGATTGATGTCCTCTTTGTGCCCGGCTGCTGGTCCGGCAAAGAGCGCATCACGTGTGAACTCTGCGTGAGTTCAAACAGCGTGACCCTGACAGGCTCCGAGGACCCCCCCCTGCCTGCCCCATCAGGTGACTCCTATCTCCAGAGAACGTGATGTCGGCTGCTGAAAAGCTGAAACTACTGATGAGCCTTCTGTTTGCTGGGGATCTGGTGGAGCTGCGTGAGAGGGATAAACTCTGCTTTGGTGAGCACATCTGAAGCAGATCTAATTCTAATGAAAAACTATAGACTAGCTCTTTCCTGTGGATGGGTTTTCCGTGCTTAATAAAACTAGTGTTGAGATCCTGCAAGGGCAATAAATCTCTTAACCGGACAGGTCCAGCTGATAACAGGCACTGATAGCAGTATTGCTGGAAACATCACAACTAAGAAAATAAATAATCCATCTTCCTGCTTCCATTGCCTGTTTATATCCACACTAAACTGAAGGGAGCAGGGGCATTTAGAACTTTATAACCCTTTAAGCGCTAGAAATGTTTGGCCACTATTACTGTTTGCAGCACATGGTGCAGACCTGTTTTAGGTTGTATATAAGACAAACCATTATTAAGCCTTTCAGTTATGTTAAACTATCAGACAACATTCCAGTAAAGGGTTAATAATGGCAGTTATAAATGTTTCATATGCCCATGATGCCTGTGAAGAGGGGCACAGATCATCCTCCATGTCTCCCATGACATTAACGGTTATTCAAATCTTTCATTTGGTGCACTTCAGCGACCTCAATTCACCAATCCTGCGGTGAATTCAGCATTCACTGCAGGCTCCCCAAAATGCGCTGAATCGAACCGGCAAACGCTGCAAATACAATCGCCAAACACAGCCACAAACCACCGAATAGACCGCCGAACGACTCAGACCAGCTGCTGGACGGGGTAAAGAAATGACACATTAGAAAAGGAAAATAATGCATGGAAATAATGTATAAGGTCCTATGAATAATAATAATAGAAAAGTCTGTTACAGAAAAAATAAAAATGCCATTTGAAAAAATAAAAAAGATAAAAAATTTCACTGAAAAATGCCTAAAAAGATGTATTAATAGATTTATTTTATTTTTTTAAATTCTTTATTTAAGATTAGACATAGAACAAACAGTAGCAAGAAATCAACTGTACGTGTAGGCCACGCAGGGCCAATGCAATAAAGCCGAAAAGGGATATGCTGGGTAGCGAACACTACCATAAAAAGCAAGTGATTCAACCAGAAGGACAGTCATAAACATCACAACAACAACAACTGCAGGGGTCCGCCAGGATCCAAATCAAAAAGGGGGAAAGAGACTGGGAGGGGGAGAGAGATGGGGAGAAAAAAATCAAAAACCCCAGAAGGCCTCCAACAAAGTGGAGTAAATGGGAAAGGTAGCCCCCAAAAGGAAATGTGGTATACCGCAGCTCTCCCCTAGAAACCCGCGGGGCAATAGAGGGCCGATGTGCAACCATAGGGCACAGGTCAACGGAGGGCCAAGGGACAGAAAGAGCCTAGGTATCTGTCCCACGGCACGCCCCCGACTGAACCTTACCTTCAAATCCCAACAGAAAAAAAGGAGGGAGGGAGAAAGGGTAAAAAAGGTTGGGTCAAAAACATTCCAGGACTAAAACGAGAGTCCACCCCACGCAGGGAAATCCACCGTAGATCAAAGGGGATTAGAAAAAAGCAAGACGTCTGTGTCCATCTTGTAGGGCCAAGTTTCAAAACCTCGTTGCCACGTCCAGGGCCGGCGTAGCATCCACCACGCCCGGCGGGCCCAATAGCACACCCAGGGTTCCCGCGTGCACCCAGGCCTCCTCCACAGTAGTCGCCGTTAGAGTTTTGGAATCATAATGGATCAGGAGGGACCCTGATATAACCCATCAGTAACGGATATTATGGGACCGGAGCGACGACGTTACCGTCCCAAACTGTCGCCTGGCCGCCAAGGCCAAAAACGGTAAGTCGCGGAAAACCGAAAGGGTCGCTGCCTCAAAGCGTATCGGAGGGGCCCGAATCGTTGCCTCCACTAAACGCTCCCGGGTAGCAATGTCTGCAAAGACCACGATGACGTCCCGCGATGCCACCTCAGGGGCCGCAGCAGCCTTTCTCACCCAAATCGCCGACAGCACAGGGTCCGGACATTCTGCAGGCAGGGTCAGAATCGTCATCACAAACTGGGTAACATAAGATAGGAGAGCAGAATCTGGAATAGAGTCTGGTATGCCCCTCAATTTCAGGTTCCTACGACGGTGGTGGTTCTCCAGAGACAGCACAGCACTTTGCAATCCAGCAACCTGGGCCTGGAGATCAGCAACTCGAGAGGAGGAGGCGGCCTGCGACTCCCGCTGCTCACTGGAGTGAGCGTCCAGCACCGTGACCTCCGTGCGAAGGGACGCCAGGTCTGAGCGCACCTCAGCAATCTCCTGGGCCCAGGAGGAACGTGCGCCATCTAAGAGCATGTGGATGTCTTGTGATAGAGGACAATATCCTCTTCCTTCGGATGCCAGTCTCTGTTCTAATCGGTGGAGAAATCAGGTAAGTTAAGGTGCGCACTTAAAGAAATCACACAGACAACGAATGGGTCTATGCAGCCTCTCTGGACAAAGCCAGTGATCTCTCCAGCTTTTATTAGATTTTGATACATGTTTTATAGCCGTTTGGTGAGTAAGCGAGTGGGAGTCAACTTAACATTTTGGTCAACTTCAGCATAAAATTGTGTACATACAGATTATTTTATTAACTATATAAAAATCAAATATCAGCTATTTCTAAAGGTCAAGGTATCATGCGTCATTGACAAGTGTCAGACGTTTTTCTCCATCATGGGTGTGTGGATGTTCTGTTCTGTTCTACGATGCAGGATGGGCCTACACCCTTGTTTCTGATACCGAAATAAATTCCTCATGACTTTGTGGTTAGCTATTCTGCAGAAACAGCAAAGTTACGCAAGATACATTTTGGTTTTATCTGAAAAGACAGTTGTATTAATCATCTCTTAAAGACATATCCAACTCAAATGAGCATTTTTCTAGGCCTTTGAATATTATTAAAGCAGATACATATTCTTGTCCATAACAGTCTCTCTTGGTAGCCGGGAGATCTTCCGAGGGAGTCTGCGTTTCCGACCGTGTGGGCGCGGGTAACAAGGCAGGAGCAGGATCGCCGCCACTCTCCTCCGGCACCGGGGAACAGGATGAGGGGCTCAGGTCCTTCGAACCACCCAAGGAGATGCGGATGTCAGGTAGGTTTGAGGATTCCGCAGCCCCAAGCCGCTTATCCCGCTTACCCATGGCCAGGGAGTGACCAAAGCGTCCAGGGGAGCGTAGGCCCAAAGCAGCAAGATGGCCGCCAAGCTCACACAGCAACAGGCCCAAAGCTCAGGTCGCGGTGACAGAGGTTGTGGCGGGGTCCCAACGGGTCCGGCAAAAAGTGTTTCACTTTTCAAACATTCAAGCAAACTTTTTTCTAATTTATTCACTGCATTCGTCTGCAGTGTCGGCTTTTTCTGGCGGCTGCGCTGCGTGTGATCAACTCCTTCTCAGGGTTTTCCGGCATTTTCGGCGGGTTAATCCAGATGTTTTTGCGGGTTTCAGTGTGCGTTCGCCCTTGTTTTGCGGTGAGTTTTCGGCCACCTTTTCCTGCAATTCGGCGGCCCTGTGGTGCTTGCTGAATACACCGCAGGGTTGCTGAAATGGGATCGCCAAATCAAACCGAATTGAAGAGAACAAAAAGTCACCGAATTTGCGTTGGCTTTTCGATTCTCTTTGAATAACCATTCTAGTGTCTTTTTAAAAAAAATATTTTTTAATTGATTTATTTATTTATAAAAGGATTTTACCAGGAAGGATACATTGAGATTTCTCTCGTTTTCAAGTATGTCCTGATTACACAGTAAGAAATATTTGGGAATATTCCCAGTGTATTTCTTACTCTAATAACCTATTTGGCAGACAGATGGTGCCATCTACTGGCTAAATGGTGTTTCTGCAGGTAGAACTCAAGACGTTAGGTGAGCAGGTACAAGCTCAAGTCTCTGTGTCGGCTGGGAAAAGCCTGTTATGTCAGAGCATTTCTTAGCCCATTTTAACCAGTTTTAACACGTTGGGCATTATGCCCACAGTGATAAAACTTTGGGGGCACCTTCTGGAGGCCAAATGCAAATGAAATTTGTTAGCAACAATTGAATTTAATTTGCAATCATACCAATAAAGCATCAGATTGTGTTAACATGATCTCAGGCTGCCATGTCTGCTATTGCTCATCATGCTGCTGAAAATCAGTGCGCCAGCAATTGCAAATTCTGTCGCAACCCTAATAAATGAATCACTGGCGACTGGATACATACCCAAACTCTGGAAGACTGCAAGAGTGGTACCTATCCATAAAAGTGGTGACAGTACTTTGGTATCCAACTACCGTCCGATATCGTTGCTCCCTGTAATGTCAAAAATTTTGGAAAAATGTGTCTACACACAATTACGTGATTATTATCAATATTGGAACTACTTAACCCCGGATCAATCAGGCTTTCGTCCAAATCACTCAACTACAACCGCCCTTTTAAAAGTCTGTAATGATATCCAGGCTGGGATGGAACAAGGAAACCTAACTGGAGGCATCTTCCTTGATTTTGCCAAGGCCTTTGACACAGTAGACCATGGCATCTTGTTAGAAAAACTAAAAAACTCTGGCATGGGTGATCGCACGTTAACCTGGTTTCAATCATATGTATCTGACCGATCACAATATGTGTCAATTTCTGGCAGCTCCTCCCTCCCCCTCCCTGTCACTTGCGGTGTACCCCAAGGCTCAATACTCGGCCCCCTACTATTCACAATATTCATAAATGATCTGTCCAACGTCTGCAAAGCCTCAACTGTACACATGTACGCAGACGACACCGTAATCTATACCAGCAAACCAACTCTCCGGCAGCTGGAGGCCGTGCTGCAGAACAATTCACAGAGGTAGAAAAGTGGATCAAACACAACAAACTTTTTTTAAATAATGACAAAACTGTAACGATGCTCTTTGGAACAAAACCTAAACTACACAAATTGCAAAATCCCCATCTATGTGTGGGGACAAAATCAAATGGCACGCTGACCACAGTCACTTCTCTCAAATATCTAGGTATGTGGTTGGACCCTAATCTATCCTTTGGCCCTCACATCGAAAAACTCTCATCTAAACTTTACCCCAAACTAGGCGCCCTGTACAGAAACAAATCCTGCCTGAGCCCCACGGTAAGAAAGCAGATTGTACAACAAATGCTTATGCCGGCTATTGATTACGGAGATGTAGTGTACGCAGCCGCCCCACAAACACATCTTCAGAAACTTACTACATTATATAACTCATTCTGCCGCTTTGCATTACAATGTAAATACATGACCCACCATTGTGACATGTTAAAAGAGCTAAACTGGCCATCGCTGGAATCTAGACGCACCCTTCACCTTTCCAGCCTGGTGTTTAAGAGCTTTTCTGGGAAGCTGCCACCCTATCTGAATAGACTGCTTCCCCCAGCAGTTCCCTCATCCTATAACCTCCAATCCAGGACCAGCACCTTACTTGCAATACCACAATACAAAAAGACAGTGGCTCGATCCTCATTTTCCTACAGAGCACCACAATTATGGAATAACCTCCCAGACACCATCAAATCTTCCACCAGTCTTAAGTCACTCAAGAGCTCCTTACTAACATACCTCAATACAGAATGCACCTGTATACATGTAACATAATGACTATTTTTCTACAAATTTATTTTCTGTTAATCTGTATATTTATGTTTTTTTTTTTTTTTTTTTAATATCTTGCATTGTATTACTTTGTATTTCTGTAACTGTAACACTTCAATGTTCTTGAACCCAGTACATACTTGAAAACGAGAGAAATCTCAATCTATCCTTCCTGGTAAAATCCTTTATAAATAAATAAATAAATAAATAAATGTATACACAATCGCGGTAGTGAAGGGATTAATGAAGCATTCAGTTCACTCACAAAGCTTTCATCTTGACGTCCCCGTATACTCATTTCTGTCTTGTGTTGATGCTTCTCACTTTTTCAACCTACTTTTCTCTCACAATGCAGCAATAATCCTGCCATCACTGATTTCAGTTTTGTTATGAGGTTTTCTAACGAGTCCTGATTTCCTGTTATCACCGTGTGTATCTTGCACAGTAATATATTCCTGAATCCTCATTTCTCATGTTGGGCATTTCAAAGTAAAGTTCATTTTTTGATGTTTCTCTGGTGAAAGTGACTTTTCCTTGGAAGGTGGGGGCATAGTATGTGCTGCCATCGCTGTTTATATACCCTATATATTCCAGTCCTGACCCTGCTTTCTGTCTGACCCAATGCCAGAGATAACTGCTAACTGACACTGAGACTTTACAAGTGGTTTTCAGGGTCTCTGAAGGTTTCACAACTGTAGATCCAGGTTGATCCAGCGTAACTGTCTGTGAAAGAACATCTGAAAAATAATATTGACACATTTAAAATTATGTAATTAATACAGTAGCTCTAATAATGTCATATACAGTATAACTGTGTCTCTTACATGATACAGATATCAGCACAAGGAGCACAATACAGAATGACCTCATTGTGTTCTGTGGATAATAAAATGAATGTATGTGCAGTTTAAAGGCTCATGTATGAATGAATTCACACTATGATCATACATGGCTTCTTATAGCAGGATGCAGAGCGCCTCATTTACATAATGTCCTTTATAAAAGGAGCCATGCAGGATCTGATCTCACGCATGTTATACACTGACTGTTATACAGGAGAAATAAGGGGTTATTCAGAGTGAGCCGATCTGGCCCCGAAATGTAACCGGACACTGAAATTCTGTGTACGGTGACATTTCAGGGCCATTCGGCTATTCAGAGAGCAGGCAATTTGCCATATTTTGGCGAATTGCCTGCACGAACAGTGCCTGTTCGAGGGCAATGAAATTCCCCATAGAGAAGCAATGGTTAATATATTCTGAGAACACCGAACAGCTGAGGAATGTCAGTGCCCTGCCGTTCGGTGGTTAAATTCGTCAGGCGAATCCCATAGGCTTCAATGTTAAAAATATTCCTGTTTTAATTCAATATCTAATAAACCATTTATTATTTTATTCTGCAGTAAAAAGTCTCTTTATTTCTAGATTTTTTTAGGATATTTTAAGCATTTTTCGGGATTTTTTTTAAAAAACAAAATTCCAATTATTTATCTTTACTTATTTTTTCTGTAACAGCCCTTTTTATTAGCATTCATTGGACCTCGTATGTAAATTTCAGACATTTTCGCTCAGTAGTTTGTTTGCAAACAGCGTTTCACTTTTCAAACATTAAAGCAAACAGTTTTTCTAATTTATTCACTGCATTCGTCTGCAGTGTCGGCTTGTTCCGGCGGCTGCGCTGCGTGTGATTGACTCCTGCTCGGGTTTTTCCAGCATTTTCGGCAGGTTAATCCAGATGTTTTTGTGGCTTTCAGTGTGCGTTCGCATTTTATTCTGCAGTAAAAAGTCTCTTTATTTCTAGATTTTTTGGGATCCATTTTTTTATATAACCCTTTCGCTGCTGAGCCATTTCACCTCTGTGTGCTGAGCTAATTTTTACCGGTTTTGCTCATCATGTTTAACTTACATTTTATTATACAACCCAGACAAATTATATATCGTTCTTTCCGGCAGACTCGGCAGATTCATAATATACCATTATTATATGTATACGTCATGTCCTGCCTGAATATTATAACAAAAAAAATGCGATAAAATTAGACTTTTCAATCATCTACATTGTGTAAAGTTTTTTTTTTTCACATTTTATCATGCAAGCGTTTGCGGTTATATTTTCTATGGGGTGCGCTTGTTAAAAAAATTAGAAATGGGGACTCGTTAAATATTTTTGGGGGGAATTACGTGATTTACAGCAAACGCCCCCCATAGAAAAAATCATTAGTGTAGCATCATTGTTCACATTATAATTGAAATGGGAACAATATTGCTGCATTAATAAAAACAAAAAAAACTGTCTTTTTATTTTATTTTTTCAATATAATTTTTTTTATAATTTTGTAGGTACAAGATATAAACAGGAGGGAAGAGGGATACAAAAAAAAGGGGGAACAGGGAAACATTGCAACCAGCCATGTAACAGTAACGATTCGAAAAAGACATTCGGGAAAGACATACTTATTGTTCACTTTACCATCTTACCAAGGCGTACATAATGAAAAAAGGACTTTACAGCTTAACCGTATATGGGCCATATTACAGAGCTGTTGTAAACTTACCAGAGCAATTATAGCCTATGGAGGTTTTCAGTTTACAACAGCTCTGGTTAAGTTAGCACCAACATTGTAATATGGCCCTATATGTCCCAAATGGGACAATGATCCTTCCTCATTTGCGGGTTCCCCGCTAGATCTCTAGCCATCCCACCCAGAAGTCTCAATACACTCAATCGGAAAGTGATATCTTTTAGTGTGGGAAGATTGGAAGACTTTCATCTAGCTGCGACCAAGGTCGCCGCCACGGACAGTACGTGGGCCAAGGAGTGCTTCTGCAAGCGGGAGAGGTAATCAGGTATAATCTGGGGAGGAGAATCTCAGGGACTGGTTGAATCTCCGTGCCCACAATCTCAGAATTTAAGTGATCCGTATCTCCAGAAGGATATAGACATCTTAGAGAGAGTTCAGAGAAGGGCTACTAAAATGGTGTACGGCTTGAAGGAGAAAAGTTACCAGGAAAGGCTTAATGATCTTAACATGTACAGCTTGGAAAAAAGACGAGACAGAGGAGATATGATAGAAACATTTAAATACGTAAAGGGAATCCACAAGGTAGAGGAAGGGAGTATATTTAAAAGGAAACAAAATAGCAAAACAAGAGGACATAGTCTTAGATTAGAGGGGCAAAGGTTTAAAAGTAACATCAGGAAGCATTATTTTACTGAGCGGGTGGTGGATACATGGAACAGTCTTCCAGTAGAAGTGGTAGAGGCCAAAACAGTAATTGAATTTAAGCAAGCATGGGATAGGCATAAGGCTATCCTAAACAAAAGATAAATCCAGGTCAAGTATCCATGTAATTGGGCAGACTAGATGGGCCGAAAGGTTCTTATCTGCCGACATTTTTCTATGTTTCTATGTTTCTATGATCCACAGAGCTCCAAAACTGAGTTATCAAGCGACATGTCCACCAAATATGGAACATCTGCCGATGACACCAGTTGGCAGAGGGAGATCCCGGAAGCTTGGCCGACATCTAAGATGTTGGCAAGCACAGGGAGGGGGCTGTGATCCGGCACCTAGTGGCACTGAATTGCGATCCAGCCCCCAAGGGGTTAAAGGCAGCCACGGCTTGGAAGGGCAGGCTGTGCCCTTCAAAGCGGTGCCTGCCTTTTTCCTGTGCCCCATACGGATGGGGAGGGGGAAGGTCCTTCAGGCATCTTCCCCGCACTGGCAGGGGTGCCTAGAATAGACGTCACCGTGCCTAGTCATTGCAATGACTTTATTCCTGCCTGCCGGGGTCCCGGAGACTGGGCTGACATCCAAGATGTCAGCCCGCACCAGGGGCCCGCAGCGATCGGACAGAGTTTCGGCTGCAAAGGGAGGACACGCTCAGCGCATCCTCCGCAGCCAAGTGTCCATGCGGCAGGACACGCTGAGCGCCTCCTCCGCATGGAAGGGGTTAAATATTTTTTTTAGTTTTCCTTAACAGACCTTTTTAGTATCATTCATATGACCTTATGTGGAAATGCCAGGCATTTTCGTTCAGTAGTGTTTTACTGCTTTTGCTCATGTTTAAACACAATTTGAAGCCATGGGAAATGTTTGACCAACAAGGAGTGTGAAATGTTTGACCAACAAGGAGTGGGAAATGTTTTGACCAACTAGGAGTGGGAAATGTTTGACCAACAAGGAGTGGGAAATGTTTGACCAACAAAGAGTGGGAAATGTTTCATCACCAACGAGTGGGAAATGTTTTACCAACACACAGGACAGGGTATACCTGAAATAGGCCATACAGTATACAAGGATGTATTCTAACACAAGCCCAAATTGATCAGTGTTAGAGTGGTCAGGGTCAGATAGCCAAAACGGTACACAAGGGGTATCTATCATATAAGTGAAAAATCAATCAGAGTTAGAGTGGTCAAGGAATAGCCAAGGACTGGTTCTCATACAAGTCAGGTAACAACGGAGACTGAAAAATAAACCAAGTAGTGAATCGCCAGGAGACACTCAGCACTGAGGGAACCAAACTCCATGACAGCGGGATGATCCCGATCACGCTGTCTGTATTTAAACCCAGCGTGTGTGCATCATCATGCCACGCCCCGCCTCCTGACCAGCCCTGCGAGCTCCGAAAGCAGGCACAACTCCTGGCACCCGGCTTGTTGATGGCGCCACCGGGTGGCGGCAGGGATGCACCGGAATTTCGGCCACCAATAGATTCTGCCGATAATGGGGTTATCGGTTTCGGCCTGAAAGCAAAACACCAGCCGAAAAAGTCAGCTGAAAATTGATGGTCCCAGCTGACACTGAACGAGCACTCTTTCAATGCTGCTTAGCTGGGGATAATTTGTAATTGAAAAGAGGCAGGAGCTGCTACACATATTTATTTCTGCACACAAAGGGTTAACTGCATGATCCACACTATCAGTGCAAGCAGTAACCGCTGGCCTCTCAGTGACAAGGAACAAGTGATTTAGCACTGATCTCCTGCCAGCGGAGTCTGCTCCGAGGAAAAGAGGGGGGTTAATGTGGGAGCTTACATCCAGGGCCGGCCCGACCATGGTGCAGAGTGGGGCAGCGGCGCCAAGCGGCAGAATTACAGGGTCGGCACATTTTAGCTGCCGGTCCCGCTGCACTATTTTTTTTTTAAATCAGCGGTGGCTGCGGCATCCACATGTGCGGCGCCGCCAGGAAGTGAATGTGGTCCAGGAGTCTGAGGATCCGCCCACACGTGCCGTAATCCTTCCTTCCTGGCATAGCTGCTCACACACATGCGGCCAGCCGGGTCTTGAATGGAAACCGGGATTACAGCAGTGGATGAATCCTCCACCACTGCGGCAGCTGTCTTTCCTCTCGCAAGGACAATCCGTCTGCACTGGTAAGAGACCCTTCCTACCTCCTTGTTATTATCCTTTTAAATGGACCTGTCACATTCAAGTGAAGAAAAATTGAGTCATAGTCGGTGGTGCACGACACCGAGAATCTAACAAGGTTATTCAAAGAGAACCGAATTGTGGCTAAAGGTAACCGAACAGTGAAATTCATTGTACGGTTACCTTTCCTGGCCATTCGGCTATTCAGAGAGCAGGCAGTTCGCCAAATGTTGGCGAATTGCCTGTACATACAGTGCCTGGTCGGTGCCTGTTCGAGGGCAGTGGAATCCCCATAGAGAAGCAATGCTTTGTCTATTCAGAGAACAAAACCCAGCAATGAAAAGTTGCCGAAATGCCCTGCTGGTCGGTGGTTTCATTCGGCAGGTTTATTCAGGAGAATGCCATAGGCTTCAATGTTAAAAATATTCCCGTTTTAATTCAATATCTAATAAACAGTTTATTATTATATTCTGAAGTAAAGAGTCTCTTTATTTTTAGATTTTTCAGGATCTTTTTTTTGAAATTCTTTATTTTTAAAAGTTTGCATCGACATAGAAAGTCAACATAAAATGAAAAAGACCTCGCAGGGCCAAAATAAGTCATCTGTTAAACTATAGAAGAAAAACAAAAAAGTAATTTAAGATCATTCTCGGAAAACACACTTAAATGTAAGGTCTCCTGCAAAAAACACACTAAAGTTTAAAGTCATCTGCGAAAAACACATTAAGATTTCAACGTCATCTACAAGGAATGCACTCGACAAAATCATCCCCTATTAGGGGGGTCTCATCCAAAAAACAGGTTATAGGGAACTAATGGCTATTAACAGCCAGAGAAAGTCATCAGGTAGATAACAGAGAAACATAAAAAAAAAAAAAAAGGCCAGCCGAGGACATCAAGCTGTAAGAGAAAGAGGGGGGGGGAGAGGGAATAAAAAGATGGCAAAGGCCAAAAATTTGCCTGCCTTGGCGACTACCCAGACGGTCCATAAGGCCGCAGGGAGGCCAAGGGGGAATAACGGCACCTGGCCCGGGCACTCAGGAGCAAACCGGGCACCAGGCCACGGTTGCGTCCCCGAGATGTCCCGGAATAGCCAAATTAAAAAAAAAAAATGGGGGGCTGAAAACATAATTGTCCACAGCAGGGCACTCACAGGTGAGGGAGATCAGAACAGCCAGGGGGAATCCGAAAGGGCTTCAGAGGGCGAACGGGGTTAAACTCAGCAGGTCAGGGCATGGTCGGGCAACAAACAGTGTGTCAGCGAGATAGACCTCTTTCAAAAACTATTATGGGTAGGATCTTCAGGGTGGGAGTAAAGGGGGTGACACTGCCGTGGCTGGGCCTCGAAATAGCAGTCGCGTTGGGCAGAGCCTCCTCAACCGGTGTCCAGCAAGAAGGCCGCATGGTGCACCCCTCCGGATCCATCCTCCTTTCTTGCCGGTTGCAGGTAAAGAGAACCCAGAGTACTCCATACATGGCCGGAGCAACTTCACGGGTCCAAGGTCTACACCACCTCCTCTCCGGGGATGGCCCAGCAATCTGCCTGGGGGTGTCCGGCCTCCACTGGCCAGGGACCACCATTGCAACCCCCAACGTAGCCACCGCCTGCACTCCCACTCCACACGGAGCAGCGATCGCCTCTGCAGGCCGAGGAACCTCCAACAGCACGGTATCCATACCACCATCGACGCAGCATCCGCCATAGTCGTCTAGTGGATCAGCAGCCGCCATCTCAGCCACCGTGAGGACCTCTGTGCAAGTGGCCTCCACTTCACCATCCACAAACTCCGCCATCCTATCGCCCCTCAGCATGGCCATCATCCGGCGCCATGTGCCGCGTGTGAGCGGGCACTCGTCGTCCCCGGGTACCTGTCTCATAAAGTCCTCAAGGTGCTCCAGCACTTCTCCCAGGTTCCTGACAGGGGGTGGGAGAACCAGCTGCCCCTGGTCCGATCCCCTTCGCTCCGTCTTCGTTATGGGTATAGCCGCCACCGTTGGAAGTTGGGGGCTCTCTATCCTCACTGACATCAGCAGCCGTACATCCAGCGGGGACAAGTGTGGGCAAAGTGCCGTAGACGTACCGGGTTATAGGCCGCAAGATGGTCGACCTCAGGGCGTGTCCAAGAACCGAGATCTCCACCAAACTCAGCTAGGCTCCGGAGGGGGGGCCAGAATGGGCTCCGGAATCTGCCACCCAATGACCGGTCCAGCAGGGTCTCTTTTGAGGGTAAATTCACGGGGAAATCTGGGCAGAAATCCCCTTTATCTGCAAAATCCAAAGGAGCTCCTTGAAAACATGTCTGCTTCCCCATGCGGCCGGCCACGCCCCCCTTTCAGGATCTTTTAAGCATTTTTTATCCGCCCTTTCCAATGACACCTAGATCGTATACAATGCACAGGGACGGAGATACAGCAGTCCGAAGAAGTGTGGGAAGCTGGTGGGGGGGCACATGGGGGATGAGGAATAACCTAGGGGGGCAATTTCCCCCCTGTAGAGACACCTATGAACAGGGTTAAGCCTGGTTAGCTCTGGGCGTGGGCTCTTACATTCCGGATCTGCTTCCTCCCTATTCCCTGCATTGGGGAATTGTTTTGTCAATATAAAAAAAAGATGTTTATAAATTATTTTTATTTACCGTTTAACGTTTCTAGAATTACTTTACTCATCAACATCTGTAATGAAGTTGCTTTAGGGATTGGATTTTTAAAATAAATCTCTGTCATGTTTTCCTTTGTCCATATAAAACCTTTTCCCATCTACTGCTAGCTTTGTGTATTGCTATATATCACCGTGCTGCTCCCGCTATAGTCACAGTGTTACATACATGTATAAAAATCTGCCTCAACTCTTTAACACTAGGGATTTTCTGTGAGACCCATGGGAGTTGTCATTTACAGTCAAAATATTCCAAAGAGGTTTCCGTTTCCTTGAAATAGCTTAAAATAGCTTGCAGTGAAAACCCACAAGTTACGGCTCCCTGCCAAGGACAGTGTCAGGGCTGGATCTAGTGTTTGTGGGGCTTGACAGTAAAATATGGAACCACTTTTGTTTTCCTTTCTTAGAGAACATTTTTCATACCAATCTCAGCAAACTTCCCAAAAAATACTCAGTGTTGCTCATTACGTTGAGTGAATTTCCAGCAGTAGCAATCATGTTCACTTTTCAAGCCCCAAATCTCATTTCATTTTATTTGTGCCCCTATTCTCATTTTATTTGTACTCACAGTTCCCTGTGAATGACATACTGCAGAGAGATGGTCGCCTTTGCAGCTTTGGAGGTCATGAGGCGGCTGTTTCACTCTGTTTTCTGGGACCATAGACATGGCGATCCCTCGTAGCCACCTGAACACAGGGTGATGATTTTCTCGCCCTGCATCTGCAGATTCACTTTACTTTCAAATGCTCTTAGTACTTCTTTATCTATGACGTTGCTCTGCTTCTTTTTGACCTCTGTTCTATGTAGATATTTTTTGTTACTGAGCATACAGCGGACTACTTGTGTATTACTTGTGGTGGATTCGAATCAAGAATCGTCAATACTTTGGGGAATTTACATTTTTTTATTTTGCAAAATTGCCTAGCTCTGCTGTACAGATGTTGCATGTTTAATGTATCAATTCAGAAATGACAGTATAGACTTTGCAGATTCCGTGTTTTAACCTCCCTGGCGGTCTAATTTTTGCAACATTTTGTGTCTAAAAGCGTTTCAATTTTTTTGGAAAGGAAATGTGTTGTTTTATTTAGTAAGCCTGTATTCTGTAAGAATAACTTACTGAAATCCGTGCAAGCAAGAATCTACTAAACACACGCAGAGAAGGTTTGAAACACGAAATAATAATTTATTATCCCAAAAATAATTGTCCAAAATAATGGAAATAAATTATATTCAATAATATAATCAAACCAAAAACATGCCTCTTTCCTCTGGGTGCTGGGATTCCTGTCCAGATGTACACTCCTTTGCCAATGAAATATACAGGACACGGGGGTAGGAAAAAAAGAGTATTTATTCTCAAAGCAGCTTTACAGAAATAAAAGGCAAATAAAAATCATTTCTAAAATGTAATAAGGCTTTGCAATACAAGTTTCGCTGGTGCTTGCCCAGATCCAACAGTTGGATCCGGCAAGCACCAGCGAAACATATATTGCAAAGCCTTATTACATTTTAGAAATTATTTTTATTGCCTTTTATTTCTGTAAAGCTGCATTGAAAATAAATACTCTTTTTTTGGTACCCCCATGTCCTGTATTACATTGGCAAAGGAGTGTACATCTGCACAGGAATCCCAGCACCCACTGTACAGCACAAAGTTTATCCTAGAGTATTTTTTACTATAATTTTTTTTTCATTTTTGAATTTGCCGCCTGGTCCCGCCCCCTGCAACGTGTGACTCGCAGGGAGCGGAACCAGGAAGCAATTCGCCGGCTGCCGCAATCACACTGCGGTGATTGCAAGGGAGCAAAGGATGAGGTAAATATATACAGCCTGAGTGTGGATCAGGGGTTACCGATCGCGGTAGCGAAATTTAACCCCTAGACATACTCGGGAATACCGCCAGGCAGGTTAAGGTAACAATGCAGATCTTATTCTATGGAGTTTTTGAATTCCAGTGTGCGCATAAATTGAATTTAATCAGTTTTTTTTATCTGCTTGAAATTAAGTTAAATAACTTTATTTTTGGTGTCAATGCAATTTTGGCAGGTTCCACAACCATGGGTTTCTGTACTGATGTTAAACTAACCATTGATCGTGTTTTTTAGTGGTCTTATTATGCTATATTTTCTATGTCCTTTTTGAAAGAAAAGGAGATCCAAGACATAAGGAGGCATGACAATTTAAGTAAATGTTGTCTGTTGTCACTTCACTCGCACGGATATGCTAACATATTAATGGTTATGTATGATTCTTTTTCCACAAGATGGTGGTTATGCTGCACACTCTGGTCTGCACTGTTAGAAGTATTGAATTAATAGTATTACGTGTACACTACACCTTATTGAAAGCTACATACATTGGTCGCACTTTCGACCAGGCCCTGGCATTCCACAACTGGAAGGGGGCCCAGGCAGTGGTGGCTCCATAGGTCTTGTTATTTTTTTTCCTGGCTATCCATCATGAATCTGATACTTCCTGGTATCTCATTGCAGTTTCTGGTTGCTCACATGTGATCGCTCAAGTGTGATGTATCTTTCTCTTGAAAATAGATATCCTGCACACTGTTTTCATAAAATAGTCACAAAAAGGGTGCTCATCTGCAAGAAGGACTCCCCAAAGTCCTATAAATGTGTAACCAAACCATAATAAATCAAGATGGCACAACCATGAAATAATATACTGTAGACCAAAAGTATAAAATATATCTTTATTAAATACAAAAATATATACAAATATTCAGTAACATAAGTAATAGTATCACAATGCCAAATGTTACATATAGTTACAGCAGACAACAAGCAGCATATAGTAAGCAGCCCTACAGGCTATCTCAGCAAAAAATAAACTCAAGGAAAACCAAAAAGCTGAACCATATATAAATATGCAATATTAGGGAAAGCACAATGCAAAAAGCAGCAAAAACATAAAGTGGGTCAGTACAAACCGACTCCTGATAGCCAAGACAAGGTACCCCAACGTTTCGACGATCTATCGCCTAGTATCCCTATTATATATCTATTAGCTACTGCATGGGGCGTAATGCCCTGATGGCGGCCCTGATAAAACATGACCAATAATATAGGCTGCTGACTCACAGGAACCACAAAATGAGATTCAAGTGTATCTTGACAAAGTTAAAACAAAATAATAAATCTTCAGTGAAAGAAATGTGAAAATCTGCACAATCAGAAAAAAAGTACATTTACAAAAAGCATTTAACGTTAGAAAAGTGCCGATGTGAGCGCACAACATAAACATATTAAAATTTATTAAGGGGGCCAAGTCACTAATAAAAACATAAATAACAAGATAAAGAGTAATATTGTAACAACTATGAGTAATAAAAACAACCGAATACTGAAACTACTCACAAAACCAGAGTAGTTATACAGGGTTATTCAGAGAGTGGTGAAAAGCAGGAAAATGACTGGAGAACTGAAAATTCTAGGTCAAAATAGCCAAACCAGAAAAATTCTCCCATTCATCTCACTTTCCGAATTGGCTATTTTGACCTAGAATTTTCAGTTCTCCAGTCATTCTCCTGCTTTTCACCGCTCTCTGAATACCTCTGATAGTGATAGTCACGCTGTGACAGGTCGTGGAGGTGAAACTCACCGTTTGCTGCAATTCGGTGACCAATTCAGAGGTTAGTGAATAACCTCTACAGCTTTCTATAAATGTAGAATGAGCTCACAGACTTCATTATATTTCCTTCAATAAAGACTGTGGTCTGTGGGTTTTACCTAATTCTGTGATTATATCTGGCACCATGTCCCTGCCAGTTAGGGAAGTGTGGGAGTAGTCCCCTTACCCTTCCTAGGTGTTGTGTTTTTTGTTTCTGAGTGGGTTAGGCCCGGTTAAATGGCAGGGCTATATATTTACACCTTGTTTGAGAGAGACCTTTATGCTCACTCTCAATATATACAACCATACCAGACCCTTGTAGGTCAGTGTTTTTGTTGTAGCCTCCCCAATATCTCCACACACAACTTCCGATAATTTCCAAAATGCAATTTTTTAATTTCACCATCATCGCCTGTGCATTCACTTCAACTGGAAAAAGAATTGAGTTATACTGTAATTACTTGTTTTATTGTACAGCGCTGTGGAATGCTGGAGCGCTATAAAAAATTGTAATTGAACTTAACCCCTTCACTATTAAGTAATTTTCCAAAAATCCACTGTGAAGAACTAGGTTTTTTTTTTTGTAAAATATTTTTTAATTGATTATACAGTAAGAAATATTGGGAATATTCCCAGTGTATTTCTTACTATAATAACCTATTTGTCAGACAGATGGTGCCATCTACTGGCTAAATGGAGTTTCTGCAGGTAGAACTCAAGAAGGTAGGTGAACAGGTACAAGCTCAAGTCTCTGTGTCGGCTGGGAAAGCCTGTTATGTCAGAGCATTTCTTAGCCCATTTTAACCAGTTTTAACACGTTGGGCATTATGCCCACAGTGATAAAACTTTGGGGGCACCTTCCGGAGGCCAAATGCAAATGAAATTTGTTAGCAACAATTGAATTTAATTTGCAATCATACCAATAAAGCATCAGATTGTGTTAACTTGATCTCAGGCTGCCATGTCTGCTATTGCTGATCATGTATACACAATCGCGGTAGTGAAGGGATTAACCCCTTAAGGACGCAGGGGTGGCACCCTTAAGGTGTTTAAATTTGCCGGCAAGGCGTACAGGTACGCCTCGCCGACAGGTGCCGTCGCGCGGCACTAATTTCGGGCCCTCCCCGCAGCCGGCGTGCAGTGCGTGTCATTGGCTGCAGGGGACGGCTTGATTTCAGGCTGTCCCTGTGCAGCCAATGACGCGCACCGCGAGTCAGCACGCGCAGGCTGCGGGGAGGGGCCGAGGCGGCCCCATTGAGGACAGCGGGGCGTACCTGTATGCCTCGCGTCTTCAAAGCCCTCCCGCCGCCAGGACGTCATGGAACGTCCTGCGGTAGTGAAGGGATTAATGAAGCATTCAGTTCACTCACAAAGCTTTCATCTTGACGTCCCCGTATACTCATTTCTGTCTTGTGTTGATGCCTCTCACTTTTTCCACCTACTATTCTCTCACAATGCAGCATTAATCCTGCCTTCACTGATTTCGGTTTTATTATGAGGTTTTCTAACGAGCTCTGATTTCCTGTTATCACTGTGTACATCTTGTCTTGCACAGTAATATATTCCAGAATCCTCATTTCTCATGTTGGACATTTCAAAGTAAAGTTCATTTTTTGATGTTTCTCTGGTGAAAGTGACTTTTCCTTGAAAAGTGGGGGCATAGTATGTGCTGCCACCGTTGTTTATATACCCTATATATTCCAGTCCTGATCCTGCTTTCTGTCTGATCCAATGCCAGTGATAGCTTGTAACTGACACTGAGACTGTACATGGGAATTTCAGGGTCCCTGAAGGTTTCACAACTGTAGATCCAGGTTGATCCAGCGTAACTGCCTGTGACAGAACATCTGGAAAATAATATTGACACATTTAAAATTATGTAATTGATACAGTAGCTCAAAAAATATCAAATACACTATTGCTGTGTCTCTTACATGATACAGATATCAACACAAGGAGCACAATACAGAATGACCTCATTGTGTTCTGTGGATAATAAAATGAGAGAATGTGCAGTTGCAAGGTTTATGTATGAATGAATTCACACTATGATCATACATGGCTTCTTATACCAGCATGCAAAGCACCTGATTTACATAATGTCCTTTATAAAAGGAGTCATGCAGGATCTGATCTCACGCATGTTATACACTGACTGTTATACAGGAGAAATAGTCTGTCAGTGTAACCAGCTGTATCAGGATTTATACAGATAAGCCATGGTTAAAACCTAAAACGCAAATGTGGATAAAAGAAAACATAAGACCACATCATGTACAAATACGAATATAAAACATGACCTATAATATAAATACGATGGTAGGGTATAGAAACCCTGCCCTGCAGTACGAGAAATTATGGACGGGATAAGGTGATTAAACACTAGATGCAAGATAGGTAAACTCCCCAAACTTGAGGAGATATCCCTCCTTGTATTTTAAAACATTTCCTTTATTAATGCATAATTAAAATTATATTCTTTATTAATAAAAAAACAGGTCATCCAATGACCAGAAGTGACTTGCTTTAGGCAATTATAACTCGTTGGTTTCGATGCTATAGCTGTGTCGTTTCTAGATAGTTTGATGTACACTTAATAAGATGTTAACATTACTACCATTTTGACCGTGTGTCATAACCCAGTATATGGGAACAATTTGATTGTTCAATTAAGATTTTCATAAATTATGCATATTCCATACACAAAATAATTCCTATGGGTACAACACTATGGAGCAATATGTTCTGAGATGACCAATATTTTAGGCAGTATATAATAATATTATTGTTGATTTATAATTAAACTCAAAATTATGATCGCACACTCGTTACAACTACTTAGTCATTCCGACATTTGATTCACTTACAGGGTAATTCAAAGAGATTCGAAAAGTCACCGCACGTTCGGTGACTTTTCGTTCTCTTCAATTTGGTTCCTTTTGCCGATCCCATTTTGGTGACCCTGCGGTGTATTCAGCAAACACCACAGGGTCCCCGAATTGCAGGGAAAAGCTGCCGCAAACCTGACGAAAACTAACCGCAAAACCCAGCGAATGCACGCTGAAAACTGCAAGAACATCTGGATTAACCTGCAGAAAACCACATAAAAATCCGAACAGTGAACCGCTTGATCATGCTTCACCTCTTATTGATAGTGCAAATATTATTCTATGCTATATTAGCAACAGACCGCTCAACGCGCGTTTCTCTACCGAACTAACGGCAATGTCATCTGAAGCAGGATCAAGCGGTTAACTGTTTGCCTGGCCATTAATTTTTAGTTGCTGGATGGTTGTGACATCCAAGGCATAAGAGTCGATAGCGGCTGTGTCGATATATCAATTGTGAAACTATTGATGGTTAACAAAGGAGTGTTTTTCCTAAGAGACCCACGGTGGTATAGTGGATTAATGGTGGTTGTTGCTAATCATAATATTGATATTTTACTAGTTGCAGCAATTGATCACTAATGCAACTCCATTACAATTTCCACCTGAATAATCCACTACAAAGCACGTTACTGAATGTGTCTTAGTGCTAGCAATATAGGCTGAGGTAGTCAGGACAGCGATTACCACACTTACAGGGTTATTCAAAGAGCTCCGAATTGCTTGAGAAAGATAACCGAATGCTGAAAATCAGCGTTCGGTTACCTTTCTTAGCCATTTGGCTATCCAGAGAGCAGGCAATACACCAAATCCTGGCGAATTGCCTGAACATACGGTGCCTGTTCGGTGCCTGTTCGAGGACAGTGAAAACTCCCTGAAAAAGCACTGCTTCAGCTATTCAGAGAACACAAACCAGCAGTGAAGAAGGTTCCCCTAATGCCCTACAATTCGGTGGTTTAATTCGGCAAGTTAATTCAGGAGAATCCCATAGGCTTCAATGTTAAAAATATTCCCGTTTTAATTCAATATCTAATAAACCGTTCATTATAAAATTCTGCAGCAAAAAGTCTCTTTATTTATAGATTTTTTAGGATATTTTAAGCATTTTTCTGGATTTTTTTTTTTTAACTTTACTTATTTTTTCTGTAACAGCCCTCTTTATTATCATTCCCTGGACCTCATATGTAAATTTCAGACATTTTCACTCAGTAGTTTCTTTGCAAACAGAGTTTCACTTTTCAATCATTCATGCAAACTGTTTTCCTAATTTATTCACTGCCTCTTCTGCGGTCTCAGCTGCGTGTAATCGGCTCCTGTTCAGGTTTTTCCGTGGTTTTCGGCAGGTTAATCCAGATGTTTTTGTGGGTTTTCAGCGTGCATTCGCTGGGTTTTGCGGTTAGTTTTCGTCAGGTTTGCGGCAGCTTTTCCCTGCAATTCGGGGACCCTGTGGTGCTTGCTGAATACACCGCAGGGTCACCAAAATGGGATCAGCAAAAGGAACCAAATTGAAGAGAACGAAAAGTCACCGAACGTGCAGTGACTTTTCGAATCTCTTTGAATTACCCTGAAAGTGAATCAAATGTCGGAATGACTAAGTGGTTGTAACGAGTGTGCGATCAAAATTTTGGGTTTAATTATAAATCAACAATAATGTTATGATATACTGCCTAAAATATTGGTCATCTCAGAACATATTGCTCCATAGTGTTGTACCCATAGGAATTATTTTGTGTATGGAATATGCATAATTTATGAAAATCTTAATTGAACAATCAAATTGTTCCCATATACTGGGTTATGACACACGGTCAAAATGGTAGTAATGTTAACATCTTATTAAGTGTACATCAAACTATCTAGAAACGACACAGCTATAGCATCGAAACCAACGAGTTATAATTGCCTAAAGCAAGTCACTTTTGGTCATCGGATGACCTGTTTTTTTATTAATAAAGAATATACTTTTAATTATGCATTAATAAAGGAAATGTTTTAAAATACAAGGAGGGATATCTCCTCAAGTTTGGGGAGTTTACCTGACCTATAATATAAACTGCTAATTGACAGGAAGCACAAAATGAGATTAAGGTGTATTTTGGCAAAGCCCCTTCCTTTCTCCGTTTATCAATCAATCATCAGTGAAAGAAATAAGTTGATATGAAACTTCACATTACCCTGTACCATATACGTTATAACGGAGATAAAGTAGAGTTCTTATAAGAGGGAACTAGTGACAGGGAATAATTAAATATTAAGATTGTGTAACGGTTTCCAATACTCTAGTAAAACAAAGCAAATTTGTAGACTAACTATACTAGAATAACTAATGCAGTTAATACATTTACTAGAGCGGTGGTTAAATCTTACCCTAGAGTAGATATTGTAACATGAAAAAAATAAAACCTCAAAAAAGTAGCAATTATGTTTTGGAAAAACACCCAGCACCATGTAAAGATGCGCTAAAAGGAAACAGTCATAAATGTGTACACTCCCAGTTATTCAAAGGCACATTCACAAAGAGACACACTCACTGTCACATTTGTACAGATTTATACACATTTTAATATCCTGACACACTCATAGAAGCTCTCTTTAATATATATGCACAGTCACATTAACATAGATCCACACTCGCTGTCTCTTCAATTGGCAAATTGGCGCTAAGACGGTGCTGGTGATGACAAAGTTCAAAATCGCATGCATTGGCGCTTTCTAACGGTCACCTAAATTTTCCGGAGGGAATTTAGTGACGTGAAACCCATGCGCTCCATATAGCGATCCTGGAACACAGCTGAACCGCGTCACAGGAAGAGACGTGGGTTCGCTGATTTTCCAGTTCGCTGGATTCTCCGAACAGCGGCGATAGTGGAAGACATCATCATCGGACGCCAACCAATCAGCGCCATCCTGTGAAGGTCAACAACCATCTTCACACCGGTGTCATCTTGTTGGAGTCCTCAAAGATCATCTTTCATTGAAAAGTCGCTCAGAAACAGAATAAAAATACAGAATAAATGTAATACATCTGTAGGAGCAAGCTAAATAACTAACAGATGAATAAAAATACACAAATATGCAAGATATATTCAATAGAATAACAAAAGGATGTAAAAAGGGGGGATGCAGAAAATATGGAACAAAGGGCGTAAAAGTGGACCCGGACAAAAAAATGTCTGCCCCCGATGACGACGTCTTCCACTACCGCCGGACACATAGAGACTGGGGACTTCTGAGTGCAGTGGTTGATGTGCATTCCGCAGCTGAACTCATGCTATGTGCTTCACTTTCTGTATATGAGGATGTTATAATGGTGGAGCAACCATGCGTTCCTAGCTGGAGCACATGTTCCGGAAATACCAATTTGGGGTACCTCTATATTTCTTTATAAAAGAGGACATGGACATATTGTATTACTATCTCTGATAAAGTCGTATGTTTAAATACAAGATGAAACACATTGTTATTTTGTAAATGGTTACTATTAATGTTTATATTTACTACAACATCCTGTGCGGTTTTTATATTTATTTGAGCCATTAGGAGTGTCCTGGTAGTGCCAGTCTGGAGATCTGGGGGAGAGCCGGATCCCTGGTGGTGCCTTGTGACAGATCCTGAGAACTACTGAGTGTGGTGTGAGTGTGAGAGTCGTGGTGATTCTGCACTAAAGATCTGAGTGACAGCCAGGCTTCAGGTGTCTCGTGTTAGACCGATCCTGAATACTACTGAGTGGTAACCTATGATGTGCCGTTATATTTTTATCCCGTGAGTGTGATTCCTTATGGGGCTTTTTATAGTTGTTATATATATATTCGTTCTGCACTCTGTATCTATAACTTTATTTCAGATACATCTCCTATGCACCCATTGGAGCAAGCAGATACATATAAAAAGTGTGTTTTATAATCTTATATCCAGCGGGTAGTCCGCTTGTTGTGTTTTTCATACTTCACAATATACTCCACTATGGGTCTATGACCTTGCTTTGTGGTCATAGGGATGTTTATGCAATATATGACTGTCGAGGATACTCATAACATTGCTGATATGATGGAGACCCAGGAGTGGAGTACTAGATCTGCTGTACAGAGTAGATTGTGCACTGACAAAATGTGCCAAATTTCCACATACCGCTGTCCCAAGCAGACCCCTCCCTGAACGATGCCGCTCTAGCTGCCATACTCCCGCCACATCAGTTGCCTCTTTGTACATGGGCTCTAGATGTCCTTCATGTATCAAGACTACTCCAGAGTGTCTTTCCATTGACGTGAGTCCTGTTCAGTGTCATCTTACTGGCTGTACAACCAATATGACCACATGATAACAATGTGGTGCCATCTCACACTTGACGCACACTTGCATTTGGGCTTCAGATCTGACGCACTCGAATAGGTGCCATTCAATGTCTATTTAACCTTGGCCTGAGTAGCTGCTCCTTGCCCTGTCATGGTTTCTGATACGCCGCAACACATTCTATATTGCCTTGTATGACCTCCAGTGTACCGACCTTGATTTTGTTTCTCGACTACCTGTATTTCCCTGTGCTAGAACGTGGCTGTTGTTTCTCGACATTTTATATTTCTGGTATCCTAACCTTGACTTTTTTTTCCTTGATATTGTATACCTATGTTTTCCCTTTATATGCTTTGTTTCTGCCTACTCTTTCTCTTACTATCCAGACACGCTATCAGTTTTGGTATTTCTGTTGTCTATATATCTCGACATCTGCTTATTGGGCCACCCTAATATCCTGACATCACAACAGGGCCAATGGACCCTGCAGATGCTACACAGCATGTAGCCACTTGTTCTTCTAAGGTAGAGGAGATGGATCACAGAATGGACCGGTTTGCTCAGGCTTTGCATACTATACTGTCCAGAAAAACTTGCCTTCAGCTTTCTTCCTTCAGCTACCACCCTTCTCCTATAGTCTCACCTAATGTACCATCTACTTGCTCAGTCCATACAACTTTGCCTATTCTTTTTGATGGTGACTCCGCTGCTTGAAGTGTTTTACAAAGTAGACTGGCCGGGTCTATCAGTTCATGAATTACGTTTGCTTTTCTATATCTAGACATCTTCATGTTGGGTCAACCTAATATCCTGACACATTCAATACAAGTCCAAAATCGGGCCCATGAAAATCTTCAACTCTGGGTCCATAAAGATCTTAAACCGACCCTGTGTTGGATGCAAAAGCCATTTCTGCCTGTAAGCTAATAATGCACACCCCATTTGAATTGTGCAAGATAAGGGACACCATCCAAAGTTTTGAGCCCTTCATTCCGGCAATATTTTTGTAAGGGATAAAAAAAACACACAGAAAATTAAAAATAAGCAAATTTACATTTGTTTAATATTTTACCTATTTTGGAATAACAATCTCCATGTGCAAAATTGCCATTTAACCCTATATTTCATTTTTAACCATGCATCCCATGTTTAAAATAAGTGTTATGAGAATATTTTCAACAAAAAGCGCTAGGTAGTATAAGGGTTAATAAACATACTCTGCTTTATTATGAAATCAAAAGGTAGAGAATTGAGAATATTAAAAAGAATGTTTATGAATTATTTTTATTTACCGTTTAACGTTTCTAGAATTACATTTCTCTTCATCAGCATCTGTAATGAAGTTGCTTTAGGGGTTTAATTTTTAAAATAAATCTGTCATGTTTTCCTTTGTCCATATAAAACCTTTTCCCATCTATTGTTAGCTTTGTGTATTGCTATATATCACCGTGCTGCTCCCGCTATAGTCACAGTGTTACATACATGTATAAAAATCTGCCTCAACTCTTTAACACTAGGGATTTTCTGTGACCCCCATGGGAATTGTCATTTACAGTCAAAATATCCCAAAGAGGTTTCCGTTTCCTTGAAATAGCTTAAAATAGCTTGCAGTGAAAACCCACAAGTTACGGCAAGCTGCCAAGGATAGTGTCAGGGCTGGATCTAGTGTTTGTGGGGCTTGACAGTAAAATATGGAACCACTTTTGTTTTCCTTTCTTAGAGAACATTTTTCATACCAATCTCGGCAAACTTCCCAAAAAATACTCAGTGTTGCTCATTACGTTGAGTGAATTTCCAGCAGTAGCAATCATGTTCACTTTTCAAGCCCCAAATCTCATTTCATTTTATTTGTGCCCCTATTCTCTTTTTATTTATACTCACAGTTCCCTGTGAATGACATACTGCAGAGAGATGGTCGCCTTTGCAGCTTTGGAGGTCATGAGGCGGCTGTTTCACTCTGTTTTCTGGGACCATAGACATGGCGATCCCTCGTAGCCACCTGAACACAGGGTGATGATTTTCTCGCCCTGCATCTGCAGATTCACTTTACTTTCAAATGCTCTTAGTACTTCTTTATCTATGACGTTGCTCTGCTTCTTTTTGACCTCTGTTCTATGTAGGTATTTTTCATTCATGAGCTCATACTGTGGCTACTTGTATATTACCTGTGGTGGATTCGAATCGAGAATCGTCAATACTTTGGGGAATTTAATTTTTTTTTATTTTGTAAAATTGCCTAGCTCTACTGTATAGATATTGTTTGTTTAATGTATCAATTCAGAAATGACAGTATAGACTTTGCGGATTCTGTGTTTTAGGGTAACAATGCAGATCTTACTGTACTGAGTTTGCGCATTCCAGTGTGCGCATAAATTTAATTTAATCATTTTTTTTTATCTGCTTGAAATTCGATAAATAACTTTTTATTTTTGGTGTTATGCAATTTTGACAGGTTCCACAACCATGGGTGTCCATACTGATGTTAAAATAATCATTTGTGGTGGTTTTTAGTGGTTTTATTGCGTTATATTTTCTATGTCCTTTTTGAAAGAAAAGGAGACCCATGACATAAGGAATGGAGGTGTCAGAAACCTATCAGGAGTTGGAGCTCAGGATGCAGATGAAGGTGCACACCCTTACAGAACCAGTAGGGTTCTGGGCCTTGTGTAGTAGGAGTTGGCACGAGGGCAGATCCAGGTACACGGTACAGAGTAGGGGATATCCAGGAACGTGGTCAGACAGAGCCGACGTAGGGGGCTGAAAGAACAGGATCTTGAGCGGTAGAGCAGGCCGAGGTAAAGTCCAGAGTAACAATCGAGGAAACATACAGGTAAGCTCCCACACGCTGAGTGAACGCAGACAACAGAGCACTGAGGTCACAGGGAAACTGGGTTATAAAGGCTGGCAAGGGTCATCAGGTATGAGCATGATGATTGTCCACTCACTGCATATGTTAGTCCAGAAGGAGTGATCCCATCGTAGGTTCAGCACAGCTATAGGGAAACAAAGCAATCACTGAAGTCCAGTGGCAGACTGGACAGCAAACCAAACTAGCATGCCAGAGGCCATGGGATCAAGTCCTGGCTGGTGCACCAAAGGGGCAGCCATGTCTGGCTGTCTGCAGACCTCGATATGATCCCTGACAGGAGGCATGACAACTGTTGTGACTTCACCTGCATGGATATGCTAACATATTAATGGTTATGCAAGATTCATTTCCCACAAGATTGTGGTTATGCTGCACACTCTGGTCTGTTAGAAGAATTGAATTAATAGTATTACGTATACACTACTACACCTTATTGGAAGCTACATATCAAGGGTCTTTATAAGCACAAAGATCTAAGACTACATTTTAACTCACACTAAATACTATGGTCTTTTTTATGTTGTTTCCTCTTTTTTCCACATACTTTCTCTCACAAAGTACTGCTTATCTCACATGCTCTGATTTCAGACTTATGATGAGGTTTTGTAACAAGCCTGAATTATCTGTTATCACTGTGCATCTTGTCTTACACAGTAATATATTCCAGACTTATCATTTCTCATGTTGGGCATGTGGAAGTAAAGTTCATTTTTTGACGTTTCTCTGGTGAAAGTGACTTTTCCTTGGAAGGTTGAAGCATAAACTATGCTCCCACCACTGCTTACATACCCCATGTATTCCAGTCCTGACCCTGTTTTCTGTTTGACCCAATGCCATGCATGACTACTAACTGACATGGAGGGCCCTATTACAATCTTCGTGGAAATGTCTGCGCCAGTGCAAAAATGCATTAACGCAAGGGGTGAAACCCTTTGCACTGAACGTTGTATCACATTGTCAGCGCAACAAACGCGCGTTATCACCTACCGCGGCTGTACCTGCGCGAAACCCTTAGCGAGCGTACTGTACTACGCGCGTCCTATACTTAACATTGTGAGCGCAAATGCGTTTGTGCGCTGGTACGCGGATGGTATTACAATCTATGCGCAAAATTTAACGCATAGTCTTTACGCGCAGAAATTTAATAACTCCTAAAAGCTAATAGCAAAAATTAACAACCTGGCCGAACCCAAATACACCAGCAAAAAAAAATAATCTGCAAAGTATAGTTACACATTCTACACATACCAAACCAATAAAATGGAGAAGTTTTGTGTGCATTTATTATTGCTGCAGCATATATGCTCAGATTGACTTTGACAGGCGCAAAAACTTAAAGTGAGTTAATTGTGGTTCGTGATCCTGATTGGCTGAATCGCGTGAAAAAAACAGTCCGCACACTGATTTCTGCGCGCAACCTTACTGCACGAGCATTTGTGCACGTCCATTTAATGTGCATTACTGCTCTACGGATGAAAAAATGCACGAGGATTGTAATTCCAGCATTGATTTACACGCGTTAACGTTTAGTGCACAAATTAACACGTTGCGTGTGCATTTTTGCACGAAGAATGTAATAGGGCCCTGAGACTTTGGTTTTCAGGGTCTGTGAAGGTTTCACAACTGTAGATCCAGGTTGATCCAGCGTAACTGTCTGTGACAGAACATCTTTAAAATAATATTGACACATTTAAAATTAAGTAATTGATACAGTAGCTCAAAAAATTTCATATACAGTATAACTATCAGGGTTATTCAGAGAGCGGTGAAAAGCAGGAGAATGACTGGAGAATGGAAAATTCTAGGTCAAAATAGCCAACCAGAGAAATTCTTTCACTTTCCAAATCGGCTATTTTGATCTAGAGTTTTCCATTCTCCAGTCATTCTCCTTCTTTTCACTGCTCTCTGCATAACTCTGTACGTCTCTTACATGATACAGATATCAGCACTAGGAGCGCAATACAGAATGACCTCATTGTGTTCTATGGATAATAAAATGAATGAATGTGCAGGTTTAAAGGTTTGTGTATGAATGAATTCACCCTGTGATACACCCGACTTCTTATAGGAACATGCAGGCAGTCACCTGATTTACATACTGACCTTTATAAAAGGAGCCATGCAGGATCTGCTCTCACACATGAGGATCAAGGATTTATGTAGGATAAAAAGAGTCTGTCAATGTGCCGGTTGTATCAGCTTTCTGTATTATGATTGATTTTATTAATATTTTTCAGGATTAATAGAGCCATGGATAAAACCATAAGCACAAATGAAGATATAAAGTGACCAAAGGGCCACATCAAGCCCAAATACCATATTAAAACATGACCAATAATATAAGCTGCTGAATCACAAAATGAGATTCAAGTGTATCTTTGCAAAAATAAAGCAAAATAATAAATCTTCAGTGAAAGAAATGTGAAAATCTGCACATTCAGCAAGAAAGTACATTTACAAAAAACATTTAAAGTTACCATATGTTTTAGAAAAGTGCAGATGTGAGCACACAACATAAACATATTAAAAATTATTAAGGGGACCAAGTAACTAGAAAAAAAAAAATAACAAGATAAAGAGTAATATTGTAACAACTATGAGTATTAAAAACAACCGAATACTGAAACTACTCACAAAACCAGAGTAGTTATAATGATAGTCGCGCTGTGACAGGTCGTGGAGGTTTTCATTATTTTTCATCTAGTCTAACTTGCATACCAGACCCTTGTAGGTCAGTGTTTTTGTTGTAGCCTCCCCCATATCTCCACAAACAACTTCCGATAATTTACAAAATGGAATATTTTAATTTCACCATCATCACCTGTGCATTCACTTCAACTGGAAAAAGAGTTTAGTTATAATTACTTGTTTTATGGTAGTTATTGTACAGCGCTGTGGAATGCTGGAGCTCTATAAATAACTGTAATTGAACTTAACCCCTTCACTACTAAGTGATTTTCCAAAAAATTCACTGTGAAGAACTAGAGTTTTTTTGGAAAATATTTTTTAATTGATTATACAGTTAGAAATATTTGGAAATATTCCCAGTGTATTTCTTACTATAATAACCTATTTGTCAGACAGATGGTGCCATCTACTGGCTAAATGGAGTTTCTGCAGGTAGAACTCAAGAAGGTAGGTGAACAGGTACAAGCTCAAGTCTCTGTGTCAGCTGGGGAAAGCCTGTTATGTCAGAGCATTTTGTAGCCCATTTTAACCAGTTTTAGCACATTGGGCATTATGCCCACAGTGCTAAAACTTTGGGGGCACCTTCCGGAGGCCAAATGCAAATGAAATTTGTTAGCAAATTAAATTAAAATTAAATTAATTTGCAATCATACCAGTAAAGCATCAGATTGTGTTAACGTGATCTCAGGCTGCCATGTCTGCTATTGCTGATCATGTATACACAATCGCGGTAGTGAAGGGATTAATGAAGCATTCAGTTCACTCACAAAGCTTTCATCTTGACGTCCCCGTATACTCATTTCTGTCTTGTGTTGATGCCTCTCACTTTTTCTACCTACTATTGTCTCGCAATGCAGCAATAACCCTGCCATCACTGATTTCAGTTTTGTTATGAGTTTTTATAACGAGCCCTGATTTCCTGTTATCACTGTGCGTGTCTTGCACAGTAATATATTCCTGAATCCTCATTTCTCACGCTGGGCATTTCAAAGTAAAGTTCATTTTTTGATGTGTCTACGGTGAAAGTAACTTTTCCTTGGAAGGTGGGGGCATAGTATATGCTTCCACCACCTTGTATATACCCTATATATTCCAGTCCTGACCCTGTTTTCTGTCTGATCCAAGCCCAGTAAGTACCACTAATCGACACTGAGACTGTACATGTCATTTTCAGGGTGTCTGAAGGCTTCACAACTGTAGATCCAGGTTGATCCAGAGTAACTGCCTGTGAAAGAACATCTGAAAATAAAAAGTACAATGATATGTTTAGGAATCTGCAAATTCTATAATTGCAAATTCTAAAGTTTTTCAAATAATGTCATATACAGTATAACTGTGTCTCTTACATGATACAGATATCAGCACTAGGAGCACAATACAGAATGACCTCATTGTGTTCTGTGGATAATAAAATAAAAGAATGTGCGGTTTAAAGGTTTGTGTATGAATGAATTCACACTGTGATACACCCGGCTTCTTATACCAGCATGCAAAGCACCTGATTTACATAATGTTCTTTATAAAAGGAGCCATGAAGGATCTGATCTCACACATTTATTAATGCTAATCAGGATAAAGAGTCTGTCAGTGTAACCAGACGTGTGAGCTATCTGTATTATAATTGAGTTTTCTACCATCCTAACAGGATTTATACAGATAATCAAGGTTAAAAACCTAAAACACAACAAATGTGGATAGAAATGTGATCAACAGGTCCCATGAAGCCTGAATACCATTATAAAGCATGACCTATAAAATAAGGTCTGCTGAATGACAGGAACCATCAAATGAGACACATGTACCTTCACAAAAAAGAATCAATACACAATAATCATCAGGGAATGAAAATTTGAAATGTGAAAAAAAATATGCACTTGCATCAAAACTGCACATTTACAAAAATCATGCCACTATACCATAAGTGTTATAATGGAGATAGAAAGTAGAAAGTTCTTATATGAGGGAACTAGTGACAGGAAACAGCGGCGTCACTAGGGTTTGGTGTCACCCGGTGCGGTAACTTATGGTGTCACCCCCCCCCGAGTTTTACGATTTTTTTTTAACTACTCTTACTCCTAAATCAGTACTCCCATATAACACTGAATGCTCATACACACAGCGCACATTACTGTGAGGTTTATTGCTGTGGAGCTCTCTCATATGCTCACACAAATTTTTGCCAACTGCCAGCAAGTACGGTGCCTGTTCGAAGGCAGTGAAAGCACACATGGATATATATTGTCCCCAGCAGCTCTGGATATTTTGCCCCCAGCAGCTCTGGATATATTGCCCCAGCAGCTCACCCATGGATATATAGTGCCTCCAGCTCACATATGGATATATTGCCCCAGTTCACAATTATATATTGACCCCAGCAGCTCATCCATGGATATATATTGCCCCAGCTCACATATGGATATATTGCACCTCAGCTCACATATGGATATATTGCCCCAGACCAGCTCACACATGGATATTGCCCCAGCTCTCATGGATATGCCCCCAGCACACATGGATACTGCCCCCAGCACACATGGATACTGCCCCAGCTCACATGGATATGCCCCAGCTCTCATGGATATGCCCCAGCAGCTCTCATAGATATGCCCCAGCAGCTCTCATAGATATGCCCCAGCAGCTCTCATGGATATTGCCCCAGCTCCTCTCATGGATATTGCCCCAGCTCCTCGCATGGATATACTGCCCCAGCTCCTCTCATGGATATTGCCCCAGCTCCTCTCATGGATATTACCCCCGCTCCTCTCATGGATCTTGCCCCTGCTCCTCTCATGGATTTTGCCCCAGCTCCTTTCATGGATTTTGCCCCAGCTCCTCTCATGGATTTTGCCCCTGCTCCTATAATGGATTTTTCCCCAGCTCCTCTCATGGATATTGCCCCAGCTCCTCTCATGGATATACTGCCCCAGCTCCTCTCATGGATATACTGCCCCAGCTCCTCTCATGGATATACTGCCCCAGCTCCTCTCATGGCTATGCCCCCAGCTCCTCTCATTGATATTGCCCCAGCTCATGGATACTGCCCCAGCTCATGGATACTGCCCCAGCTCATGGATAATGCCCCAGCTCATGGATACTGCCCCAGTTCATGGATATGCCCCCAGCTCATGGATACTGCCCCAGCTCATGGATATGCCCCCAGCTCATGGATATGCCCCCAGCTCATGGATACTGCCCCAGCTCATGGATACTGCCCCAGCACATGGATATGCCCCAGCTCATAGATATTGCCCCAGCTCATGGATACTGCCCCAGCTCATGGATAATGCCCCAGCTCATGGATATTGCCCCCAGCTCATGGATATGCCCCCAGCTCATGGATACTGCCCCCAGCTCATGGATACTGCCCCCAGCTCATGGATACTGCCCCAGCTCATGGATATCCCCCAGCTCATGGATACTGCCCCAGCTCATGTATAATGCCCCAGCTCATGGATACTGCCCCAGCACATGGATAATGCCCCCCAGCTCATGGATATGCCCCAGCTCATGGATATGTCCCAGCTCATGGATAATGCCCCCAGCTCATGGATATACTGCCCCAGCTCATGGATAATGCCCCAGCTCATGGATATTGCCCCAGCTCATGGATACTGCCCCAGCTCATGGATAATGCCCCAGCTCATGGATATGCCCCAGCTCATGGATAATGCCCCCAGCTCATGGATATACTGCCCCAGCTCATGGATAATGCCACAGCTCATGGATACTGCCCCAGCTCATGGATAATGCCCCAGCTCATGGATAATGCCCCCAGCTCATGGATATACTGCCCCAGCTCATGGGTATTGCCACAGCTCATGGATACTGCCCCAGCTCATGGATAATGCCCCAGCTCATGGATAATGTCCCAGCTCATGGATATACTGCCCCAGCTCATGGATACTGCCCCAGCTCATGGATACTGCCCCAGCTCATGGATATGCCCCAGCTCATGGATACTGCCCCCAGCTCATGGATACTGCCCCAGCTCATGGATATACTGCCCCAGCTCATGGATAATGTCCCCAGCTCACCTCCTGCACCGCGTGTTCTGCTCCCTCTGAGCATCCGGCGGCATGGAGCTTGGGCACTCACCTGGGGGAGCCACGTGACCAGCCGCAATCTCGCGAGAAATCGGATGTGTTTCCCCCAGGCGAGCGCCGAAGCTGCATAGCTTCGGACGCTCGCAGGGAGTGAACACGTGGCGCAGGGTGAGACACCTGCCCTTAGGGTGACGGTGTCACCCTAAGGGCGGGTGTCACCTGGTGCGGGCCGCACCCCCCGCCCCCACGTTACGACGCCCCTGACAGGAAACCAATCGTTGGTAAGGTTGTGTAAAAGTTTCCAATGCTCTGGTAAACAAAGTAATTTTGTAGAATTTAATGCAGTTACTATAGTGTCGGTTAGGTTTACACATGACTTGGAATCATTTCTTGGAACCGGAGGAAAAAACCCCCATAAAGCCTCAATAAGGTAATAATTACTGTAATAATACACCAGAGCAGGCACAAATGCAGGAATCTTGTAGTCAACCTGCTTTGGCATTTGTCATTATTGCACAGATTATACGTGCAAGCATTTGTGTAGTGATAATTGTCACAATGAATACAATCCCTGCATACTTGAACAAGTCAGAAGGGATCATAGTGAGGACAATCCCTCCCTTTAATGCTACCCCACAAATTAATGAATGGCTGAACAGTTAAAACCCACATATATTTTGAAGATCAAACTTTCCTAAAAGGTTCCCTTCCTAGATGGAGATAAGAGGACATCATTCCATACGGACACTGTAGCGAAGATCCCCACCATGTTATGTAGTTATTTACTACTTAAGAACCTGTTGCTGCTGACAGTAATATACACTCACACTCCCAGTCATACACATTCATATACACACTCATTGCAACATGCAGTCCCATATGTACAGACTTATACTCAGGCATGTACTGACTATCGGGACTACTGGGAGGTTCCCGGTGGGCCGATGGCTCAGTGAGCTGGTTTGAAGGTCTCGTAGGCTGCCCAGCTGCCTATGGCTCGCGCAGGCCGGCTGGGCCTGCTCAGAGAGAGCAGACTGTGAATTGCGGCAAAAGTGCCCGCCCCTTGTGATGACAATCTGCCCCACTCCCCTATGTGCTCAGCCAATCGTTGAGCCGATCGGAGGAGTGCTTGCTACTAGAAAGGACTGAATGCCAACTCAGACGCCACTCCCTTCCTCTCACAGTGCAGTAGTGGTTAGCAGGAGGTGTACAGACAGACTGAGGAGTGCTGGAGACAGTAGAGCAGTCAGAAACCAGGTCTCTCTCTCAGCTACTCTTCCTGAACTTTGGCCTAAAATTTAATATTGTCGTTGGTCCCCCAACCTTTAGGCCCATAATTTTCTGTGGGGCTGGACCCCCACCCATTGAGGCCCTCAATTTTCTGGCAGCTTCCTCCCACAGTTTTATTGCTGTGGACCTCTGTGATAAGCTCATACATATCATACAATACTGTGAGTTTTATTGCTATGCAGTGCTGATACACTCATGAATACCACACATTAAAAGTGAGCTTTATTGCTTTGGAGCGCTCAATAAAGTAATAATTACTGTAATAATACACCAGAGCAGGCACAAATGCAGGAATGTTGTAGTCAACCTGCTTTGGCATTTGTCATTATTGCACAGATATACGTGCAGTGGCGACTCTAGGAACAATATTTAGGAGGGGCACAGAAGATACCGCAGTCAAAACTGGGGGGGCACTAATAATTTTCACCACTAAATCATACCACTGAATAAAAGTAAGGGCCCTATCACCTGGTGTGAGCTAAAACACCATCACTTAAGGAAAAATTTAGTGCGAGTTGCTAAAACTTACAGGGTTATTCAGAGAGAGGTGAAAAGCAAGAGAATGACTGGAGAATGGAAAATTCTTGGTCAAAGAATCGGCTATTTTGACCTAGAATTTTCCATTCTCCAGTCATTCTCCTGCTTTTCACCGCTTTCTGAATAACCCTGTTAGTGCCTGACGACCTACTAACAGATCACCTTGACTGCAGTAGTCCATGAACAAGGTCGTTTGGCGCACGCTAGGGAAACTCTAAGACCCAAGTTGAGACCCAGCGCTAATGCGGTTGTGTACAGGATAGAACGTTTTTTCGTTTCCATACCTATCCCCCACCCTCACAAGCTTGAATACGAACACATCCAGTGAATAACCTCTCACCCCTGCATTATTAAAATCCTCCACGGCGGCCGTATCATCCATGTTTTGATGCACACATATATTAAGGCTGATGGGCATTGCATGATAAATGCCTCCCAGCAGCATGTAGAATCATTACACTGCATTTAATAGATCCAAAAGGAAGGCCAGGTGAGCGACAAAAATTTCCCTGCTACAGCATATAAACAATACATGTTTCAGGGCAAGACTTATCCATGTGTTCCTTTAAACATGGTCCACACAGTCAACCTAATAATCAACTGCTTACATACTATGAATAGCCCCCAGCATAAAATGTTTAAAATTAGGCAATATATTAGAATTAGGATATATGTGGATAAAGGATACATCTATAATAGAGCCGACTGCAACAGCAGTGACATTGCTGACCATATCCATTACTATGGTGTATGGGGCCAAGAGAACACCTGTGTTGCATTCCTTTCAATTGCCTGTTAATTTTGGACGAGGACCTGTTTTTTCTGTTTTTTTGGAGTTAACACCAGGGCTGAACAGTAGGTAAAATGTTGCAATTAGTGCACATCAAAAAATTTAGTGCTGGCACCAAGTGATCTGTAAAGATATCTAGCACTCCCCGTGTTAAGTATAGGACGCGGAAAGTACAGTAAGCTCGCGGTACAAATCGCTAATAGCGCCGCGCTAAGTGATTTTTCCCATTTGTAGCGGGAGGCAAACGATCTGTTGGTCAGGTGCTAGACTGAATTAACCTGGCGCTAACGCAAAATCACGCCGACGCAAGGGTTAGCTCACACCAGGTAATAGTGCCCTAAATAAGTATATATATAAATAAGATTACAAAACCCCAGAGTAATGTGATGCAATGAAACCTTTTTGTTGTACTAACCTGATACTTAAATTAAATATTTTATTTGACGCAATTTGGCAGTTTCCGCTGAATGTCTGATAACTGCTTCAGCGACTCCACTTTTAGCAAATTACAGTGACCATTCGCTAAATAGGGAATTCACCTTATTTTCTGCAAAATAAATTCCCCGAAATGTGACGGAAAGCAGAGGATCTACAGATCATTAGACCCTTTAGATTCTAACGTCCATAATAACCCCTAAAATGCCTTAAACCCAGAGAAATGCAATAAAAATAATAAACAATGTGGCATTTAGCTACCCCTTAACCCCTAAAATGCCATTAATCAAGGGAAAACATGAAATGAATACACTGAGGCATGTAGCCAACCCATTAACCCCTAAAATGCCATTAATCAAGGAAAAAACAAATGTATACTGTGAGGGATGAAGCCTGCCCATTAACCCTTAATATACAACTAAACCAAGGCATAAACTAATGTAATACACAATGTAATGTATAGTCTGAACATTAACCATTTCACTGCTGAGCCATTTCAACCCTGTGAAAATGTTTACGTTTAAGTGCATGTTTTTATTTGATGTTTTATGACTTTTACATCACACTGAATATGGTCATGTGGGGTATCATTGGAAAGGCCAGAATCTGCCCTTTCAAATGACACCTAGTTCATCCATATACGATGCATAGCTACGGAGGTACGTTGGTCCGAAGAAGTGTGGGAAGCTGGATGATGATTTTTGGTGGGGGGGGGCACATGGGGGGGCAAGGAATAACCTAGGGGGGGCAATTGCCCCCCCTTGCCCCCCTGTAGAGTCGCCTATGTATACGTGCAAGCATTTGTGTAGTGATAATTGTCACAATGAATACAATCTCTGCACACTTGAACAAGTCAGCAGTTATCACAGTGAGGACAATCCCTCCCTTTAATGCTACCCCACAAATTAATGAATGGCTGAACAGTTAAAACCCACATATATTTTGAAGATCAAACTTTCCTAAAAGGTTCCCTTCCTAGATGGAAAGAAGAGGACATCATTCCATACGGACACTGTAGCGAAGATCCCCACCATGTTATGTAGTTATTTACCCACCCATTGAGGCCCTCAAATTTCTGGCAGCTTCCTCCCACAGTTTTATTGCTGTGGAACTCTGTGATAAGCTCATACATATCATACAATACTGTGAGTTTTATTGCTATGCAGTGCTGATACACTCATGAATACCACACATTAAAAGTGAGCTTTATTGCTTTGGAGCTCTGTGATACACTCCTACACACTGCACATAAAAACAATACGCATATGATGTCATAACTGAGCAGTTCATGGGGGGCGACACACAGGGGGCTCGGGAGAGATGAGTGCAGACCCAGGGGCCCCTGCAGACCCCCGCATGATGAACATTCACATGGGACAACCATTAACCCGCTGTTGCCCCCTTGTATGGGGTTTTGGAGTTGATACATATGTTAGTTGTTGGAGCTTCCTGCATGGCCCTGTCACGTGTCTATGTTTTTGGGGTGTGATTTCGATCACAGATCACTCTCCATGCTGTCTCAGCTGGGCTCAGGATATTGCACTTTCTGGTTCTCCATCCCCAGCCTGCCCTGACCATGCTGTGCATCAGGATCCTGCTGTTGGCGATTTTGTTGGTGGTGCCCTCGTCTCCGCACCCCACAAAGTGCTGCCAAGCGCTGTGACCCTTTCTCGTGCATCTTTTGATAGCCCTAGTATATGTCCTGTTAAAATTATTTTCTTAACTATATACACAAATTTACAAACATTTTGAAGGCCTGAAGCACCTAAGGCGTAGGGCCCTTAAGTTGCCTCTGATGCCAGGATGCAGGGAGGATTTTTCTAGAAGGGTTTGCAGCGTGTGTGGAGATTGAGCGGGAGTGGTGTGGGAGGAGTCACCAGGAGGTTGGTGGATGGGGGTGTGGATGGTGGTGTGGCACAGGGTGTTGGTGTGTGGGATGAGGTTACTCAGGAGCTCGAAATAAATTGGTGTTCAGATGGTGGAGCCGATGGGGCTCTGGAATTTGGTGTGGGGGAGTGAGTCCACAGTTCCAATGGTTTGGGAGAGGAGTCCGCAGCCGGTAGGTGGTTTCCAGGCTGGTGGAGTTGGAGCGGGGGGTTCGGAAACTGTGGCACAGGAGGTTCCAGGAAGTTCGGGTGGACCTCATGTGGCACCTGGTAATGGTGGTGATGTGAGTTCTTTCATGTCTTTTTTACAGGGGGCCTTTGAGGCTTGGTCGGTTTCACCAGGGGGTGTGAACCAGGGAGTGGATTTGGCTCAAGCATGGAAGGGTGCAGGTGGGCCAGTTGGGAGAGCTGGTGGAGCTCTTGGTGGTGAAGCTATGTCTTCAAGAGGGCCGAGTGGCGTGTTGGGGTCGCTCGGTGAGTCCGCAGGGGTGGCGGATGTGGTCAGGAGGAATGCTTACGTGTCATTTTCTGGTCCTTTGGGTTTCATTTGAAACAGGAGGTTAAGGAAGGCATATGGTGGGGTGAGTATGTGGAGCTTTTTTCCCTGCTTCCTTTGGATGAGGTGGCTGGGGTTAAAGATGATTCGTCTAAGGACAGTTTAAAGGAAGAAGAGGAAAGGAAAAAGAGGTATCGGAGGATTCCTAAGTCGATTGGGAATTGGCTCCGGGCTTTTTGTATAATGGCAAGTGTGGTTGGGGAGAAGAGCCCACAGCACTGTTCGGGTCCTTTTTGTTACGTGGATGGGATTTGGGAGGCTTATCGGATTTATGGTGGTTGGGCGTGGTGGAAATACGATGAGCAGTTTAAGCAGCGTTTGGCAGCTCACCCAGGGATGCGGTGGGATCAAATGGACATAACGCTGTGGTTGCGTTTGATGGGGGCTCAGAAGGCTATGCCCTTTCCAGGGGGAGCCAGTGGGGGAGGGGTCAGTTCTCCACCGGCATGTGTTAAAAAGGGATCATGCTGGCAGTTTAACGAGGGTCAGTGCAAGTTTGGTAAAGGGTGCAGGTTCAAGCACGAATGTTCAAATTGTGGAGATTGCATTCATTGTCCAGATGTCTTAAGAGGGCAAGACAAGGAGGTCTGCCTTTTGGAGGGTCTGGAGAGGGGAGCTTCCCCAGTGAAACTCAACGCGATGTTACCGTGGCTAAGGCTTTACGGAAGACGTAGGGATGCGGAGTTTCTGCGAGACGGTTTTGGTGATGGTTTTCGGATTCCTTTTGTGGTAAGGCAAGTTAAGAAGTTTAAAGTCGGCTAGAGTGTATCCGGAGGTAGTTCGGGAGAAGGTGTTTAAGGAGATTGGGGCTGGTAGGATGGCAGGTCCATTCTCGTCTCCTCCGGTGCGGGATTTGAGGATATTCCCTTTGGGGGCTGTGCCAAAACGAAAGGTAGGGGAGTTTCGCTTGATTCATCACTTATCCTTTCCGCGGGGAGGATCGGTGAATGATGATATTGGTGAGGAGTTGGCCTCGGTGTCGTATGTGTCATTTGATTCTGTGGTTAATTTGGTTCGGGATGCAGGTAAGGCGGCTTTGATGGCTAAGGTGGATATTGAGTCGGCTTTTCAGTTATTACCTATTCATCCCGAGTGTCATCATCTTCTGGGGTTTTGGTTTGAATGTGAATTTTATGTGGATCTATGTTTGCCTATGGGTTGTTCCATTTCCTGTTCCTTTTTCGAGTGTTTCATTACATTTTTGGAATGGGTAGGCCGTGAAGTGGCAGGGTCGGATAAGCTGACACATTATCTGGTTGATTTTTTGTGTGTGGGTAGGGAAGGGACAGGAGAGTTTCTGCACATTCTTCGGTCTTTTCAGTGGGTGGCACATCGATTTGGTGTTCCTTTGGCTTCTGACAAAACGGAAGGTCCGGCCTCAGTTATCACTTTCTTGGGAATTGAGATTGATTCGGTTAAGTGTGAGTGTCGTCTACCTGTGAGGAAAGTGGTGGAAGCTTTGAGGCAAGTGGAGGGGGCCCTGTTGGTTAGGAAATTGCAGTTGAGAGAGTTGCAATCGCTGATTGGTCGTTTGAATTTTGCGTGCAGGGTCATTCCGGTTGGAAGAGTCTTTTTACATGGTTTGGCTTTGGCGACAAGGGGTATTCGGGAAGGTCATTATTTTGTTAGAATATCTGGTGCCATCAAGGAAGATTTGGAAGTGTGGAGATCCTTTTTGGTGTTGTTTAATGGGGTGGCCATATTCCCTTCGAAAGAGGTTTTGGCGAAGGAACTGGAATTTTTCACGGACGCCTCGGGAGGTGTTGGTTTTGGGGTATATTTTGGTGGGCGTTGATGTGCTTCTCGTTGGCCTTATCGTTGGTTGGCATCTTCATTGGTGCAGAATTTGGCATTTTTGGAGTTGTTTCCATTAGTGGTGGCCTTGGAGTTGGGGGAGGTGATCTGGAGGGGAGAAGGATTCTGTTCCGTTCTGACAACATGGCGGTGGTGTCGGTGGTTAATTCTTTGCCGGCTTCATCATTGCCAGTCATCAGATTGCTGAAGAGGTTTGCGTTGCTTTGTCTTAAATTTAATGTTTTATGCAAGGCAAGTCATGTTCCGGGACGCCTTAACTCAGTGGTGGATGCTTTGTCTCGTTTTTAGTGGGGCAGGTTTCGTTCCCTGGCTCCGTTGGCAGAGGAGGTGGGCACCTCTTGTCCGGAGGGCCTTTGGCAGCTAGGCTCGGAATTTTTGGAAGATGGGTGAGAGGTTCTTTGTCTGAGTCCTCTTGGAAGGCCTACTCGCGAGTGTGGAGGGATTGGGTTCAGGTACGTTTTGGTGGGTGGATTGGATGAGGAAAGTTTACTTAGGGCATACCTCATTCGGTTATTCGAGTCAGGGGCATCTCCTGGGGTGGTACGGCAGTCATTGGCCGCCTTGGCTTTCCTTTTCCAGGTATCGGGGAAAAGAGATGTCACCAAGGATTTTGTTATCAGGTGTGCAGTTCGTGGTTATGTGAGGGGGAGGTGCAGGGTAGAGGCTCGGCGTCCAGTTTCAAAACAGTTATTGGAGGGTCTATGGGATTTTGCCGGGAATTTTTGTTCTTTACCTTATGAGGTTCTGCATATGAGGGCGGCTTTTTGTTTGGGTTTTTTGGGGCATTTAGAGTGGATGAGCTGGTGTGCAATTCTAGAAGAGGAGGTGGTGGTTTGGGAGCTGATGCGGCTTGGTTGGGAGTTAAAGAACTGGTTATTTGGGTTTCTAATTCCAAGACTGATCAGTTGGGTAGGGGGCGTAGAGTTGGTTTATCCAGTGTGGATAACTGTGTGGTTTGTCCAGTAAAGAACGTTAAGGAATTTTTGGAGGTACGGGTGGAGTCTGGAGTGGCCTTTTTATGTCTCGCGGCTTTATCAAGGTATCAGTTTGTTTCCATTTTTAAGAAGGGTTTGTTTCGTTTAGGGAGAAATCCGAAGGAATTTGGTTCTCACTCTTTTCGTATTGGGGCAGCAACGGAATCTTCAAGGTTGGGTTTGTCGGCAACGGAAATTCAAGAATTGGAAAGATGGAACTCCAGGACTTTTCAGTCCTACGTTCGTCCTGGTTTGGTGTTATGAATTTTGGAAACACTTGTTAATGCTGGGAGGTGATGTAGAGAACAGTTTGCTGTATGATCTGTTCTGTTATTTTTTGTCATTTTTAAAAAAAAAAAAATGAATGAAATTTTGAAATATGAAAAATATCCAACTTATATATGGAATATGAATTTATATCTTTTCTACGGAATATATATATTTATTCTATTTTATCTTTGTATATTTGTTTGTTGTTTGGGGGAGGAGTGTGGGGGTTGGAGGATTGGAGGTGAGGAGTATGGTTATTGTTTATGTTATGTTTATCTTTACAGGTATGGACATGGTTTATTTGGTGGGGTGTGTGGTGGTTTGGTGGGGAGTTTTTTCTTTTTAAAGTATTTTGTGTGGTGGAGATGTTGGTAATTTGTTTTTGTTTTTTGCGGATCCTTCAAGAGTTGTGTGGATCATTGGAGGCTCGCTGTTTTTTTGAGCAAGGAGAAGGGCGTTGGTGCGATCATCTGGAGTACAGATTGGTCTGCTTGGGTCGGCAACACGGGTACGGTGGTTCGAGATCCGTGGACTCCTATGGGAGGAGTTTAAGTCGACGGTTTTAGGTGCCCTTAGGCACGGTGAAGTTCCCCATCTGCTGGTTGTTCACATGGGAGGGAACGATTTGGGTGTGGTCCCTCATGGTGTGCTGCTGGAGCAGATGCAGGAGGATCTGCGGCAGTTGAGGGAGTGGTCACCATGGACAGTGGTGGTGTGGTCCGAGGTGATGCCAAGGATGGTGTGGAAGCAGGCCGAAAATGAGGAGGCTTTGCCGGATTAAGGTGAATCGCTGTATGGGAAGGTTTGTGAGGCGGATGGATGGGGTGGTGGTGCGGCATCTACCCTTTGAAGAGGAAGATGTGGCGTGTTATTTCTTGGCGGATGGCGTTCACCTGACTGATGTGGGCAAGGATCTGTTCATCCTGGGTCTCAAGGAGGGGATTGAACAAGCCTTGTTTTTTCTTGGTGGGGGAGCTCTCCCATAAGGGGGTTATGTGGGGAGCTCGTGGCAGGGGCTTGTAGGAAGTGCTGGCTAGGGGTTCCTTTTTATTTAGGATAATTTTGGTCAGATGGTTGGGAGTTGGGAAGTTTTTTGTGGTTAGTTGGTTGGTTTGGAGGTGTGTGGTGGTTGTGGGGAGTCCTCTTTCAGCACTGGGTTATTGTTTTATTTTTGTTATGGAAATTTTTATGTCATGGTGGTGGGTTTATTTTGTGGAGTTTTTAGCTGTGGCCTATATATAATAAATACATATATTATTCCACAGTTATGTGTTTGTGTAGTTTTGAGTATTTATTGTCTCCCTGCGTACGACTCGGTCATCAGTAGGTGACTTAAAGAGGTTATTCCCTAAGCACTGAAATTGCCACCGAATTGCACCAAATGGTGAATTTCAACGTATGGTGCAATTTCATAGCAATACGGCTATTTACAAAGCTGTCACTTTGCCAAATACGGGCAAACTGATGGTGAAATACAGTTTTTTGATGGTTTTAAAATAAAATGCACTTTGGTGTCTTTCACAGGTCTGTACTTTCAAAATGTCCATCACAGCCTTGGTCCATGCCTATCCCTGCTGATGAGGGAGGAAGACATGAGGGAGGAAGACATGATGGAGGTGGATTTGACCTCCCACGTTCGACCCCATGGGGCTGCGAGGAGTCTACGCTTATGGTGAGCGGGGTTGTTATATGGGGAGCATTCACTAAACATGGGGCTGTTATATGGGGGGCAGTTATATGGGGGATATTCACTAAACACAAAATCATTAGCTCAAGGCCCATAGAGATCTTAATTTTCCCCTACGCGTTTCCATAATTGGATTGGGTCGGTCTGAAGTCCAGGAGCCAATTTTTGTCCCAGTCCAGCCCTGCTTATACTCACTTTCAAATCCTGACACACTCTTAGAACTTCACTTTAATTTTAATGCATAAGTACGGTAACCTAGATCTACATTCATTGTCACACACAGCCAATCACTTACTACTCCCAGACACAGGCAGATACAAATTTCTGGAAATTGACAGACACAGGTACACACACACAAATTCATACACACTAACAGGATATTTCTAATTAACCCCTTCACTCCCGAGAGTGAGATAACTCAGGTCTTCAAAGGCACCATTAGGTGCCTGATATCTAGTTATCTCCATGCGCAACGGAGCAGGACGAGAGCAAATGAAGCTAGAATATCTGGAAGGTGACCCCAAAGTTATAGCCCTGTGGGCATAATGGCAAAGGTGCTAAAACGGTTTAAAATCGGCTACTTGAATGTCATATCGGACGTTCAGCAGCTGATGCAGAGCCTTGAACTGCATTTTTAACCGCAGTAACTTCTTTTGGCCAGAATATAACGACAACTGCCTGCAAAATTGGTTATTACAATAAGAAATATACTGGGAATATTCTAATTTTTTTTTACTGTATAGATAATTCACATGATTTTAAAAATAAAAAACAACACTGGTTCCTGAAAGGAATCTCTTGGTAGTGAATGGGGTTAACAGTGGACCTTTGCAACCTCCAAAATACACAAACAATTAGTAGCATTATCTCCAAATGATCACAGTTAATTTAACTCTTTCACTGAGGAAAACGTGTAAAGGATGTCATTGTCTGTGACCACTGTGTGTGGAGGACTTCCCCCAGACGTCATGAGGTCTCCGCAGTCTCCCGCGCGAAACTCACCTGTCCAGCTGGGGTCTCACTTGAAGTCTCACTTGAACTCTTCCTTGAAGTCAGACACTTGCGTTTAAACCCCAGTCGGCACACTGACGTCATCGCGTTAGGCGCGATGGTGTCATTTTCAGGTGCACCTCCGGCAGAGTGAACAATGATGCTACAGTATCTTACCTTGTCATTTCCCATGATGACATTTTTTTTTAGAGTTTTAGTTAAAATCACATATTTTCTCAGAAAAATGCCAGTAACAGGTTCCCATTTCTAATGGTTTTTAACAAGAGTACCCCGTAGTATATATAACCGCAAAGGCTTGAATGATAAAATGTGATAAAAAATCATATACATGCTGTAAATGATTGACATCTGAATGGAAATTCACATTTTTTTAAAATATTATTTGTTATAGCATTCTGGAAGAACATAACAAATACTTATAATAATGATATATTATGAATCTACGAGTCTGCCGTAAAAATGGATATATAATTTGTCTGGGTTGTATAATAAAACATAATTTTATATCACATTTAGGCTAGGGTCAGACTGAGGCAGTGCGAACGCGCGTGCAGGCGCACTTAATCACGGCCGTAGTAGCAGCAAATGCCGGGCAATGACGGCCAATATACGAAGTACGGTCGCACAAAAGTCCGGCTGCGCAACGCAAGTGGCAAACGAACGCATTTTGTCGAGAACGTAAAACCGCTAGTACGGTTGTACAGAGTGCGCTGCGTCCGCTAGCGGCGTGTGTGCGTGAATTGGAGATGTCAGACGCTGCTAATGTCCGGCCAACATAACGTCCAGATGCACAAAGTGTTTTATTGATGATCCGTACAAAATCACGAACGCAAATGCGCATAGTATGACCGCTATCGCGTACTCCGTGAAAAATTGCGTCCATTCGTTCCAACGCACTTTTTCACAGACAACGTGAAAATGCGTTCGTCTGACCCTAGCCTTAAACACGATGAGCACAAAACGGTCAAAATGAGCTCAGCACACAGAGGTGAACTGGCTCAGCAGTGAAGGGGTTAAAGTATAAGTAAATACTTATAGGACTTTCTAAATGACTTGTGTTTTGTATAATGTGTAATGGGAGCTAGGGATGAGCGTTCGGTTCGTATCTGTTTGTAGTTCGAATCGAACATCGGCTGATTGTGAACTTCGAACTTTTTTGGGACATTCGCCAAAAGTTCGATTTTTTTTTTTTTTAAATACTAAAAAAAAAATCTAGAAATAAAGAGTCTCTTTACTGCAGAATATTATAAGCAACGGTTTATTAGATATTGAAAAAAAACGGGAATATTTTTAACATTGAAGCCTATGGGATAAAACATTCTTGCTACTAAAACATCAGGCAGACACGGCCTTCTAATCAGGCACTGTAGAGGGCAGCCTGCCGGGGCCTCCCAAGGATCCCCTTGAGGAGCATGCAGCCGCCGGATGACAGAGCTGCGACTGTGCGGGCTAGCCGCCCGGGTGTATGTGGCAGAGACAGGCAGCGCAGGGAGGGAGCCACTGTCTGCACCTGTGGCCACGGCAGACCCCCCCCCCCCACAACCAGGACCCAGGGAGCCCCCACTGACCACCAGGCTAAGGTAAGGCAACACATTTCTAAAAAAAATAAAATCCGAGGACATTTTTAAATGTCCCCAGGAACACAAAATAAAACTTTTTTTTTTCTCTTTCTCTGACAGAATGTATTTAATTATATATATTAGATACATTCTGCCAGGTAGAGGGGGGTGGCATGTGGGCTGCGCGGGGTCTCAGGCAGTGGTTTGTTTTTTGTGTGTGTATATTTTTAGCAAATTTATAGGGGAAGGTAAGGGCAGGTATGATATATATATATATATCCAGACTTGTATTACACACACATTTTGGCAACTAATTCCCCTCCCCCCCAATTTGGCTGATACCTCCAGAAGAAATGTTGAACCCGATAGAGCAGAGAATAATATATATGTTCTCTGCTCTGTCGGCTTCAACATTTCTTATGGAGGGATCAGCCAAATGGGGGGGCACATTTAGTTGAGATTGTTCACATACCACCCCCCCATGTGCGTATGTGTAGAAATGGTCTGAGGTCTGTGGGTGGGTGTATATATATCTGCATGTTGATATATACAAAATAAATACAATACTGTATTCAGGGAGCGCTAATGATGATGATATCATCATCATTAGCGCTCCCTGAATACAGTATTGTATTTATTTTTGTATACCAATTTCTGGGTGAGGGACACACCTGGGGGTGAGCTGCACATACCTATTGTACGCTATACATGATTGTCTTCAATTTGAGATCAATAGCAGCGCCAACATTTCACCACTATAGTGAACCACTGTGTTGATATATACTGTACGTATATATAGGTCTGCGTGTTGATATATACGTATATGTCTGTGTGTGGTATCAATGCATCCCTACTCTATACACAGCGCTCTGTGTCCCTATAATTTATATGATCAGGGGTTACTTTTTTTTTATATTTTTATACTATTCCTATTAAATTAACAGTAATTTTTGATGCATTTTATTCAGTAGAAACCTTTTTTTGCCTATATAACATGTGCTTTGTGAAAATAAAACGGTTTTGTGTGTACATTTTAATTTAGTTAGTGGATTCCTGTCCAATGCGGTGAGAAGCAAAGGTAATGCAGTGTAGACACGCTGCGAGGCGGAGCGGAGTGAAGTCAAGCCTGCAAAATGTTTGCTTCACTACGATGAGCGTCGCGACGATGTGCGTCGCTACGCTGTGCGTCACTACACGCTCAGTGTGTCTCAGCCTTTATTCCCGCATCGCTAGCTGCCAAATCAGTTTGTATACTTGTTACTGACCCTGCTTGTTCTGAGGACCCGATCTGTTGCCGACTTTACCTGCCATTTGACTATTCTCTCTTTGTATTCCCTGCCTGCTCTGTTTTCTTCCTGTTGCTACTGGTGTGCGCCAATTCTCACCATATACAGTAGCGCAGTACAAGTGCCTAAACATTGCTGACCCGGTTTTGTTATAGCTGCTGATGTAACTGAATAGATCAGGGATCTATTATGCATTACCAAAACCTCCACCACTGCACTCTTCCACAATACCTCAGAGGGGTTATGGTGTGAAGGCACTTGCTGCCACCAAAGGCAAAATATTTGGGAGCACTGATGCCTGTACCAGATTCATATCATTTTAATATTTTACCGCAGGGTCCACCTCTATACCACAGAGGGGTTACGGTGTGAAGGCACGTGCTGCCACCAAAGGCACAATATTTGGGTGCACTGACGCCTGTACCAGATTCATATCATTTTAATATTTGACCGCAGGGTCCAACCCTGCACTCTTCCACAATACCACAGAGGGGTTACGGTGTGATGGCACTGTTGCCGACACTAAAGGCCCAATTTTAAAGCACCTATTGTTACTTTCATCCAAAGCCTGCATAAGTTTCACCATAATTTAGCCAAAAAAGCGTGGAGTTCTATGAAGCGTGGGAGCGTGGAGTTCTATAAAATGAGATCATGGTTGATTAACAGCGGGACATTTTTAGATTACTGAAGCCTATCACACATCAAATTATAATCTGAGATTTCTCAAAAGAACTGTAGGATGAGTACAGATAGGAAGGTACAGATATATGAGTATCACTATTAGGGTTAGATTTAATGTTAGAATATGATTACTGCTAGATTTAGGGTAAGGTTCACAGATAGAATTTTTTGAAAATCTAAGGAATGTAAACAATGCTACTAATGTAAGAAGCAGAAACTTCACTTCAAATTACAGTAATACCATTGTTTGAATACATTTTTCGGATTTACGCTTCAAGCGACAGCAACTTCAAGCGACAGTAACTATTCTAGCTACAAAAGATGGTCTAATATTGCTTATGCTTGTAACTACGACAAATTAATCTTTTGTGGACTGGTCCTCTAATTTCAGAGATTGGATAGAAGGATGGATATCCAATACTAATCTTGGAAATTAACTCATTAAAGGGACACTATCACATAAGCTGTAAGTCGTTTACTTGTACATTACAAAAAACACCGTATAAAATACATGCTGCTGTTTTTTTTTCTTTGCCTGAAGTAATTGCATGTAAAAAGGAAAAATAAAATTAGGTATTTTATCTCCGGGTTCCCGTTTCTGGATTTTGCTTTTTGGCTCTTGTTTATTTAACCCCTTCACTACCAACAGATTTTCCAAAAACAAAATTGTCAGAAAGGTTTTTTGAAAAATCATTTTAAATGAACCCTTTCGCTGCTGAGGCTTTTCCCGCCTCTGTGCTGAGGTCATTTTTACCGGTTTTGCTCATCATGTTTAAACGTGTTTTGAAGGCTTATTTTAGTATATGACCCAGACATATTATATATCGTTCTTTCCGTCAGACTCGGCAGATTCATAATATGTCATTATTATATGTATACGTCATGTCATGTCTGTATATTATAACAAAAAATGCAATAAAATATGAATTTTCAATAATTTACAACGTGTAAAGTGTTTTTTTTTCACATTTTAACATGCGAGCAATTGCAGTTATATTTTGTATGGGGTGCGCGTGTTAAAAAAATTAGAGATGGGGTCTCGTTACATTTTTTTTGGGGAAAATTACGCGATTTTTAACAAACGCACCGCATACAAAAATCGTTAGTGCAGAATCAATGTTCACATTATAATTGAAATGGGAACAATATTGCTGCATTAAAGAACCAAAAAAAAAAAACCTTATTTTTTTTTTTAAATATTTTTTTTTTTATTTTTTTAATAACTTTTTTTATACTCATGTTTGGTATTGTTGGAACGGCCATGCTCTGGCCGATCCAACAATACCAAGCATTAACCCCTAACTGCCACGGATCGGAAGAGAGGGGGTTCATTGAAACCCCCTATCTCCACCATTGGTGGCAGTTAGGGGTTAACTCCAAGACTGGCGTCATCGTGCTATGCACGATGACGCCAGTCCTCAGGGGGCATTCCCGGAAGCTTGGCCGACATCCAAGATGTCGGTCAGGTCCGGGAAAGGATCACGAACCGGCGCTTTTCGGCGCCGATTCGTGATCCGGCACCCATGGGGTTAATGCCAGGTACCATTTGGAAGGGCAGGCTGTGCCCTTCCAAATGGTGCCTGGGTTAACCCCCGCAACGCCGCCGATCGGGAGGGAGAGAGGTCCGAAGGACCACCCCCCTCCCTTTCAGGCGCCTCCTCCGCACATGCGGGGGGCGCCTGAATTAGGTGTCATCGCGCCCCCGCGATGACACCTAATTACTCCGGCGGCAGTTCCGGGTGCTGGGCTGACATCGAGGATGTCAGCCCGCACCGGGGGGCCAGCGATCGGCCAGAACCCGGCCGAACGCTGACCCCAAAGGGAGGACGCTCTCAGCGCATCCACCGCAAGGAACGATACCTGCGGTTGGACGCGCTGAGTGCGTCCTTAGCAGCGAAGGGGTTAAGACTTCGTTTCTATGATCTAATCCATAATGCGTTTGCAATTTTACTGCTGATGTTAAATAAAATATTGTCCCCGCCGGGCTCCCGAGTGCTGGGCTGACATCCAAGATGTCAGCCCGCACCGGGGGGGCGCAGCAATCCGCCGGAATCCGGCGGATTGCTGCCTCCTGTGCTCGGACGCGCTGAGCGCGTCCGTAGCACAGGAGAACACCTTGGCTGGACGCGCTGAGCGCGTCCATAGCAGCCAAGTGGTTAATTCTACATTAAGAAATATTTGAGCATATACCTATTGTATTTACTTTAAATAACATTTGAGCAAAATATTTTCTTAACCAAACATGAAAGAGAAAAACAAAGAAAAACAACACAAAATAAACACTATAAGGATGTTTAATTTTTAGGTGGCAGTGGCCATTTCAGGCAGAGTTAGGCCCTGCCTAAGGAGGTACTTTTGTGTTTATAATAGTAATATTTTTCTACTCAATAGTAAAATGCCAATTTTTTAATTTATATTCTCTATCACTTCACTAGCGGGAGCCCAATGACCCCAGCATATCTGAAATGCAACAAATAACCCAGGACATACTTGAAAACGAGAGAAATCTCAATGTATCCTTCCTGGTAAAATCCTTTATAAATAAATAAATAAATATCATCATACAAGGTGGAAAGCCTGCCCAGAGGGCAGTCTATTGTGGATATATGGCCCAGCTCGTGGATACTGCCCCAGCTCGTGGATACTGCCCCAGCTCGTGGATACTGCCCCAGCTCGTGGATATACTGCCCCAGCACGTGGATATTGCCCCAGCTCCTGGATACTGCCCCCAGCTCCTGGATACTGCCCCCCAGCTCGTGGATACTGCCCCCCAGCTCGTGGATACTGCCCCCCAGCTCGTGGATACTGCCCCCAGCTCCTGGATACTGCCCCCCAGCTCCTGGATACTGCCCCCAGCTCATGGATACTGCCCCCCCAGCTCGTGGATACTGCCCCCCCAGCTCGTGGATATTGCCCCCCCAGCTCATGGATACTGCCCCCAGCTCATGGATACTGCCCCCAGCTCGTGGATATTGCCCCCCCAGCTCGTGGATACTGCCCCCCAGCTCGTGGATACTGCCCCCCAGCTTGTGGATACTGCCCCCAGCTCATGGATACTGTCCCCATCTCATGGATACTGCCCCCAGCTCATGGATACTGCCCCAGCTCATGGATACTGTCCCCCAGCTCGTGGATATTGCCCCCCCAGCTCATGGATACTGCCCCCAGCTCATGGATACTGCCCCCAGCTCATGGATACTGTCCCCCAGCTTGTGGATATTGCCCCCCAGCTCATGGATACTGCCCGAGCTCATGGATACTGCCCCCAGCTCGTGGATATTGCCTCCCCAGCTCATGGATACTGCCCCCAGCTCATGGATATTGCCCCCAGCTCATGGATATTGCCCCCAGCTCATGGATATTGCCCCCCCAGCTCATGGATACTGCCCCCAGCTCATGGATATTGCCCCCCCAGCTCATGGATATTGGCCCCCAGCTCATGGATATTGCCCCCCAGCTCATGGATACTGCCCCCAGCTCATGGATACTGCCCCCAGCTCATGGATATTGGCCCCCAGCTCATGGATATTGGCCCCCAGCTCGTGGATATGCCCCCAGCGCTCATGGATATTGGCCCCCAGCTCAGACATGGGGCGGCTGTTCGAATGCTCTATTGGCATTCGGACAGCCGCCCCATACTTACCTTTCCGAGCGGCGCCGGGGAAGTGAAAGTTTCCCGCTTCCGCTCGTTGAAGGACCCAAGCCGCGGTCACGTGACCGGGGCTTGGGTCCTTCAAAGTGCGGAAGTGGGGAAACTTTCACTTCCCCGGCGCCGCTCGGAGGTTGGATGCGCTCGACAGCCGGGTAGAGGCTGCGAGCGCAGCCTCTACCCGGCTGCCGCGCGCATCCAACCCCGAGTGGTGGAGGGACCTTTCCCTTCGCCGCTCGGGGGTTGGATGCGCGCGGCAGCCTCTACCCGGCTGCTGTGTGCATCTTGTAACTGCCGCGGCGAGCCGGCAGCCGGCTCGTGCCGTGGCGGTTGCATGCGCGCGCAACCAACCGCCGCTGGTTGCGCGCGCATGCGCATTGTAAGGCTTGGCGACGGACACGCCAAGCCTTACTCAATTATAGTATAGATAAGGCTAGGGTCAGACTAACGCATTTTTCGCGTCGTCCGTGAAAAAGTGCGTTCGAACGAATGGACGTATTTTTTTACGGAATACGCGATAGCGGTCATACGGTGCGCATTTTCGTCCATGATTTTGTACGGATCATCAATAAAACACTGTGTCTGGACGTTATGTTGGCCGGACATTAGCAGCGTCTGACGTCTCCAAATCACGCACACACGCTGCTAGTGGACGCAGCGCACTCTGTACGTCAGTACTAGCGGTTCTACGTTCTTGCAAAAATGCGTTCGTTTGCCACTTGCGTTGCGCTGCCGCACTTTTGTGCGGCCGTTCTTCGTATGCTGCCCAGCATTGGACGTCATTTGCTGCTAGCACGGCCATGATTTAGTGCTGCTAAACGCACGTTAATACTGCGTTAGTCTGACCCTAGCCTAAGAAATATACTGTCATGCCAGCTGGTGGTGCTGCAGTGAGGTTTCCTGGACAGAGAGGGCACCATTTTGGCAATCTAGCATCTGGGACTGCTGCACCTGGTCAGAGACCTAAGAGGGCTTTAAATAAAAGCAACTGAATGAGCTCTTTGCCCTACCGTGGTTTCTAATGACCCCTATGTGCATTCTGGATCTGCAGAACCTCTTGGGTGTTGCAAAGTTGCCCATTTGGTTTACAAATCAACAGATTCTGTGCTTGCCTGCTGCCACTCTCTTTACGCCATCTGTTGATCTTGACAAAAATTCACTGACTACAATTTAATAATTTGGAATCATTTGCTGGGCCTTTCAAGCATTTCAAGGTTGCACGCTAGGGTGGTCTTCAGTGCTACAATCTGGCCGATGTTGGTCTCGTTATGCCATCTGTTCCTCTTCCTTCTAAATTTGCATTGTTATTTTGAACATTTTTTAAAACTTTAGAAGCATAATGCAACAGCGCCCAAAAAATATATGCTTTGCTCATGCATGAACGTAACACTGGTGAGTTGCTTGTGCAATGCAGATCTGTGTGCTAGGACGATTCCACAACTGGGAACACACAGTGAAGCTGTATTCGCTGTTTCAAACCAGTGAATGTGTGTATTGAATTTCCCATTCCAATTTTTTCTTAAAATAATGCAAGGAATAACTGGGTGGTTGGTGGCTGTAGGTTTGTTGGCTGTCCAGCTGTCCAATCTACCAAGGTTTTTTTTATTTGTCAGGAAGTGCATTTCCTAGACCCAGAGGTGTTTCCAGGTACCTTTGTTGAGTGAATGTGTGGCTTCACTGCTGCTTCTGTTACTTGCAGTGGAGCCACACTTTCACCCAATGAAGGTACCTGGAAACACCACTGAATTTAGGAAAGTGACAAACCCTCAAGTGCACTTACTGACAAAAAAAAACAAACCTAAACTTCAGTGCAGTTCTGTGAATAGATGAACCATTACTGCTCTATGGGATCATTTTTCTGCCGCCGAAAGCCACTGAAGCCCGCTGATCCATATTTCGTCTTCGATTTGTCTGTATTTGGCAAATTGACAGTTTAGTGAATAGACGTATTGGCCCAAAATTGCACTGAATGGTGAAATTCACCGTTTGGTGTATTTTGGTGACCAGTTCGGAGGTTAGTAAATAACCTCTACAGCTTTTTGTATATGTAGAATGAGCTCACAGATTTCGTTATTTTTCATCTAGTCTAACTTACATACCAGACCCTTGTAGGTCAGTGTTTTTGTTGTAGCCTCCCCCATATCTCCACAAACAACTTCCGATAATTTCCAAAATGGAATATTTTAATTTCACTATCATAACCTGTGCATTCACCCCATACTTCTTTAACTGTAAAAAGAGTTTAGTTAGAATTACTTGTTTTGAGTTGGTTATTGTACAGTGCTGTGGAATATTGTAGCGCTATAAATAATTGTAATTGTACTTAACCCCTTCACTATTAAGTGATTTTCCAAAAATCCTCTGCCAGCAACCATTTTTTTTTTGGTAAAATAATTTTTACTTAATTCTTCTTCTTACTATACTTGTATAAAGAAATAAATTATTTAACACGACAATGTACATGTGGGATTTTGTATGGGTGCGACTTCTGTGAGCATGGCACAAGGAGCCCCACGATCTATTGCCCTAGGGGCCCCCATTAGTTGCTAGTCCGCCACGGTTTGTCTTGTTATGAAGTTTTCTAACAAGTCCTGATTTCCTGTTATCACTGTGGTGCCTTACACAGTAATATATTCCAGAATCCTCATTTCTCATGTTGGACATTTCAAAGTAAAGTTCATTTTTTGACGCGTCTCCAGTAAAAGTAACTTTTCCTTGGAAGGTGGGCGCATAGCTTGTGCTTCCAACGCCATATATATACCCTATATATTCCAGTCCTGACCCTGTTTTCTGTCTGACCCAAGCCCAGTAAGTACCACTAATCGACACTGAGACTGTACATGTCATTTTCAGGGTCTCTGAAGGTTTCACAACTGTAGATCCAGGTTGATCCAGCGTAACTGCCTGTGACAGAACATCTGGGAAAAAAAAGTACAATGATATGTTTAGTAATCTGCAAATTCTAACGTTTCTCAAATAATGTCATATACAGTATAACTGTGTCTCTTACATGATACAGATATCAGCACAAGGAGCACAATACAGAATGACCTCATTGTGTAATAATACAATGCAAGATGTTCAGGTTTAAAGGTTTATGAATGAATGAATTCACAATGTGATACACCCGGCTTCTTATACCAGCATGCAGAGCACCCGATTTACATAATGATCTTTATAAAATGAGTCATGCAGGATCTGATCTTACACATTTATGAATGTTAATCAGGAAAAAAAGTCCATCTCTGTTAGGATGGTAGTAAAGTCAATCATAACAGGATTTATACAGATAATCAAGGTTAAAAACCTAAAACGCAAATGTGGATAGAAATGTGATCAACAGGTCCCATGAAGCTTGAATACCATTATAAAGCATGACCTATAAAATAAGGTCTGCTGAATGACAGGAACCATCAAATGAGACACATGTACCTTCACAAAAAAGAATCAATAAGCAATAAATCATCAGGGAAAGAAAATTTGAAAAGTGAAAATATGCACTTGCATCAAAAGAGCACATTTACAAAAATCATGCCACTATACCATATGTGTTATAATGTCGCATATGGGTTTCCAATGCTCTGGTAAACAAAGTAACTTTGTAGACTTTAATGCAGTTAGTATATTTACTATACTGTTGGTTAGGTTTACACATGACATGGGATCTTGCCTTAGAGCGGGTAACGGCTGGGTGGAGTAGAGGTAACATCACTGCTCTATAACCGTGGAGAGAGACTGTGGAGACACAGGTTATATCCTGGCAAGAGCACCTCTCTAGTAAGTGTCCTTGGGCAAGACACCTAACGGTACATACTCACCACCCAGGACATACTTGAAAACGAGAGAAATCTCAATGTATCCTTCCTGGTAAAAGCCTTTCTCAAAAAAGAAAGTGGAAAAAACCATAAAGCCTCAATAAAGTAATGATTACAGTAATAACACACCCAAAAGCAGGCAAAAATGCACTAACAGGAATCTTGTAGTTAAGTTACATGGTTTTATAAATCGCTAACAAGTTCTGTAGCGCTGTACAATGGGACTTGCTTTAGCATTTGTCATCATTGCACAAATATACGTACAAGAATTTGTATAGTGATAGTTACAATAAGTACAATCCCTGCATACTTCAATAAGTCCGAAAGGATCATAGAGGCAACAATAGAATAAAATCAATAAAAGTTTTAATGTCTAAAAAGGAAAAAAGAACTATCTTGCTTTAAACTGTGTGGAGTAGAGGTAACATCACTGCTCTGCATGGAGAGAGCCTGTGGAGACATGGGTTCGATCCTGACGAGCACCTCTCCAGTAAGTGTCCTTGGGCAAGACACCTAACGGTACATACTCGCCACCCAGGACATACTTTAAAACGAGAGAAATCTCAATGTATCCTCCCTGGAAAAATCCTTTCTAAAAAAAAAAAAAAAACTCTGCCATTTGATCTTCTCGGACCACGCCCCCCAGCGAGGGGTGTTTCTTTAGCCCACACTTCATGTATAGTCCCCACCTCTCCCCCCGCCCACTACTCCACCCACACACACCTAATTACCGCACCGATGGGCTAAACACATTTTTACCTTCCCTTAAAAGCTGGCGCTAAATGATAACGATTTTGCAGAATCATTTATCACCAGCTTAACCCCCCCCCCAATAAATCCAATACTCACTTCTCATCTTGAGGTGAGCCCACTCTGTTGCTTCTGGCCACCGGGAGCAGAGTGAGTCTCGGACAAATAGTTCCCAGTGTCCCTCCGTAATCACTTTGTGGCACTGCACCATTTCGCAGCCCAGCAGCGCAACCCCCCATGGAATCCTATGGACTCCAGGAGGTAATTATCGAGGAGGCGCGGAAGCACCGCCGCAAGTATCTCTGAGTGTAGGCATGGTTCCGAGGCAAGTTGCCGAGGTAGCGTCTGCCCTGGAATCGGCAAAAAATACGAAATTACTTAGATATACAAAGTGATCCGGAAGAAGGAATAACCCATAAAAACGGAAAATGAAGCGTTCTGAAAACGATACCGATGATCCGAAATGTCGAATCGGTCCAAAATTACGAATTGTGGTAAAATAACAAACGACCCTGAAGTGGAAAAAAAAACTGATTTAAAATGACCCGAAACGTAAAAATAAAAACAGGACGAAAAAATCCAAAACGAAACGGAAAAAACCCCGCTGTGCACATGGGTAGTCAGTGAGAAGTATTACTCTGCCTTTTCTCTTTGCTCTTGTATAGCAACCATGAATTTGCTATGCACATCAATCTATGACATAACTGCAGGTGCTTGTTGATACATTCCATATTTCAAGAAACTCTGGTTAGCATTCCTACTTGTCTTGGCCTTTCATTTATAAGAATGTTAGGTTTTTTCCTTCATTTTAGTGGATTGTTCTAATTCACTATAATTTGGTTACACGATATGGTGTGGTATGGATTAGTTTGCAACTGACAAATTAGATCATTGTGGACAGTTCCTCTAATTGCAGAGTTTGATGGATGCATGGATGGACGTCCAAGAGCATCATTAAAGCATTTATTAAAGCAGAGTTAGGTTTTCCAATACTAACGTACTTTGGTTTATTAAAACAAGCTTTTCTGCTACACAACAATAATTTGCTAAGGTTTGATTTATATTCTCTATCATTTCACTAGAGGGAGCCCAATGACCCCAGCATACCTGAAATTTTCCCAACAAGCCTCAAAATCGTGTGATGTTTACAGGTCCTGCAATTAATGACTTCATTTAAACCTACATTTTGCTTTTTTCTTTCTATACAGATTTCAACTATTTATTGAGAAACCCATTATCATCGAAATATAAGAAATGTACCTAGAGAAGAATTAGAGCAGTGTTTCTCAACTCCGGTCCTCAGGACCCTCTAAGGCAGTGTTTCTCAACTCCGGTCCTCAGGACTCTCTAAGGCAGTGTTTCTCAACTCCGGTCCTCAGGACTCTCTAAGGCAGTGTTTCTCAACTCTGGAGCCTGTAACAGGCAAGATTTTAATGATTCCCTTTGGGGAAATGCAGACTGAATCCTGTAATCACCGAGCAGCAAATCATATCACCGTTCAGATATCTGGAAGACCTGGCCCATTAGTGGGTCCTGAGGACAGGAGTTGAGAAACACTGAATTAGAGGACAGGGAGCGGAATAGAATTTAAAATGCTTTAGTTACAAATTCCTGATCAACAGGTGATATTTTTTTTACGTGTTTCTTACTGCCCCACCTCTTATTCCAGCTGCTTAAGAGAGGAGTACATTGACCTCTGCATATTTTCTTATTATGCTGCAGTACTGAGTCCACAGTTTTTATATGCAGGTAAATTTGCACTGCCTTGCTCAGCTGACTTTATCAGGCTACAAAATTTTGCTAAGCAAGTTAATAAGCTGCCTTTCTCAGCCTGCACTATAGTGCACGTGTATGGTGAGATACGTACTCCTCTCCTAATATAAAAAAAATTGATAGTTCTGTACTCTACAATGTTTGCAAAAATGGATAAATCCCAAATATTAAATATTCAACATTAACCTCTCTGGCGGTGTTCCCGAGTGTGTCTCGGGGTTATATTTCACCGCTGAGAGCGGTAACCCCGAGACACACTCGGGCTGTATACATCACCTCTCCCTGCGCTCCCTCGCTGATCTCTGCAGTCTCCTCCGGCAATCGCGACCTGATACTTCCTGAATTCCTTCTTGCGAGGATGGAACCAGGAAGTAATGAGGTCGCGATCGCTGGAGGAGACTGCGGGGGACATCGAGGGAGCGCAGGGAGAGGTGATGTATCCAGCGGCATCCCGAGTGTTGCTCAGGGGTTACCGCTACCAACATAGGAATTTAACCCCGAGCCACACTCGGGATACCGTTGGGGGGGGGGGGAAATATTACCGCTTTTAGACAAGAAATGTCAAAATAAATAGGCCGCCAGGGAGGTAAAAAAATGCAGTGTCTTTAGTGTATACAGTGCGCAGCAAAGAAATAAATATAAATAATAAACATGTGACCCTCTTGTGGTTTATTTTCACTGCATGGTGTTTAAACACAAGAGTGTCACATGTTTATTATTTATATTTTATGACTTTGCTGTGCATTGTATACACTAAAGACACTGAATATTTATTATTTGGGACTTACTTAGTTCTGCACAGTGCACACTAAAATGTGCACAAAAATATCAATTTTTTTATTCTGATAAAGTGGATATCAGGATCGTTGATGCTGCTAGCAAGATATAGGTTGAACTAGTGGGTGCGTCAATATAAGGTACTCCTCTCCTGTTTGCTATTGGCAAGTCATCACATTGTGGCCGCAGTTTTAAAAAAGTAATGTTGTAAGGTGCCTTAATAAAGAGTTAATACCTCTGCCTTGGAGAAAGTTCTTTCAGCAAGGCTTTAGCAAGTACATAGCTGCTTGTTCCCACGGTACATTTCATACAGATATCTACATCAAGGTCGAGACCCATGCACACACACACCAACACACTCCTGCAAAACTTTTTGTCTACGCAACCCCCCCTTTCTGTACGTTAATCATAAAAGATGTATGTGAACTTCAAGTATATGTGCAGTTTTGAAATCAAATTGTGTGTTTCATTTCTGTGTCTCTGATAGGAGAAAGGAAACCAAAGGGGAAGCCAAGATACCAGCAGTAGCAGGGCCCAGATATGGTTCCAAACGTAGATGTATCAACTCTTAGGAGGGTCAAGGTTCTTATGTAACAATGGGGTTGATTTCCCATTGTGTCAATTTACATGCTTTGAAAAAATGTTTTTAGGATAAAAAAAAGACACTTTTTGGGTCCAATTTAGCACCATACTTGTAATAGTTTTCTGATGTGAATTTGGTGCAAAGATGATGCTTGTTTTAGCTTTTAGTTACTTTTAGAGTTGGGTCATCTCTAAATCCTAACCCACAAAGTTTCTGCTCCATTTTCTATGGAATCTTCACTACAATCCCATCATGCTCACTTCATCTTTAGGCAAAAGATGCTGCTTTTTCTTTATTTGATGCAATGGTAGTGATTTAGGATTTCATCTTGACTGCCCTAAATGCTCTGTTCTTTATGTTGATGCTTCTCACTTTTTTTAAACAATTTTCTTTCACAAAGCACTAGTCTCGCCTTTCCTGAGTTCAACCACCTTATGAGTTTTTCTAACGAGCCCTGATTTCCTGTTATCACTGTGTATACGTCTCTTGCACAGTAATATATTCCAGAATCATAATTTCTCATACAGGGCATTTCAAAGTAAAGTTCATTTTTTGATGTGTCTACGGTGAGAGTGACTTTTCCTTGGAAGGTGGGGGCATAGTATGTGCTTCCACCGCCATGTGTATATACCCTATATCCTCCAATCCTGACCCTGTTTTCTGTCTGACCCAAGTCCAGTGAGTACTACTAATTGATTCTGAGACTTTACATGTGATTTTCAGGGTCTCTGAAGGTTTCAAAACTGTAGATCTAGGTTGATCCAGCGTAACTGCCTGTGAAAGAACATCTGGAAAAAAGTACAATGATATGTTTAGGAATCTTCAAATTCTACAATTGCTCAAACATTGTCATATACAGTATAAGTGTGTCTCTTACATGATACAGATATCAGCACAAGGAGCGCAAAACAGAATGACCACATTGTGTTCTATGGATAATAAAATGAATGTATGTGCAGTTTAAAGGCTCATATATGAATGAATTCACACTGTGATACACACGGCTTCTTATACCAGGACGCAGAGCGCCTCATTTACATAATGACCTTTATAAAAAGAGTCATGCAGGATCTGGTCTCACACATGTATGAGTGTTATACAGAAAAAAATGTATCTATTTCATCCAAAAGCTGGTGTGAAGTAATTTGGAGATTGCAAAACTACTTAACACTTAAATGTAAAGAAAATGAAAAGAGGGATGTGCTGTGCTCCATGGAGTCCTATAGCTTCCAGGATTGATGCTCAGCAGTGCTGCTGGTATCAATGAATACCCCAAAAATTTCCGTCTCGAGCCGCTGACACACACCGACTGTTATGGATTTTAGTACTGAAACTTGGTACTTCTGTCCTGGTGCCCCTGTACTAGGAGGTGAGAGTATAGGTGATCATAGATCCACAGACTAGACGACGCTTAGTACTGCGCGACAAAAGATTTCTGTTTTATTATGGCCCTAGGCCCTTCTTTTATAAGAAAGCTCGTAACAGGGGTCCTGCATTAGGGACAATGACATAGTGCCTGATGTCGCTCTGTCTGGCTGATAACAGGATTAAGGGCGGACAGAGTGATGTCTTACATAACATGCACATAACAGAAACATAACATTTCACAAAGAAAAACATAAAGGGCACTATTGACTGTCCTGAGCTAAAACGGGGAAGCTAATAGGAAAAATTAGCGTTCGCTAATCTCCCTTTAGCATCCCTGTTTCCCCACTGGATTACGGGGCAGGCGCTGAGTCCAGCAGTCTGCCCTGTAGTGTCCGCTAGCCTCCTGCATGTTCGGGGCAGTGCTAAAGCACCGTTCCGGGCATCCCCTCCATGGAGTCCATAGGCTTCTGCTGCTGGGTCACATGACCGGCAGGATCTCATCTCTCGCGAGATCCTGCAGGTCGGCAGGGTGATTGCGGATGGAGTCTGGGTACTTTTTTCCCAGTCTCACTCTGCTCCCAGTGGCCAGCAGCGGCGGATCGGGTCACCGTGCTTGCTATGGGATGAGAGGTAAGTATTTGCTTATTTGGAGGGTTACAGCTGCTGCCGGATACCGAGCTAGGGAAAATTGTATGGGGACCGCTGGCCACTGTGAGGAGGAAGCCAGGGAAGAAGAACTGAAGACAGCCCTGCAGGCAAATTATGGGGCAGCCATGGGGCCTTGGACGGCTGTGTCCTGTGAGGATCCAGCAAACAGAGTTCACCGCCAGGAAACAGCTTAGAAAACAGTTAGAAGACCAGCCAGTAGAGGTAAGGGTAAATAATTAATTAAAATAATTGTAGCGCTCACTCCCGGAGGAGCCGCTGAAAATGAACCACGGGTCAGTCTCCCCGCACTAGGGAATAAATATACTCCAACACAGTTGTAGGTTTTTATCATTTAAATAGTTTACTAAAATGTTTGACAGATATTAAGATACGGTATTCACAGATATTATTACAGTACTGTCGTATTGCGATAAAACGCGTAGCGGAAAAGAAACAAAATACGAGGCTTCGTATTTCGGAAAATAAAATATTCGTAACCGAACATAAAAGAAAATGCAATTGCACGAATATTCAGAAAAAAAAGGACACGTAGCGGAACCCCAGAATATACAATCACTTCGTATCATGGCAAACGCGCAGCGGAAAAGAGAAAAATATATTCGGAACGTATCTTTAACCCCCGTTCCGATTCGTAACAAAAATGAGTCCTGCACAGGTTAAGTCCCAGAATGTAAAAGGTGTGTATGTGTGTAAGGTACCCGGGTACTGTTCAACTGGCCAGTGAAATTACTTAAGAAAGGTCTTCGACTAGTCAAGTTGGGGTCCTGTGGATTTTAAAGGGAAAACAGCAGCGTGCTCTTGGTATTATAAACGGCCTTGGAGGCCTCTCACCCATCTGCCGGTTGCTTTAGGCTCCGCTGACCCAGGACGTCTCTCCGCTGGATTTTGGACTGGGGATACTAGCGGCCGGATCCGTTGTCTGGCTTCCCGTAGCTTGTCCACGACTTTTCCTCAGCTCACCACCTGCTCTCTGTCCCCGATCCGCTTGCGGTGACTCCTTACTCGAGGTCTTCGGTTGGTCCCCTCTACAAACAAACAACTGGAACTTGGAGGGCTCCTTCTCTTGAGGAATGAATGACCCGGTAACCGAACTGACAGGTCTCACTTCCTTTCCGCCCTAGGCCCTCTCACAAAAGTATGGCACTGCGTCTGTTCTCTCCTCTTCCCTGGCGCGCTCTGGAACTTTCTCCACGAGGCAGAGGATGTAAGTGTCCAGTCCCGACCCACTTCCTGTCTTCTTGCAAAGCATGCCGGGCATTGTAGTCCCAATGTCCAGTATCTCTGATCGCGATAGTCTCCATCTTGTGGCCAAAAATAGGTACTGCCACAGCAAGATTTTTAACACAGCGCTACACTCTCCCCCTCCTAGAACTCTTGGGTCTCTCCAAGGAGGTACAACAGTTACATACATTTCCACAATATTTGAATCCAATTTACATGACATGTACAGGTTCAGCAGCATACATGTAGTGGGTTAGGAACACTTCCTCAAGTTGACTCATATTTTGGACTACCTCAGCTAGCACAGCAGACACTTCGGGCAACCTCTGCACCGTGGTGATGGCCTCTTCAGTGCTATGTCCTGGCGAGTCGTAGGTGAGTCATTGGGGCGGTCGAACAGAGCGTTTTGGTTCTGGCTCAATCAGTTCCTCTTCAGGTGGAAGTACCATAGGCGTTGGCTCAGTCCCTCTCTCTATCACTGGAGCAGACATTTCTTCAGAGTATGATCCCTCCAGCGAAGGCATAGAACTATAATCACCTGAGTAAGCTTCCGGAGCTACAGGGATCCCCACAGCCTCAGGGACTTCCAACTGAAATTCAAGAGGTTCAGGGATATCAACAGTCTCAGGGACTTCCAACAAGAACTCAGGAGCTTCAGGCCTCAAATTACTCTCCCATCGTTCAGGAACTGAGATAATCTCTTCAGGCTCTGGTGAATGTATCCAGTCCAGACAGAAACTTTCTTCCTCACTGTCCCTTTCGCTCTCTTCGACGACCCGGGTCTGTTGAGACCGAGTAACAGGAGGCAAACATGGAACAGGCGGATTTGGCAGAGGTAGTTCGTCCCCAACTGGCATCCTTACAGCCTCTCTCAAAGGTAAAAAATGATTTCGGTGCCAGTTCTTAATAGGCCCAGCCTTTCCATCCGGGCGAATCTGATACACTGGTAAACCCGGCAGTTGTTTGCAGACAATGTAAACCTGGGAACTCCACCTATCCGCCAACTTGTGTCTCGCAGCAGCACTCAAGTTCTTCAAGAGAACCCTATCACCGGGTTGTAGATCTTGTATTCGAACTTTCAGGTCATAGTTCCTTTTGTTTCTTTGCTCCCTGTTTCCCGAGGTCAAACGGGCCTGTTCAAACGCAGAAGCCAGATTCTTTCGAAGCCTATCCACGTAGTTTCTATGGGAAGCTACTGATGTCTGGTCTAGGGATAACCCAAATGCCAAATCAACCGGCAGTCGAGCCTCCCTTCCAAACATAAGACGGTACGGCGAGTATCCAGTTGCATCACTCTCCGTACTGTTATATGCATGCACCAGAGTAGCTATGTGCCGACTCCAACTCTCCTTCTCCACATTCGACAAGGTCCCCAGCATGTTTAGCAGTGTGCGATTAAACCTTTCAGGCTGAGCATCACCTTGAGGGTGATATGGTGTAGTTCGGGTCTTTTGGATTCCCAACAGCTCCATCAATTGCCCCACCAGTCTGCTTTCAAAGTCTCTACCCTGATCAGAGTGTATCCTCCTTGGCAGTCTGTAGTGAACAAAAAACTTTTCCATCAACACCTTGGCCACGGTCGGAGCGCGTTGATCTTTTGTGGAGAATGCTTGGGCGTAACGGGTGAAATGATCAGTCACTATTAGAATGTTCCCTTGCCCACTAGCATCCGGCTCTAAGCACAAGAAGTCAATGCACACCAAATCCATGGGTCCCTGGCTCTGCAGATGGCTCATTGGAGCAGTTCGGGTCGGTAGAGTCTTCCTCTGAATACACCTTAGACAGGAGTGACAATAACTTTCCACTTCAGCTCTCATGCAAGGCCAATAGAACCTATCTCGCACCAACTTAAAAGTTCTTTCAGCACCCAAATGTCCATGCTCATCATGTAGTGATCGCAACACACTCTCCCTATGTTTAGTAGGGAGGAATAACTGTTGAATCTCTTCAGCGCTAGTTGAGGGGCCCCTTCGGTAGACCACCCCATCCAACATCTTTAACCGCTCCCACTCTTTGTAGACCAATCTGGCTCCACTCGGGGAGTTGGTTAACAAAATCTCTCGCTGGTTTGCAGACAGGGCCTTTATGGTCAAGGCAATTAAAGGATCTCTGGCCTGATCCGCTTTCAGGTCCTGTCTCGAAAAGGTAGGTAAATTTTCATCCCTTAACTGCGTAGAGTTACAGTAGAACTCAGGAACAGCCGCAGCCATAACTCCTATGGCCTCCGCTTCAATCCCTCCTTTGACCCGGCGCTCTGTTCCTTGACACAAAGCTTGCACCCCGTCTGGAGTCAACTGAGTCCATTCTGTAGTGTAGGGTCTTCTCGACAACGCATCAGCATCTCGATTATTCACCCCAGGGCGATACTTCAGGCTGAACCGAAACCCTGACAGAGCGGCCAACCACCGATGTCCCGTTGCGTCCAGTTTTGCGGTAGTAAGGACGTAGGTAAGAGGATTGTTATCCGTCTTGATCACGAACTCAGCTCCATACAGATAGTCTTTCAACTTGTCTACCACTGCCCACTTCAAGGCTAGGAACTCCAGCTTATGAGTAGGATAGTTCTTCTCCGAAGGCGTAAGGCTCCGGCTCACGTACGCTACAGGCCTCAGCAATCCACCATACTCCTGATATAGGACTCCTCCCAGACCTTCTCGGCTGGCATCCACATGTAGTTCATACGGCTTGTGAGGGTCCGCATAGGCCAAAACAGGAGCTCGGGTTAGACTCTCTTTCAGCTTTACAAAAGCTCCTTCACATTGACTGGTCCATTCACCTTGTATAGACTCTCGAGCTTTCCTTGGCCCCGGAGCGGACGGATTTTTATCAGAGACCTTGCAGCCTTCTTCGGTGGTTTCCTTCTGCAGGAGTTTGTTCAGTGGTTGAGCTATTTTGGCGAATCCTTCCACAAATCTTCGATAATATGAACAGAATCCCAAGAAAGATCTAAGCTCAGTGATGTTTCGGGGTCTAGGCCAAGAAGCTACGGCCTCCAACTTCCGAGGATCTGTCGAAACACCTTCTGCTGAGACCACATGTCATAGATACGTAACAGACGGTAGACAGAACTGGCATTTCTCCAGAGACAGTTTCAACCCCTCTTCATGGAGCCTCTTCAAGACCTTCTCCAGACGTTGTTCATGTTCTTCCAGAGTCTTCCCAATCACAATTATGTCATCCAGGTACACTAATACTTCAATTAAATTCATATCCCCGACTGTCTTCTCCATCAACCGTTGGAACGTAGCTGGAGCCCCCGTAAGGCCTTGAGGCATCCTGTTGAATTCAAAGAACCCTAGTGGACAGATGAACGCAGTTTTCTCCTTGTCTTCAGGATGCATGGGTATCTGATGATATCCACTTCGCAGGTCTAGTACACTAAACCACTTTGCTCCAGACAAACACTGCAGGGCATCTTCTATCCGAGGGGTGGCATATTGATCGGGGATGGTTCTCCGGTTCAATGTGCGGTAGTCTATACATAGGCGGACAGAACCATTTTTCTTCCGGACCAACACTATGGGAGATGCATATGGACTCCTGGACTCTTGAATCACCTTGGTTCTTTGCAATTCATTCAGCTGCTCTCGCAGATCATCTAAGTCTCCTAGCGGAACTCGCCTTGATCTTTCATGAAACGGCTTATCTTCTTGTAACCGAATGCGGTGCTCAGTACTCTTAGCTAGGCCCACATCGAACTCATCTTTCGAGAACAATTCCTTCCACTTTAGGACTTGAGACTGAAGACGTTTCTTCCACTCAGGTGAAATGGGAGCGTCTTTGGGGTAGAATCTTTCATCTGGAATCTCTTTATCCACTCCCCCTCCTAAATCACTAGAGAGGGGTGTAGCAGACTCTACTTGCCCGATAGGCATTCGTGCTTTAAGGACTACTGGAAAATCTGTCACATTGCACACACTGACCGAGACTCTTCCTCGTGTTCTCTTCAAGGCTTTGGTGGAGATTATTTCAGGAATTACTTCGACTCCGGTTTCACTCCCATGATTAAAATCGGTTCCCAGCACCACATAGGGACCGGGTTGCGATCCGTTCAACTTGACTGAAGCCCGGAAGCTCGCTACTTCTCCTGCTTGCAGAACCTTCTCCGTTCCACCCAGTCTCCACAGTCTTCCCACCTCGGCAGGTGCCTTTCGTTCTTCGACCATCCTCTGATAAACCGGACGTAACATTGGGTGCACTCCTTGAGTTGAACCTTCTTCCAACACGATAGGCGTCAGAAGACGCCGCACTAGGTCAGTATTCGTCCCCACTATCAGGGAGCTTCTGTTCGCACCCGAGGGTCGAGGACACACAATAGCCAATGCATCACAACCCCCAGACTGCCCGATGACTTCAGATCCGATCTCCAACTTCACTTGCAGGTACCCGTCATAAGGGAGTTTCTCAGTGCCGATACCCCATATTTCCAAATCCTTCAATTCTTGCAAAGGAATGTGCTTTAAGTGTTTCTCATAGAATTCTCTGTAGATCAATGTCACTTGAGCCCCTGAATCCAACAGGGCTTTGGTGTAGACTCCTTCCACTTGGATTGGCACAATAGGAGAAGGACCTATCAGTTGGTCAGGAACTTGGTGGCGGCATCCGGACACTTAGACCCAGTTTGCTGTACCCTGGCCTTTTTCTTGGCCCGTGCAGGTTTTGGGTGTGCATTGCTTCCCCATGACGTAGACCCGGATGCTAAGGGAGTGACTCTTTCAGTCCTGACAGGCTCAGCAGTTGGCTCGGCTTTGGGCCTTCCCGCCCTCTTAGTCTTGACTTGGTTTCTGGAGCGGGGTTCAACCTTCGGGCACTTAGGTTGCTCCTTCACTTGTGCCCTCTGGCGTTTCCCGCCGGTGGGGTAGATAACAGTCCTTCTAGGGCCTTCAACAGTCCCTCGACTCTATCCTTCTCAGACTTTTGGCCTTTGCACTGTGCGCGGAAATGGCCCAATTCTCCACAACCAAAACATCTCTTCTTAGAGAGCGGGGACGTAGTTGCTTGTTGAGATTTTGTTAAAGGACTTGGACCAGACACCACAGCGGCTCCCGTCGTCTGCATGTCTGTGAGGAATTTCTGCATTTCTGCCTGCATTTCGGTCACCTTCATCAATACTCGGCACAATTCCGCGTGCGCTTGTTGCAATTCAGCTTGAGCTTCCTGTACCCTCTTGACGGTCTTGGACAATTCACCACGTTCAGAGGGGTTCGATTCTTTGACAGCCCTCTCTGTAGATTTAAAAACGACTAGGTGCTCTTGTTCGTCCTCGTCCGATCCATAAGTATCTAGGGAATCGCTTTCAGGCTGCAGACCGTCACTATGCCTCACAGGTTGTGCATAAGCCCTTTCCCCCCGCCTGAAGGATTTCTCTTCCAGTAAAGCCTCTTCTTCTCGTACAACTCGGATCAGTTCCAGGTACTTCAATTCTTGGTTACCTGCTCTGCTTCTCAGCTGCATCATTACTGGATCTAGAGGTTGAGAGCCCCTCAGGATCTGTTTTATTCGGATCTCATCTACTTCGGCCGGTTCGGCCCCTTTCTTGAGAAGTATCTGATGTAGAATCTTATCTAGGCGCCTCATGTACTCGGTCATCCTTTCACCTCTTCTCTGGTAGGTGTGTTCGTACTGATATACCAGTTCGGCCGCCTTTTCGGTTCGCCCAAAAACTTCTTCAAGGACGTTTAAGTAATCTAAAGCAGTACAATCTTTTCTGCTCAGTTTTAGGTTTCTCGCCGCTTCTGACGCAGGTCCCTTTAAACTCTCGGTGATCCTTTGCTTTTTCTGGGCCTCAGGGACGTCCCACTCATCCAGAGCCTGCATCGCCTGTTCCACCCATTCTTCAAAGGTTTCTTCTCCCGCCGGAGTTGGTACATTTCCTGTAAAATTTCTTAACCGTCGATAACCGAAGTTAGTGTGAGGAGGGCTTGTTTTCTGACATTTAGCCAGTAGATCTCCAATAGCCACGATAAATTCCGGCCCGATCATGGCCAACGGACTAGGCGCGGAAACACTTGCGGATTCGCCATGTGGCGCACTTGGCTGAATTAGTTGGACTTCCACCTCATTGGCCAGTTTTACGCTCGCGCCCTGAAAACATGGTGGAACACCCTTTCTCCACTCGAGAAGAACATACGTGTGAGAAGTATCTGGGTTCTTCTTAATGTCCAGTATTAACCCCCGATGATCTGGTGCTAGCGTGGCCACGGCCTGGCGGATCTGCTCTTCGGCCCAAGTGTCTGCGGGGATATCCATGACTATACAACATTCCAACTGACTACTGTGCTCCTCACACCATTCGGCAACAGTGTCTGGATCCATATTTAACCCTTTAGATGCGGTTTTTCCAGAGACTGAATCCCGGAAACGAGCCCCCACGTGTAGCGCTCACTCCCGGAGGAGCCGCTGAAAATGAACCACGGGTCAGTCTCCCCGCACTAGGGAATAAATATACTCCAACACAGTTGTAGGTTTTTATCATTTAAATAGTTTACTAAAATGTTTGGCAGATATTAAGATACGGTATTCACAGATATTATTACAGTACTGTCGTATTGCGATAAAACACGTAGTGGAAAAGAAACGAAACACGAGGCTTTGTATTTCGAAAAATAAAATATTCGTAACCGAACATAAAAGAAAATGCAATTGCACGAATATTCAGAAAAAAAAGGACACGTAGCGGAACCCCAGAATATACAATCACTTCGTATCACGGCAAACGCGCAGCGGAAAAGAGAAAAATATATTCGGAACGTATCTTTAACCCCCGTTCCGATTCGTAACAAAAATGAGTCCTGCACAGGTTAAGTCCCAGAATGTAAAAGGTGTGTATGTGTGTAAGGTACCCGGGTACTGTTCAACTGGCCAGTGAAATTACTTAAGAAAGGTCTTCGACGAGTCAAGTTGGGGCCCTGTGGATTTTAAAGGGAAAACAGCAGCGTGCTCTTGGTATTATAAACGGCCTTGGAGGCCTCTCACCCATCCGCCGGTTGCTTTAGGCTCCGCTGACCCAGGACGTCTCTCCGCTGGATTTTGACTGGGGATACTAGCGGCCGGATCCGTTGTCTGGCTTCCCGTAGCTTGTCCACGACTTTTCCTCAGCTCACCGCCTGCTCTCTGTCCCCGATCCGCTTGCGGTGACTCCTTACTCGAGGTCTTCGGTTGGTCCCCTCTACAACAACTCTGGAACTTGGAGGGATGAATGACCCGGTAACCGAACTGACAGGTCTCCCTTCCTTTCCGCCCTAGGCCCTCTCACAAAAGTATGGCACTGCGTCTGTTCTCTCCTCTTCCCTGGCGCGCTCTGGAACTTTCTCCACGAGGCAGAGGATGTAAGTGTCCAGTCCCCACCCACTTCCTGTCTTCTTGCAAAGCATGCCGGGCATTGTAGTCCCAATGTCCAGTATCTCTGATCGCGATAGTCTCCATCTTGTGGCCAAAAATAGGTACTGCCACAGCAAGATTTTTAACACAGCGCTACATAATTATTATCTGTAGCCTAATGTTGTATAAAGTACTACTTTTTACAACATTAGGCTACAAATAATAATTATTAAAAGTGCAGCTGGTATTTGTAGTGCTATGCAGCCAGGTGCCATTCTGCAATGCAGAATGACACCCTCTATAGAGAACTACAAATCTCAGCAGTACTTTACACAGAAATGCTATTGTTGTATAAAGTATTGCTGGGATGTGTAGTTCTCTATAGAGTGTATGTGCCATTCTGCATTGCTGTAAATATTAGAGGTGCACCAAAATGGTAATTTCAAAACTCAAGTAAAAAAAAATTGTCAAGCTAAAATCGATTTAAATTTTTTCAATATTTTATTTTTTATAAACTTTTTAAAAAAATTCTATTTTTATTCACTTATTAATTTTTTATTAAATATTTTTACTTTACTTTTAGGGGCTTCGGGGAAATATTAGGGGTCTAAACAGAAAAAGAGATTGAGGACACAATCTCTTTTTCTGTATCCACTGTTATCAATGAACAGTAATCCTCTATATTGAGTGTTCCTGTTCATTCATAACATGAGGACAGAGTGTGTTTACTATAACCACAATCATGAATGAACAGGAGGTGATGTAGCTGTAAGATATTGCTGGGATTTGTAGTCACCTATAGCCAATGGTATTCTGCATTGCTATATGAAGTATTGCTGGGATTTGTAGTCCTCTGTAGCCAGTGCCATTCTGCACTGCTGTAGAATGTATTGCTGGGATCGGCTGTAGGGGACTACAAATCTCAGCAGTACTTTACACAACAATGGCATTGCTATATAAAGTATTGCTGGGATTGTAGTCCTCAATAGCCCATGGCACTCTGCATTGCTGTATAAAGTGTTGCTGGGATTTGTAGTCCTCTGTAGCCAGTGCCATTCTGCACTGCTGTAGAATGTATTGCTAAAATTTGTAGTCCTGTATATTTCATGGTCTTTAGAGAGGCTTATTATTTGTTTTCAAAATGTGTATAGTCTTTATTAGACAAATCGCTTAATTTTTTTTAGATGCCAGCTAAATGTAAAAGTAGTGCGCAAAAGTGTAAGGAAATGAGGGAAGAACTAAAAAAGATGGCAAAACTACCAAAATTAATGTATTTCTTCAGGCAACTGATACCAGACCTCATAAAGTTGATATCTACTCAACCACAAAGGAAAGCACTAGTGAGTCTACAGACAGTGTGCAGGCTAATACTCCACCATTTTTACTATGTTGATTCATATTGATTTTATTTATTGATTATCACACTTGAGAAAGTCTGGTTTGATCTAGACGAAATGCGTCAGGCTTATATATCGATTTTACGATTTATATTTTATTTGATAAATAAATGTTTCTATGAACAACATATGGCAACCTTGTATGATTGATGCACCATATCTAACGGAATATTGATATGGGATCATCATAGATGCCAGTTCCCCCCAGGCAGCTCATCTATTCCCATTGAAGCTGTTTCCCTGTGATCCATCTACAAGTAGGATATATATCTCCCTTGCATATATTTTTTTTGGTTTTAAGGAGGACGTGAACCACCCTCTGGGAGATTTTCCTACACCATAACATCAAAAAGCTAAGTTTATTTGTATTCATCACTGTATATCTGCTAATACACCACCACCACCACAAAGTCTCGTTGAGGGAACAGGAATAATAGATGCTCACAACACTGAGAGTGGAGCCAGCAAACTGTCAGAGGCAATGGAAACAAATGAACCAGGAACCAGTGGACAAGCAAGAATAGAATCAGAGGAAAAGGATAGTAAAGAACTACATGTTTGTGAGACATTGGCAGGGGAAACTGACATTTCAAAATGTGGAACAGATGATACAGCAAAAACTGTATCCAGCATTGTAAAAGAATACCCCACAGATACAGGCCATTTCCCCTTAGACATAACGGATGCTGAAACAAAGCAATATATTTTGTCACATGGTTCCTGTAAACTTGTTTCCAAGAGACCCAAAACAAGGGGGACGGTGTTTTTCTAAAACCTATTATACCACCTCAACAAAAGCTGGAGTAATGATACCTCGTACATGGCTTTGCTATTCACCAAATCTAGATAGTGCCTACTGTGAGCCATGTTGGCTGTTTGCTGACTGTAGTTCACCATCATACACTGCAGCATGGGTAAGCGGGATTAGAGAATGGCGCCATTTAGCAGATAGAGTAACAACTCATGGAAAAAATCTCAACAACACTTACATGCATGTATGATAATATAACAGTGGCGAATGCATGGCATTATTAGGCAAGAAAATGAAAAAGAAATACAAAAGGCAAAAAAAATCTGGAGACAAGTTTTAGATCGTTTAATTAATATCACATTAACCTTGGCTATATGTAGCCTTCCTTTTAGAGGCCACAGGGAGGATTTAAAAGATGTGAACAAAATAAATTTTCTTTCATTTGTAGAGCTCTTAGCTAGATATGACCCAATATTAAAACAGCTACTTGAAAAACCAAAAGGTTCTGTTCGCTATTTAAGTCACAAAATTCAAGATGAAATCATTGAAATGTTATCAAAAAATGTGGAACAACAAATAATAGATGAAGGGAGTATATTTAAAAGGAAACAAAGTAGCAAAACAAGAGGACATAGTCTTAGATTAGAGGGGAAAAGGTTTAAAAGTAACATCAGGAAGCATTATTTTACTGAGAGGGTGGTGGATACATGGAACAGCCTTCCAGTAGAAGTGGTAGAGGCCAAAACAGTGATTGAATTTAAGCAGGCATGGGATAGGCATAAGGCTATCCTAAACAAAAGATAAATCCAGGTAAAGTATCCATGTAATTGGGCAGACTAGATGGGCCGAAAGGTTCTTATCTGCTGACATTTTCTATGTTTCTAAATCAAAGCAGCACCTTTTTTTCCATCATAATGGACACAACTCAAGATATAACCAAAGTTCACCAGTTAAGCCAAGCCAAGCCATGATGTGACAATAGAAATGAATGACAACAATAGGCCCAGAAATGTTAAAATCAAGAAAACGTTCTTAGGTTGTGTGTCAGTCTCTGACCAAACTGCTGCTGGTCTTGAAAAAGAGATTAAGTGCATTGAAGGGAAAAAACTGGATCTTTCAAAATGTCAAGGGCAAGGATATGATGGAGCAGCTAATATGAGCGGAGTCTGCTCTGGAGTGCAAGCCAGAATTTGCAAAAGGGAACCAAATGCACAATATGTACATTGTGCAGCACATAATTGAAATCTTGCACGCAATGACTCTGTTAAGAATATACCAGAGATACAAAACTTTTTCGATATCCTTGAAAGACTCTACACTTTTTTTGCCAATAGTAGCAAACGGTGGGCAATACTGTCTGAAATGGGAAGTTCATCTGAGACCGCCAGTAATGTTACCTTAAAAAGGCTATGTCCAACACGCTGGGCTTCCAGAAATGATTCACTTCTTGCTTTACAGTTACGATATCTTGAAATAATGAAGGCACTCTCTAAAATTATGCTTATTAAGAGGAATCTAATGAAGCCTCAAGTTTATTAAAGCTGTTAGGTAAATTAGAATTTGTTTTACTAGTTGTGCTACAAACAAAGATTTTGGACACTATTGATCCGGTTTCCAAGTGCCTGCAGTCTAAAGAAATGCATCTAGAGGCAGCTGCAAACCTCCTTTGGAATGCTAAAGAATTACTAAAGCTGTTTCAAGCTAATTTTGAGACCGTCAAAGACCAGGCTATGAAGATTGCTGAAAAGTGGGGTGTTGATCCAAAGTTTGGAGAGAAAAGAAACCGCAAAGTGAAAAAACTGTCAGGTGAATTATGTGAGGACGAAAGACTCAGTGATCCAGAGAGAAACTTCAAAGTGAACACATTTTATGGTTGTTTGAGCTAAACACCCATTTTAAAAGTTTGGATGCAACTGTAAAAAATTTTAATGCAATCTTACCAAGCACACTCAATTCAACAAGTGACTAACAGCTATTTGCAGCTGGAGAACAGTTAGCAAAACATTTCCCCAAAGACTTTTCTGCCTTTCTGCCAGGACAGTTGGTTGCATTTCGAAACTGTCTCAGATCAGAGATCTCCAAACTGTCTTCTGTGGAAGATTTATCCAAGTTGTTGATTGTTGACAATAGTGTTTTGCCATCTAGTTTTCCTGAAGTGGCACTTCTGTTATTTCTTGCCATTCCCGTTACAGTTGCAAGCTCAGAACGTTCCTTTTCTAAGCTTAAGTTAATTAAAGCTTAAGTTAATTAAAAATTATTTAAGAAGCACAAGTGACAAGGAAGGCTTCATGCATTATCACTGTTATCAGTAGAAAATGAAAGGGCAAGGGGCCTTGACTTAGCAAAGATAATTGATGAATGTGCTGAGCGAAAAGCCAAAAGAGTAAAATTCAGTTACGAAACAAGTCAAAACCAACTAATAATATATTACTGTTCTCTACAAAATGTTATATCTTGTTTTGTTTTATACTATATTTATTTTATTGTTAAATTTGTTTACACTGACACAGTGCTCAGATTTCTCTGTAATAAATAAATATGATCAAATATATATTTTTTCAATCTATTTTTTTCTATTTTTCAACTTTATTTTTTGTGGTTGCTTCAGGGGGTGTGAATTAGGTTTTTTGTTTTTTTTGAAGGGGGAGGTGGGCCCAAAGAAAATCTTGCACCAGGGCCCTTTGTTCTTTAGGTCCGCCACTGGGAAGAAGGGGCAACAGGGATAACACAGAATGTTCTAATACCTGCAGAGGGGGATTTGTGACACTGGGAGGGCTCGGTTTCGTCGCACAGCCTTTCCCTATTTGTAGCTCCTCATTAATGGGCCAGTTCTGATCTGGCCCCTTGACTTCATCCACTTGACTGTGGATGACACAGTGAGCGTGTACTCTGCTTTTCCTCTACAGTGTAGAGAACGCACTTGACCCCGATTGAGGACATCTCCTGGAGGGGGCTGACATCTTGCATGGGCAGGATGACATTGGATAGAGATTTCCCCCTCCCACCCCCTGGCAGTGCAAGGAATTCCCTATGGAGGAGATACAGACCTCCTATCTCCTGAACTATATAAGGTAGAGGGTCATGTAAGGTATCATTGAAAAGGCCAGGGCATGGCCTTTGGAAAAATACCAAGAATGACAAGGTTATGTGTAAAATTTAAAAAAAATTCTTCTTCTAATGCAGCACTATTGTTCACTTTTCGCTTATAACGTGAACAATGATACACTAACTCACCTTCTCATTTTCCACGATGCCAGCAAGTGTGGAAGAGAAGACACAATGCGTTATTACGCAATGGTTCATCGAATAACTAAATTGCGGCACTGCAGCAAGGAACGCCGGGGATCCTTTAGAACCCTGTGGCTCTGATTTTTTTATACCATGCAAGGTCAAGTGAGGTATCATTGGAAAAGTCTGAGTCTGTCCTTTCAAATGATGCCAGATATGTACATGTAATATGTAAAAATATAAAATTGAACAAAAAACTAAATGCAAAATGTATTAATTTTTATACTCTGTTCTAAAGCGGTGGCTTTATGTACTGTTACTTGTAAAGCAAACAAAGCCATTGGACTAACTCACCTTCTCATTTCCCATTGCAGGACCAATGTGGAGGTGAAGATGGCACAAAGCGTTTTTACACATTGGTCCATCTAAAACACATGATAACCTATACAATGTTTTATTTATACCCAGTGAGCTGTATTGAAATAATTCTCGTGTGTAGCTAAAGTAACCATGTTTTATTAAAAAAAATAAGTTTTACTTATGCTGGTTTGTCACAATTTGCTTGTGTCACCCCAGTAAGAAAATTTCAGAGTCCCACAGGCAGTAACATGAATTGTATCACTGGTGCTAGACGCTTTAAATTGCCCTGATTTGCTTGACCTCAATGAGTGCCTGGACATGCTGGAGCGCTGTGACGTAGTCTCCAGGAGGAGCTCCTTTCTTTCGTTTTGTGCTTCCGTGTTGGCGTGGTGCACTATACTGTCGCTTACCAGATCGATTTATTTTTGTAGGTTGCGTTCTTGCTGGCTGTGTGCTGTGTCAGCTCTGGTAAGATAGGTGAAATATGCTTGTGACAGTGTTACGTAACGCGGGTTGTAAATCTTGATCTGAATTATAGCTTGCATGATCTGCCTTTGTTGACCGCTAACATTATTGGCATTACACATTTCACGGTCCGTGTCTTCCCAGGCCCTTTCTAGTTTGATGAGGTGCGTGTCAATGTCAATTTCATAGTTTTCATGGGCCTTCTCTGTTTGTTTGATTGTCGGTTTAGGCCTTGTGCCTTCTTGCATTGGTCGCAATTGTGTAGCGGTGTCAAGTGTACAAGTTATCGCTCCCTTTTGTGGTGTCTGTCCTGATATTCTCATGCGTGGTGTCTGGTGAGGGTCTGAGTTCTGCCATGTGGCAGGTGTGTATAGGTCTTTAGCCAGCACGTGTGGCGTGCGATCTGTTACCTTATCAGCGATGGACGACTGTCTCAGATGGTGCCGGTCGTTGTACTGCAGCGGTAAGCGTTGGGGGAAGTTGTACTTACAGGTGTCCGTGGTTCTGACCCATGCTCATGGCAGTTGTACAGTGGTGTGTTGCGGCTTGAAATTAGTTTTTGTGAAATTTCATGCTTTGAAAAAAGTTGGTTCCAGGCCAGAAAAATCTTAGTATGCAGCTTAGCACCATACTAAAATCAGTTTTCTGATGCGAGTATGGTGCAGAAATGACGCTTGTTTTAGGTTTAATGAACCCCCTAACTCTCGCTACCAGATTCTGCTACATTACTATTCCATCACGCTCACTTCATTTTTAGTCAACAGATACTGTTCCTTCTTCATTTAATATGAGGGTACTGATTTATCATTTCATCTTGACTCCTCTAAATGCTGTTGTTTATGTTGATGCCTCTAATTTTCTTCAACTACTTTCTCTCACAAAGCACTATTCTTCTTCCCTTTCCCGAGTTCAACCCCTTTATGAGGTTTTCTAACGAGTCCTGCTTTCCTGTTATCACTGTGTGTATCTTGCACAGTAATATATTCCAGAATCCTCGTTTCTCATGTTGGGCATTTCAAAGTAAAGTTCATTTTTTGATGTTTCTCTGGTGAAAGTGACTTTTCCTTGGAATGTGGGCGCATAGTTTGTGTCCCCATTGCTGTGTATATACCCTATATATTCCAGTCCTGACCCAGTTTTCTGTCTGATCCAAGTCCAGTGATAACTGCTAACTGACACTGAGACTGTACATGTGGTTTTCAGGGTCTGTGAAGGTTTCACAACTGCAGATCCAGGTTGTTCCAGCGTAACTGCCTGTGAAAGAACATCTGAAAAAAATACAATATGTTTAGGAATCTGAAATTTCTACTATTACTCAATAATGTCATATACAGTATAACTGTCTCTTACATGATACAGATATCAGCACAAGGAGCACAATACAGAATGACCTCATTGTGTTCTGTGGATAATAAAATGAGAGAATGTGCAGTTTAAAGGTTTGTTAATGAATGAATTCACACTGTGATACTCCCGGCTTCTTATATGAACATGCAGAGCGCCGCCTGATTTACATAAAGCCCTTTATAAAAGGGGTCATGCAGGATCTGCTCTTACACATTTATGAATGTTATGCAGGATAAAAAAAAAAGTCTATCTGTATTATAAAACAGAAAAAATATACAATACAGGCACAACCATATACCAGATGACAGTATATACAAGGATAAATAATTCCACAATGCAGCTAAACACCAAAAAAATCGTCCCTCTATATGACGAAAAAGTAGATCCATACAGTAGTTTCCAAAAAGGTGTAGCGCTTTGTCCTTGAGCTCCTCAACGTTCTTTCATATGCTCCACGGTATCTCAAAAAGATTATTATTATTATTGTCATCATTTATATAGCGCCAACAGTTTCTGCAGCGCTTTACAATAACCAAAGGGAACGAAATACATATAAACGTACAAAAGATGGAAACAAGAGGTGTAGAGGGCCCTGCTCATAGGAACTTACAAGATGGAGAAAAAATCACCACATAGTGTAGTGATTCCATAGTGCAGCGGTTACACTATGTGGTGATTTTTTTCTCCATATTTTTGAGATACCGTGGAACATATGTTAGAACACTGAGGAGCTCAAGGACAAAGCCCTACACCTTTTTGGAAAGTACTGTATGGATCTATCTGTATTATGATTGGTTTTATAACATTCTTGCAGAATTTTTATAGAGAATCAAAGTCGCAGTTACAGGTATTTATAAATCGCCAACAAGTTCTGCAGCGCTGTACAATGGGTGAATCATAAGCAGTATACATACATGGTAAACACACAGAAAAGTAGGAAACAGGTCATTAACAATTGGGGGAGGGGCTGGGGTTTGACATCCATGGTTTAGACCTTTCATTTTTCCTTTGTTACCTTGCTATACACTAATAAAGTTAATTTATTATTCTCCCCATTTTTACAGCTTGATTTCTCTACCTGGTATTTTAAGGTATTACCCTTTTTTGTACTGCTTATAAAAAAATAGTGGTTATTCAGTAACTGTTGGCTGGTGATAATCACCGGTGTTTCAACAATGATAAATGCCAGTGTTACTGAAAAGTTAAATTCAAAGCAAGACAGGAGAAGCGTCACAGTGCAGCTTCTCCTGCCGCTCTTTGGATTCAACTTTTGAGAAATGCTGGAGTTTATTATTTTATTTATTTGCAAAGTGTTTTACCAGGAAGAATACATTGAGATTTCTCTCATTTTCAAGTATATCCTGGAGTTGCAACACTGGTGATTGGCAGTCACTAAAATCTGCAACAATAATAAAGAGCTAGAAACACACCGCGCAGAAGATGCAATAGAAAGTAGCTCATAGTTGATCTGTTTTAACATTTGTCGTCATTGTATCGATAGATGTGAAAGAGTTTTTTGAAGTGTTGCTAGTTGTTACAATGAACACAATCCCTACATACTCAACAAGTCAGTAGTCATTATTGTAGGAACCAAAATGTGTGAGAGCTCCTGATCCTTACACCAGTCATACTTATAGGGCCACTAACACCAAAAAATGAAATGTTCTTATTGTGTTTATTTTGTATTGCTAATATCTTACATGTGCTTTGTTTAACTTGTGTATGTTTAGTTAAGAAAATATTTTACTCTATGTGACACTGGGTGCATCCATTTTGTGTTGTAAACTGCTCCCCCACACTGTCTTTCCTTCAATTGCTCTTCACTCTGTGGCAACGGCCATACAATGGAGTCTATTGGTCGATCATTGTCTCGTACAAATCTCATTGTATTGTATGGGATGTATTCAAAGGACATCAGCAGGCGTAGATCAGAAGTTTTTTAAGCTCCCAGTTTTATCTCATTCAGCTGCCATCGCTTGTCTCAAGCAGCCTGAAGAACAATAGTCCCCTGCTGCCTTATCTAAACATTAACTCCTCAGTCTTATGAAACTGTTAAATACTGTAGATTAGATATGTTGCAGAAGTAAAGAAAAACCTTTGGTAAATAATGCCTCATGGAAAATCAACAAAAATGTATGGAGATAAAAAATACTAATTACATTTTCCTTTTACATGCAATTACTTCAAACAAAGAAAAAAAAACAGCAGCATGTGTTTTATAATGTGGTTTTGTTTGTATTGCACAAGTAATCTATTTACAGCTTGTTACAGTTACTGGTAGTGTCCCTTTAACACATACTTAACTGGAGAATTTTATTAAACAGCAAGGAATTGTCATGCATTAAAAGGGGAATTCACTCTTGGGATGAAAACATAATTTTGCTTCTTTATAAATCAATGTTAAGACTGCAGCTTGAATATACTGTGCAATTTTGGACACCAGCCTTAACCCCTACACAATGGGTGGGTATCGCCCATCGCGTGGGGGTTAACGCTGGTGAGGCGTTCTGGTACCGGGCCTCTGATTTGGCCCACCCATGCAGCCGACATGCGTCGTTGGCTGCATGGGGACAGTTTGAGTTCAGGCCATCCCACTGCAGCCAATGACGCACGGTGCGTGCAGTCTGCGGAGAGGGGCCGATGCGACCCACTTAAGTCAGTGGGGCGTACCTATACGCCCCACGTCTTCAAGGCCCACCCGCCACGCAGATGTCACAGCACGTCCCGTGGCGTTAGGGGGTTAAAAAAGGATATTATGGCGCTAGAAAAAGTGCACAGACAGGCTTTTAAATTAACAAGGGAATGGCAGATTTAAGTTATGAGGAAAGGCTAACAAGTTTAAACCTGTTTAGTTTTAGTTTAGAGAAACAGCGCCTTAGAGGGGATCTGATAACTTTATATAAATATATACGGGCAGGGCCGGTGCAAGCTTTTTTTGTCTAGTCAGGCGAAGGTGTGTTTTGGTGCCCCCCCATCCATTTCATGTCAAGCCAATCAGGATAGAGATGCATAATCATCTCTATCGGGAGTGTTTGGTGTCTTCACGCAGAGAGTAAATAATGCTTAACGTTGGTCTCGCAAGGACAACCTTTAGCAGCGTTGTGAGTCACTGATTGGGTGGCAGTCACCAGTGCTGTCTTTATGGACATATATAAACACTGTCTTTCTTCTGGAAAGGCAGTAGTTACATTTGTCAGACTGTAGGAACAAGATATTTTCACCATAACCACTGTATTAAGCTATAGTGGTTCTGGAACTTAGAGTGTTCATTTAACGATAGAAAAAACCCTATGGTTTTGTAAAGTGAATTTTATTAACATTTGTTCAACATAACAAGATAGAAAACTATAAAATTTAACAACATGTGAGCAGGATGTTACTTCGCTGCAGAGGGATTTAGATAGATTGGGGGACTGGGCACTTAAATGGCAGATGAGATTTAATCTAGATAAATGCAAAGTTATGCACTTTGGAGTGAAGAACACACAAGTAATTTATACCCTAAATGGTACGGAGTTAGGGAAATCAAAGCAGGAGAAGGATTTGGGAATAATCATAGACTTCAAACTGAGTAACAATGTGCAATGTCAAACAGCAGCCGCCAAGGCCACCAAAGTATTGGCATGCATTAAAAGGGGAGTTCACTCACGGGATGAAAACATAATTTTGCCTCTGTATAAATCAATGGTCAGGCCGCACCTTGAATATGCCGTGCAATTTTGGGCACCTGTCTTAAAAAAGATATTATAGCGTTAGAAAAAGTGCAGAGACGGGCAACTAAATTAATAAGGGGAATGGAAGGGTTAAGTTATGAGGAAAAACTAACAAGCTTAAACTTGTTTAGTTTAGAGAATCGGCGCCTTAGAGGGGATCTGATAACCTTATATAAATATATACGGGGCCATTATCAACCATTGTCTGATAACCTATTCATTAAAGGTCTATACACAGGACAAGGGGTCATCCATTTAGACTGGAAGAAAGAAAACTTAGCTTAAAGCATAGGAAGGGTTATTTTTTATGGTGAGAACAATAAAGCTGTGGAATTCTCTGCTTGTTGAGGTGGTTGGGTCAGAGTCTGTACAGACCTTTAAAAAGCGACTGGATGACTTCCTGCAGACACAGAATATTAAGGGTTATAATATTTAATATGTGGGTAAAAGCTTCTTGATCCAAGGAGAAATCTGACTGCCATTCTGGGGTCAAGAAGGAATTTTTTCCCAGTATGTTGCATATTGGCAAGCATTCAGACTGGGTTTTTTGCCTTCTTTTGGATCAACAGCAGTAGGTTATGTGGGAGAGGCTGAACCCGATGGACGCATGTCTTTTTTCAGCCTATATAACTATGTATAACTATGTACTATGTAACAAATAAAAGTACACAAAAAAGTGCAAATATGATCAAAAATGATCACCTAGAGCAGGGGTCAGCAACCTTGACTCCCTGATATTTTGGGAACTACATCTCCCAAGATGCTCAGTCAGCCATTAGGCTGACTGAGCATCTTGGGAGATGTAGTTCCCAAAATATCAGGGAGCCATGGTTGCAATGCTGACCCCTGACCTAGAGTAGGCTAAGAAGTCACAATGTTCCTGTTCAAACATCAACTAGAACTTAGAAGTTAGAACGATCAATATTCATAGTTAAACAATAAAACCACTACATACAAATGTTGCTACTGTGCTACACTAAAACAGCTAGTGTCAAGGCAAACCTTTAAGAACTTTTACTCAAAGTGCATGAAGAAGTGCAACTAAGATCAATGAGATTTAAAAAAACATAACATTCTTTTTACATTACAACCATTATAATCAAACTACAACAAAACAAAAGTTTCCCTGCAAGTGCTATCAGTGCAAATCTAAAGTGCTTGTACAGATATTGCACACATTCAAACAAAGCGTGAATTTTATAAAAACTTAACCTTTCTTGCTTTTACATTCATAACTTTCTTCACGATTTTGTGAAAGTCAATATTTTGTGCAATGCGATTTTTCAGTAGAAATCATTGCAAGACCCACCACTCTCTCTTGTGACATGGAGGACCGAAGATAATTTTTTATTAATTTCAGTTTTGAAAAGCTTCGCTCACAAGAGGCAACAGATATTGGCAATGTCAATAGAATGCGAAGTGCAATGGTAACATTGGGAGCAAGGCCATTCTTAGCTGCAAATGCCAGAATTTGAACCGGTGTTATTGCAGGTTTCAATATAGGAGTGTAATGCAGGGTTTGAGACCCCTATGTAGTATGAGTATGGAACCCAATGGCAAGCCGAAGGAGTAAGGAATTCAGGAAACCATGTAGAAATAAACAATCTTTAGTGAAACAAGGAAAGTAACTTAAGTCCAGAACAATGATACAGCTGGGATGGTCTTCTTGAGAAGTAGGGATTCGAAGCACATAGTAAAAGAATGTAAATCAAGTAACAAAAAGTTCCAGAATAATAACAAAATAGTAACGAAGCTGGTAGCGTGGTCGATACAGCAATCCGGGTCGATGGGCAGAAGAAGGTAGCGTGGTCGATATGGAAATTCGGGTCGATGGGCAGAAGAAGGCAGCGTAGTCGATATGGCAATCCGGGTCGATGGGCAGAAGAAGGCAGCGTAATTGATATGGCAATCCGGGTCAATGGGCAGAAGAAGGCAGCGTAGTCGATATGGCAATCCGGGTCGATGGGCAGAAGAAGGCAGCGTAGTCGATATGGCAATCCGGGTCGATGGGCAGAAGAAGGCAGCGTAGTCGATATGGCAATCCGGGTCGATGGGCAGAAGAAGGCAGCGTAGTCGATATGGCAATCCGGGTCGATGGGCAGAAGAAGGCAGCGTAGTCGATATGGCAATCTGGGTCGATGGGCAGAAGAAGGCAGCGTGGTCGATAGGCAGAAGAAGGCAGCGTAGTCGATATGGCAATCCGGGTCGATGGGCAGAAGAAGGCAGCGTAGTCGATATGGCAATCCGGGTCGATGGGCAGAAGAAGGCGGCGTAGTCGATATGGCAATCCGGGTCAATGGGTAGAAGAAGGCAGCGTGGTCGATATGGAAATCCGGGTCGATGATCAGAGAAAGGCAACGTGGTCAGGAATATGAGGAGCACTAGGAAAACTGAAGTGGAAGGCAACAGTAGAACCTGGTTAATGTGTTGAGAAGGGTGGCAGATTTAAATAGGGTTCAAAGGATCATGGGAATACCTTTCACCTGGGTATCGTAGGTGGAGTTGAGGTACCTGAGTTTTTGGTAGGTCAATGGGAGGAATACGAGGATCTCCAGAACAGATGTCAAGCAGTACCCCTAATCGGCCAGCCGAGGGCGCCAGAGTACCAGACTTTACATTACTTAGGGAAGTTTGTACTCGCGCATGCGCGCTTTCACTTTCAGCATTCGGATCTGGCCGGCGGCGTGGGGCGTCTCCTGGGTTCCTCTCTCTATCCTGCGGACCGGAAACTTGGAGCAGCGCGCCACGAGGGACCTCGGGTGAGTATAGTATCTCTCCCAGCATGGCGGTCCGGACCGGGAGCGGGCCGCGGAGCGGGGCATGACAAGGAGCCAGTATTGCAAGTTCTTCACACAGTTGAGCTCCATCCAAATCAGAATCTTCTGAGTTTTTATCTGTCAAAACATCCTGCAAATCTAGACAGTACTTCATCAGAGTTTCCTGCGGTACATCTTTGAGCTGCTGAATATTGTACAGAAACTGGAAGTGCCTACTTTGATGCTTTAGCTGCTCAAATCGCTCTTGAAGAGAATTAATGCAAACCTCTAAAATAAAGAAAAAGCACTCCACCTTAAATTTTTTTGCAGAATCGTCAAATGGCTCATTTGCAGCTTCATAGCAAAACATCCTCTTCTTTACTTGCCTCACTAAAGGGGGAAACACAGGATCGATTTCTATTTCTATTGCTAATTCTTTTGCCTCTTGAAGAAAGTCCTCAAATCCATTTTCTGAACGGTAATTTTTTTAAAAACTAATCATGGATTCCAAAACTCCAATCACATCTGGAAGATACATGGTTTGGCTTTGAAGAAGCTTACTAACAAAGTTGATCCTGTTTAGTATATTGTACCAGAAAAAATTAAAATTATTTAGTTCTTTTGCCAGGGATTCAGAATCTGACTGTGCCATTGCTGCATGCGAGGCATCTCTTGAAATTTCACAAAAAGTGTAAAAAATTTCTCCAACCTGGAACCGAAATGAACGAACAGCATCTATTCTTAAAGACCATCTGGTGTCAGACAAAGGCTTTACAGTTAGTTTGCCAATGTGCTTCTTCAAGACATTCCAACAAAGTGTGGATCCTGATAAAAAACCATATATTTTCTGCAGAATAGAGAAGAATGTTGCTGCATCCCTGCATGACATGGCTGCATCATTCACAACTAGATTCAAAGTGTGAGCACTGCAGGGAACATAAAAGGCACGAGAGCTTAAGTCCATTATCCGTTTTTGAACTCCTTGATGTTTACCTTTCATATTGGAGCCATTATCATATCCCTGTCCTCTTATATCACCAAGTGGAATTTTAAGTTTTTCAAGTTCATTCAAAATGGTTTCAGTTAGACCCTCTCCAGTTGAGCTTCGGATCTGGATGAATCCCAGAAATCTTTCTTCTATACTGACCTCTGGTTCAGCAGTAGGGGACTCCCCTTCCTTGATGGACACAAATCTGACTATTATAGTCATGTGTTCAATGTGACTAATGTCTGGGGTGCAGTCGTGTATAATGGAATAATACTTGGCATTATTCAGTGATTGCAGAATGTGTCTCATTATTTCTTTAGCTATAAAGCCAATTAGTTTGTTTTGAATGTCCTTCTCCAAATAATGTTTGAAAATTTCTTTGTTTTTTTACTTTTTTCAGATGTTCCTGCATAACTGTATCAAAGGTAGCCAGCCTTTCCACAAGTTGTAAATAATTTCCATTATTTTAGCTGTATAATGTATCTCTGCTACCTCTAAAAGTTAAGCACTGGCGACCAAGAAACTTCACTATACCTAGAAGGTGCTTAATAACATTTTGCCAATGTTGCGTTTCTGCTGCCAAAAATCTCTGGTAAGCAGCATCTATTGTTTGTCCTGATCCAAGTCTTCTAGACAATTCATTCCAGTCTCCTACAGCAACAAGATGAGAGTTAGACATTTCATGAATTGAAAGATTTTGAGACTTACAGGGTAATTCAAAGAGATCCGAATTGCTTGAGAAAGGTAACCGAACGCTGAAAATCAGCGTTCGGTTACCGTTCTTGGCCATTCGGCTATCCAGAGAGCAGGCAATTCGCCAAATCCTGGCGAATTGCCTGCACATACGGTGCCTGTTCGAGGGCAGTGAAACCCCCATGAAAAAGCACTGCTTCGGCTATTCAGAGAACACAAACCAGCAGTGAAAGGTTCCCGAAATGCCCTGCCATTCGGTGGTTTCATGCGGCAGATTTATTCAGGCGAATCCTATAGGCTTCAATGTTAAAAATATTCCCGTCTTAATCCAATATCTAATAAACCGTTCATTATAAAATTCTGCAGTAAAGAGTCTCTTTATTTATAGATTTTTTAGGATATTTTAAGCATTTTTCTGGATTTGTTTTAACTTTATTATTTTTTCTGTAACAGCCTTTTTATTATCATTCATTGGACCTCATATGTAAATTTCAGACATTTTCGCTCAGTAGTTTCTTTGCAAACAGCGTTTCACTTTTCAATCATTCAAGCAAACTGTTTTGCTAATTTATTCACTTCACTCGTCTGCGGTGTCGGCTTTTTCTGGCGGCTTCGCTGCTTGTGATCGGCTCCTTTCCCTGCAATTCGGGGAGCCTGTGGTGCTTGCTGAATACACCACAGGGTCACCGAAATGGGATCGACAAAACGAACCGAATTGAAGAGAACGAAAAGTCACCGAACGTGCGGTGACTTTTCGAATCTCTTTGAATTACCCTGATATTCTTCCAATCATTGTAACCTACACAAATCAAATTTGAGGTCACTTTAGTTGTAAATAGCTTACAACAAAAACAAAACACTTTGTTCAATTTAACAGAATAAACCAGGCAGTTTCTAAAGGCTTCTTCTCCATTTGGCAGCCGTCACTTGTAATTTGCTTTAGTAAAACGTCGATTTAATGGATCCTTGGGCAAAATAACATTATTCTTTTGCTTTGCAGGACCTTTCCTGACAATAGCATCTCTTACTGAGGTGGTGAGAACAGCTGACCAATTGGCTGGATCAGATAAATCGAGCAATTCTAAATTAGAAGATTGCTCCACCTGCACAATTTCTTCTGTTTCTTCTTCATCTGATCCCTCTGATTCAGGCATCCTTTCAAGGCAGACCGAATGAGCACATGACGCAGATGTTGAAGGTTGCTCATCATCTCCTTGTTCTTGGTTTTTTCCTTCTTTGGCACTTGCTTCAACTGGATTAGAAGCCTCTTGTGCTGTGATAGGCTGGTTGTATGAGGCAGATGATGTTGAAGATTCCTCATCAATATTGACTTCTATTGGATTGTCTTCCACATTGGAAACTGCTTCTGGCGCAGGGGAATCTTGCCTTCTGACTTTGTAAGAGGACAAATACTTTTGTAAATCGCCTGACATCTGTTTCCCAGTCTTTTCTTTTTCTGCTCGCCTCTTTCTGAAAGCTGCTCCTGATGCTTTCTTCTCTTTAAATAGCTTTGGCATTTTGAATGCACTTTTCCTAATACGTAAAGAAAAAGAAAGATGTTCGATTTCACATAATTAAGGTTAATTACAAGGAAAGGTAAAATTTCATATATGTGTCCATCTTCAACCTCCAACTCCTTCTTGATGGAGACTCTTCCTTTCCCTGCGGCAGCCAGAGCAATTCAGCCTTGTCATGTCATAAAAAGACAGCAGTATACCAGGATGCCATGAATGCCAGTAGCATACCCAGTATGTCATAAGACAGCAGTATACCAGGACACAGGGCAGCCATCAGAAATGATGGGGCCCCTTACTAAACCTCACGATGGGGCCCCCCCCCGGCACTCCATCAACCTCTAACAGCTTTTTCCCCTTCAAAAAAAAAAAAGGACATAAAATAGCACCACAGCAATAAAACTCCCAGTAATGTGTAGTGTGTATGAGCGTATCACAGAATTCACAGCAATAAAACTCCATAGTAATGTGCGGTGTGTATGAACGTATCACAGAATCCACAGCAATAAATCTCACAGTAATGGGATGTATATGATGGCCTTTGGTCTGGGCCTGGTCCCTGGGTCTGGTTTGGGCCTTGGGGTCTATGCTCTGGGCCTTGTGGTCTGGGCTGGGCCTTCGGGTCTGGCCCCTGGGGTCTGGCCTGGGGTCTGGTCCTTGGGGTCTTGGCCCTGGGGTCTGGGCCTTGGGTCTGGGGACTGGGCCTAGGGAATGGGCCTTGGGGTCTGGTCCCTGGGTCCTGAGTCTGGGCCCTGAGTCTGGCCTGGGGTCTGGGCCCTGGGGTCTGGGCCTTGGGGTCTGGGCCTTGGGGTCTGGGCCCTGGGGACTGGGCCTTGGGGACTGGGCCTTGGGGTCTGGGACCTAGGGACTGGACCTTGGGGTCTGGGCCCTGGGGTCTGGGGGACTGTGCCTTGGGGACTGGGCCTTGGGGTCTGGCCTTGGGGTCTGGGCCCTAGGGTCTGGGTCTGGGCCCTAGGGTCTGGGCCTTGGGTTTGGTCCCTGGGTCTGGGCCATAGGGTCTGGGCCCTAGGGTCTGGGCCTTGGGGACTGGGCCCTAGGGTCTGGGCCTTGGGGACTGGGCCCTAGGGTCTGGGCCTTGGGACTGGGCCCTAGGGTCTGGGCCTTGGGGACTGGGCCTTGGGCCCTAGGGTCTGCGCCTTGGGACTGGGGTCTGGGCCTTGGGGACTGGGGTCTGGGCCTTGGGGACTGGGCCCTGGGGATTGGGCCTTGGGGACTGGGCCCTGGGGTCTGGGCCTTGGGGACTGGGCCTTGGGGTCTGGGCCTTGGGGTCTGGGCTCTAGGGTCTGGGCCTTGGGGACTGGGCCTTGGGCCCTAGGGTCTGCGCCTTGGCACTGAGGTCTGGGCCTTGGGGTCTGGGCCCTGGGGTCTGGGGACTGGGCCTTGGGGACTGGCCTTGGGGTCTGGGACCTAGGGACTGGACCTTGGGGTCTGGGCCCTGGGGTCTGGGGGACTGTGCCTTGGGGACTGGGCCTTGGGGTCTGGGCCTTGGGTTTGGTCCCTGGGTCTGGGCCATAGGGTCTGGGCCTAGGGTCTGGGCCTTGGGGACTGGGCCCTAGGGTCTGGGCCTTGGGGACTGGGCCCTAGGGTCTGGGCCTTGGGGACTGGGCCCTAGGGTCTGGGCCTTGGGGACTGGGCCTTGGGCCCTAGGGTCTGCGCCTTGGGACTGGGGTCTGGGCCTTGGGGACTGGGGTCTGGGCCTTGGGACTGGGCCCTGGGGATTGGGCCTTGGGGACTGGGCCCTGGGGTCTGGGCCTTGGGGACTGGGCCTTGGGGTCTGGGCCTTGGGGTCTGGGCTCTAGGGTCTGGGCCTTGGGGACTGGGCCTTGGGCCTAGGGTCTGCGCCTTGGCACTGAGGTCTGGGCCTTGGGGACTGGGCCCTGGGGTCTGGGGACTGGGCCTTGGGGACTGGGCCTTGGGGTCTGGGACCTAGGGACTGGACCTTGGGGTCTGGGCCTGGGTCTGGGGGACTGTGCCTTGGGGACTGGGCCTTGGGGTCTGGCCTTGGGTTTGGTCCCTGGGTCTGGGCCATAGGGTCTGGGCCTTGGGGTCTGGGCCCTAGGGTCTGGGCCTTGGGGACTGGGCCCTAGGGTCTGGGCTTGGGGACTGGGCCCTAGGGTCTGGGCCTTGGGGACTGGGCCTTGGGCCCTAGGGTCTGCGCCTTGGACTGGGGTCTGGGCCTTGGGGACTGGGGTCTGGGCCTTGGGGACTGGGCCCTGGGGATTGGGCTTGGGCCCTGGGGATTGGGCTTGGGGACTGGGCCCTGGGGTCTGGGCCTTGGGGACTGGGCCTTGGGGTCTGGGCCTTGGGGTCTGGGCTCTAGGGTCTGGGCCTTGGGGACTAGGCCTTGGGCCCTAGGGTCTGCGCCTTGGCACTGAGGTCTGGGCCTTGGGGACTGGGCCTTGGGGTCTGGGCCTGGGGATGGGCCTGGGCCCGGTGTGGTCCCTGGGGATGGGCCTGGCCCAGTGTGGTCCCTGGGAATGGGCCTGGGCCCGGTGTGGTCCCTGGGGATGGGCTGGGCCCGGTCTGGTCCCTGGCCCTGTCTGGTCCATGGGGATGGGCCTGGGCCTGGTCTGGTCCTGGGGATGGGCCTGCGTCCGGTCTGGTCCTGGGGATGGGCTGGGCCCGGTCTGGTCCCTGGGGATGGGCCTGGGCCTGGACCCGGTCCCTGGGATGGGCCTGGGCCGGTCCCAGGATGGGCCGGTCCCCGGGATGGGCCTGGGCCCGGTCCCCGGATGGGCCTGGGCCCTGTCTGGTCCCCGGGCCGGGTATGGGCCTGGACCAGGGGATGGGCCTGGTCCCCCCGGGCATGGGCCTGGTCCCTGGGATGGGCATGGGCCTGGGCCCGGACTGGTCCCCAGGATGGGCCTGGGCCCCGTCTGGTCCCTGGGGATGGCCTGGGCCCCGTCTGGTCCCCGTCCCTGTCTGGTCCCCGGGCCGGGTATGGGCCTGGACCAGGGGATGGGCCTGGTCCCCCCGGGCATGGGCCTGGTCCCTGGGATGGGCATGGGCCTGGGCCCGGACTGGTCCCCAGGATGGGCCTGGGCCCCGTCTGGTCCCTGGGGATGGGCCTGGGCCAGACTGGTCCCCGGGATGGGCCTGGGCTCGTCTGGTCCCTGGGGATGGGCCTGGGCCCGGTCTGGTCCCCAGGCCCTGTCTGGACCCCGGGGATGGGCCTGGGCTGGTCCCCGGGCCCTGGTGCCTGGGGATGGGCCTGGGCCGGTCCCCGGGATGGGCCTGGGTGCCTGGGGATGGGCCCGGTCTTGACCCCGTCCTACTTACCCGCTACAGTCTTCTGTCCTGGACTGGTTCTTCTCCTTTCTTCTCCGCTTCTTTCTTCTTTCTTCTTGCTTCTTCGATTCTTCTTGCTTCTTCGCTTCTTCTTGCTTCTTCGCTTCTTCTTGCTTCTTTCTTCTGCTTCTTCACCACGCGGTGTCAGAGTTCTTTTGGCGCCGCGTGTCACGTGTGCGCCGTCACACACGTGACTGGGGGCGGTGCCAAAGCAGCGTGCCTTGGAAGTAGACGCACGCTGCTTGGCCCGCCCGCGGCCCGGCCAAAGAAATTAAGGCAGCGCAGCGGCCGCCCGCCATCATAGCAGTCACAGCAGTAAGGGGCCCGCCGGGGGCCCCGGCGGCCCAGCGGGGGCCCCGGCGGCCCGGCGGGGACCCCGGCGGCCGGGCCCCCGGGCACCGGGCCCTTACTGCTGTATGGGGCGTAATGCCCTGATGGCGGCCTGCCAGACGCCATGAATGCCAGTAGCATACCAGTATGTCATAAGACAGCAGTATACCAGGATGCCATGAATGCCAGTAGCATACCCAGTATGTCATAAGACAGCAGTATACCAGGACGCCATGAATGCCAGTAGCATACCCAGTATGTCATAAGACAGCAGTATACCAGTACGCCATGAATGCCAGTAGCATACCCAGTATGTCATAAGACAGCAGTATACCAGGACGCCATGAATGCCAGTAGCATACCCAGTATGTCATAAGACAGCAGTATACCAGTACGCCATGAATGCCAGTAGCATACCCAGTATGTCATAAGACAGCAGTATACCAGGACGCCATGAATGCCAGTAGCATACCCAGTATGTCATAAGACAGCAGTATACCAGGAGGCCATGAATGCAGTAGTATACCCAGATGTCATAAAAAGACAGCTAGTATACCCAGTATGTCATAAAAAGACAGCAGTATCAGATGTCTGTAGGGGGGTATATATATCTCTATCAGGTTGTGCAGGCTGTATAGTGGGTAAATGGGGTGTCTAGCCATACATTTCAATATTAACATAAACTGGACAGGTTTAATCCTATATAAATTATAGCGAGAGGGGGGAAACGGGGGGATGCTATGTATAGAGGGAGATGGGGACACAGGGGGGCTGCTATAATAATTAAGGTTACTTTTTTTAACTTTTTTACTATTCGGATTAAATTGGCAATAATTTATATGCATTTTATTCAATATAAACTTTCTAGATGGATGTAACATATCCGTGCGGTCGGGCGGCTGATATAAGTGGAGTGTAGACCTTGCCTATAAACATGCGCTTTGTGAAAATAAAGTTTTGGCATGTTCTACATTGTAATTTAAACGTTGTTTTACAATAAACTTGTTTTTTTATGAAATGGGCTTTGCTTCAAACATTTCTCTATTTTGATCTGCAGAGTATTGGATTCACGTCCAGTGCGGAAAGAAGCAAACATAATGTAGTGTAGACTGGCTGCGAGGTGGAGCGGAGTGAAGGCAAGCCTGCAAAATGTTTGCTTCGCTACGCTGACTTTAAAGCCTGAGATGCACTGAGGGCGTAGCGACGCACAGCGTTGCGAAGCAAAGATTTTGCAGGCTTGACTTCACTCCGCTCTGCCTCGCAGCCAGTCTACACTGGATCACGTTTGCTTCTCTCCGCAATGGACGGGAATCCAATACTTTGCAGATCAAAATAGAGAAATGTTTGTTTCTCAGCAAATGAAGCAAAGCCCATTTCATAAAAAAAAATAAGTTTATTGGAAAAACTTATAAATTACAATGTAGAACATGCCAAAACTTTATTTTCACAAAGCGCATGTTTATAGGCAAGGTCTACACTCCACTTATATCAGCCGCCCGACCGCACTGATATGTTACGTCCATCTAGAAAATGTCTATTGAATAAAATACATATAAGTTACTGCCAATTTAATCCGAATAGTATCTTTCCCAGATACATATATACAGACCAGATCATGCCCACAGATACATATAATAGACCTCAATCATGCCCGCAGATACATATAGACCACATATCATGCCCACAGATGCATATAGACCTCAGATCATGCCCACAGATGCATATAGACCTCAGATCATGCCCACAGATATATATAATAGACCTCAGATCATGCCCACAGATATATATAATAGACCTCAGATCATGCCCACATATATATATAGACCTCAGATCATGCCCAGAGATATATATATAATATATATATAGACCTCAGATCATGCCCACAGATATATATATAATAGACCTCAGATTGCCCATATATGGGTATATTTGCCCCAGCTCACATATGGGTATATTTGCCCCAGCTCATATTTATATGGGTATATTTGCCCCGGCGCACATATGGGTATATTCGCCCCCCCCAGCGCACATATGGGTATATTCGCCCCCCAGCACACATATGGGTATATTCGCCCCCAACACACATATGGGTATATTCGCCCCCAGCTCATATTTATATGGGTATATTTGCGGCCCCAGCTCATATATGGGTATAAATTTGTCCCCAGCGAGTCTTACCTCTCTGCTCTGCTGTGTGCTGCCTGCCAGGCCCCGCCGGCGTTCTTCTACTCAGGCGGCTAGCTAGGCTACTTGTCTCGAGGCGACTGCGAGCGGGTGCTGGGCATGTTATGCACGTGCACCTTTACCGCTCGCCTGGGATGGGATTCGGGAACCACCTGACAAGCCGCGTTCTCGCGCGCTGGTCAGGTCACGTGGTTGCTTGTCCCCTCCCATCCCAGGCGAGCGCCCTACACGTGCATAACATGCCAGCGGCCACTCGCGCGCCTCGTACTGTGCTTAATGTAAGCAGAACGCTGGCGATTGCCCCCCCTTTCCGAACACACCTGATCCCCGCCCCGGCACCCCCTCAAACTGGCAGGAAGCCAGACAGTAAGGCGGCCATCTGTGCCGCCTTACGTTAGCGCCAGCCCTGTATACGGGGCCTTTATAAACCATTGTCTGGAAACCTATTCATTAATAGGACTATACACAGGACACAAGGTCACCCATTTAGACTGGACAAAAGCATAGGAAGAGTTATTTTCAGTGAGAACAATAAAGCTGTGGAATTCTCTGCCTTTTGAGGTGTTTGGGTCAGAGTCTTTCAGTGGCATAGCGTGGGTTGTCAGCGCCCGGTGCCAGCCAAGAATTGTGCGCCCCCACCTGTGGACACGTTATCGATATTGCCCCAGCTCTCACATGAATTTGCCCCCAGCTCATGGATTTGCCCAGCTCATGGATTTGCCCCAGCTCATGGATTTGCTCCAGCTCACACATGGATTTGCCCAGCTCATGGATTTGCCCCAGCTCATGGATTTGCCCCAGCTCACACATGGATTTGCCCCCAGCTCACACATGGATTTGCCCCCAGCTCACACATGGATTTGCCCCAGCTCACACATGGATTTGCCCAAGCTCATGGATTTGCCCCCAGCTCATGGATTTGCCCAGCTCATGGATTTGCCCCAGCTCACACATGGATTTGCCCCAGCTCACACATGGATTTGCCCCAGCTCACACATGGATTTGCCCCCAGCTCACACATGGATTTGCCCCCAGCTCACACATGGATTTGCCCAGCTCATGGATTTGCCCCAGCTCATGATTTGCCCCCAGCTCATGGATTTGCCCCCAGCTCATGGATTTGCCCAGCTCATGGATTTGCCCCAGCTCATGGATTTGCCCCAGCTCATGATTTGCCCCCAGCTCATGGATTTGCCCCCAGCTCATGGATTTGCCCAGCTCATGGATTTGCCCCAGCTCATGGATTTGCCCCAGCTCATGATTTGCCCCCAGCTCATGGATTTTCCCAGCTCATGGATTTGCCCCCAGGTCATGGATTTGCCCAGCTCATGGATTTGCCCCCAGCTCATGGATTTGCCCCCAGCTCATGGATTTGCCCCAGGTCATGGATTTGCCCAGCTCATGGATTTGCCCCCAGCTCATGGATTTGCCCCCAGCTCATGGATTTGCCCCAGCTCATGATTTGCCCCAGCTCATGGATTTGCCCAGCTCATGGATTTGCCCCCAGCTCATTGATTTGCCCAGCTCATGGATTTGCCCCCAGCTCATTGATTTGCCCAGCTCATGGATTTGCCCCCAGCTCATGGATTTGCCCAGCTCATGGATTTGCCCCAGCTCATGGATTTGCCCAGCTCATGGATTTGCCCCAGCTCATGGATTTGCCCCAGCTCATGGATTTGCCCCAGCTCATGATTTGCCCCCAGCTCATGGATTTGCCCCAGCTCATGGATTTGCCCAGCTCATGGATTTGCCCCAGCTCATGGATTTGCCCCAGCTCATGATTTGCCCCCAGCTCATGGATTTTCCCAGCTCATGGATTTGCCCCCAGCTCATGGATTTGCCCAGCTCATGGATTTGCCCCCAGCTCATTGATTTGCCCAGCTCATGGATTTGCCCCCAGCTCATTGATTTGCCCAGCTCATGGATTTGCCCCCAGCTCATGGATTTGCCCAGCTCATGGATTTGCCCAGCTCATGGATTTGCCCCAGCTCATGGACTTGCCCAGCTCATGGATTTGCCCCAGCTCATGGATTTGCCCCCAGGTCATGGATTTGCCCCCAGGTCATGGATTTGCCCAGCTCATGGATTTGCCCAGCTCATGGATTTGCCCCAGCTCATGGATTTGCCCCCAGCTCATGGATTTGCCCAGCTCATGGATTTGCCCCAGGTCATGGATTTGCCCAGCTCATGGATTTGCCCCCAGCTCATGGATTTGCCCCCAGCTCATGGATTTGCCCAGCTCATGGATTTGCCCCAGCTCATGGATTTGCCCAGCTCATGGATTTGCCCAGCTCATGGATTTGCCCAGTTTACACATGGATTTGCCCAGCTCTCACCTGGATATTGCTCCAGCTCCGGCAGGGGTTGAGGGGACCCAGATGCCGGGCAGCGCGGGAGTGCCTGCCCGGTGACCTGAAGAGTCCGTCCTGTTGAAGGTGATGCGGCTGCGTGCGTGCGCAGGTCACGCGGTCCGGCCAGTCAGGTGGTACAGAGACTCAGTACCATCTGATTAGCCGGACCACGTGACCGGCTGCGCCTGCACGCAGCCGCTTCCCTTTAACAGGACGGACTCTTCAGGACCGGGCAGGCACTCCCGCGCTGCCCGGCATCTGGGTCCCCTCAACCCCGGGCCAGTTTTAGGGGCGCAAATGCGCCCCTAACAAAACTGCACCCGGGGCCATGGCCCCCCCAGCCCCCCCACGCTACGCCACTGGAGTCTTTACAGACTTTTAAACAACATCTGGATGATTTCCTGCAAAAACATAATATTAAGGGCTATAATATTTAAGTTGTGGGTAAAAGCCTCTTGATCCAGGGAGAAATCTAACTACCATTCTAGGGTCAAGAAGTATGTTGCATATTAGCGAGCACTTTAGATTGTTTTTTTTTCCTTCTTTTGGATCAACAGCAGTAGGTAATGTGTGAAAGGCTGAACCAAATGGACGCATGTCTTTTTTCAGCCTATGTAACAATGTAAAACTGCCATCGGATGATTATTATTGCTTTCGCACAACTATAGTCTTGCATTGCAACAGGGAGTAAATGTGTCCATATTTTGTGGTCACAATGTTACATACATTCAGAAATATTTTGTATTTAGGTTTGTTGACATTTACCATATAAAGGTTGCATATGCTAGATTTTTAATTGTGGAGTATATGTGCCCACAGAGATCCCTCCTTATTTTGAAGTTTTATAACGAGTCCTGATTTCCTGTTATCACCGTGTGCCTCTTGCACAGTAATATATTCCAGAATCTTCATTTCTCATGTTGGGCATTTCAAAGTAAATTTCATTTTTTGACACGTCTCTGGTGACAGTGATTCTTCCTTGAAAGGAGGAAGCATAGATTTTGCCTCCGCTGCTTTGTATATGCCCCATATATTCCAATCCTGACCCTGCCTTCTGCCGTACCCAAGGCCAAAAGTAACTAGAAATGGACACTGAGACGTTACATGGGATCTTCAGAGTCTCTGACGGCTTTAGACTTATAGATCTAGGTTGATCCAGAGTAACTGTCTGTGAAAAAACATCTGTAAAAAGACACTGATATATTTAGTAAGCTGTAATATATAATCATATCCTGTCACACACAGTATACCTTTGTTACTTACATGATACAGACATCAGAACAAGGAACGCAATGCAGAATGACCTCATTGTGTCCGCTGGATAATAAAAGGAGAGAATGTGCAGTTTTGCAAGTTTGTATAACTGAGCGCAGACTGATATACACAGTTTCTTATAACAGGATGCAGAGTCCCTGATTTACATCAAGAGCTGTATAAAAAGGAGTCATGCAGGATCAGCTTTTTTGTATGTATGAATGTTAGACGGGAGGAAGATCAGTCGTAACTGGTTCAACGATTTAATTTTAAACATTTCAACCCCTTATATAGAAATTAAAAAATAAAAGGTTGTTGAAATAGGGTGTGCGCAAGTGGAACATTTATGAATTACAAAGTCAGTTATTTACAAAGCTAACACTTTGCTCCATTAAGGGCAAGGAAAAACCAAAGTGACATTGTCATGCCCATTGTGATGGGCTCATTTGACAGGGAGGAATCACTCCCTTTATATGTGTTATCAATATTTCTGACATAATAGAGGAAAAAAGGAGAGTTTCCCTGCCCCAGTTTCCTGATCCCTCACGTCACTATGGCAACCTGCATGGAGGAATAATAGCTCTGTGTGGAGAGGCAGTTTGAAGCCTAAATCACTGGAGTTTATTCAAGCAACTGCATTGCCATTATTTGAATAGGACGTGGATACTTCATACAATTGCAGTATCGTTGTTTGAAGTGAAAATCTCCTAAGTTTTTCAAATAGAGGTACTGCTGATTTTGCACTATATTTTGGCAATAGTCTGCACATACAGCTTGTGGTACATGACTGGTAATGACTGCAGATTATTTTCTACTCTTAGAAACATAGAAAAATGTCGGCAGATAAGAACCTTTCGGCCCATCTAGTCTGCCCAATTACATGGATACTTTACCTGGATTTATCTTTTGTTTAGGATAGCCTTATGCCTATCCCATGCCTGCTTAAATTCAATTACTGTTTTGGCCTCTACCACTTCAACTGAAAGAAGTATTCCCATACCGGGAGTCGAACCCGGGCCGCCTGGGTGAAAACCAGGAATCCTAACCGCTAGACCATATGGGAGGCTGTGTACTCTTACTGGCATACAGTCATTACATGGGTCCTCAATTCCACATAAAAAGCAAGGGACTCCACAAAGCTAAGAATAAAAGAACAATATAACCTTAGGATAATACCATAAAACAATGGAAGCTTTATTTAGCAAGTATGCACTTACAAATATATAGAACAATAGCGACTTAATGCAATGATTCACATCAATTTCTGACGACGTCAATATAAGTATTTTCCCATCTAGGACATTAAAGCAAACGGGGAAATATAATGCTGGACACTTATTCAGAAGTAATACAATTTTATGGCACTTTATATAAAGATGCAGAAGCAGGGCCATTATTGGGCAGGCCATTAATGCTGTTGCTCGTTCTCCGTGCCCTCACAAACTCTACACACTCAAAAAGATAGATCAGTTTAAAGCATATCACTGAATCACATGGAGTCCTCTTGTGAATCGTGTTTTTCCGATGCATTTCTGTGACTTTCTGAAGGTAGTAACAGTGACAAGTGAAAATATATAACACAGAAGAAATTCGGAACAAAATTCAAAGTACAATCTGCTGCACAGTGTCTTTTCACTGCGTTTCTTTAAAATCCCACACCACCTTTTCCCATTGGTAAATCTTTGAGAGTCTCTCCATTCCACGTGGTTGATTTTTCCTCTTACGTGAACATCTTGCAAATGTGCAATTTTCTGTCTCCGTTGAGTTCCATTCTGGGTGTGATATGTCCACGTACTTGAATAGTTGGAATAGCTCTCTAAAGTACAAGAATCATTAATATACAGAAAGGAACCACTAATGTTGAGCCACAAGCAACGCTTGCAGCTTGTACAGAACAGTGACTCAAGCTGTTAGCTTAATGGTTTGGTTAGAACAGGGGCGGATCCAGACACAGTTTTTGGTGGAGGAGCACTCTACCAGTTTTGGCTAAGAGCTGGTGTTCAGTTTGCAGTGAAAGGAAGTGTTGAGCCTAATCGCAGGCTGTACTCGTCACACCCACTCTCTCCAGTGCTTTTTTGTTCTCTCATTATTTGGGATTAATCTTTAAAAGGACACCATGCAACAGATTGACATTGGAATTTTATTCAGAATATATTTCATTATTTCTGTTTTATCCTTGAGAAAGTCATAGGTGAAAAAATGTATTAGGTGGCCTCCACACAGATGCATAAGCTGGGGAAAAGAGGCTGGATAATATAGCACAGTCCAGGTAAACAGGCTGGGTTCAGGATAACGGGAAGGCAACTTAATCCGTTAACAAACCAAAGCCAGAGGCAGGAGAAAGCAGTGGTCCATATAACAAACCAGGTCAAAACAGCATACATGGGATACAAAAGCATGAGCCAAAACCTATTTCTGAGTCACTGGGTTCTGGGACTTAACCCCTTCGCTGCGGAGGACGTGTGGGAAACGTCCTCATTGACTCCTGCTATATGCGGAGGAGGCTCCCCACACGTCATCTGCAAGCGGGAGCCCCAGTGGAGATACTCACCTCTCTGTTCAGGGTCCCGCAGCGTTCTGGCTTCAGGAAAGCCAGGCGCTGAAGATAGGCCGGCCCCTGACGTCTGACGTCATCGCGCCATGTGCGATGTCGTCATTTCCAGGTGTCCCCCTGGCAATGTCGGGAGATCGCCTGAAAGCGAGGGGGGGTCCTTTTGGATCCCTCTCCCTCCCGATCGGGAGGGTTTACAGTAAAAAAAAAAGCACCACTTTGAAGGGCAGTGTCTGCCCTTCAAACGGTGCCTTTTTTAACCCCTTATGTGCCAGATCGCGATCTAGCTCCGGTGGGGGCCGCCATCTTGGATGGCGGGTCCACCTCCGGGTTCCCCCTCGCCTCCTGATGTATCGCACATTGCGCAATGACATCAGATAGCTGGGGAACCCCTAGCTGCCCGGGGATTTTCCAAGGAAATCCCCTGGTGGAGATGAGGGGTTCCTTTGAACCCCGATATCTCCAGAACCAGCTAGGGGATCATGGAGGGTGTATGGCCTTTCGAATGATAGCAAACATGACCATGTTCAAAGTAAAAAAAATAATAAAAAAAATAAAATAATGTGTGTTGTTTTTATTAATGCAGCAACATTGTTCACATTTCAATTATAATGTGAACAATGATGCTGCACTAATTATTTTTTCTATGGGGTGCGTTTGCTAAAAATCACGTAATTCCCCCCAAAGAATGGAACGAGTCCCCATTTCTAATTTTTGTACAAGCGCACCCCATAGAAAATATAACCGCAAACTCTCATGTGATAAAATGTGAAAAAACACTTTACACTCTGTAGATGATTAAAAATTCAAATTTGATTGCATTTTTTGTTCTAATATACAGACAGGACATGACGTATACATATAAAAATGATATATTATGAATCTGCCGAGTCTGCCGGAAAGAACAATATATAATATGTCTGGGCCATATAATAAAATGTGGCTTCAAATCGCGTTTAAACATGATGAGCGAAAGCGGTAAAAATTAGCTCAGCACACAGCGGTGAAATGCCTCAGCAGTGAAGGGGTTAATACTGAAAATATCAAGCAAACTAGTATGAGCAAACAGGTGTGATCCATCACTAGACTTTGAAATCTGATCAGTATCAGAAACAGTCTGGTATAGCTCAGCCAACAGTAAACTCAGCTGGTGAGGCAGGGTGCACTACTGACATCTTCACATACATAATATCTAACATTGAACACTAACATTATTGTATTGCAGGGCGGTGTACTGGAACTGTATAAATAAATGTACATCCTGAAGCATCAAATCACCAAATTTCATCTTGACTCCCCTAAGGCTGGGGTCAGACGAACGCAGTGCGAACGCGCGTGCAGCCGCACTTTATCACGGCCGTAGTAGCAGCAAATGACGTCCAATGTCGGGCAATATACGAAGTACTGCCGCACGAAAGTTCAGCCAGGCAACGCAAGCGGCAAACAAACACATTTTTTCGAGAACGTGAAACCGCTAGAACGGACGTACAGAGTGCGCTGTGTCCGCTAGCGGCGTGTGTGCGTGATTAGGAGACGCTGCTAATGTCCGGCCAACATAGCGTCCAGACGCAAAAAGGGTTTTATTGATGATGCGTACAAAATCACGGACAAAAATGCGCATCGTGACGGGGGGGGGGCGTGTCCGCGGCACCAACCAAGATGGCCGCTTAGACAGGGAGCTCCGCTCGGATTCGCCGAACTAGCGCCTACCGTGACCCGCCAGCGCTTTAGATGGGGAAAACGCACCGTGTTACGAGTGCCCAACGTCCCCAGGCACCTGCTGGCCAAAATTCGGCCGTATCGCTGCGGGCTTTTTTGGTGCCTCTGACGGCCACCGCGACCACGCGGTTGGAGGGCTCACAAGCTGCACAGGCCCTACCATCACCGCGCTCACCTGACTACCCCACGCCGGACACAGAAGAAACCGCAGAGATGCTGCGCATTGGGGACGGCCCAGATTAAAGAAGATCTATTACGGGCCGCGCTAGCTCCCACTCAGATTTCCCATGACGGAGTGGAACTGCAACTTTTTCCAGACCTATCTCCTGCAACCCTAGCTTTCCGCAGAGCTCTACGCCCTCTCACAAGGAACCTTCAGGCGCAGAAGATAAGATACCGCTGGCACTTTCCCACCGGGCTCCTAGTCACTACTACTCAGGGACCATTCCTGGCCCGCTCCTCTGCTGACGTGGACACCCTAGTCTCTGATCTTCAACTTCCTCCGGTGGGACTGTCATGGCCGGACCCAGTGCAATTCTACTCCTCCAACCGCCCAGGCCTGGCTTCCGACGCCTTACCGCAAAGACCCGTCAAGTCTCGTCTTACCGCGGGTCGACGAACTAACGCACAAACCCCCCCCCGAGGGTGCATCGGCCTACACAAGTAGGCTTTGGACTTCAATTTTACACACCTCAGCTCACCTGACGGTCCCACCAGCTTCAAAGCTGTCCCCGTTGTGCACAACTGGATTCCTGAAAGGAAATCGTGACCCACCCTCCTACCTGCTACCGTGAGGCACGACGAACTCCGTGGAGAAGAGACTGGACGGGTAACTTTGGCGCCATTCCGTAGACTGGGACTCTGGGATATGAGTGCTTTACATGTCCACAGGACCCTTACGCCGTTCTGAAGAGCTACTGCACAGACTCTCGTCCAGTGGTTCTACGGCTCCCACACGGGACCTTATACCCCAACCCAATGCACGCTACCTCTCCTAGCGGTCACACCAACTTCCGCACCTGCTCCAGTTGTCTATAAACGGATTCCTAAAAGGACACCGCGAGCCGTAGACAGTTCACCTGTTCCCGTGATACATGATCAACTTCCAGGAGAGGAGCCATGGCGGGTAACTATGATTCCGATATTCTCTCTTTTTGTGCCTGGGGCACCGGGACTTTACCGCTCTACATACACATGCATAATTGACTTTCGCTCAGTTACGAAGTTATTCGCCTGCCGGATTTTTTCTCCGTCGAAATGTTTTTTCTTAGATCTTTTTCTAGGGTTCACGACAATTGCACTGTTTATTCAAAGTTTTAATTTTACTGCGCATTTAGCTTAAGCATTTTAAGTTAGATTATTTTGGGTCGGAGGGGTTCCACCCTCTCTGATAGAGTGTACCCGTCTGGTTTGCGGAGTAGTGGTTGACACCTCCCGCGTGGTACCTTCTGGACTCGCCTCCCACCCGGAGGACAGGGCGACGCGACGGTTGGGAGGGGTGCGGGGAGCTCCTTGCGACCCCCGGACCTCATACCCAACCTTGCCCATACCTCATATACTTTGGCCCGAGGTTTCTTTCTCCTCGCCCCCCCCCTCTCTGATTCCCCCTCTATCCTCCCCTGCGCTCACCCTTAATTACCATCCCCACCCCGGAGACCTCTACTGCGGATAAACACCCTACACCACTTCCACTGCAGATAGAGAATGGCACCCATAACACCAACCCACCTGACACTTTTCTCTATCAATGCCAGAGGCCTCAATACCCCAGAGAAAAGATCCTTTGCACTACGGGATTTTCATAGAGCCAAGGCCTCCGTAGTGTTCATTCAGGAAACCCACTTTCGAGAGGGGTCTGCACCCGCATTTACTGACTCAAGGTTCCCCCTGGGCTTCTCCAGTGCCCTAGCCAAATCCAAAGGTACAACAATACTATTTGCCAAATCCGTCCCCTTCTGTCATACAGCTACGCTTACAGATGGAGGCGGCCGCTACGTGGTAGTGAAGGGCATGATCTCAGACCGCATGTATACCTTCGCTAACATATATGCACCAAACAAGAGCCAGCATAAATTCTTAGCTAAATTCCTCACAACATTAAACGACTTTACGGAGGGCTGTCTGGTTTTGGGCGGGGACATTAACCTCCCACTGGACCCCCTGCGCGACACGTCAGCGGGACGCTCTGCCGTCCCCATACATATCTTGCGCCGGATTGGCTCACTTCTCCACTCGAACCGATTGGTGGATTGCTGGAGGGCACTTCATCCCGATGACAAAGACTATACCTTTTTCTCCCACCCGCCCAGACCTATTCCAGGCTGGACTATTTTTTCCTCTCCCACTACCACCTACAAGATCTCCAATCCGCAACAATTGGTAACCTAACCTGGTCTGATCATGCACCTATCATGATGACCCTCACCTCCCCGCTTTACCGAACCGCGGCCCCAACCTGGCGCCTTAATGACTTCCTTCTCTCTGACCCGACCGTTATACGGGACTGCACACTGGCTCTAGAACACTACTTTACAGAAAACACCAATCCAGACCTATCTCCACTGACGATCTGGGAAGCACACAAATGTGTTGTGAGGGGCTTTTACATACAGAAAGCATCAGAGTTTAAAAGACAGAGATCGACCGCCATTTCCGATGCATTAACGCGTATAGTGTCGTTAGAGACCTTACACAAAGGTTCCCTTGACCCAGACGACCTGATTGAACTGACCGCAGCGAGACGAGACTTGACCACCCTTCTAAATTCCTCCTATCACAGACAATGCCAACGCTCCAAAATGTTTTTCTTTGCCAACGGCGACAAGAGCGGACGCCTCCTGGCACGCATGCTACAGAAACGGAGGGCCGCTTCCTACATTGCCAAGATCAGAGACTCACATAAAAAACTACACTATCTGCCCGGCGACATTCAGTCCACCATTCGAACGTATTATGAATCTCTTTACAACTTACCGGGCCTCCCCCCCGGCCAGGATAGGGCGACTAACAGAACTGATATCCGTGACTATCTGACAACCCACCTGAAATGCAGGCTCCCACAGTCGACTGCGCGACTTCTTGAGTCGCCCCTTTCGACGGAGGAACTGGCCGGAGTACTGAAAACCTCAAAAACTGGTAAATGCCCGGGCCCCGACGGCCTCCCTTTAAACTACTACAAACAATTTCTAAAGACACTCTCCCCACATTTTTTATTAGCCTTTAACTCGGTCCCGGAGGGGCGACTTATTCCACCTCAGACCTTAGCCGCAAACATTACCTTGATACCTAAAGACGGGAAAGACACCGAACAGTGCGGAAGTTACCGACCCATCTCCCTCCTAAATTGTGATCTCAAATTATTTGCCAAAATACTCGCGTCGCGACTATTACCCCACATTACTGACCTTATTCATCCTGACCAGACTGGCTTTATTCCTGGCCGGGAAGCTAGAGATAACACCATTAGAGCTTTAACTCTCACGCACAGAGCTCAACGCCGAGGGGAAGATCTGCTACTGTTGTCCACAGACGCCGAAAAGGCGTTTGACCGGGTCAACTGGGATTTTTTTATTCGCAACACTCGAATATATAGGTCTAGGCCCACATTTATGTGCCTATACATTAACCCCACGGCCCGTGTCTGTGTTAACGGCATGTACACTGCCCCATTTGGGATCCGGAACGGGACACGACAGGGTTGTCCCCTCTCGCCCCTATTATTCACGCTGGCCCTGGAACCCTTCCTAGCAGCGGTGCGGGGTTCCCCAGATATCCAGGGTTTGAGAGTGGGTCCTACCGAACACAAAATCGCGGCATACGCAGATGATCTATTATTCTTTATTTCCCACCCGGAGACCACATTGCCTAATGTCCTACAGGCATTCCAGCGTTACGACCTACTCTCAAACCTGAAAATTAATTACGCTAAATCATTTATACTTAACGTATCCCTATCCGCACGCCGGGTCTCAGCCCTCAATCCACACTTCCCCTTTCAATGGGCCACTTCACGTATTAAATATTTAGGGATTTGGGTCACGCAAATCCCAGCCCACATGTTTCGGGACAACTTCCTTCCCATCCTGGATACTTTCGCTAACGACCTTGGACAATGGGACTATCCGCACATCTCTTGGTTGGGGAGGGTCCAAGTACTTAAAATGAACCTACTACCACGCCTCCTATACTTATTCCAGACAATCCCTACCCACATCCCCAGTGCCTACTTTCGCGCACTCCGCTCCCTGACAACCACATACATATGGCGAGGTAGCCGCCCCCGACAAAGTTTTACTTGTTTAACTCTGCCTAAACTGGAGGGAGGTCTGGCGGTTCCAGACTTTCTTCTATATTACAAATCATGCCATATGGTTAGGGTGGTGGAGTGGGCGAGACTCGGCCAGACAAGGGCCTGGGGGGAGATTGAGGGGATCGAGGCGGGAGTCTCGGTTGCGGCACTCCCATGGCTACCCAGACGCCATGGGCTTCGCCTAATGCGCCCCCTGCTGTACACCTTGACGTCCTTGCGTATCTGGCACCGGATGAGACAACCCCTGGGGCTTTCCTCGGATCCCTCTCCTCTCACCCCACTGATACACCATCCCGACTTTTCTCCAGGCCTCAACCCCCTGGCCTTTCGAGACCTAATTAACGCACCTACACCACGCATCCACCACGTATTCCCGAACGGTCGCTTTGTCACCCTGGGGGAGCTGATGGGAGGGGAAACTGTATCTCTCGCACTCTATCTACCCTTCCAACAGATACTGAGCTTCATCAAAGCTATCCCACAACAGTCCCACCTAAAAAGACCCCTCACCGAGTTTGAAGTACTCTGCTCACGCCAAGGCTTATTGCCACATGGTGTATCCCGCCTTTACTCCCTTCTCCTACATGCTTCTAAGATCCAACCCCCCGGATACATAGGGAGGTGGGAGACGGTGTTGGGAGTATGCTTGTCTGAGGAGGACTGGAGCCGCATCTGCGACCTCACACATCACTGCTCTGTCTCCACGAGAATACAAGAGTCAGCCTACAAGCTGCTTTCTATGTGGTATAGAACACCCCAGATCCTTTGCCGAATGTACCCAGAGATTGATGATAAATGTTGGCGCTGCGGTGACTCTCCAGGTTCACTCATACATATATGGTGGGACTGCTCCTTAATACGCCCCTACTGGATAAAGATACATAGACTACTGGGTCTTTTCCTCGACCCCCCTCCTGACCTCCTGCCAGCACCTATGCTACTGCACCACGTCCCATACTCCAGGTATGCATATAAAAACTCCGTTGGCTTACGTATCCTCAGCACGGCAAAAAGCCTGATTCCCCTGTTCTGGCGACGCCCCGACTGCCCCCCTCTCACACTCTGGCTGTCCAGAATGGAAGAACTTCACACTACAGAACATTTGTACTTCACGGCCAATCACATGCTCCCCCGATACCTGACCATATGGTCCAGATGGCTCTTACTTTCCTCAGGGCCCGAATTTAAAGCGATACTGCTTGATGATTTTACTGTCAGTCCTCTGTAGAGGTGAAGGCGCGGACACTCTAGTGTCCATTCTCCGGCCAACTTAACGCCGATTTTTATGGATTATCAACGCTTGCACTTATACTGCCTTGTGTACACCATGTACTGTGTCTCCCACCCTACCCAACCCACACTCCACTTCACAACCTCCCATTCTCCCCCCATCCACTGTTACCCCTCCTTCCACTCCTCCCTTGCATATATCACTGTAAAGTATGCTATTTGACTGGCCTGCGTGCCGAGTCGCGTGATGTTTTAAGATAGTTTGTATCTATTTCTTTTCTAAAACGAATAAACATATATTCACAAAAAAAAAATGCGCATCGTATGACCGCTATCGCGTATTCCGTGAAAAAATACGTCCATTCGTTCGATCGCACTTTTTCACAGACGACGCGAAAAATGCGTTTGTCTGACCCTAGCCTAAATGCTCTGCTGTTTATCTTGTTGTCTCTCATTTTTATCCCCTACATTCATTCACACAGCACTTCTCTGTTTTCAGTGATATTGTGAGTTTTTATAACGAGTCCTGATTTCCTGTTATCACTGTGTGTCTCTGGCACAGTAATATATTCCAGAATCCTCATTTCTCATGTTGGGCATTTCAAAGTAAAGTTCATTTTTTGATGTTTCTCTGGTGAAAGTGACTTTTCCTTGAAAGTGGGGGCATAGTATGTGCTGCCATCGGTGTTTATATACCCTATATATTCCAGTCCTGACCCTGCTTTCTGTCTGACCCAATGCCATGCATAACTAGTAACTGACACTGAGACTTTACATGTGGTTTTCAGGGTCTGTGAAGGTTTCACAACTGTAGATCCAGGTTGATCCAGCGTAACTGCCTGTGACAGAACATCTGTAGAAGAAAGAAAAAAAAAAAAGGACAATGATATGTTTAGGAATCTGTAATTTCTACAATTGCTCTAATAATGTCATATAGAGTATAACTGTGTCTCTTACATGATACAGATATCAGCACAAGGAGCACAATACAGAATGACCTCATTGTGTTCTGTGGATAATAAAATAAAAGAATGTGCAGTTTAAGGGTTTGTTAATGAATGAATTCACACTGTGACACACCTGGCGTCTTATATGAACACGCAGAGCGCCTGATTTACATAAAGCCCTTTATAAAAGGAGTCATGCAAGACCTGCTCTCCCACATGTATGAGTGTTGTGCAGGATAAAAAAAGGCTGTCAGTGTAACCAGATGTATGAACTATCTGTGCTACTGGGTTTATAACATTCTTGCAGGACGTTTATAGAGAAATAAAGTTACAGGTATTTCTAAAGCACCAACAAGTTCTGTAGTGCTGTACAATGGGTGAAACATAAGAAGTATACATACAAGTTAGACACACAGAACAGTAGGAGAGAAGACCCTGCTCAAGAGCTTACAATTGAAGAGGAGAGGTGTGACACACTAGGTGAGGGTTAATAAATGTGAAGTAATGTAGTGCATGTGAGCTGTGCGGGAAGATGGAGCAAGAAATGCACAGTGAGGGATTATGGAGTGAGTCGATAGGCTTCCTAACACACATGTAGATAATAAAAGAGACAAAAGGTCACATCAAACTCAAATATAATCTGTTTATTGAGGGGGAAGCACAAAACGAGATTCAATTGTATCCCATAAAAGGCACAATAAATCATTGGTGGAAGAAATGAATGAAAATATGCAATTTCATCAAAAGAGCACATTTACTAAACTCCTTACCATGCACACATAGGCGACTCTACAGGGGGGCAAGGGGGGCAATTCCCCCCCTAGGTTATTCCTTGCCCCCCCATGTGCCCCCCCACCAAAAATCAGCATCCAGCTTCCCACACTTCTTCGGACCGCTGTATCTCCGCCCCTGTGCATCATATATGGAGGATCTAGGTGTCATTGTAAAGGGCTGATTCTGGCCTTTCCAATGATACCCAACATGACCATATTCAGTGTGAAGTAAAAGTCAAAAAACATTAAGTTTAAGTGCCTGTTATTATTTAAACATTTTCACAGGGTTGAAATGGCTCAGCAGTGAAGTGGTTAATGTTCAGACTATACATTACATTGTGTATTACGTTAGTTTTTGCCTTGGTTTAGTTGTATATTAAGGGTTAATGGGTAGGTTTCATCCCTCATAGTATACATTTCATTTTTTCCTTGAGTAATGGCATTGTAGGGGTTAATGGGTAGGCTACATGCCTCACAGTGTATTCATTTCATGTTTTACCTTGATTAATGGCAATTTAGGGGTTAAGGGGTAGCTAAATGCCACATTGTTATTTTTATTGTATTTCCCTGGGTTTATGGAATTTTAGGGGTTACTATGGAAGTTAGAATCTAAAGAGCCTAATCATCTTTTTAGATCCTCTGCTTTTCGGCACATTTCGGGGAATTAATTTCGCCGACAATATAGTGAATTCCTATTTAGCGAATGGTCACTGTAATTTGCTAAAAGTGGAGTCGCTGAAGCAGCTATCAGACATTCAGCAAAAACTGCCGAATTGCGGCAAATAAAATATTGAATTTAAGTATCAGGTTAGTACAATAAAAAGGTATCATTACATCACATTACTCTGGGGTTCTGCAATCTTATTTATATATACTTATTAAGGCACTATCACCTTGTGTGAGCTAACCCTTGCGTTGACATGGTTTTGTGTCAGCGCCAGGTTAATCGAGTTTAGCGCCAACAGATCGTTTGCCACCGCTACAAATGGGAAAAATCACTTAGTGCATTGTTATTAGCGATTTGTACCGCGAGCTTACTGTATTTTCCGGGAGCACTAGAGATCTCTAGCGCTTTTGCAGCTAGCAGATCACTTGGTGCCAGTGCTAGTTTTTTGAGGGGCGCTGATTGCAACATTTTACCTACTGCTCAACCCTGGTGCTAACTCCAAAAAAACAGATCCTCGCCCAAAATTAACAGACAATTGAAAGGAATGCAGCACTGGTATTCTCTTGGCCCCATACGCCATACCAATGGATCTGGTTCGCATTGTCGTTGCTGTTGCAGTCGGCTCTTTTATATAAATGTATCCTTTATCCACATATATCCTAATTCTAATATATTGCCTCATTTTAACATTTTATGCTGGGGCTTATTCATAGTATGTAAACGGTTGATTATTAGGGTGACCTGAAGGGACATGTGAATAAGTCTTGCCCTGAAACATGTATTATTTATATGCTGCAGCAGGGAAATTTTTGTTGCCCACCTGAATTTCCTTTTGGATCTATTAAATGCAGTGTAAGGATTCTACATGCTGCTGGATGGCATTTATCATGCAATGCCCATCAGCCTTAATATATGTGTGCATCAAACCATGGATGATACGGCCACCTTGGATGATTTTAATAATGGAGGGGTGTGAGGTTATTCACTGGATGTGTTCATATTCAAGCTTGTGAGGGCAGGAGATAGGTATGGCCCGGCACTCTGCACTGGAAAAAAAACCCAGTTCTATCCTGTACACAACCGCATTAGCGCTGGGTCTCAGCCCAGGTCTTAGAGTTTTCCTAGCGTGCGCCAAACGACCTTGTTCATGGACTACTGCAGACAAGGAGATCTGTTAGTAGGTCGTCGGGCACTACGTTTTAGCGACTCACGCTAAATTTTTCCTTTAGCGATGGTGTTTTAGCTCACACCAGGTGATAGGGCTCTTAGTTTTATTCAGTGATACGATTTAGTGGTGAAAATTATTAGTGCCCCCCCCCCCAGTTTTGACTGCGGTATCTTCTGTGCCCCCCCCCCTAAATATTGTTCCTAGAGTCGCCACTGCATGCACAGTGTATTATAATGAAGATTATTATTATTATTCTTTATTTATAAAGCGCCAGCATATTCCGCAGCGCTGTACAATAAGCACAGTATAGACAGGGTTACAATACATTGAACAACATTTGACAAACAGTACAGGAGGAGATGAGGTAAAAGGAGGAGATGAGGTAGAATGGTAGTATCTGCTGTACATGCATCTTTATATGTAGAGATTTTACAAAGGGGAGCTAGTAACAGGGACTCAACCAAGGGTATATTCCAGTCCTGCTCCTGGTTTCTGTCTGATCCAATGCCTTGTGTTTGCAAAATTACTTAACACGTGAATCTAAATAAATTGAAAAACCCCTTAACTGAGATGCCACAGTAGAGGATGGTGGGATCTGCCACTTCCTCTGGCCACGAGTAGTAGAAGACTACGAACAAAGAGATGCCAGTGTTCTTCCGTGGTGCCCTCTGTGGCACATTTCAAGCGAGCTCACAAAGGGGTGTTTAACGTGTATGTATATTTGTTATTCTGCCTCCCATTGTACAGCACTACGGAACTTGTTACTGCTTTATAAAAACTTGTAACCGTAACAGGATCACTGGCTGCTGTAACTGCTACCGCTGATCATGTATACACAATCGTAGTGAAGGATTTAAACAATAAAAACAAAGGCAATTCCTAACTAAGCTGCCTCCAGGGATTATCCCCTGACATGCACTGTCAGAAGTATTGATTGTATCGGTCTTTCATTTATTGGGTTTAAAAATAAAAAACGCACGGGTAGGTGCTAAAAGGCACCCGAGGCAGTAGCAGAATAATATTTAACATCAGAGGAAAGGGACATAACCCTAGGAGTTACCCTGTATAGAGGAAAAAAGAAAACCCCAACCGGGGCTAAAATCTGACAATAATTTTATTGAGTATATACAACACTGAAACAATAATATCTAATAAAAACATGTAAATGTAGACTGAGCCTAATGTTAGGATTTCCCAATAAATAATCTGTAATAAATCTGAAGGGAGATTTAGAAGTGAAAAATTGGGTGGATGATATATACTCCCTATGATAGGTGTAATGCAATGCTAGGAAAGTTATCCCATGCAGCAATAAATTAGCGGTTTAGGTGCATAGAACCTACCAATAATGGAGGCGATATGGTTGGATGTACGGTAGCCCAATCTAGGTACTGACGAGGTACAAAGACCAGAAAGATTGATTTAGTGCAGCAAACCTGTGAATGTCACTATGCGGAACAGCTGAGCTCTAGAAAGAAATGCACGATGAGGGGCCAGTGTAGATTAACCAAGCGATTAGTGGGTAATTTTAGCAAAAAATCATTGAATGACGGTGCGTTAATCAAATACATAAGCAAATTGGCACAACAGACCCGTCGTGATTGGCTAAATATATAATATAGTAGATTGATATCTTAGCGGCGACTTAGAATCTGAAAGGTCATTTGCAAAGAGGGAATACACCAATAGACGGCCAAGCAATTAAGGAGCCAATAAAGACAACCGGTCAGATAATTGTTAATATATTAAAGGTAGTCATATATAAGACAATCATTAGGTCATTAGAGATAATAAAGACAGAAACCCCTTAATATACTGTAACTTAGCGATATCTTTACAAGAGTAGAATACACCAAGGGACCAGTATCAGATGGTGAGGCAATTGATAAGCTAATTAGCAGCAAGGCCAGACAATTTGAGATGTATTAGGTATACATATATTTGATCTAGCATGGCAAGTCTATCATTAGAGCTGTACGTGTACAGTTATACCAAGAGTGATTGAGTTGTGTACCATCTTTTAACGGCGTCTTAGATACCAACAATTAATTCACCATAAAGAGGAATCAGCAATAAGCGGCTAAACAGATTAGTGAGCCGAAAAAAGGGGGTGAGTCTACATATACATCAATCTACATTTACATGTTTTTATTAGATATTATTGTTTCAGTGTTGTATATACTCAATAAAATTATTGTCAGATTTTAGCCCCGGTTGGGGTTTTCTTTTTTCCTCTATACAGGGTAACTCCTAGGGTTATGTCCCTTTCCTCTGATGTTAAATATTATTCTGCTACTGCCTCGGGTGCCTTTTAGCACCTACCCGTGCGTTTTTTATTTTTAAATCTTTAATCGGTTTCAATACCTGCAGATCTAACTATTATATACTGATTATTTTTGGGAATCTTAAAAATTAATAGCACCAAGCATGGCTGGTTGCCTGTCATCATTCGCATCTTTAAACACATGGGGAGTTAACGATGATTATAAGTTTGATAGCGACTCTAGTACTACAACGATTCCGATTACTAACATACAGGGAACGTTTAATAACCTACAAAAACTTATTAAAAAACAGATTAGGTCGAAATGGGAAATCTCATCTTTGAATAATTATCTCACGAAAGACATGATCCCTCGAGGATTACGCGTTCAAACCATACCAGCGGTACATTTAATGGATACTAAATATATGGACGAGTGGGTAAAAGCATCAAATGAATGTTCTGCTAAGTATATGCAGATTTTAGTAACTTTTGAAGTTCAAAAACTAAAAGAAACCAACATTGAAATATAAAACTGTCATGTAGAGACGTTGACGTTTAAAGATCATAATCTATTCGGTAATCTGGAAAGTAAATTAAAAACTGCTCTCGACGAATTTAATAAAAATATTAAACAGAGAAAAATAAATAAATTCTCTAGAGACTGTAAGGACAAATCTACCGCTTCCATCGAAAAAATCAATCTCAAAGAAAGACATCTATGAGCAATCCCTCCACTTCCGAATATGACACCTCTGATAATGAGGATACTGATGATCCACCAGGAACAACCGGACATAATAGATCTAATAATCACAGTATCCTTCGGAAATCAGTTTCTTTTTTGGAGCAACGACCCGATATAAATTCGACCATTCGGGGGAAGAAAACAAGAGCAACAAAAAAGAAACGTTAAAGATAGAAGACACATTCAAAATTATTAATCTCTCTGACACGACACTTACAGAAAATCTAATTCAGTTACTAAGTAAAGGACTTTCCTTTGTACCCCGCCCTAATTTTGACAGCTTCATCTGGGTCAAAGATGTCCACCTCTTTGTAAGGAAACTTGCTTTACATAAATTTGGATAATACAGCTAAAAGATACGGACTTTTACCATCCGATATGAACTGTCTTACTACCCTAATAGATTTATTAGGAGAAAACGATAATGAAAGAAATACAGTAAATCACACAGATTTGAGGAGAAAGAGTAATTTTACTCCACACATTAGTGATTACAGTAATATCGATATGTTTTGCAAAATGGTCTGTAAAGAGATCGAAAAAATCGATTCAAAACGATTATTTGCTTCCATTCCTGATAATTTAACAATACATAAAAGAAAAGCTTGGAGAGAACTAGCCGATACTGAAAATCTTGTCATAAAAAGATCTGACAAAGGAGGTAATATCGTCCTCATGAATATTGAAGCATATCGATCAATGACTTTATCGATCTTACAAGACCCTAAGACTTACACCATCCTACCCAGCGATCCAACGTTAAATTACTCCAAAAAACTAGAAAATCTATTGTTCAAAGGGTCAAAAGATGCTCTAATCTCAAAAGAGGAATTTGAATTTATGCGACCAAAGTCCCCTACTATTGATACTTTCTATACATTACCAAAAGTTCACAAAGGCAAGATGCCACCCCCTGGTAGACCAATAGTATCGAGCAATGACAATCTTACGCAAAACCCTAGCGTTTTCGTTGACAAAATTTTACGTCCTTTTGTTTCGAACTTACCTTCATTCCTTCAAGATTCAAAAGATACTTTAGCCCTCTAAGGCTAGGGTCAGACGAACGCATTTTTCACGTTGTCCGTGAAAAAGTGCGTTCGAACGAATGGACGTATTTTTTCACGGAATACGCGATAGCAGTCATACGATGCGCACTTTCGCCTGTGATTTTGTACGGATCATCAATAAAACACTTTTTGCGTCTGGACGTTATGTTGGCCGGACGTGTGCAGCGTCTGACATCTCCCAATCACGCAAACACGCCGCTATGCGGCCGCAGCGCACTCTGTACGTCAGTAGTAGCGGTTTGACGTTCTCGAAAAAATGCGTTCGTTTGCCACTTGCGTTGCGCGGACGAACTTTCGTGCGGCCGTTCATCGTATGTTCCCCGGCATTGGGCGTCATTTGCTGCTAGCACGGCCGTGATTTCGTGCGGCTAAACGCACGTTAAAACTGCGTACGTCCTGCGGTCTTTTGAGCGCCGGAAGCGATTGGATCGCTTCCAGCAGCTCAAAAGCCATTGCAGGCTGCCTGGGAGTCCAGGCATCCATGCAATGGCGTTTAGAAGTGCCGGGGCACCTTGTGATCGCTCCCCGGGAGCGATCAACATCCGGTTTCACCGGAGAGGTGCCCGGCACTTCTAGAGAGCGCTGGAAGCGATCGGATCGCTTCCAGCAGCTCCAGGGCCATTGCACGCTGCCTGGGAGTCCAGGCATCCGTGCAATGGCGGACAGAAGTGCCGGGGCCCCTTGTGTTCGCTCCCCGGGAACGATCAACATCCGGTTTCACCGGAAAGGTGCCCCGCACTTCTACAGAGCGCTGGAAGCGATCGGTATCGCTTCCAGCTGCTCTGAGTATATTGCAGGGATGCCTCGACATCGAGGCATCCTTGCAATATGTTTACCTGCCGCCGGTCCGCTCAGTGATCGCTCCCCCGAGCGATCACTTCCGGTAGCGGCAGGAAGTACTGAGTGCCACGAGGTATCGTGGCACTCAGTACAAAAAAGATCACATAAGTGATCAGGTGCTCTGCTGGGTGCCTCGAGGGATCAAGGCACCCAGCAGACTAAAATAAAGTGTAAAAAAGTGTAAAAATAAATAAATAAATGAATAAAAATGAATAAAATAAAATAAATGTGACAGCCAAGATGGCGCTGCCCTTCTAAGGGCAGGGTCATCTTGGGGCTGTGTGGGATGTTCCTAGCCTGCCTCATCAGAGAGGCAGGCTAGCAACATCCAATCAGAAGTAAGAAAAAATAAGGTCAGGTCAATATTTTGTAAATATTGGCTCTGACCTCTGTGATTCTCCCTCCCTCTCCTCACTTGTGTTTTGGTGAGCGAGAGAGAGAGATCAGATTTGACAGGTTAGAGATTTTAGGTAGATTTAGTGAGATTAGAAAAATTGAGGCAGATTTAGAGAGATTTTAGGGAGATTTAGAACAATTGAGGCAGGTTTAGAGGGATTTAGGTGTTTATTTGTATTTTCTTGTGAAACCCAATGGTTCTTCTAAGAACCAATAATCCGTTTATATATATAATAATTATAAAATTTTATAATCTATTATATATAATGTCTGAGAGGGTGTACAGCGCCGAGGAGGCATATGCCATCCTGGCGTCAGAATCTGAGGCATCTGCGTCGGACTCAGACCCTGATTTTGACCCCGCTAACTGCTCAGAGACGTCGCTAGATACATTATCTACGCTGGCTGATGTATCTAGTGATGTTTCTGATGCAGATCCTGGGCCACCACCTGCCAGCAGGAGACGCACAGCTCCAGCTGAGGAGTGGGTAGTGCCTCATCGCCAGAGGCCAGATATCCCTCCTTTCACGGCAAATCCTGGCATCAATATTGATGTTGCAGGATTTACCACCACACAGTTTTTGCAGGTGTTTATGGGGGATGATTTGTTGGGCAACATCGTGGCCCAATCAAATCTGTATGCCCATCAGCATTGTGCTGCGAAGCCAGACTCCTACTTGGCAAGGCTGCAATGGACCCCGCTAGATGTGCCAGAATTTCTGAAATTCTGGGCACTTACTATGCTGATGGGCATCATAAAGAAGCCCTCAATTCGCTCCTACTGGAGCAGTAGCCCCATCTGCTCTACCCCCATTTACCCCCAATCAATGTCACGTAGAAGGTATGAAAACATTTTGCGTTTCATGCACTTCAGTGACAACAGCCTGTGCCCTCCTAGAGAGCATCCCCAGTTTGACAGGCTGTATAAAATCCGCCCCCTGAATTACCCACTTCGCCGCCAGGTTTGCAGAGGCTTATACACCTGGAAGGAATATCTGCGTGGATGAATCCCTAATGAAATACAAGGGAAGGCTGGGATTCAAGCAGTATATTCCTTCCAAGCGCTCCAGGTATGGAGTGAAGGTGTATAAGCTCTGTGACAGCGACACAACTCCCCAAAAAAACCATTCAATTAGAATCTTCATATTCAGATATCCATAGATTTATTGCATCATATTTTCAAACACATAAAACAACAGGCCAATTTAAAAAGAAAAAAACTGCCAAACGCGTTTCACCTTAGGTCTTCAACCTCTCTGGCTTCCTCAGTAGCCACTGAGTGTACAGCTCACTCACACATATCTGTGCTTAGTGAGGCTCACACGGAAGTTGTTTGTGGGTCAAAGTGTTACCCGCATACACATAGAGCCAATCTGTGGCTAGGTCTGTGAAACCAATCATAATATTATACATTTGAGCCAGTTTCCATTTTTTTAATATGGTTGAGTTTGATTTACTTGGCTATAGGTGGTATTTGTTTAATACAGTTAATTTATATTTTGCTAATATAGGTCATTTATATTTCGCTAATACAGTTAATATTTTTTTTGGGGGGCGCAAGTAGCTGGTCTTGCCTAGGGCGCAAAGTAGTCTAGCACCGGCCCTGGTCACAACCGCCAATGTGCAACACCCGCCAGCTCAAGATTTATTGTGCTTTTCAACACCCGATAGGCCAACCACAGATAAATCCAAGAAAATAAAAGTTTCAGAAGAAAACAGAATGTTTAATGGTACTTGGGCAAATTCATCTGCTTTCACTACTGAGGAGACTGGTTTACAGAATGTTTAATATGTGGTGAGAAATTTGCAAACAACAAAAAGTCGAATGTCGCAAGACATTTCCAGAATAAACACACAGCCTTTGCTGAAAAATATCCAGATGGAGATGAGAGAAGAAAAGCCGTTTCGGAACTGATGCGGAAGGTAGATCTGAGCAAAAATCATTTCAAGAAGTGGATGGAGTCTGCAAAATCAGCTACATATGCTAGTTTTGTGGCCGCTGAGAAAATAGTCAGGCACGGGAAGCCATTCACAGATGGACATTATATAAAAGAACCATTCATTAAGATTTCAGAACATCTATTCTCGGACTTCAAAAACAAGAGTGAAATTGTGCAGAAAATCAGAGATATGTCTCTATCTGCGAAGAATGTCAAAGACAGAACCATAAAAATGGCAGAAAACATCACCAGATAGCAAATTAAATACATCATTTCAGCTGTGGCATACTCAATGGCCTGTGAGGAGTCCAAAGACAAACAGGGTTATTCAAAGAGATCCGAATGGCTGGAGAAAGGTAACCGAACGCTGAAAATCAGTGTTCGGTTACCTTTCTTTGCCATTCGGCTATCCAGAGAGCAGGCAATTCGCCAAATCATGGCGAATTGCCTGCACATACGGTGCCTGTTCGAGGGCAGTGAAATCCCCATAAAAAAGCACTGCTTCGGCTATTCAGAGAACACAAACCAGCAGTGAAAGGTTCCCGAAATGCCCTGCCATTCGGTGGTTTAATTCGGCAGGTTAATTCAGGAGAATCCCATAGGCTTCAATGTTAAAAATATTCCCGTTTTAATTCAATATCTAATAAACCGTTCATTATAATATTCTGCAGTAAAGAGTCTCTTTATATATAGATTATTTAGGAAATTTTAAGCATTTTTCTGGAATTTTTTTTTAAAAAGTCCGTTTTTTGTTTTTTTGAGTTTACTTATTTTTTCTGTAACAGCCCTTTTTATTATCATTCCTTGGGCCTCATATGTAAATTTCAGACATTTTCGCTCAGTAGTTTGTTTGCAAACAGTGTTTCACTTTTCAATCATTCAAGCAAACTGTTTTTCTAATTTATTCACTTCACTCGTCTGCGGTGTCGGCTTTTTCCGGAGGCTTCGCTGTGTGTGATCGGCTCCTGCTCAGGTTTTTCCGGCATCTTCGGCGGGTTAATCCAGATGTTTTTGCGCGTTTTGGCGTGCATTCGCCGGGTTCTTGCGTTGACTTTTCGTCGGGTTTGCAGAAGCTTTTTCCTGCGCTTCAACAGCCCTGTGGTGCTTGCTGAATACACCGCTGGGTCGCGAAATGGGATTGCCGAATCGGCCCGAATTGAAGAGAATGAAAAGTCACCGAACATGCAGTGACTTTTTGATTCTCTTTGAATAACCCTGCAAGATGATATTGAACAAATAGCGCCGTTCTGCTGATATGTGAACTCTGCTGGGCCACAGGAAGAAGTGTTTGAGTTGATACCCCTAAAAGGCCAAAAACACGGGGGAAGGACATCTTGAGGCTGTCTTGCATTGTTTAAGAACTAAAGAAATAAACACCACCCACCTGGTGTCAGTGGCTACTGATGGGGCACCGAGTATGACAGGAGCGCAGAAGGGCTTTGTGGCTTTACTGCAGAAAAAAGGGTAAAACGCTGTTGACATTTCACTGTAGACTGCACCAATAGACATTGTGCGCTCAAACATTTCCCCCGGAATCCACAGAAGTGATGAATGTTGTCATTCAGATTGTCAATAAAATAATGGCAAAAGGTTTAACCCTTTCGCTGCTGAGGCATTTCACGCCTCTGTGCTGAGCTCATTTTTACCTGTTTCGCTCATCATGTTTAAACGCGTTTTGAAGCCTTATTTTAGTATATGACCCGGACATATTATATCTCGTTCTTTCCGGTCGATTCATAATATGTCAGTATTATATGTATACATCATGCCCTGTCTGTATAATATAACAAAAAATGCAATAAAATTAGAATTTTCAATTACATTTTTTTTGGGGGAAAATTACGCGATTTTTAACAAACGCACCCCAAACAAAAATCATTAGTGCAGCATCATTGTTCACAAAAAAACTTGTCTATTTTTTTTTTTATAATATTTTTTAGATATTTTTTTATTTTTAATTAATTTTTTTTTAAAAAAAACATTCTACATGGTCATGTTTGGTATCGTTGGAAAGGCCATGCTCTGGCTGATCCAACGATATCACACACTAACCTCTAGCTGCCACGGATCAGGAGAAAGGGGGTTCATTGTAACCCCCTATCTCCACCATTGCTGGCAGCTAGGGGTTAACTCCAGGACTGGCGTCATAGTGCTATGCAAGATGACACCAGTCGTCAGGGGGAGTTCCCGGAGGCTTGGCCGACATCCAAGATGTCGGCCAGCGCCAGGAGAGGATCACGATCCAGCGCTTTTCGGCGCCGAATCCTGAATCGGCTCCCCAGGTGTTAATGCTAGCCACCGTTTGGAAGGGCAGGCTGTGCCCTTCCAAACGGTGCCTGCCTTAACCCTGTGGCCCCCGGTGATCGGGAGGGAGAGAGGTCCGAAGGACCTCCCCCATCCCTTTCAGGCACCTCCTCCGCACTCGCGGGGGGGCCTGAATTAGATGTCATCTTACGTGAACATCTTGCAAATGTGCAATTTTCTGTCTCCGTTGAGTTCCATTCTGGGTGTGATATGTCCACGTACTTGAATAGTTGGAATAGCTCTCTAAAGTACAAGAATCATTAATATACAGAAAGGAACCGCTAATGTTGAGCCACAAGCAACGCTTGCAGCTTGTACAGAACAGTGACTCAAGCTGTTAGCTTAATGGTTTGGTTAGAACAGGGGAGGATCCAGACACAGTTTTTGGTGGAGGAGCACTCTACCAGTTTTGGCTAAGAGCTGGTGTTCAGTTTGCAGTGAAAGGAAGTGTTGAGCCTAATCGCAGGCTGTACTCGTCACACCCACTCTCTCCAGTGCTTTTTTGTTCTCTCATTATTTGGGATTAATCTTTAAAAGGACACCATGCAACAGATTGACATTGGAATTTTATTCAGAATATATTTCATTATTTCTGTTTTATCCTTGAGAAAGTCATAGGTGAAAAAATGTATTAGGTGGCCTCCGTAGCTGCAGTATTGGCTTAGGGATATGCATAGCACTCTAAGAGACAGTAGCATCTTTTTTATATCTTCCCTGGTCCCCTTAGTCGTGGTACAAAATATTGGATATGTGCAGCAGTGTAGAATGGAACAGATTTATTGCTAACAGGGTTATCCAAAGAGATCCGAATTGCTTGAGAAAGGTAACCGAACAGTGTTCGTTACCTTTCCTGGCCGTTCGGCTATCCAGAGAGCAGGCAATTCGCCAAATCCTGGCGAATTGCCTGCACATATGGTGCCTGTTCGGTGCCTGTTCGAGGGCAGTGAAATCCCCATGAAAATGCACTGCTTCGTCTATTCAGAGAACACAAACCAGCAGTGAAAGGTTCCCGAAATGCCCTGCCATTCGGTGGTTTAATTCGGCAAGTTAATTCAGGAGAATCCCATAGGCTTCAATGTTAAAAATATTCCCGTTTTAATTCAATATTTAATAAACCATTCATTATAAAATTCTGCAGTAAAGAGTCTCTTTATTTATAGATTTTGTAGGATACTTTAAGCATTTTTCTGAATTTTTTTTTTTTTTTTAAAGTTCAATTTTTTTTTATTTTTTAAGTTTACTTATTTTTTCTGTAACAGCCCTTTTTATTATCATTCCCTGGACCTCATATGCAAATTTCAGCCATTTTCGCTCAGTAGTTTCTTTGCAAACAGCTTTTTACTTTCACATTCATACAAACTGTTTTGCTAATTTATTCACCTCCCTCTGTCTGCGGTGTCGGCTTTTCTCGGCTTTTTCCGGCGGCTTCGCTGCGTGCGATCGGCTCCTGCTCGGGTTTTTCCGGCGTCTTCGACGGGTTAATCCAGATGTTTTTGTGGGTTTTCGGAGTGCATTCGGTGGGTTTTGCGGTTAGTTTTCATCGGGTTTGCGGTAGCCTTTCCCTGCAATTCGGGGACCCTGTGGTGGTTGCTGAATACATCGCAGGGTCACCGAAATGGGATCGGCAAAAGGAACCGAATTGAAGAGAACGAAAAGTCACCGAACGTGCGGTGACTTTTTGAATCTCTTTGGATAACCCTGTAAGCCACAGGAATAATGGCACTGCAAGCACAGAACACACAGATACATAAGCTGGGGAAAAGAAGCTGGATAATATAGCACAGTCCAGGTAAACAGGCTGGGTTCAGGGTAACGGGAAGGCAACTTAATCCGTTAACAAACCAAAGCCAGAGGCAGTAGAAAGCAGTGGTCCATATAACAAACCAGGTCAAAACAGCATACATGGGATACAAAAGCATGAGCCAAAACCTATTTCTGAGTCACTGGGTCCTGGGACTTAAAACTGAAAATATCAAACAAACTAGTATGAGCAAACAGGTGAGATCCATCACTAGACTTTGAAATCTGATCAGCATCAGCAACAGCCTATTGTAGCTCAGCCAAGCATCCAATCACAAAATTAACGATTTCATCTTGACTCCCGTAAATGCTCTGCTGTTTATCTTGTTGCTTCCCATTTTTATCCCCTACATTCATTCACACAGCACTTCTCTGTTTTCAGTCGTGTTGTGAGGTTTTCTAACGAGTCCTGATTTCCTGTTATCACCGTGTGTATCTTGCACAGTAATATATTCCTGAATCCTCATTCCTCATGTTGGGCATTTCAAAGTAAAGTTCATTTTTTGATGTTTCTCGGGTGAAAGTGACTTTTCCTTGGAAAGTGGGGGCATAGTATGTGCTTCCACCGCTGTGTATATACCCTATATATTCCAGTTCTGACGCTGCTTTCTGTCTGATCCAAGCCCAGTGATAACTGCTAACTGACACTGAGACTTTACAAGTGGTTTTCAGGGTCCCTGAAGGTTTCACAACTGTAGATCCAGGTTGATCCAGTGTAACTGCCTGTGACAGAACATCTGAAAAAAAGTACAATGATATGTTTAGGAATCTGTAATTTCTACAATTGCTCTAATAATGTCATATACAGTATAACTGTGTCTCTTACATGATACAGATATCAGCACAAGGAGCACAATACAGAATGACCTCATTGTGTTCTGTGGATAATAAAATGAATTTATGTGCAGGTTAAAGGTTTGCGTATGAATGAATTCACACTGTGATACTCCCGGCATCTTATATGAACACGCAGAGCGCCTAATTTACATAACGCCCTTTATAAAAGGAGTCATGCAGGATCTGCTCTCCCACATGTATGAATGTTGTGCAGGATAAAAGAAAGTCTATCTGTGTTATGATTGGGTTTAGAACATTCTTGCAGGACGTTTATAGAGAAATAAAGTTACAGGTATTTCTAAAGCGCCAACAAGTTCTGTAGTGCTGTACAATGGGTGAAACATAAGAAGTATACATACAAGTTAGACACACAGAACAGTAGGAGAGAAGACCCTGCTCAAGAGCTTACAATTGAAGAGGAGAGGTGTGACACACTAGGTGAGGGTTAATAAATGTGAAGTAATGTAGTGCATGTGAGCTGTGCGGGAAGATGGAGCAAGAAATGCACAGTTAGGGATTATGGAGTGAGATAAACTTCCTAACACACATGTAGATAATAAAAGAGACAAAAGGTCACATCAAACTCAAATATAATCTGTTGATTGAGGGGGAAGCACAAAACGAGATTCAATTGTATCCCATAAAAGGCACAATAAATCATTGGTGGAAGAAATGAATGAAAATATGCAATTTCATCAAAAGAGCACATTTACTAAACTCCTTACCATGCACAGTGTATTATAATGAAGATAGAATGGTAGTATATGCTTTACATGCATCTTTATATGTAGTGTTCCTATAAGGTGGAGCTAGTGACAGGGACTCAACCAAGGGTATATTCCAGTCCTGCTCCTGGTTTTTGTCTGATCCAATGCCTTGTGTTTGCAAAATTACTTAACACGTGAATCTAAATAAATTGAAAAAACCCTTAACTGATATGCCACAGTAGAGGATTTATTTATTTATTTACTTATAAAGGATTTTACCAGGAAGGATACATTGAGATTTCTCTCGTTTTCAAGTATGTCCTGGGTTCAAGAACATTGAAGTGTTACAGTTACAGAAATACAAAGTAATACAATGCAAGATATTAAAAAACAACACAAATATACAGATTAACAGAAAATAAATATGTAGGAAATAGTCATTATGTTACATGTTTACAGGTGCATTCTGTATTGAGGTATGTTAGTAAGGAGCTCTTGAGTGACTTAAGACTGGGGGAAGATTTGATGGTGTCTGGGAGGTTATTCCATAATTGTGGTGCTCTGTTGGAAAATGAGGACCGAGCCGCTGTCTTTTTGTATTGTGGTATTGCAAGTAAGGTGCAGGTCCTGGATCGGAGGTTATAGGATGAGGGAGCTGCTGGGGGAAGCAGTCTATTCAGGTAGGGTGGCAGCTTCCCAGAAATACTCTTAAACACCAGGCTGGAGAGGTGAAGGGTGCGTTTAGACTCCAGCGATGGCCAGTTTATCTCTTTTAACATGTCACAATGGTGGGTCATGTAGTTACATTGTAATGTAAAGCGGCAGAAGGAGTTATACAATGTAGTAAGTTTCTGAAGGTGTGTTTGCGGGGCCGCTGCATACACTACATCTTCGTAATCAATAGCTGGCATAAGCATTTGTTGTACAATCTGCTTTCTTACCGCGGGGCTCAGGCAGGATTTGTTTCTGTACAGGGCACCTAGTTTGGGGTAAAGTTTAGATGGTGGGATCTGCCACTTCCTCTGCCCACGAGTAGTATAAGACTACGAACAAAGAGATGCCAGTGTTCTTCTGTGGTGCCCTCTGTGGCACAGTTCAAGCGAGCTCACAAAGGGGTGTTTAACGTGTATGTATATTTGTTATTCTGCCTCCCATTGTACAGCGCTACGGAACTTGATAGTGCTTTATAAAAACTTGTAACAGGATCACTGGCTGCTGTAACTGCTACCGCTGATCATGTATACACGATCGTAGTGAAGGAGTTAAACAATAAAAACAAAGGCAATTCCTAACTAAACTGCCTCCAGGGATTATCCCCTGACATGCACTGTCAGAAGTATTGATTGTATCAGTCTTCCATTTATTGGGGTAGGTGATTTTCTGAGAAACATGAATTTTTCACCCTAACACAATAAATGGCTGATACCTCTCAGATCCTAGACTGGTTACATGTTAGAGATGCAATACGGAAATGATTTGGTGTAAAAATAATGTTGAATAACAGAAAACTAAGTTTGGACAAAATACAAGGATATGAAACTGTGCGCATGTAACAAGGCCATGATATCAGGTAGTTCAACTAAATTATGACTCAACACCACAAATACTGTTAAATTTATATATACATTTTTAGATCTCAAGGCATAAGACAGATATACGCTCCAAAGATGAATCACCATTTCAACATCCAGATGTCTAATAGAAGATGTCGGTCGAGGCGATCAAATTACAATACCAATAACGGATCGCTAAATTCCTCAATGTGTGGTTCCTACTAACAACGCCAAACAATGGAAAAAACATACAAAGAATGGGTATACACTAGTGTTCTACGTATAGCAACAATATGAAAAACCAAATGTTTATTGGTATATTTACCTCCAACATAAGTGTAAATTTCCAGCGGTAATCGATAAACCTCAAAAAAGCATAAACATAACAAAGCTTTGTAATTAAAATATATATTGTTGAAAGTACTCCGTGTTCAGCTCACTCACACATGTCTGAGCGTTAGGCTAGGGTCAGATGAATGCATTTTTCGCGTCGTCCGTGAAAAAGTGAGTTTGAACTAATGGACGTATTTTTTCACGGAATACGCGATAGCGGTCATACGATGCGCATTTTCGTCTGTGATTTTGTACGGATCATCAATAAAACACTTTTTGCGTCTGGACGTTATGTAAGCCGGACATTAGCAGCGTCTGACATCTCCTAATCACGCACACACACCGCTAGTGGACGCAGCGCACTCTACGTCAGTACTAGCTGTCACGACCCACTACGCGCGCTGCTGCGCAAGGACGCCGGGTTAAGCCGCGCACTATCTATACTAGACCCAGATAATTACGCGCACTTCTCTACCCGTCCCGGCCACACTACCTCTCACAACAGGCACGTAGAGCGCGATATACTGATCCCAAGATTGCAACGCAGCACAAGCCTTCTCCTGAAGCGCATAATAACTACGTCTCTCACAATCCTGGAACTCACTTTCTTATTCTATTAGTAACGCTGCCACCAGTTCTCACGGACACTATGCGCGTCGCAACAGGAGACGCAGGGCTTAGCAGCCGCACTATCCTAGACTATGACAGTGACTACGAATCCCACAATTCCCTGCCGTTTCCTGACGACCGCAACACATAATTTCTTATATATAACCGAGCTTAAGGCAAATAGTAATTCTCCCAATCTCTTAGCGTGGATTTGATCAGCCAGAGTCAAAACTTAAATATTTTTTGGTTTATTTAGGATAGAAAAATCAGTGCTTAGCTACATAAAAAATCATAACTAGAATAAATCAATTACTTATACAATACACAGCAAAATATAAAGAAAAAAGGTGTTAATCACAGAGCCTTACTTATGACGGACTAATCAATAGCTGGCATCGGTGCCTCCTGGGATCTGGAGAGAGCATGGACAGATCAGTCCTCTTTAGAAGGAATCCCAAGTGATCAGCCAAAGCACATGGCCAGTGTTCCGAATTTATAAACTTCCTGATCTTTCCAGCCCCCACCCATAAGTGGCCCAGTGTCCTGGACTTCATTTCCCAGCGTGCAATTCTCGGTCGCGCTCAGTAAGCTTGTCAATTAATCTTTAATTGCCTAAAGGTGTCCCTCTTGCCTCCAGACCCCCCTTCGAGATCAAGGATGTGCTTCCTGTCTTTGAAGACCGCGTGCCCATCTCTTGGGGCCGACCTGGCTGCCAAGGTGTGATCTCTATGTCAGTGTACAAAAGAAATTCCCTTTTTACAGCTACGTGTTATATCCTCCCCCCAAGGGAGAAAGCTAAACATATTGATTACATTACAGCTGTGAACCCAGGGATAAACTTACCAAATGGTCAGACATAACTCTATATGGAGGAGATAAACACATATGTACAGGCAGACCTTTATATAGAGATAGAAATATATATCTAGTCTACCACACTAGCGGTTTCACTTTCTTGAAAAAATGCGTTCGTTTGCCCCTTCCGTTGCCCGGCCGAACTTTCGTGCGGCCGTACTTCGTATATTGCCGGCCATTGGCTGCTATTACGGCCGTGATAAAGTGCGGCTGCATGCGCGTTCGCACTCCGTTCGTCTGACCCCAGCCTTAGTGAGGCTCACACGGAAGTTGCTTGTGGGTCATTGAGTAGGCTACCCATCAGCCCTTAAGGTGTTTAGAATTTCCACAAAGGTACCTCTTCGGTTTTCCATCAAAAAGAGATAAACATAGACCAATACTGCAACTCTATACGTGTAATATTGGATATATGGAATAAAGTTATTCATCCACGTGATTAAGTGCCTGACCTGAATCTACAATTGCACCCAGAGGTTGTTTTAATTAGGTACAACTCCCCAAAAAAAACCATTCAATTAGAATCTTCATATTCAGATATCCATAGATTTATTGCATCATATTTTCAAACACATAAATCAACAGGCCAATTTAAAAAGAAAAAAAACTGCCAAACGCGTTTCACCTTAGGTCTTCAACCTCTCTGGCTTCCTCAGTAGCCAATGAGTGTACAGCTCACTCACACATATCTGTGCTTAGTGAGGCTCACACGGAAGTTTCTTGTGGGTTGAAGTGTTACCCGCATACACATAGAGACAATCTGTGGCTAGGTCTGTGAAACCAATCATAATATTATACAGAATGTTACAGAATGTTTAAAATGTGGTGAGAAATTTGCAAACAACGAAAAGTCGAATGTTGCAAGACATTTCCAGAATAAACACACAGCCTTTGCTGAAAAATATCCAGATGGAGATGAGAGTAGAAAAGCTGTTTCGGAACTGATGCGGAAGGTAGATCTGAGCAAAAATCATTTCAAGAATTGGATGACGTCTGTAAAATCAGCTACATATGCTAGTTTTGTGGCCGCTAAGGAAATAGCCAGGCGCAGCAAGCCATTCACAGATGGACATTATATAAAAGAATCATTTGATAAGATTTCAGAACATCTATTCTCTTACTTCAAAAACCAGAGTGAAATTGTGCTGAAAATCTGAGATATGTCTCTATCTGCGAAGAATGTCAAAGACAGAACCATAAAAATGGCAGAAAACATCACCAGATAGCAAATTAAAGACATCAATTCAGCTGTGGCATACTCAATGGCCTGTGAGGAGTCCAAAGACAAATGTGATATTGAACAAATAGCGCTGTTCTGCTGATATGTGAACTCTGCTGGGCCACAGGAAGAAATGATTGAGTTGATATACCACTAAAAGGCCAAACACGGGGGGAGGACATCTTGAGGCTGTCTTGCATTGTTTAAGAACTAAAGAAATAAACACCACCCACCTGGTGTCAGTGGCTACTGATGGGGCACCGAGTATGACAGGAGCGCAGAAGGGCTTTGTGGCTTTACTGCAGAAGTTGCTGGGTAAAACACTGCTGACATTTCACTGCATCCTGCATCAAGAGGCATTGTGCGCTCAAACATTTCCTCTGAAATCCACAGAAGTGATGAATGTTGTCATTCAGATTGTCAATAAAATAATGGCAAAAGGTTTAAGTCACCATCAGATCCGTTTGCTACTGGACAAGGTGGAAAGCGCATATTCTGATCTCCTGCTGCACAACACAGTACAGTGGCTGTTCAGAGGGTAGGTGCTGAAACGCTTTGCCGCATGTCTGGAAGAGGTGAAAACTTACCTGGGCAGCAAAAGGGCTCACCTTTCCTGAGCTGGAGCGCCACAGTGGCTGAAAAAGCTACACTTCATGATAGATATGACACCTGAACACACTTAACACAACTCTTCAGGGGAAAGGAGGCACAGCCCTGCATATGCTGGAGGCGGTTTTGGCGTTCGAGCGCAAGCTGTCATTGTTTGCCAGAGATTTACAGAGAAGTACACTGAATTTATCATAGAGTGAGCTCGTTTGAACTCTCTCAAAGAGGGGAAGAGAGACAGAGTATTTGCAGTCTGCAATCAACGTAATGCAAACATCGTTTGGGAAATTATTTTGTGAGTTCAGATAGGAAAACACATTCCCTTGCACTCAACTGATCATCAATCCATCCCTATTGAATATGACTGCATTTGCAGGTGTCCGTCAACCCGATCTTGAGATGGAACTGGCCGACACAGCTGAAAAAGATATATAGGTGTCCAAGTTCAAATGCTTGACAGCTGATCTTGCAGATGTTGCCTGTCATAAAGCCATTATTTCTCAGAATCACAAATGGATCGATATTGAAAGCCAAACCGGACAAACTTGTATTCGAAACATGGAATGCCACCCGCAACACTTAAATGAACATGAAAAAGTATGCATTTGGAGTTCTGTCGATCTTCAGATCCACATACGTATGTGAGCAGGTCTTCTCTAACATGAACTATATTAAAAACCAGCATCGCTCAAGCCGCACAAAAGCTTACAACCCTGATATGCAGACACTGTGCGCTGAGGTTCAGGAGCAAAAATCACATTAACCAGGTAAAATAAATATTTTAAATGGCTATTATTTTGCAAATATATATTTTACATTGTTCATTGAAATAGTCCTTTTATTTCCAGGTTGACAGCTGACTGCACGCTCCAGTACACGCGATGAAAGGATGATGGTACACAGAAGCAGACCGCATTTTTGGACTCAAATGGACATTGAGTATTTTATTTAAAGGTAACCTTCAAACTACCGTCTTTTTTTCAGAGTTCAAAATGTTGTTGTTGCATGCAGAAATACAAATTAGTTTTCCCAGATCATTGATTTCATAAATGCAACACACTATAGTATTTTTATACATAGCATAAAGGTAAAAAACAATACATATGGTGTTATCTACATTTTAGATGTCAAAATGGGTTTGTGGCTCCCAGTGTTTTCTTTTTTTATGGGAAACGGGTCCAAATGTCTCTTTGAGTGTTTAAGGCTGCAGACCCCTGCCTTAGGAGATAAACACATTTACCTATACTCTTGGCGTGCTGCATTTCTGAAAAACAGCTGTCCAGAAGTGTAGAATGATCCCCTAGCTTTCATTTGCAGCTAAATCTACACTGTCTTGTGCATTTGCGTCTATCAGGCTACATAAAATAGCTAAAGCAGCTAATAAGCTGTCTTTCTGGGTCTGCTTTACAGAGTAAACTGGAGGGGAGTACGTCAAAATCCATATGTACAATCAACAGATCATCACCTCGTGGCTGTAGACAGCTATGCCATGTGAAAAATCTTGCAAATTGAAAACAATTTGTGAAATTAGGCTTTCTTCATTTAATATGAGGGCACTAATTTATCATTTCATCTTGACTCCCCTAAATGCTGTGCTCTTTAACTACTTTGTCTCACAAAGCACTATTTATCTTCCCATCCCTGATTTCAGTTTTATTATGAGTTTTTATAACGAGTCCTGATTTCCTGTTATCACTGTGTGCATCTTGTTTTACACAGTAATAGATTCCAGAATCCTCGTTTCTCATGTTGGACATTTCAAAGTAAAGTTCATTTTTTGATGTTTCTCTGGTGAAAGTGACTTTTCCTTGGAAGGTTGAAGCATAGTTTATGCCTCCACTGCCAGTTATATACCCTATATATTCCAGTCCTGATCCTGTTTTCTGTCTAGCCCAATGCCATGTATGAATAGTAACTGACACTGAGACTTTACATGTGGTTTTAAGGGTCTGTGAAGGTTTCACAACTGTAGATCCAGGTTGTTCCAGTGTAACTGTCTGTGAAAGAACATCTGGAAACAAAAGGACAATCATCAGTTTAGGAAACTGCAATTTATACAATTGCTGAAATGTCATATAGAGTATAACTGTGTCTCTTACATGATACAGATATCAGCACAAGGAAAACAATACAGAATGACCTCATTGTGTCCTATGGATAATAAAATGAATGTATGTGCAGTTTAAAGGTTTGTGTATGAATAATTCACACTGTGATACACAAGACTTCTTATACCAGCATGCAAAGCACCTGATTTACATAATGACCTTTATAAAAGGAGTCATGAAGGATCTGATCTCACATGTATAAATGTTATGCAGGATAAAAAGGGTCTGTCAGTTTAAGTGGGTGTATCACCTATATTATAAATATTGCTGCAGGATTTATACATGAATCATGGATAAAACCTAAAACGAATATTTGGATAAAAACATGATCGTAAGGTCAAACCCAAATATGTTTTAAAAAACTGATCAATATCAGCTGCTAAAATAACGGGAACTCCGAAATGACATCCAGTTGTATCTTCAGCAAAAAACCCTCAAAATAAATCACCAGCGAAAGAGTGAAAATGTTTATCAATACAGCTGATTTACTAAAATAATTACACTATACCGCACACATTGTATTCGGGACTAGAGTAAATACCGCCCGCTAGAATAAAGTCTTGCTTTCTGATAGAGAGTGCACATACTGCAAAACCCACATTATAGGCAAGGAACCTGCCTAACCTCTATGGTTGCACTTAGCCCATGTTACCAAAAGGATATCTGGTTCAACTGAGCATCCAGTAAAGAATATTTGGCCAGATCACAAATGAGATGTTAAGCAAAGAGAACCAGCTAATATGTCTATTACCTCCACTTTATGTTAGAACATTACTTTGCACTTAGAAGGAGAAGAATGAACCATTGTAACATAACTTGTTCTTCTCCATTAGAGCTGCTACTAAAATAAACATATATATATATATATATATATACTTTCAAAAGCTGGTGTTACAGAATTTTGCAAACCCCAAATTACTTAACAATTGAATCTAAAGGCATTGAAGAACCTCTTACCTGAGATCCCACGGTGCAGAGAATGGTGTGATCCGCCACGTCCTCTAGCCACTAGCAGTGGAAGACAAAGAACAAAGAGTTGCTATTGTTCTTCAGCGGTGTTCTGCAGTATTTATTAATCCTTGTCCTAACCCTTCTCTATCACCTCTTTTAACCATTTCTACTGCTCTGCTCTGTGTTAAACTTTGTCATTTTAGTAGTATTGTTTTGAGACTTGAAGAAGAGAGGTCATCTATCAAAGTTTATCTTTTAAATGTAACCTTAGTCAAAAAAAATCAACATGGCTTCCATTCTCAATCTGTGCTTCATATTTGCATTATACCTCATTTCTCATGTTCCGAGTTAACATACCCGACAGCACCCACTTTAAATTTTCATGTATTGGTGAGTTCATAGACAACTCCTGTGCTGGTAAGGGGCATATATTTTTGTCAGGACTCAAAACAGAAAAAAAGTAAGCATTAATGTTGTGGTGTTCTCACACCTTTCATGGGTATCAGAGGGAATTTATGCTTGCTATACAGGAGCAAAGAAAAAAGGCAAAGGAATCCTTATTGCCTACCAGGCAAGTCACTCTATGACATAGATTTTTTTTTCCTTGAGTAAGTATTTTACCAGGAAGGATACATTGAGATTTCTACAGTTTTCAAGTATGTCCTGGGTGGCAATTGTGTACCCGTTAGGCTAGTTTCAGACGAACGCATTTTTATGTTGTCTGTGAAAAAGTGCGTTCGAACGAATGGACGCATTTTTTCACAGAATACGTGATAGTGGTCATACTATGCGCATTTTCGTCCGTGATTTTGTACGGATCATCAATAAAACTCTTTTTGTGTCTGGACGTTATGTTGGCCGGACATTAGCAGCGTCTGACGTCTCCTAATCACACACACACGCCGCTAGCGGACACAGCGCACTCTGTACGTCAGTACCTGCGGTTTCACGTTCTCGAAAAAATGCGTTCATTTTCCACTTGCGTTGCGCAGCCGGACTTTTGTGCGACCGTACTTCGTATATTGGCCGTCATTGCCCGGCATCTGCTGCTAGTGCGGCCGTGATTAAGTGCGGCTGCACGCGCGTTCGCACTGCCTCAGTCTGACCCTAGCCTTATGTGTCTTGCCCAAGGACACTTAGAGGAGAGGTGCTCTTGCCGGGATTCAAGCCTGTGTCTCCATGGGTTATAGAGCAGTGATGTTACCTCTATTCCACCCAGCTGGATAGACGGCATGTGTTAGCAGCCCATGGAAGCTTCAGGAAGGGGGGCATGACTGCTGGCCTGATTAGTACAGGTCTGCAGTAATATTTTCATTGGGTGATAGCCAAAATTATGTTAATGAGCTAGCCCTATATAATTGGGGGGGATTACTTACCTGCCTCACTCGTGCACAGGGTTATGAAGGGTCTGCACGTTCCTGCCATGCCGCCCCTGTTATTTTTCTTCCTTTGTTTATTTCACAGCTTGTGTTAACCCTGGCCAGCGAGGAAGATCTATTGATAAGCCGCCGGGTAAGGTGGGCACTGGGAGAGACGTCCTCTGTTCCGCCGGGAAGAGTGACGAGCTCCAGTTTGGAATTATAACTGCCTACTGCAAGTTTGCTGCGGTACGGTCAGATTGAAATATGGGGTGTTTTTGGGGTGTGTTTATATAATTGTTAGTTAAATTTAATAAAGCTGTGGCCTATGCCCTTTTCCAAATATATTCATGTTGTGTGGTTATTCAAGGGCATGGCCATTCAAGGATCCAGGTTTAAGCAGTCATGGGGATACATCCCATGTTTCAAGAAAAGGTGATTAGCAGTCCTAAATGCCTTGGCTTTTCACTTCTATGAATGTTACGGCTTTGTCCCCTACACAGCTTTGTTCATCTGTTTAAATGGATTGTTCTATTTCTCTATAGTTTCGTTACACAATAATGTCTAATACTGATAAGCTTGCAACTATGACAAATTAGATCATTGTGGACAAATTAGATCATTGTGGACAAATTAGATCATTGTGGACAGGTCCTCTAATTGTAGAGATTTGATGGACGGACATCCAAGATTAATCTCATAAAAGCAGAGTTAGGTTTTCCAATACTAACGTACTTTGGTTTATTAAAACAAGCTTTTCTGCTACACAACAATAATTTGCTAAGGTTTTGATTTATATTCTCTATCATTTCACTAGAGGGAGCCCAATGATTCCAGCATACCTGAAATGTTCACATCTGGCCTCAGTATCTTGTGATGTCTACAGGTCCTGCAATTGATGACTTCATTTAAACCTACATTTCTCTCTTTGTATACGGTTTTCAACTACTTATTCAGAACCATGATCATCCTAATATAGGAAGTATACCTGGGGAAGAATGGGAGGACAGGGAGCGGAATGTAATTTGGAATGCTTTAGTTACAACGTCCTTATCAACATGTGATGTTGAAAATGTTTTTGGTATCACCAAATAGCACTATTGTTTCACATGTCGCCTTCTACCCTCAATGCATTTGCTTAGGACAGTGGTTCCCAACCGCGGTCCTCAAGTACCCCTAACAGGCCAGGTTTTAAGGAATACCTTGGGGAAATGCAGACTGAATCCTGCAATCACTGAGCAGTAAATCATATCACCTGGGCTGTGCTTCACATATCTGGAAAACCTGGCCTGTTGGGGGTTCTTGAGGACCGCGGTTGGGAACCACTGGCTTAGGAGATAAGCACATTTAGCTGTGCATGTATTCTTGGCGTACTGCAGTGCCGAAAAATAGCTTTCCAGAAATGTAGAATGATCCCATAGCTTCCATTTCCAAATAATAAATCAATTTGCACGGCCTTGCTCAGTTGTGTCAGGTTACGTAAAATAACTAAGCAAGTTAATAAGCTGTCTTTCTCGGTCGGCACTACAATCCACATCTGAATTGTGAAGCATTACTTTCCAGTTTATTTTCATCAGGTCATTACCTCGAGGCCGCAGATAGTAATGCTGTGTCAATACTTTTGCGGTTTGAAAAAAAAAAATTGTGAAACTATATGCTTTTGAAAAAAGTTGATTCTAGGCCAGAAAACTCATACATTTTTTATGCAATTTAGCACTATAATAGGTTCAGTTTTCTGATGCAAATTTTTTGCAAAAATGACACTTGTTTTTGGTTTACATTTAGGGTTAACTTGAACTCCTAATTCTCAACACCAGATTCTGTTCCATTTTTCTAAACATTCTTCACTACAAATCCATCATAACAACAAATCCCAAATATATTCGAGAAGCGCAATCATTTAAATTTATGTCTTATATACATAAAGTCATATGAACATTACTGCATAAAATAAGAGATACTTATATTTTTGTGGTGTCCTCTCTCTAACATCTGTAGAACATTGATGCTATCAGCATCCACATAAGGGAGGACTCCACAAAAATATAAGTACTGTAGATACTCGAGTTTACCGCTAGATTTTGGTGACAACATTTTACCTTAAAATTGGAGGGGTCGTGTTATATTCGAGACATCTGCATCACTTGCCCTGGATCACAAGTCTCTCGGAAGTGAATGCGGGCTCCCTGGTGCTTGCAAACAATTCCGGAACTCCTGGATAAGGGAGAGGTGGGATCCATCACGGCCAGAGGGCACGCTCAGTTTAAGCCAATCATTCACCTCGCTCGCCTCCGCCGGACATCTAATCGCTAGTAAAGAAGATGGGCGGCCGGCGGTTTCATACTTGGTAACAACTGCAATCATTCTAGAGCAGAGCACCCTGGCCTGAGGGGGAGCTTGACTGTGTTAAGAGAACTTGGAAGGATTTTAATTGTTTACCGGTTCAGTAAAATTTTGTTCCTCGCGTTATATTCGAGTCTTGAGTATTCTCTCAGTTTCATAATAAATCTCTATCCATCGCGTTATATTCGGGTCGTGCTATACTCGAGTATCTACGGTATCTCTTATTTTATGCAGTAATGTTCATATGACTTTATGTATATAAGACATAAATTGAAATGACTGCGCTTCTCGAATATATTTGGGTGTTGATATTATTGTAGCAATTCTGAGGGGGTGAATTGCATTTTTTCGAGTTCGGCCGGCGTCACACGAACGCATTGATCACGTCCGTCCTAGCATAGAATCATGATCAATAGAGACCACACAAGAAGTACATGTGCACCGAACTGCACACACACGTGGCAAACGGACGCAAGTTAGGCAAGAACGTAAAACTGCTAAGAAGGACGCGCAGTGTGCCACGTCCGCGTAGCAGCCTGTGTGCGTTATGCTGCGACATCAGATGCAGCACATTTGCGACATCCATAACGTTGACGCTCAGAGGTTTTTATGGTCTGGGCTGACTGTACCTGTATTTTAATTATAATTAATTTTGTTTCCCATAATTCTTTCTACGTCCGTCAACAAAAACGGACCGTGTGGTGTCTACAGTATCTTCCGTCAGTCCGTCCGCCCGTTGTCCACGCACGCAGAGTGCGCTCTGACTGTATTCATCTGACATTAGCCTAAAGCGGCACACTCTACAGAGAATTACGAGTTTAAAACTATAGGCGCTTATCACCACACCACTCCTTTGGGATTATTACAAATCCCTCATGCTCGCTTCATTTTTTAGGCAACAGAATCTTTCATCTTTATCTGATGCAATGGTAGAGATTTAAGATTTCATCTCGACTGTCCTAAATGCTCTGTTCTTTATGTTGATGCCTCATTTTAAACGACTTTCTCTCACAAGCACTAGTCATCTAGCCTTCCCCGAGTTTAACCTCCTTTCGAGGTTTTATAACGAGCCCTGCTTTCCTGTTATAACTGTGTGTACGTCTCTTGCACAGTAATATTTTCCAGAGTCATAATTTCTCATGTTGGGCATTTTTAAGTAAAATTCTTTTTTTGACGTGTCTCTGGTGACAGTGACTTTTCCTTGGAATGCGGGTGCGTAGTAAGTTTTGTCAATGCTGTTAATATACCCTATGTTTTCCAGTCCTGATCCTGTTTTCTGTCTGAGCCAAGCCCAGTCATTATAAGTAATTGACTCTGAGACTTTACATGAGATTTTCAGGGTCTCTGAAGGTTTCACAACTATAGATCCAGGTTGATCCAGTGTAACTGCCTGTGAAAGAACACCTGGGGGTGGAATCAAAATGATACATTTAGGAATCTAATTTTTACAACTGCTCACATAATGTCATATACAGTATAACTGTGTCTCTTACATGATGCAGATATCAGCACAAGGAGCACAATACAGAATGACCTCATTGTGTTCAGTGGATAATACAATGATAGAATGTGCAGTTTAAAGGTTTGTTATTAAATGAATTCACACTGTGATACACCCGGCTTCTTATATGAACATGCAGAGCGTCTGATTTACATAACGCCCTTTATAAAAGGAGTCATGCAGGATCTGTTCTCCCACATGTATGAATGTTATGCAGGATAAAAAAAAGTCTGTCAGTGTAACCAGATATATGAACTATCTGTGTTATGATTGGGTTTATAACATTCTTTCAGGATTTTTATAGAGAATTAAAGTTACAGGTATTTAAAAAGCGCAACAAGTTCTGTAGTGCTGTTCAATAGGTGAGACAAGACAAATATACATACAAGATAGACGCACAGAACAATAGGAGCGAGGACCCTGCTTGAGAGCTTACTATCTAAGAGCAGACGGTAAATAGCTGAATATGTGAGGTAATGTGGTGCATATGAGCTGTGTGGGAAGATAGAGCAAGAAATGCACAGTGAGGGATTATGGAGTGAGTCGATAGGCTTCCTAAAACACTTGTAGATAATAAAAGTGACACAAATGCAACATAAATACCAAATATAATGTGCTGATTGGGAGGAAGCACAAAATGAGATTCAGGTGTACACCCCTCCCCAAATTTTTTTTTTTTTTAAAAAACCCACAATCTATCATCAGTGGAAGAAATGAAAGAAAATATGCACTTTCATCGAAAGAGCACATTTACTAAAATTTTTACATGTGTTAATGAAGATAGAATGGTAGTATCTGCTGTACATGCATCTTTATATGTGGTGTTCCTATAAGGTGGAGCTAGTGACAGGGAAGCAACCAAGGGTAAAGAGAAACAAAATTAAGTGTTCTGATACATACAGGTCTATTCACTAAAAAGGTGAAACTCAGGAGAACTGGCAGGAGAAGTGAACAATTTAGACCAAATAGCCGATTTGGAAAGTGAGATAAATGGGAAAATGTTTCTGGTTTGGCTATTTTGACCTAGATTTTTCAATTCTCCTGAGTTTCACCTTTAGTGAATAGATCTGTTAGTATAAAGCGTGTAAATAGGTAACCCAGCCAGGGATACCCAGAAATGGATGTATATACCACCATCAGGGCCTGAACCCTATAAATTAATTAGCAAACACAACAACAATTGTCATAAATGTATCTCTGTACACGTCATGAGGCGCATGAGGCGCGCGCAGCCTTATTGACGTAAGTGTCCAGGGACCATTTCCTCCTGCCCGGGTAGATCGCCTATGCTTCGGTGTTGTGTCGGATCTCGTTCCTCGTCGAGAGCCGTTCCAAACAGCCTTCGGCAAAAATCAGAACTTCACCTTGTCGGGTATATTATAATGGAAAATTAAAATGGATGCCTGTAGCCATCTTGTTTTACTGTAAAGTCTTTTCCTTTTAAATTTTCGTCTAGTTTTAGAAATAGATAGAGATTTTTTTTAAATAGTTCATGGCTAGGTGAATTTTAAGAGTTATGGGTGTTTTTATAAATGCTATAGACGATAAAATGTCTTTATTTGATATAATGCTGAGCTAAGTGCCAGACATGTCATATTTAAATTTATTGGTTTGTTTTAACAAGTCCTTGAATTAAAGATATTTTTTCTTTTTGGGTATAGAAACAAATTTAAAATCTCTATGCAAGTGTATAAAAATAATCACAAAATATATTTTTATAATCAATATATTCAAGATTTACAGTAGAAAATAGATGCACCAATTATTTGTAGAGTAGAACTATATAACGGTATAATTACTGAAGAATAGAATTTCTGTTGATTTTAACTAGAAAGGAATTTAGCTGATAAAGAGTACAGTAAAAACCTTGAGAGGAGTGGAGATATTAATTTAATTTTGACAATCCGAGACACACTGTCTGGAATAACCATAGTTGTTCTTTGTTCAAAATAAGATAGTAGATTGATCTTTGACCTGAGATAAGGGAATTAAAATTAAATTGTGAAATTAATTTGAAGAGCAACACTGCCCTCTTGAGGCATAGTAAATATTATATTTAAGAATTAATATAGAGAAAGTAATATTTAAATTAAGGGGTAGATTTTCAGTGACGTCAAATTGACTATAACTGGATATACTGTTTGTTGTATTCAGGCAGATCATCCCAGGACACATTGATTCAGATTGCAGATCATTCCAACACACAATGCATTCAGATCATCCCATGCATTGATTCAGTCAGGCAGATCATCCCAGGACACGATAATGCATTGATTCAGAGATTCAGATCATTCCAACACACAATGCATTCAGGATATTACATATCACTTAATTAGGACCATATCTCTAACTCACATTCATTGAATATCTGACATTGATAATTTTCACATATTCCAAAAACAATATATTCAAAGAATATTGCTGCTGTAACTACAGTCCAGATCTTGGACAGGTAATGTATGAAAGCAAATTAAGGAATTAATGTAATTATATATATCTGGAGTATTTCTTGCAATAGATAGACTGAGATATCTCAGATTGCTGTTAGATCCAGAGTCTTCAAAATATTTCTAAATCTGCAGACAGAGATATGAAGAAGAATCGGATATAAGGATTTTATCCTAAAGTAATTGTTGCAAAGTGATATAAAGATATATATTGAATTTGGAAGTTACTCTGACTGAAATTAATAAGCAAGGAATTATATAACTATAATATAAAAAGCAGAAGATTAGAAGCTTAATTCTCGTTATTAGGGGAGGATTCGCTAAATAAGTTTTTAATACTTATCATTCTAGAAATAGAATAAGTGATAACTCGTCTTTTGTTGATCCACGTAGCATAGAGAGATACATATATCTCTACAAGTTCTAGCTTGTTAAACATTGGTTTGCTGGGAAATACATGTTAATTGTTTTCTCTTTATGCAGAAATGTTTATTAACCATTTGTGTATAGTTACTAACTGACAAAGTAAATGATATTAATCAGATATGCAGTTACTAACAGGAGATACATATATTGGGAAGCTAGTAGTCTATGTGCTGATGGATGTGGTTGTTTATAAATCTTTGTTTATGATATGAGATTTGAAACTTTTTTGTCTACGTAATAAATATATATATGGTTTTATCCGGTTATTGATTATTATACTCTTCAAAGCAAAACACATACAATTAAAAGAATTTAGGAGAATTTCTAGGGAATATAAACGATTGATTTTTGTATCTCGTATAAGTTTCTTAATTGAATATATATCTCGACAACCTACCCAGGCTCTTGCACTTCTGTCACTGTGCAGGGGGCTGTACAACGACAGATGTGCAGGAGCCTCGGTAGGTGGAGTTCCGATTTTTGCCGAAAGGCTGCTTGGAACAGCTCTTGATGAGGAACGAGATCTGACACAACACCTGCATACAGCTCTCGCGATACGACCCATAGTACCGCGAGAGCTGCTGGCCGAAATCAGGGAGCCGTGTGTGAAATCACGTCTCCTCCCTATAGGTCTGTAATAAATAATAATAATAAAAAAAACCTCGGTAATGTTAAATTTTAAACTCTTGGAGCCATTCCATGCATGTCCTGATCACCATGCTGGAATGATCCCAAGAGCTTGCAATCTAACACTTTTATGGAAAACTGTCTGAGTCAGGCAGTTATTTCCACAAAACATAATAACTTGAGTTAAATTGCAAGCTCTTGGGGCAATCCATGACTGAAGCTTTGCATACACGCAGGGATGACCCCAACAGCTTGCATTCTAACTCAAATTATGCGCGCACTACATGAGTGTATCACAGAAACCATAGCAATAAAACTTACAGTAATGTGCAGTGTGTATGAGTTATTTCGCTGTGTGTGCCCTGTGATACGCCCATACATTACTGTTTTATTGCTGTGGATTCTGTGATACGCTCATACACACCGCACGTTGCTGTGAGTTTTATTGCTGTGGATTCTGTGATATGCTCATACACACCGCACATTACCGTGATTTTATTGCTGTGGAGCTCTGTGATAATCTAACGATTTATGCTCCAATGTATTCACAGCTTGATCATCAATTGCTATCTGCTTATAACGGGCCAAAAATTACAGAGATTGTGATTTGTATAGTAATTATGTTTCTAACTGTCTGGATGTTTAAAAACACTGCATCTTCAATTATTAAATGGATGAAAGAAGAAAGATGTCTTGCGAAAGGTGGAGACCTAGCCTAATTGGTTAAAGGTGGAAATATTGCATGCTTCCATCGATCTCTTGAAAAAAGGATCAGATGAAACCAAGGGGGGGTTATATCGGGTATATTAATGGAAAAAATATTAAAATGGATGCCTGTAGCCATCTTGTTTAATGTAAAGTCTGTCCATTTCTAAAACTAGGGAAAAGTTTCTTATTGAATAATAAATCTCGACATGTTGTAGGCACGTGCAGAGATAAGTCCGACATCATTACTGTGAGTTTTATTGCTGTGGAGCTATGTGATACGCTCATACACACTGCATATTCCTGGTAGTTTTAGCGCTGTGGAGCCCTGTGATACGCTCATACACACCACACATTACTGTGAGTTTTATTGCTGTGGAGCTTTGTGATACGTTCATACACACTGCATATTCCTCTGTCTGTTTTGTCCTACCCCTTGTACAGCGCTGCCGGCGCTTTATAAATAATAATAGTAATGTAATTTTTTCATATTAATGGAGCTCCAGACTAAGAACGTTTACAAAGTACAGAATACAGTTTAGCAGCTTTCATTTGTGTATGAAGATGGGGTTCATAGCAACTGAACAGCATTCCTTATGCTATCATGTCCTCACAAAGTCTTCTTAACTTAGGCTTCATAAAGTCCAAGAAACAAGACGGAGGCAATGAGTCCCCAAGCCAAAGCTCCAATCACACTGAATCAAAAGGCAAACGGTATGATACAGAGAAGAGAAAGCGAGTGTTTCAATCACACTGGAAAGATTCCTGGCCATGGCTTTTGTTGAAGGGGAGTCAAGAGGACGAAAAAATGTACTGTGAGATCTGCTTGAAATATCCTACCATAGCGATGACTCACTCTGGATCGGGTAGGAATGCCTTTGTAATTGGCTGTGATATGTTTCGCATTGAGCCAATAAAGGCCCATGAAACAAGCAAAGTTCACATGGCATGCTGTTCATGGTTCCAGCAAAAAAAGAAAAAAACATTTTCCGAGGCCTCAACAAGCAGTGCCATGTCTGTAGGTTAATCACGGCAACCAATTGTACAAGCTTTGCAAAAACTGAACGAGGTAGAGAGGAAAAGGCTTACTGTTTTATTTAACAATACATACTTAATTGCAAAGCAAGGTAAGTCTCTTTCAGACATGGAGATTCTGTGCAGGGCAATGACAAAGGCTGATGTGGACAAAGGCTGGTGTGGACATTGGAAAAAACTATGCTAATCGCAAAAAAGCTACCGAATTCATTAAGTGTGAGGCAGAGGTTATTCGACAGGACATCAAAGAAATTATCAAAAATGCAAAGTTCATCTCGATTATTGCAGACGGCAGCACAGACAGCGCCATAATTAAACTGGAAACTGTGCTGGTCAGAGTTGTCAATGGAGGTAAACCTTACACAGCGTTTGCAGACCTTATCCCAGTGGAACATGCACATGCTAAAGGTGTGCTGGATGCTATTGTAAAAGGAAATAAAACATTGCCTTTAGATATGCTACTTCTGAGTTCTCCAGAGCAGCCTGGTCCAACACTGATCTCTGTAAATTTTGATGGTGCTGCTGTAATGCTGGGTTCAAAGCGTGGTGTGGCAGCACTGATCAAGAACGACCTTCCATTTCTGGTGCCTGTACACTGTGTAGCTCACAAACTTCAACTGGCGATTCTAGATTCAGTGAAGAACATGCCTTATATTGCTCAGTATGAAGAAACGTTGAAATGGATTTTTAAGTTCTACTGGAATAGTCCTATCAGACGAAGAGATGCAAAAGAAATTGCAACTGTTATAGAAGAACATTTTGCTCATTTCAGCGACATTAAACAAGTGAGATGGGTTTCCAGTAAAAGAAGAGCCTTAAAAGCAATTCAGCAAAACTTCCGAACCGTCGGTTTACATCTTGGCCAGGTGGGTGCTGGCACTGATGAGTCTTCAGCAAAAGCACATAAATACCTCAACTCTATCACAAGCGTTAATTTCATCTCAACCCTGTACATTATGAGAGATATCCTTGAGCCAGTATCACAGCTTTCAGAATTTGTTCAGTCGAAGGACCTTTTGTTATTAGATGTTAAGCCGGCTGTGGAAAGATGTGCATTAGAATTGGTAGGTTTGAGCTTAATAATGGTGAAAACATAAGGCAGTTTATTAGACTGTACCACCCAGAGGAGAAGAAATTTGGATAATGTACGTCTCCTTGAAAATATTGTAGAGTACATTGATAAGAGATTCTCCACTTTTGATTCTATGCCATCTCGTGGATTCCAAATCGTTGACTACACAACATGGCCAGAAGGCAGAGAGGAGCTATACACATATGGCAGGGCTGACCTTGAAGAAATGTTAGGTTACTTAGACATCCTTTTTTCTGCGGTGGAAAAGTTGGCTATTCTCAAGGCGTTTTGTGGACTTAAGACTCACATGCAAAATTTCAAATTTAAAAATGTCACAATTTTGTCTGCTTACTCTTCAATATTATCCTCTAAGCCATCTAACCTGCACAATTTACTAAAGCTTGTGGAGTAGATGTTCACAATCAGCGTTTCAGCTGCTGAAGCAGAACGGGTATTTTCTGCCTTGAACATAGTTAAAAATCCACTAAGAACAAGACTTCGACAGGACATACTGCAGGACTTATTGCTTATTAAAATGGAGGGACCTTAATTTGAGGAATATGACCCCAGCAGAACTATACAACATTGGCTTACATCTGGTGGAACGAAACATGTGGGTGGACATAAGAGGCTGAAGCTATGAAGCTGACTCTGAATAACATCATTGAATTTGATGTCGCTTATTATGTTCTTTACTGCAACTTTAACATTCACATTTGGAAATCTGGTTTAAGTATGTCTGGTGGAACAATATGTGAGCAGACATATAAGGTTTATGAGGTTGACCCTGATAAAAGCCATTTAATTTTGTTGGTTAATGTAAACTATTTTATTTTGTTTAATGTCAACTACAATGTTCATTTGGAGAGCTGTTCTAAGTTCAGTACTTGCATTTGTTGCACATATTGAAGTGTTAAGTATGTCTCTAGGCTGTTATGAATAAAGACTTCTATTTAAATAATATTCTGTTGAAATAATTTTTCTTATCAGGACAAGTTGTGACCAGCTGGGTGGAGTAGAGGTAACATCACTGCTCTGCGTGGAGAGAGCCTGTGGAATCATGAGTTCGATTCCGATGAGCACCTCTCCAGTAAGTGTCCTTGGGCAAGACACCTAACGGTACATACTTGCCACCCAGGACATACTTGAAAACGAGAGAAATCTCAACGTATCCTTCCTGGTAAAATCCTTTCTCAAAAAAAAAAAGTAGATCGTCCTGAGGGACAAGTAGATTGGACTACCACTTAGTCCGTTGGACAAGTAATTTTTTTTTTAAATTTCCACACCCCTGCCTCTCATGTGTTTCTAAGTAAGCACCACTGCAGGGTACACCCACTGTTTGATGGGACAAAAGATGACCACAGGATTCATACCATATCATGGATTGTAAAAGAAATTACAGCAACGTAGCTTATAGTGTGTGGCTAATATAGTGAGGGACAGGGACCTTAACACTCAACGCACGTTTGTCCGCTCATGCCAAGTGGTTTCCTAAGGAGTGAACTTTACACTGGAGCTTGTTCTTTTTTTTTATTATCATCATTTATATAGCGCCAACAATTTCTGTAGCGCTTTACAATAACCAAAGGGAACAAGATACAGATAAATGGACATAGGATGTAAACAATAGGTGTAGAGGGCTCTGCTCATAGGAGCTTACAGTCTAGAGGGATTGTGGTTGAGGAAGACCAGGGGAGTTTTACTGGATGTCAGGATCATTAGTGCCAGCGGTTCAGGAATGGTGGGGCAATGGAAGCAGCTTCCATATTGTGTGATTAGTTGAGCAGGGGGATGAGTTGCATTAATGAAGTGGTACGCTAATCTGAAGAGATGAGGGATTTCTTGAAGGCCTGAAGGTTAGGGGAGAGTTTGATAGGGCAAGGCAAGTCACTCCACAGGACCGGAGCTGCCCTTGAGAAGACTTGGAGGCAAGAATTTGCAGAGCGGGTGTAGACACAGTACAGACGGAGGTCGCCCGGCGACTGGAGTTGTCTAGACGGGACGTGCTTGCGGAGTAACAAAGACATGTAAGGAGGGGGGGTTGCATTATTGAGCGATTTGAAAGTGAGTGTCAGTATTTTAAACTGTATCCTGAAATGTACAGGAAGCCAATGGATGGACCAGCAGAGGTTGGGGGTACGCAAGGTGCACCTGGTGAGAAAAATAACCCTGGAGCCTACATTCATTACAGATTGCAAAAGGGCAATGTGGAGGCCAATAAAGAGCGAGTTGCAGTAATCAAGCTGCAAAATGACAAGCGCATGAACCAGCACCTTCGCGGCATCTTGCGTCAGAAAGGGACGAACACAGGCAATGTTCTTGAGTTGACAGTAACAGGATTTGGTCACTGTCTGGATGTGGGGAGAGAACATTAGGTCAGAATCTAAAGTGACACCATGGCAGCGAGCTTGAGGCGTCGGGCTAATGAGCATTCCATTTATTCGTAGAGAGATAAGTGGCAAAGGGTTTTTCTTAGAAACATAGAAAAATGTCGGCAGATAAGAACCTTTCGGCCCATCTAGTCTGCCCAATTACATGGATACTTGACCTGGATTTATCTTTTGTTTAGGATAGCCTTAAGCCTATCCCATGCTTGCTTAAATTCAATTACTGTTTGGGCCTCTACCACTTCTACTGGAAGACTGTTCCATGTATCCACCACCCTCTCAGTAAAATAATGCTTCCTGATGTTACTTTTAAACCTTTGCCCCTCTAATCTAAGACTATGTCCTCTTGTTTTGCTACTTTGTTTACTTTTAAATATACTCCCTTCCTCTACCTTGTGGATTCCCTTTACGTATTTAAATGTTTCTATCATATCTCCTCTGTCTCGTCTTTTTTCCAAGCTGTACATGTTAAGATCATTAAGCCTTTCTTGGTAACTTTTCTCCTTCAAGCCGTGCACCATTTTAGTAGCCCTTCTCTGAACTCTCTCTAAGATGTCTATATCCTTCTGGAGATACGGTCTCCAGTACTGCACACAGTACTCCAAGTGAGGTCTCACCAGTGCTCTGTACAGTGGCATGAGCACTTCCCTTTTCCTACTGCTAATACCTCTCCCTACACAACCAAGCATTCTACTAGCATTTCCTGCTGCTCTATTACATTGACTACTTACCCTTAGATCCTCTGAAATAATAACCCCTAAATCCCTTTCCTCAGATGTTGAGGTTAGGACTGTATCAAATATTCTATATTCAGCCCTTGGGTTTTTACGTCCCAGGTGCATTATCTTGCACTTATCCACATTAAAACTCAATTGCCACAACTCCGACCATTTTTTTAGTTTACCTAAATCATTTGTCATTTGGCTGATCCCTCCAGGAACGTCAACCCTGTTGCAAATTTTTGTGTCATCAGCAAAAAGACATACTTTTCCATTAACACCTTCTGCAATATCACTAATAAAAATATTAAAGAGAATGGGTCCAAGTACTGACCCCTGAGGTACCCCACTGGTAACAAGACCTTGCGCCGAATAAACTCCATTTACCACAACCCTCTGTTGCCTGTCACTCAGCCACTGCCTAATCCATTCAACAATATTGGAATCCAAGCTCAAAGATTGCAATTTATTGATAAGCCTTCTATGCGGAACAGTATCAAAAGCCTTACTGAAATCTAAATAAGCAATTCTTCCTTCTTGGAGGAAGGAACACCGAGAATTCCAGTTTTTGCAAGATTGAATTTAAGGAAGTGGGAAGACATCCAATTTGAGATAACAGAGACAGTCAGTGACTCAATCCAAGAGAGAAGGAGCGAGATGAGGGGAGGAGAGGTATATTTGAGTGTTATCAGTGTATAAGTGGTACTGGAATCCAAAGGAGCTGATCAGTTTGCCAAGAGAGGCAGTGTAGATCAAAAAAAGGGCCCAGTACTGAACCTTAGTGCACCCCAACAGAGACAGGCTGCCAGGAGAAGGTACTTCCAGAAAATGAAACACCAAATGATCGTTAGGACAGGTAGGAAGAGAACCATGAAAGAACAGTACCTTGAAGGCCTAAGAGTTTGAAGAAGGAGCAAGTGGTCAACTGTGACAAAGGCAGTAGAGAGGTCAAGGAGGATAAGCAGAGAGTTGTACCCATTTGATTTAGTGGAGACAAGGTCATTGGTCAGTTTCACAAGAGCCGTTTCTGTCGAGTGCAGTGAGCGAAAGCCAGATTGCAGAGGGTCAAGGAGAGAGTGATTGTTGAGGTAGTCAATCAGTCGGGCATAGGCAAGCTTTTCAAGGAGTTTGGATGTCAAAGGGAGCAGGGACACAGGACGGTAGTTGGAGGGAGCAGTCAAATCCAGAGATGGCTTTTTTAGGATCAGGACTACTGTGGCATGTTTGAGTGGAGCAGGAAAGATCTTGGAGGTTAAGGACAGATTAAAGGTGTGGGTTAAGGACAGCACAAGAGAAACAGAAAGTGTTTTGGTAATATGTGAGGGGACGGGGCTGAGGGGGCAGGTAGTGGGATGAGAGGTTTGTAATAACTTGAAGACTTCTTGTTCAGTCGCAGAAGGGAATGAGTTAACCCTTTCACTGCTGAGGCATTTCACCCCTGTGTGCTCAGCTCATTTTTACCGCTTTCGCTCATCATGTTTAAACGCGATTTGAAGCCACATTTTATTATATGACCCAGACATATTATATATCGTTCTTTCCGGCAGACTGCGTAGATTCATAATTTAGAAATTTTATATGTATATGTCATGTCCTGCCTGTATATTATAACACAAAATGCAATAAAATTAGATTTTTTAATCATCTGCAGCGTGCAAAGTGTTTCTTTTCACATTTTATCCCATGAGCGTTTGCGGTTATATTTTCAATGGGTGCGCTTGTACAAAAATTAGAAATGTGGACTTGTTACATTTTTTTGGGGGAATTACGTGATTTTTAGCAAACGCACCCCATAGAAAAATCATTAGTGCAGCATCATTGTTCACATTATAATTGAAATGTGAACAATATTGCTGCATTAATAAAAACACACAAAAAAACGCATGTTTTTTTTAAAAAAAAAATGTAATTAATTTATTATTTTTTAAATGTTTTTATTTACTTTGAACCTGGTCATGTTGGGTATCATTCGAAACATGCCACGGTTCTGGAGATATCGGGGTTCAAAGGAACCCCCTATCTCCACCAGGGGATTTCCTTGGGAATTCCCCGGGCAGCTAGGGGTTCCTTGGCTATCTGACGTCATTACACTATGTGCGATGGCGTCGGGTAGCGAAGGGAGACCCAGGGCTGGAGCCGCCATTCAAGATGGCGGCACCCACTGGAGCTAAGCCGCAATTCGGCGCCGCAAGGTGCTGAAGTGCGACTCGGTGCCTGAGGGGTTAGAGCCAGGCACCGCTTAAAAGGGGAGACTCTCCGCTTTTAAGCGGTGCCTGGCATGTGGCGCTGCTCCTTCCCGATCGGGAGGGAGAGAGATCCGAATGGATCCCCCCTCCCTTCCAGGCAATCTCCTGCAATTGCCGGGGTCGCCTGGAAATGACGTCATCGTGCACGGCACGATGATGTCATTGACATCGGGAGGGGCTTAACTTCAGCATCTGAGGATGCTAAAATCAGACCGCTGCGGGACTCAGGACAAAGAGGGGAGTATCTCCTCCGGGGCTCCCGCAAGTGGATGACGTGTGGGGCACGTCCTCCACATATAGTGGGAGTCAATGAGGACGTGCCCCACATGTCATCAGCAGCGAAGGGGTTAAGCAATCCATGACCATTCATTGTGAACCAAATTTCCACCATTGTTGGTGCAATTTAGACTATACAAGTTTTATTTTTGTTGCAAAAACGACACTTGTTTTTGGTTTACATTTAGGGTGAACTATAACTCCTAACTCTCCCCACCAGAATCTGTTCCATTTTTCTACACAATCTTCACTACAATTCCATCATGCTCATTTCACTTTTTAGGCAACAGATTCTCCCGTCCTTATTTGATGTAATGGGAGAGATTTAAGGTTTCATCTTGACTGCTCTGTTCTTTAAGTTGATGCATTTTACATGTTAATCTACTTTCTCTCACAAAGCACTATTCATCTTCCCTTCCCTGGGTTCACCCACATTTTGAGGTTTTCTAACGAGCCCTGATTTCCTGTTATCACTGTGTGTGTCTTGCACAGAAATATATTCCAGAATCCTCATTTCTCATGTTGGGCATTTCAAAGTAAAGTTCATTTTTTGATGTTTCTCTGGTGAAAGTGACTTTGCCTTGGAAGGTAGGTGCATAGTATGTGCTGCCATCGGTGTTCATATGCCCTATGTATTCTATTCCTGATCCAGTTTTCTGTCTGACCCAATGCCATGCATAACTAGTAACTGACACTGAGACTTTACAAGTGGTTTTCAGGGTCTGTGAAGGTTTCACAACTGTAGATCCAGGTTGATCCAGCGTAACTGCCTGTGACAGAACATCTGGAAAAAAGTACAATGATATGTTTAGGAATCTGTAATTTCTTCAACTGCTCAAATAATACCATATACAGTATAACTGTGTCTCTTACATGATACAGATATCAGCACAAGGAGCACAATACAGAATGACCTCATTGTGTTCTGTGGATAATAAAATGAATTTATGTGCAGTTTATATGTTTATGTATGAATGAATTCACCCTGTGATACATCCGGCTTCTTATACCAGCATGCAAAGCACCTGATTTACATAATGTCCTTTATAAAAGGAGCCATGCAGGATCTGCACTCACACGTTCATGAATGATATGCTGGATAAACAAAGTCTGTCAGTGTAACCAGATATATGAGCTATCTGTGTTATGATTGGGTTTTGTAACAGAGGGGAGTAGCGCCCACTAAGGAGTAGGTTGACACTGCCTGGTATATTCAGATTTATATGCTCGAGGCAGGGATGATGAGCACTAAAGGTTTTGAGACCGATAGACAACTTAGAGCACGTTCAGCAACACAAAGATACTGCAGACAGTTGGTGAATTGCGCGGACTGCAGGGCAGTCAGGAAATATGCCGCTTTAACGTTTTCTGATAATCTGGAGCAGGTCAATGGTACTTTATGATCTTTAGAGGCAACACATACACATCGGGGTCTATTGTTGGTACAGTATCGAGTATATTTGATGGTGAGAGCACACTGAACATGAGCCGCATATAAACAGTACCTTTCGATCGCAGTTGTTACATAAATGTGTGGCAAGAAAACTTGAGCCCTGGGTTGGGTATAGGAACCTAATGCAGCCACAGACGATACCCACAAACGAGAAGGGACAACACCCCAGTAACGTGTAAACACCCCAGCGGCAATCATGGGGTTACAGCACCAAAGCACCACACAGGCGATCGTAATCGAGCAGCAATTAGAATGGTCAAAACAAGCAGGAACAGAGATCGTATCTAGAAACGGGTTGGCAACAAAAATCAATACACAGAATCAGTAGCGATGCGGGAACAGAATTCTACTCTGGCAACTCCTTTTGCCCTGTTTTAAACCCGGCGGCTCCTCGTGACTACGCCAGGCCCCGCCCCCTCAGACGCCGCTCGGCCATTCCCCAGTGCTGGCAATCAGCCAGCTCTTGACACAGGACCTTGCCCAGACTCCCAGGCAGCACAGCAGAGGCTGAGGATAAGACAGGTTTATAACATTCTTGCAGGATTTTTATAAAGAATTAGAGTTACAGGTATTTAAAAAGCACCAGCAAGCTCTGTAGCGCTGTCCAATGGTTGAGACATAAAAGAAATACATACAGGTCAGACACAGAATAGTAGGACCCTACTCGAGAGCTTACAATCGAAGAGGAGAGAGGTGACACACTAGGTGAGGGTAAATAGCTGAATATATGAAGTAGTGGGGTGCATGTGAGCTGTGCAGGAAGATGGGAGCAAGAAATGCACAGTGGAGGATTATGGATTGAGCCGATAGGCTTCCTAGCACACATGTAGATAATAAAATTGACAAAAATGCCACACCAAGACCAAATATAATCTACTGACTGAGGGGAAGCACAAAATGAGATTCAAGTGTACCACCCCCCCAAAAAAAAATTACCTATCATCAGTGGAAGAAATGCAAGAAAATATGCATTTTCATTGAAAGAGCACATTTACCAAAATTTTTACCATGTGTTAGAATGGTAGTATTATCTGCTGTGCATCAAAATAAAAATAGGGTAAATAATAAATCAACTTTATTAATTACTGTGCTTTTCTTTTGTCTGCATCCACCACCATTTGCCTTGAACTTTTATTTCTGCCCCTGTGCTTCTAGACTGCCCGTCTCCCAGTGTATCAGCTTAAATAGATTGATAGCTGGTCAGCACTGCTCATAACACCAGACTGGAGGTTCCCCGAGGGCCCTGGGTACAAGTAGCAGCAAGAGTTAACACCTGGAGTTAGAAACTACAAACATCCACTTGTATCAGTGCAGGTAGAGATCCGTTAGGCGCAGTGGGGTGCTAATGCAACATCGCATTAGCTGCAAAAAAAGTGATTTGTTGCTGTGTGAGTGAGATGACAGATACAGTTGTGTTCAAAATTATTCAACCCCCAATGATGCTGTAAAGGGTTTTAGGGAATTTAATGTACATTTGTAATTGTATTCAGAATGAAATCCCACAAGGACTTTTTAAAGAACCATATGCAACTAAAATGACATCAATTGGTTTTGTAATACAGTAGTAAATGTTTCTTTTGTGAATTCTTCATTGACACAATTATTCAACCCCTTAAAGACTACCACTCTGAAGAACAGAGGTTCATTCAAGTGTTTTCAATCAGGTATTGAAAACACCTGTGGATGTCACGGAGCAGCAATAAAGCATAATAAGCACCAATTAGGCAGCTTTAAAATGACTGTGATACTCAGCTCCTTCTAGACATTTACTGGTGTGGTTAAAAACATGGTGAAGTCAAGAGAATGGTCCAGGAAGACAAGAGAAGAGGTGATTACTCTTCAAAGGAAGGGCAATGGCTATAAGAAGATTGCAAAGATGTTAAACATACCAAGAGAGACCATAGGAAGCATCATTCGCAAATTCAAGGCAAAGGGCACTGTTGAAACGCTACCTGGTCGTGGCAGAAAGAAGATGCTGACTTTGACTGCTGTGCGCTACCTGAAGAGTAGAGTGGAGAAAAGTCCCTGTGTGACTGCAGAGGAACTGATAAAAGATTTGTCAGATGTGGGTACTGACGTTTCAGCTCAGACAATACGGCGCACACTGCGTAATGAAGGCCTCCATGCCAGAACTCCCAGGCGCACCCCCTTGCTGTCTCCAAAGAATAAGAAGAGTCGACTGCAGTATGCCAAAAGTCATGTGGACAAACCACAGAAGTTTTGGGATAGTGTTCTGTGGACTGATGAAACAAAATTAGAACTGTTTGGGCCCATGGATCAACGCTATGTTTGGAGGAGGAAGAACAAGGCCTATGAAGAAAAGAACACCTTGCCTACTGTGAAGCATGGGGGGGGGTCAATCATGCTTTGGGGCTGTTTTGCTTCTGCAGGTACAGGGAAGCTTCAGCGTGCGCAAGGTACCATGAATTCTCTTCAGTACCAGGAGATATTGGATGACAATGTGATGCAGTCCGTCACAAACCTGAGGCTTGGGAGACGTTGGACCTTTCAACAGGACAATGATCCCAAGCATACCTCCAAGTCCACTAGAGCATGGTTGCAGATTAAAGGCTGGAACATTTTGGAGTGGCCATCGCAGTCACCTGACTTAAATCCGATTGAGAACAACCTCTGGTGGGACTTAAAGAAAGCAGTTGCAGTGCGCAAGCCTAAGAATGTGACTGAACTGGAGGCTTTTGCCCATGACGAATGGGCGAAGATACCCGTAGATCGCTGCAAGACACTTGTGTCAAGCTATGCTTCACGTTTAAAAGCTGTTATAACTGTAAAAGGATGTTGTACTAAGTACTAAGATTGAATGTCACTTGGGGGTTGAATAAAACTGATAATGATGTGAGCACAGAAAAGACATTTGTGGTTATTTCATTATAAATATTATGTTATATTTGTCTGACCTACACGTGCCTCTTTGATTTAATTGTAAGCAAGATGACTGAATGATCAAAATCAATGTCAAACTGGCCAAAACACTCAATTTCAGTGGGGGTTGAATAATTTTGAACACAACTGTATCATACTTTGTTGCCGAAATAGGGTGGAAGTGTGCGTATGGTGTATATAGTAGATTAATTAAAAATATAATCATACATAGCACAGGGTTTGGGGTGATCAAATTTGTCTACAAATAGAAAAAGTTTCTTATCATCCATATACAAATGCAGTGTATAAATGTCGCTGTCATATAGCACAGGTATTCTGTGGTGGTGTGGAGCCTCTGGAGAGGAGATAAAAGCCAGAGAAAATACACAATGGTGTAGTACTCGGCGGTACTTGCCCCTGCCTTTTCCCTATGGGGTACTTACAGAACTCAGAGCCTCTTCACTCAGCTCTGAGGGTCAATAGCTCGTGAGGTCCTTGAGGTGACCTCCAACCTCCTTTGACCGTGTGTAGTCCCCTGATTCCCCTTTTATATTGTGTTATTTTCGGTTCCGATTGCTCCCAGCACATCCACTTGTATCAGTCTACTATCTCGTAATCCATACTAACTGCTCAGTGTTTTCTGTGTTTTCCCAAAGGTAATCCTTAAAATCTGGCCCGTTAGGGGTACTTGAGGACCAGAGTTGAGAAACACTGATCTACAGTAGTCCAATCTTATTCAAAGACCCCTTGATCACAATACTTCTATAACCTGTCCTGACCATGCCACATCCCACTATAACAACACTCTTCTCTGCTCTGGACTCTCTTGCTCCTCCACAACTTCGCAAAATGCCATGTTGTCAGTTTCAGCCCTGGCACTCTAGGCAGATGCGCCACTTGCAAAGATGCTCCCACACTTCTGAGTGTCCCTGGTAGAAATCTCACTCTGAAGCTGACTTCGTCAATTATAAGTTAAATCTCCACTCCGCTATATTGTTAGGATGATACCATAAAACATGGAAGCTTTATTTAGTAAGTATGCTTTTACAAACCTACAGATTGCTCAGACCCTTACCCCCTAGCTGCTACGGTTCTGGAGATATCGGGGTTCAAATGATCCCATTATCTCCACCAGGGGATTTCCTTGGGAAACTGCCCTTCAAAGCGGTGCCTTTTTTTTTAACTGCAAACCCACCTGATCGGGAGGGAGAGGGATCCCCCCTCCCTTTCAGGCGACCTCCTGGCATTGCCGGGGGGTCACCTGGAAATTAGGGATGAGACGAACACCCCCGAGTTCGGTTCGCATTCGAACTCGAACTTTCCAAATGTTCGAATTCGAACTCGAACTCAATACAAGTCAATGGGGCTGTATATTAGATTTTTAGAGTGCCCTCCAAGAGGGCATATATGCTAGATATTTGCCGTAAAAGGTGTATGGGGGTCCGGGTAGTGCCCTGGGGGACAGGAAACAAGGACAAAAAGTTTAAAAAAAACGGGACAGTGAGTTTTCCATGAAATAAGGGTTGAAAATAAAAACGAAAAATTCCTTCAAATATCGTGCCTAGGAGGTCCCCATAACCTGCCCATGAAGTGGCGGATTTCTAGGATGTATAGAAATATGTAAAAACCAAAAAATGACATTTCAAATGACGGTAAATGCTTTTCCTTTAATCTAGCCATAAACAAATGCTTGGGGCGGCAGTCTGTATGAAAAGAGGAGACATTTTCGGACACGCAGAAAAAGTTTAGTGATTGTTTTGGCTAAATTATTGTGAAACTTATGCAGGCTTTGGATGAAAGTAACAATAGGTGCTTTAAAATTGGGCCTTTAGCGTCGGCAACAGTGCCGTCACACAGTAACCCCTCTGAGGATATGAATCTGATACAGGCGTCAGTGGCAGTGCAGCCAAATATTGTGCCTTTGGTGCCAGGCCAGCAAGTGCCATCATACAGTAACCCCTCTGTGGTATTGTGGAAGAGTGCAGGGGTGGACCATGCGGTCAGGTCCGGTGCTAGACTATTTTGCGCCCTAGGCAAGACCAGCTACTTGCACCCCCCCCCAAAAAACGACACAACATGAAACTGCTAAATTTCTTTTTATTTAAGAATAAAGTTTGAAAAGCACCAATAGTAAAGGTAAAATAAATATAAATAAACTGTATTAAACCATTTTGAATTAACTATATTAAACAAATTAAAATTAACTGTATTGAACAAATATAAATTAACGAAAAAAAATAAGAGTTGTCACATAAGTTTCAATTTCAGACACATCAAAATTTCACTTTGCGTGCCTTATCCTTTGCAAATTTTCATCATGCGTATATATATATATTGCCCAGGCCAGCTCACATCATGCGTATATATATATTGCCCAGGCCAGCTCATATCATGCGTATATATATTGCCCAGGCCAGCTCACATCATGCGTATATATATTGCCCAGGCCAGCTCACATCATGCGTATATATATATTGCCCAGGGCAGCTCACATCATGCTCACAGACAGTCACAGATGCGCCATCATGCGTATATATATATATATTGACCAGGCCAGCTCACATCATGCTCACAGACAGTCACAGATGTGCCATCATCATAGGCGTGCGCAGCTTATTGCATTAGGGTGTGCACCCAAAAGCTCAAACACATGAAAAAATTTTTTTTACACACGCACCCTTATGCATACATACACACACACACACACACATTCAGCTTAAATATACCATTAGGAGCAAATAAAAAGATCAACCAGCGCTGCTTAACAAAGATGCACTAGTGCCACCTCATTTATTTTGAGAGAGACCAAACATACAGACGTTTCAGGCAGGGCCGGATTAAGGGTATCATGGGCCTGGTGCTGAGGATTTTCTTGGGCCTTTTTATAGATACGCACCCCTACCCACCCCTATTATATACCTACACGTGCTCCTACCCACCCCTATTATATACCTACTCGTCCGCCTACCCACCCCTATTGTATACCTACAAGTGCGCCTACCCACCCCTATTGTATAACTAGAAGTGCGCCTACCCACCCCTATTGTATAACTACAAGTGCGCCTACCCACCCCTATTGTATAACTACAAGTGCGCCTACCCACCCCTATTGTATAACTACAAGTGCGCCTACCCACCCCTATTGTATAACTACAAGTGCGCCTACCCACCCCTATTATATACCTACAAGTGCGCTTACCTACCCATTATATACCTACAAGTGCGCCTACCTACCCCTATTATATACCTACAAGTGCGCCTACCTACCCCTATTATATACCTACACGTGTGCCTACCCACCCTTATTATATACCTACACGTGCGCCTACTATACACCTAAACACACACAAATCTAAACACTCCCATTCACCTAAACACGCACACATCCGCTCCCATTCACCTAAACACACAAAAACCTTAATCACCCACAAAAACAGCCCTTCCCATAAACTTAAAAACACACACACAACCACTCATATACACCTAAACACACACACACACACATCCACTCATATACACCTAAACACACACACACATCCACTCACATACACCTAAACACACACACACACAACCACTCATATACACCTAAACACACACACACATCCACTCATATACACCTAAACACCACAAACACATCCACTCATATACACCTAAACACACACACACACATCCCTAAACACCACAAACACATAATCATTCCCATAAACACACATTTACCCCATACACCTAAAGAAACACACACCTAAATCACTCCCAAAGCACACAACCATTCCCAATCCCATAAATCTAAAAAGGAACTCTAGGAACCCCAATATTACATTCACTATGGAATATGATCATGAAAGTATACACTTTTTAGATGTACTGGCTTACAGGGATGATGATAAACTAGCTACTGATTTATATGTTATCACCATCCCTGTAAGCCAGTACATCTAAAAAGTGTATACTTTCATGATCATATTCCATAGTGAATGTAATATCGGTGTTGCTAGAGTTAAGGAACTCACAGAACTGCTGTAACTCCTGTTCATTACCATTCCAAATGAGGAAACAGTCGTCAATGTATCTGAAACAGGTAAATACCTTATCCAGAAATGGATTATTGGACCAAATGTGAGCAGATTGGACTTATTTTTTTCTAGTCCTTCCAGATACCATGGAGATGTGGAGATCATCCTGAGAGGTTAAACCACATTATTGAGCTACTGTTCGCCGAGTATAGGCACCATCCGAGGCTAGTTGTATGTTGATTGGCCCTAAGCTGCATGTGACCATCATGGGATCCAGCGCATGCGCGGTTCCGATCTCGCCGACTTTAGGGGGCGGTCCTTGGCCGGTGCATGCTCCCTGTACCCACTGTCCGCCATTATTGTAACGCCGGCTGGCGTACTCGATTGCAGCATGGACCAACGCGAAGTACTTGTTACTTATAAATGGTATGAAGTTGTAAATGAGCGTTCTTTGATTGTTTTATTCTCTCCATGTGTGTATGGAATTTCTGTACCGCCTACCCTGTGTATGTAATGTATATAAGGGGATAGTCTGTATTATGTGTATTGGGACACTTTGCACTGAGGAAAGGGTTGTATCCCTGAAACGTCTGTATGTGTGGTCTCTCTCAAAATAAATGAGGTGGCACTAGTGCACCTTTGTTAAGCAGCGCTGGTTGATCTTTTTCTTTGCTCCTTTGGATATTTGCTTCCCTGTGGATTGGAATGAACATATGGAACTATATCATTCTAGCAGCAGCTGATAAGTATAATTTTATTGCTTTTTGGGTGCTATAGACGCCTGACCCCGGGTTTTTATTGTTCTGTAGTCGACTAAATATATCATTACAATCAGGGTAATTCAAAGAGAATCGAAAAGTCACCGCACGTTCGGTGACTTTTCATTCTCTTCAATTCGCTTTGTTTTGACGATTCCCAGTTCGGCGACCCTGCGGTGTATTCAGCAAGCACCAAAGGTCGCCGCAAATCCGCCGAAAACTAACCGCAAAACCTGGCCAATGCACGCCGAAAACCCGCAAAAACATCTAGATTAACCCAACCGGCTGGAAAAAGCCGAGCAGGAGACGATCACATGCAGCGAAGCTGCCGGAAAAAGCCAACACCGCAGACGAATGGAGTGAATAAATTAGCAAAACAGTTTGCTTTAATGTTTGAAAAGTGAAACTCTGTTTGCAAAGAAACTACTGAGCGAAAATGTCTGAAATTTACATATGAGGTCCAATGAATGATAATAAAAAGGCTGTTACAGAAAAAATAAGTAAAAAAAAACCCAGGAAAATGCTTAAAATATCCAAAAAAAATCTATAAATAAAGAGACTCTTTACTGCAGAATTTTATAATGAACGGTTTATTAGATATTGAATTAAAACGGGAATATTTTTAACATTGATGCCTATGGGATTCGCCTGAATAAACTTGCCGAATTAAACCACCGAACAGCAGGGCATTTTGGGAACCTTTCACTGCTGGTTTGTGTTCTCTGAATAGCCGAAGCATTGCTTTTTTATGGGGATTTCACTGCCCTCGAACAGGCACCGAACAGGCACCGTATTGTAGGCGGACAAAAACAGATTCACTTTCAAGACGGCGCCGGACCGGGCACAAGTAAGGATTGTCAGAACACGAGTCTCTTCAGGAAAGGCAAACTTTATTGTGTCGTCACACAAGTGCCCACACAGGATTGAATCGCAAAGAGTGAGCCCCCCCTTTCACCCGTGCAAGGGATCTTATACCCAAAAATACGTAATTAGGTACATCCCAGTTAGCCCACCTCCCAATGACACTTTATTCCACCCCACGTGGGTTAATACCTCCCTTTGGCTAATACAAAGACATTTCATTAATTGGCTGTAAATTGGCAAACTTTGTGTTAGTTTCAGTAAATCAAAATTAATTGCTCTTACTGTTCCGGGCTGCGCCCTCCTCCCTTGCGCCTACAATCACTTGTTACAGATGGCACCTGGCCTGATCTCTACTCCTTTGTCTTTCTGCGGGCCCCAACGACCTTGGAGGATCTACTTCGCTTTTCTCCTCCGTGCCAGGAACAGCAGAGATCTTTCATCAAGCTTTAATTGCTTTTCTGCTAATCTAAACGCATTCCTAAATTTCTACGTATACCTCATTCTAGTTTCAGCTACAAACCTGTCTAGTTATATACAAGTGAACCAATATTCTGAACAAGATGGCCGCCTGTGTACAATGGCGGCCGTCTTCCAGCCTATTTCCACTTCATTCCCCCCTTGGCTCAAGTGTCAGGATCTTTTCCTGGCACTTGTAGCCATTACACTCCACTATTCTGAAACTCCGACTACTGGGGGGTTTCTTTCACTGGGAACATACCCTGTGGGATTATCAGTGGTATCTTCTGTGTTTGTGTAGGTGTCAGTGCTGTTTTGCACAGTGGCCATAAACATAGCCCTATGCGGTATATCAGTATCCCTATGATCAAGATCACCACTATCATGAGTATCATGGATCCAATCCGTGAGATAAATCTCAAGATGGAACCAAACCATTCTCCCATTGCTCCAAACCCACGGAGCGGATTCCAGCCTTCGGCAGCAATCCCCCTGGCTATACCCTGCAACTGTGCTACCTTCTCTTGGTGATCTTGAATTACCTGGTAATAATCTGGGACTTCATGTGTAGTGTTTCTGATGAAGGTGCAACATTCATAGTGCATTGTCATTTCACACAATCCATTCAAGGCCGCACTGATCTGCTCAAGCGCCATATCATATATCATCTGCACCTTTCGTAACTCACGCATTTCCAGATTCAGCACCTGAATATCTCAACTAGTCTTATTCAAAATCTCATCCATCAAACTGGCATAACTGTTCATTCTTGCCATCAACTCTTTTCCTCATCCAGTCCATACTGGAAACCATGCCCATATTCAATCCGCTTTCTTAAACAACTCTCTCTTCTGTCTCTCAAACACCAGTGGATACCTAGGGTGAAATGTTGTGTCTGAATTAGTGTCTTCTCCCCTCACCCTCTGGATTAAAATCAATTTAGCCAAATAACATTCCCGTTACTGTTGGTGGTACCCATGTGTAACACACCCTTTCACAGCACACCTGGTACCCTCCTTTCACTATAAATGGTGATGAATGTAGTGTTCCCTTTGATATCTCTATCGCAAGGTGTCTCAGCCGTCTCATCATATCCACTGCACCCTGCCTCCCATTGGTCACATTCCCAATCACCGCCTCTTGGTCTCTAGTGAATTGCCTGCATCGTATGTATAAATAATTCGCCTTTTGTCCTGTTTTGAATATGTAAATGTATGATGTCCAGTTGAACTGACTTGAGTTACATAACCCACCCTCGTTATTTATTTCTTTATCTGGTCCTCGTTGAAAACACCATTCTGGTGGATACACTGGTCCTATTATGGGGTACCCGGGACTGACTGATTCTGTCTTTTCCCTTGGTGCATCGACAGCATGTATTGTGACATTCCCTGATACAAACATACTCAAATTCATTGGAACAGAGGCAAATGGTATATGAATTGTCTCTGGGTGCAGTCTACTACACACCCAGCATGCGGTTTGCCCAGACTTTTTAGCATAGTCATATTTGAATTGCACAAATAAGTGTCCTCTTGGGTTGGTTCCAGATAGCGCCTCTCGTTTTTGTCTCCACATGGTACGGTTCTCCATCACCGGGTGCGTACCATTCCAGATATGGGAAATATTCACTTTCCCCACATTGCCCGTACAATTAGGGCCTGCTCCACACGAGAGTCCATAAATCAAATTAGCAAGATATAAAATCAGCACCACAAATGCCCCGAATGTCAGAATTCCTTGGGCAATTCTTTTCACAGTCACATAAACCCAATCCCTCCCCACCGGAATTTCAAAAGTAAAAAACATTTCTGGATGATCAAGGTTGGGGGCCGGGCCCTAAAAAGCACCCTGTGGGTATCCCCCGTTGGTGGGTGGTCAGGACCTGTGCCCATCAAAACACCCACTTGTTGATCCTCTGTATTATCTGGGTTAGGATCATTTAGGTGCTCATGGCTGTGGTCTTTGTCAGCTTCAGCCTCAGCGGGTTGGTCTCGTTGGTAACGACCTTCCATGCTGGTTCAGGACTGGCTGCAGCTGCTTTCACTCTGGAGTGATGTATCCACGGGACCACCTCGGCAACCTTTACTGCTGTGGGGGTTGATAACAGGACAAGATAAGGACCTCTCCATTTTGGACCTAGTGGATCATTTTTCCACTCTTTTACCCATACTGAGTCACCCGGACAATACTTATACAGTGAAGGATACAGAAAATGCGGTATATTATCCCCCACCCAAGTATTTAATTTCTGCATTGATTTACCCAGCATTACTACCTGATCATTTAGTTTAGTTTCTCCCAATGCCCGAAGGTCCCCCCTTAGTCCATTAATTAGAGGGGTTGGCCGTCCAAACATAAGTTCGTACGGACTTAGCTTCAATTGGGGGGTTGGTCTGCACCTAATGTGCGAAAGGACTATCGGCAGCAAGTCCAACCAGCTCAATAACGTCTCTTGGCACAGTTTGGACATCAAAGTCTTTAGGGTACGGTTCATTCTTTCAACTTTTCCCGAACTTTGGGGCCTGTAGGCGGTATGTAGCTTCCAGGTGATGCCCAGTAGCCGGGCAAGTTGTTGCAAACAGTTCTGGATACTTTTGGGAAATAGTATCGCCATGCGAAAAATAACAAATCTTGTCTGTCTTGTGAATCTCTTACTGCTGGTATGAAAAAGTTCATTGCACTTTTCTTCATTCTTGGCAGTCTGTTCTTGATAAGGATCTCCTTGAGGAAGAACCTCACCAGTGGGACTTGATATTCTTCTGCTCCCAATTCTCCCAGACTGTGCAGTATTCGTGTGATCCGTAGATTATTGTGAGGATTGATTGTCAAATTTTCAAAACGTGACGCGAAATTTTCTGCTCATTCAACTTCGGTTATTTCTTTGTCTTCCTCCTCCCCACTATTTTTACGCCGAAGAATTTCAGCATCATGTTGTAGGCTCTGCGCAGTCTTTGCTGAACTTCTGAGGTGTTAACCATTAGGCGTGTCTCCTGCGGATTTAGGGAAGTAGAGTAGAAATTTCGGCCTTGTGTCCGAGTTGGGAAGAGCCATTGAATGTAATCATAATTGAGTTCTAATAGTTCATAATCATCTTGCCATTTGTGCAATATTATTGCAATGAACTTGCCGTGGGGTTCAAACTTTCTCAAATTCATGTAGAACTCGTAATTTGGCATAGAGGATTGCGGTTCTTGCTTGCAGATCAATACTTTAGCTTGGTCTTCTGCTGGCGGTGGTGGTTTTGCAGCTGCTTTTGCGGCTTGGTCTGCGCGTCTGTTACCTTTTGGAATTTCATCACGGCCTTTTTGGTGGCCACGACAGTGCATGATGCTGACAGCACTTGGTTTCCACACTGCTTCCAGGAGGGCCGCGATTTCAGCCGCATATTTAATTTGTTGTTCTGAAGACGTGAGTAGGCCTCTTTCTTTATAGAGTGCACCATGTGCATGGACTGTCATGAAAGCGTACTGGGAATCTGTATAGATATTTACTCTTTTGCCTTCAGAAATTTCAAGGGCTCTGGTTAAAGCTGTTATTTCAGCCAATTGTGCAGATGTATGGCCTGGCAGTGGCTTTGCTTCGATGACTTCTTCTGTTGAGACTACTGCATAGCCGGAGACTTTCTTCCCATCATCCATATAGCTGCTACCATCAGTGAATAGCTGTAGGTCGTATTTGTCTAGGGGTACGTCTTGCAAATCTGGCCTGCTACTGAACCAGTAACCTCCTTTCACATCCAGCAGAGCCTTGACAGCGTGGGGCACCTTGACATTAAAAAAACTTGTCCAAGGGTCAGTTTGTCTGCTTCTGCTATCAGCATTGCAGTGGCAGCCACTGCTTTCAGGCATGGGGGTAGGCCGCAGGCCACAGGGTCGAGTTGCTTGGAGAGGTAGGCCACACGCCTCAGTCATGAGCCAAAAGTCTGAACCAATACTCCTGTTGCTGTTTGATTATGTTCATGTACGAACAGCTGGAAAGGCTTGCTGTGATCTGGCAGGCCCAGTGCAGGAGCTTCCATTAGCAGAGTCTTTAATTTCAGGAACGCTGCTGTTTGCTCTTCTTCCCAATGAAAGGGGTCTAGTTCTCCCCCCTTGGAGGCTTGATGAAGCGGCTTGGCAATATCGGCGAAGTTGGGGATCCACAGGCGGCAGAAGCCTGCAGCTCCCAGGAACTCACGGACTTGTCTCCTGGTCTTTGGTTGGGGTATGCGGCACACCGCTTCTTTTCTTTCTGCCCCCAGTGCACGTTTGGTACCTGTTAACTGGAAGCCCAGATATTTTACACTGCGTTTACATATTTGTGCTTTCTTTTTAGAAACTCTGTAACCTGCTTGGCTTAGCAGATGTAGCAAAACTTTTGTGGCGGATAAACAGTCTTTTTCTGTGGGGGAAGCCAGTAATAAATCATCAACATATTGTAGTAACACTACTTTGTCTGGCTGAGCGTTGAAGGCGAGGAGATCTTGGCTAAGCGCGCACCTGAAAATCGTGGGCGAATTTTTTTTTTTTTGAAACTTTGAGGGAGGCGCGTCCACGTCATTTGATAGCGCGCCCCCGTGGTAGACTTTTCTCACTGAAATGCAAAAAGGGGCTGGCTTGCTGGAGCCAGACGGATGCAAAAGAAAGCGTCTTTTAAATCAAGCACTGTGTAATATTGTGTATCTCCGGGAATTAACGCCAGTAAATTGTATGGATTAGGAACCACAGGGTGTAGTGTTACTGTGGCCTCGTTGACAGCTCATAAATCTTGGACAGGGCGATACTCTTGTGTCCTCTCTTTCAAGACTGGCAATAGGGGTGTGTTCCATGGTGACACGCAGAATTTTAATATGCCGTGATCTTTAAATCTCTGTAAATATATCTGTATATTCTGCTTGGCTTTCTGTGGGATATAATATTGTCTTAGAGCCACCGGTGTTGCGCCGGGCTGTGATTCAACTCATCTGGGCGGGTTTTCCTCCGCCCCCACCTCAGGAATTCCAAGGAGTAGTGCGTGCGGATCCGGCGTGGCAGACAGAGTAGGTGCCGTGCGCCATTCTTCCTCCTTTGACATAACTACTGCGATTTTCACAGATTGTGGATTGTGCGGACTGGCTGGAATATGCTGCCGAGCAGAGCCGCCACTCTCCGGCAGATCTAATTGAGCGTGACCCCCGGGAAAAAACATAATTTGGGCTTGCAATTTGCAAAAGATATCCCGCCCCAGGAGCCGGATGGGACATTCGGCATATACATATACACATTGTATAAACAATATTTTCAGAGATCTTTTCCCGTAGCCCAAAACAGACTCTTAATACCACATCTGAAAAAATCTATTATTCCATTGTCATAAAACCACTCCTAACATCTCATAACAATAAAATAACTATTCCATCAAAAATTAAACAAAAACATACCTTTTAGAAACAGTAAAGAAAAACTACTTTAATTATTTCTCGAATTTTTTTCTTTTAATATTAATTTTCTAACCGTTTCATATATTTCAATTTAATTTGTTAATAAATTTTATATTTTGATAGACAATATTGTATATTATTACATACTTATTATTGTTTGTGTGTAACAATATAAAAACCAGGACTTCCCTTTTTTTTTTTTTTTATTTAATTCTAGCTCTGAACAAAACTAAAACTTTTGGAATAATATCAACACAAAATATAAACATATATCTTGCACTCAACAGACTTCAAACAAATATTCCATTGTAACACACATTAAAATTAGCTAAATATAGTAATTCTCTTTTTTTTTTTTTTTCCTATTCCTTTTTACTTTGAATTCGCTGCACAGATACACAAAGGGTTATTCTTTCCAGCTATCAGAGAGAAAAAAAAAACCAACTGACTCCCTCCCCCTCCTCCCCCCCCCTCCGTGCAGACAGTGTGTCAGAAAGGAGGGAGGGAAGAGACCAGTACGGAGACTCTCACTACCTCTCAGCCATTCCTACTTTAGTTTAATTGATCAATTATAAACACAATCGGACAAAATCAGTCCGAATCACACACACAAGCCATACAGCACCGCAATCATCTCACTCCGTAAAATATTAATTAATTTATATATGCTCCCATCGGGCATCTCAATCTTTTCTGGTGGAGCCTCTCTATTTCCTCCATTCGCGGCGCCCTGCTCTTCTTCCTCAGTCACACAGGACGGAGCAGAGGGAGCTGACCGAGACACAGCAGCTGCCCGCTCCCCCCTCTCCGTCCGCGCAACCGCGGCACTCAAAACTTTCCTAGCTGCCCCATAACATGATGGATAGGACGGGGGTAAAACATCACTCTCTTCCGGTTGTTCTACTAACACCTCTCTCTCTCTCTCTCCATTATTTTGGGGGTCCTGCTTCTTATTTCTCCCCGCTATCATTATAAAATGACTCTTGTTTTTAATACAATATCTCCATATATCTATATACGGGTATTGTTCAGGATGTCCGTACTGCTCTGTGACTTGGGAATGTACCTTCTGTATTAGCTCCGGGTCCATTGACCCCTGCTCTGGCCAGTCTGGAACTAGCAATGGCCACACCATTGTACACATTCCTGTTAATTTCCTTTTAGTTAATTCTACATCATAATCACATGCTGTATATAGTGTTTCAAAATTCTGCACCATATACCCTAGGGGCGTCTCACCCTTCTTTACCTGTTTGGGGCTTAGATGACCCGTTACCCATTGTTACTTTTAACCTTTTAAAAACAACAACCTTTATTCGATACAGATATTACTTGTTAGCAAGAACACTTAGAATTTACTGTCTGGTACTTCAGCCAACATTTCATATATATCTGAACCGCTTCCTCGCAATGCGAGTAGGCGCACGTTCACTCACAGCAATCTCAGCATTCATTCATAACCATAGCGTACCAGATGCTTTCATCACATAACAGAACATAAAACACTTCAACTCTTTTTTTACTAGCCGAGGGGTACTCAGTCCCTCCTCTGTGGCTCCTTATACCCCGTAATTTGAACTCTAACTCTTGACTGCTTGTGACTATGTGCACCCCGTTCTATATCTCTACTGCCGTCTGCAATTCCAATTTGCCTTATGGGTAATCTCACCCACCCGGCACCACTATCTCTGCAGCTACCGCTGGCTCCACTATGAGCCCTTTTCACTACACGACGTGCACACTAGCACTGACTCAGGCTCTCAGCCCAGTCACAGAAAATCCCTCCTCCTTTCCCTTTTACCCACGTGGTGAAGCTCTATTTACAAACACTGACTACTGACTTATGCAACTCCACGTGGTTACCTTCTCCCTCACTTACAGAACTACCTTTTGATTGGCATTCAATTCCCCCGAATCCAGACACCCGCTAGCCACTCTGGCTCCTTCAATGTCAGTGCTATCAGCGGCGGGCTAGATATGCCAATAGGATGGTGGCCATCGCATCCTCTTATCCGTCTATCTCAGTCGGACGTTTCCCTTAGATACCGGTATCTCCTTTAGACATACAAAACATAGAAGACACGTTACCTATCGCCGGCGCTGCTTGCTGTTTCCTCAGACTCGGTGTTGTCCCGGGTTAGGGGTCCGTTTGGGACGAGACGAGGTCCACTGAACAGGAAATCCTGCTTGGCGCCTGCAGATGTCAGCTCACCTTCAACGGACGCCCAACCATCGGGATTCTCGCACCCGCTGCAGTCAAGCACTGCACTGTGTTCACAGCAGCCCGTTACTGTGTGCCCGGAAAGGGCCCGTATCCCGGTTCACGATGCCCCCAAAAATGTAGGCGGAAAAAAACAGATTCACTTTCAAGACGGCGCCGGACCGGGCACAAGTAAGGATTGTCAGAACACGAGTCTCTTCAGGAAAGGCAAACTTTATTGTGTCGTCACACAAGTGCCCACACAGGATTGAATCGCAAAGAGTGAGCCCCCCCTTTCACCCGTGCAAGGGATCTTATACCCAAAAATACGTAATTAGGTACATCCCAGTTAGCCCACCTCCCAATGACACTTTATTCCACCCCACGTGGGTTAATACCTCCCTTTGGCTAATACAAAGACATTTCATTAATTGGCTGTAAATTGGCAAACTTTGTGTTAGTTTCAGTAAATCAAAATTAATTGCTCTTACTGTTCCGGGCTGCGCCCTCCTCCCTTGCGCCTACAATCACTTGTTACAGATGGCACCTGGCCTGATCTCTACTCCTTTGTCTTTCTGCGGGCCCCAACGACCTTGGAGGATCTACTTCGCTTTTCTCCTCCGTGCCAGGAACAGCAGAGATCTTTCATCAAGCTTTAATTGCTTTTCTGCTAATCTAAACGCATTCCTAAATTTCTACGTTTACCTCATTCTAGTTTCAGCTACAAACCTGTCTAGTTATATACAAGTGAACCAATATTCTGAACAAGATGGCCGCCTGTGTACAATGGCGGCCGTCTTCCAGCCTATTTCCACTTCAGTATGTGCAGGCAATTCGCCAGGATTTGGTGAATTGCCTGCTCTCTGGATAGCCGAATGGCCAGGAAAGGTAACCGAATGCTGATTTTCAGCGTTCGGTTACCTTTCTCCAGCCATTCGGATCTCTTTGGATAACCCTGTATGTTTATAATTCAGAGGTGCAGCAACCTTGGCCATCCAGTTGTTTTTGAACTACATTTCCCATGAGTCTCGACTAACCCAATTAGTGGCTGAGTATTGTGGCCGATTGTGTTTTATGACTATCAGGGTTATTCAGAGAGAGGTGAAACTCAGGAGAATGACTGGAGAAGTGAAAATTCTAGGTCAAAATAGCCAAACAAGAAAAATTCTCAGATTTATCTCACTTTCCAAATCGGCTATTTGGTCCAGATTGTTCTCTTTTCCTGCCATTCTCCTGGTTTTCACCTTTCTCTGAACAACCCTTAAAGAGAGGTGAAAGCCAGGAGAACTGGCAGGACATGAGAACAATCTAGACCAAATAGCCGATTTGGAAAGTGAGATAAATGGGAGAATTTTTCTGGTTTGGCTATTTTGACATAGAATTTTCTCTTCTCCAGTCATTCTCCTGAGTTTCACCTTTCTCTGAATAACCCTGACAGGGTTATTCAGAGAAAGGTGAAACTCAGGAGAATGACTGACACCCAGCACACCCCGTGCGCACACCTATGGCCATCATGCGTATATATATTGCCCAGGCCAATCCCCTGGTGGAGATAGGGGGTTCATTTGAACCCCGATATCTCCAGGCATCTAGTGGGTCATGGAGGGTGTCAATCGAAAGGCCTGAGCATGGCCTTTCGAATGATACCCAACACGACCAGGTATAAAGTAAAAAAAAAAGAAAAAAGAAAATAAAAACATGTATTTTTTCTGTGTGTTATTTTTATTAATGCAGCAATATTGTTCACATTTCAATTATAATGTGAACGATGATGCACTAATGATTTTTTTCTATGGGGTGTGTTTGCTATAAATCACGTAATTCCCCCCACAAAATGTAACAAGTCCCCATTTCTAATTTTTGTACAAGCGCACCCTATAGAAAACATAACCGCAGACGCTCATGTGCTAAAATGTGGGAAAAAAACACTTTACACACGGCAGATGATTTAAAATTCAATTTTTATTGCATTCTTTTCATAATATACAGCCAGGACAAGACGTATACATATAAAAATTATATATTATGAATCTGCGGAGTCTGCCGGAAAGAACGATATCTAACATGTCGGTCATTTAATAAGATGTGGCTTCAAAATCTCGTTTAAACATGATGAGCGAAAGCGGTAAAAATGAGCTCAGCACACAGCGGTGAAATGCAGCATATTAGAAGTTTTATGAGGGAAATTAACACTTCTCACTCAGAACGCAGACACCACCCCACCCCCTCAGTATAGTCTACATACATACATACATACAATGTATCAAATTCATTACAGCAGACTAAAAATACCTGTTGTTATGCCGTTTGAAAAACACAGGTCATTTAGAGGTGAGAATCTTTGCACGTATACATTATTTTTTAATGCAATATCTAATAAACCGTTGCTTATAATATTCTGCAGTAAAGAGTATCTCTATTTCTCGATTTTTTTGTATTTTTTAAGCATTTTTTATACTTTTTTCAAAATTTCTTTTTTTTTGCGAACTCGTACCGAACACACCCAAAAGGTTTGAAGTTCGCAAACTTTTGAACGACCAAAGTTCGAATTGAACTCCGAACTGATCGAACAGAACAGCTCATCCCTACTGGAAATGACATAATCGCGCATGGCGCGATGACGTCAGACATCGGGGGGCCGGGCTATCTTCAGCGCCTGGCTTCCCTGAAGCCAGAACGCCACGGGACCCCGGACTGAGAGGTGAGTATCTCCGCCGGGGCTCCCACTTGCGGGTGAAGTGTGGGGAACGTCCTCCTCATATAGCGGGAGTCAATGAGGACGTTCCCCACACGTCCTCCGCAGGGAAGGGGTTAAAATACCCAAAACACTAGTATATGGCCCACCTGAGCAAACAGATGAGATCCATCACTAGACTTTGAAATCTGATCAGCAAACGGCTGGTGCGTCTCAGCCAGCAATACACTCAGCTGGTAAGTCAGGAGCCCTAGATTGTAGTTCTGTGTGCACTCCTGACAACTAAACACATATAATATCTAATATTGAGGATTAACGCTTATTGTTTTCTACTGCGGATTGTTGGAGCTGTGAAATAATTGTATTTCTTGAATCATCCAAACACAAAGGATTTAACTTTTCAACTTGACTTCCTAAATGCTCTGCTGTTTATCTTGTTGCCTCTCATTTTTATCCCCTACATTCAATCACACAGCACTTCTCTGTTTTCAGTGATATTGTGGGTTTTTATAACGAGCCCTGATTTCCTGTTATCACTGTGTATACGTCTCTTGCACAGTAATATATTCCAGAATCCTCATTTCTCATGTTGGGCATTTCAAAGTAAAGTTCATTTTTTGATGTTTCTCTGGTGAAAGTGACTTTTCCTTGGAAGGTGGGGGCATAGTATGTGCTTCCATCGCTGCCTATATGCCCTATATATTCCAGTCCTGATCCTGCTTTCTGTCTGACCCAATGCCATGCATAACTAGTAACTGACACAGAGACTTTACATGTGGTTTTTAGGGTCTGTGAAGGTTTCACAACTGTAGATCCAGGTTGATTCAGTGTAACTGTCTGAGAAAAAACATCTGAAAAAAAGTACAATGATATGTTTAGGAATCTGTAATTTCTACAATTGCTCAAATAATACATATACATAGTCATATACAGTATAACTGTGTCTCTTACATGATACAGATATCAGCACTAGGAGCACAATACAGAATGACCTCATTGTGTTCTGTGGATAATAAAATGAGAGAATGTGCAGTTTAATGGTTTGTGTATGAATGAATTCACACTGTGATACACCCGGCTTCTTATACCAGCATGCAAAGCACCGGATTTACATAATGATCTTTATAAAAGGGGCCATGAAGGATCTGATCTCACCTATATTTGTGAGCCTGTCACTTTAACTGGTGGTTGTATCCGCTATCTGTATTTCTGTTTGTGCTGGAATTATGATAAAACTTAAAGCATAAATTTGGATAAAAGGCCATATCAAGAGCAAATATCATTTCAAATTACCTGACATATAAGCGGTTGACTGAGAGGAACCACAAAATAAGATTCAGGTGTATCTTCACCATAAATAAATATATTATTAGTGCTGGAAATGAGTAAGAATATGCACTTTCATTAGAAGAGCACATTTTCTAAAATCATTGCACTGTAGCATATCCATTAAAATTGGGTTATAGGAGAGTCTGTCAACAAGGCAGGTCTTCCATGACGTCGTTTTGCAGCTGTTCCTCTTTCCATGTTTTTGTTTTTGATCCCAAATGGGAAGTGCTTGGTGCGTGTATAAATAAAACCCACCATCTTTGTCTCTCCTTGCTGAAAAGCAGCTGGAGGGGCTTGGAGCTGCTCAGTAGAGCGGCCTTTTGGTTACAATTGTTAGGTACCCACTCTAAAGAGGTGCCTTGAAGTGGCGAGTGGGCTTACGTTGCAATGGCCATTGAAACAAACAAAACCTCATTTTTGTTGTACATGGAACACATAGGAATGAGCGCAGATGACACTCTCCTTCCTTGTTATGTTTTATACATTTACTGGGCTGTTACTCCTGGCAGTTGCCGCCGCTCCAAAAATAAGTGAGTATGGGCGCGACGCCATTTTTTCTGTATTTATGTATATCATGCTTGTAACACCAGTCCGTCGTTTTGCAGCTGTTCCTCTTTCCATGTTTTTGTTTTTGATCCCAAATGGGAAGTGCTTGGTGCGTGTATAAATAAAACCCACCATCTTTGTCTCTCCTTGCTGAAAAGCAGCTGGAGGGGCTTGGAGCTGCTCAGTAGAGCGGCCTTTTGGTTACAATTGTTAGGTACCCACTCTAAAGAGGTGCCTTGAAGTGGCGAGTGGGCTTACGTTGCAATGGCCATTGAAACAAACAAAACCTCATTTTTGTTGTACATGGAACACATAGGAATGAGCGCAGATGACACTCTCCTTCCTTGTTATGTTTTATACATTTACTGGGCTGTTACTCCTGGCAGTTGCCGCCGCTCCAAAAATAAGTGAGTATGGGCGCGACGCCATTTTTTCTGTATTTATGCTTCCATGACAATAGTCTATCGGAACGATACCACTTGGTTGTTAAGAGCACATACTGCACAACGCACATAACAGGAAGGGAACCTGCCTAACCTCTATGGTCCCACTTAGCCCACGTTACCGAAAAGGATTTCTAGTGTAACCAGGTGCTCACAAAGGCTTAAAATATAGTCAACTTATCTCATTATAAACTTGTTTATTATTTATGCTGTGATATAGATGAAAACCTTTATATTATTAGCGTTCATATTTCTCTTTATAGCTTCTTTAAAATATAGGATTTTTGCCAGACTCTCACCAATTTATCAATAGGCCCATTCTGTAATGCGAGAGAGATGGAGACATGTGATTTGGGAAGTAATCAGTATTTATTAAAGGGAAACTACTTTTAATAAACTTTTGTTTATTTTATGTTGCTGATATCTTACATGTGCTTTGGTTTTCTTATTTGTTCAGTTAAGAAAACATTTTACTCTGTGTCACTGGGTGCATTAACTTTTTTGCTGTGAACTGCACCCCCCCCCCTCAAACAGTATCTTTACCATTTGGTCCTCACTGTGTGGCCATAGAATGGAGTCTATTGGTTGTTCACTGACTCAAATCATTGTATTGCGTGGGATGTATTCAAAGGACATCACCAGGGGGTAGCCTGGAAAGCACATGTCCTCCTGCCACCTTATCTACACATTCCCTCCTTCACCTCATTAACAGTTAAATAATGTTTATTAAACAAACAAGAGCCACAAAGCAGAGATTTCAGAAGATGTTGCATCATGGGAAAAATACACAAAATAGACTAATTTTATTTTTCCTTTTTACATGCAGTTACTTCAAAGAAAAAAAAAACCAGCAGCATGTGTTTTTTATCCCCCTGACAGTATTCCCGAGGGTGGCTCAGGGTTAACTTTCAGTGCTGCAAGTGGTAACTCCGAGCCACACTTGGGCTGTATACATACCTGTCCTGCGCTCCCTCACTGACCTCCGCAATCGCATTCTCCTCCGGCGATCGCAGCGTATTGCTTCGCGAGAAGGGAACCAGGAAGTATGATGTTGCGATCGTCCGGAGGTGACAGCGGGGGAGCGCAGTGACAGGTAATGTATGCAGCCTGAGTGTGGCTCGGGCTTACCGCTTTCAGCAATGCATTTAACCCCGAGCCACACTCAATATACCACATGGGGGCCAAATAAATTGTAACGATTCTGACATAGAAAACATGTCAGAATCATAATGCCATGGAGGTTAAGGTGTTTTTTTTTGTAATGCACAAGTAATCTAGTTACAGCTTATGTAAGTGCTAGTGTCCCTTTAAACCTATACAACGAAAGCATTTAAAGCAGTCAGTTATGTCTTGTGTTCTGTTTCTCATTTAATGTTTTTAGGGTTATTTACCATACTTAGAAGGCTTTTTATGCAACATACAAAAGGGTGACGTAATTTATAAGTTTGGAGGTAATACACTCATCTAGCAAAATTGGGGGTTTTGGTTCTATTTCATCCAAAACTCCCTTGATAACAATATTACATCTTTTCTGTACTTTAAAATGTGTACCTTCAACTATCAGGGAATTCTAGGCCCTTTTTCTTTTTTTTCTTGTAATGCTTTATTTTAAAGTTTTGTCAGGTTACAATAAAAGGCACATTAAAAACAGGACCCCGCAGGGTCAGTCCCGAAGACAGGGCACACATAGAAATAACATAGCGCTCCTCAAAAGACTCTGGAGGTAAATAGAAGTCCGAAAGAATATATAGCATACGGGAGAAAAAAATGATGAGATCTCCTGAAAGGAGGCTAAAACGCAGATCAAAAAGGGGGGGAGGAAGGACAACTACTGTAACTTCCCGCAAATATCAACAAAAGAAAAAAGTCCGTTCAGAAGACAAAATCCACGATCCCCCCCCCCCACCCACGATCTGATCCAGGCAGTGTCTGGGGAGGGGAGAGGCCCAGGGAACTCAACAGATGCCAGGCTGCCTCCGGAGTAGACACCAAACGTGACATGTTATCATGACAAAAATGCATAGAGCCCGCCACCCCCCAACGATAACAGACCCCCTTGCTCCTCAAAAAAGTGGAAGTCTCCCGGACCTGCCGTCGGGCAACAAGCGTCAAAAAGCAAAGGTCATTGAAGAGTGTAAGGGAGAATTCCTCAAAAAGTATTGAGGCTCGGGCAAACCGGTCTAGACATCAGCCTGCGTTTCTCCGTCTCCTCCACGGCAATCGTGAGCACATCGCGTGGGGAGCCCACCGGACCTGTAGCCGCCTTCTGCAGTTGAGCGGCGTGTCGAAAAATAGTAGTCCCATTCGGTGTCCCCAGAACATGCATTGCCAATTTATTCACATACGCCAGCAGGATATCAGCAGCGATCGACTCCTTCTGATCTGAATATTCTTCTTTCGGTGCCGAACCTCCGCCGCACCCATAAGCAGGGACACCTGAGCTTGTAAGGCCTCCATTTTCGGGTTGAGTAGGGCCTGTGTCTCCACAACCCCCTCCACTTGCGTCTCAACAGCCGAGACCTGTCTCTTAACGAGTAACAATTCCGTCCGCATAGTCTTGAAATCAGCACGCCACATAGCTCTCATCTCCACCATCGTCTCCCCCAAAAGACGTCGGATGTCATCCTCTGTGATGGACAGGGGGCCTCGAGCGGCCTGGGTACAGTCGCAGCGTCCTGGGAATCCACTGGCTCCGCAGTCACCGCACATGCCACGTCTGGTTTTAAAACCCCGGGTTCGACCCTCTGCTGCCTCACCTTCCCCAGGTCTCGGGGCGATCTGAGTCAGGTGTTGTGTCGGGGAGGAGGACAGTGCGAGATGTCTCAGGAAGCAGGAGTAGTGCCTCAAAGATGGCAGCCGGCTGTAGGCCGCAATCGCCAAAAAACCCTCAAAACAGTGCCGCAAGGCACACAAACAACAGTCCCGGGCGGGTATGATGGACCGGCAGGGTTCCGCCAGCCAAAAATATAATCTGGTCGAGGGTGAGTCGCAAAGTTCAGAAATAAAACAAAGATCAGCAGGAGAGCTCACTCAGATGCGACTGCACTCGCCGGAAGTCAGCTCTGCCCTCCCCTAGGCCCTTTTTCACAAATTTCAATAAAGACGTATGTTTTAAGAAGTGCTCAGGCTTTCTCACTAGACTTTAGAGGTCTCCCCCTAGTGGAATAATTCATTTTTGTTATACTTCATATTGATTTTTCATGGTTTATTCCTGGTGCAGGTGAGTCACACCATATGATGGGTTGGGTTATAATTTGGAAAAATGTATCAAAAGCCACCACAAGTCCATTATTTAATATGACTCGTTTGCAAATATATGTTCAATGTCATACATTTTGCTACTGGCATTTCTAATTCTAGACAAGCTTTAATTAAAGTCTAATTTAGATTTATGTCACACTACTACTAAGAGCAACTACTTTATCAACTCGGAACAAATTAATTATTTTTCAATAGGGCTGGAGTATATTATATAAAGATATAACAAGTAACAATGTTTACAAATATTCTACCACATTTCAATGTCTGGAAGCCTAAATAAAATGTGTTTTGCGATCAAAGTTCCATATTCTGCTAAAACCAGTAACCTCTCATTTGAAATGGCCAGTTACATATTTTCTATGAATATATTTGTTATCTGCCACCATAAAGCAGGCTATTTATGCTGATGCTCGTTCTCAGGACCCTCACAACCCTTGTGACGTTGCCCTTATTCAGGGCCTTCACATATTTTTATACACAAAACAGAATAGGGGAGTATACTTTATAAAGAGATAAATCATGGTGCAGAAAAGCACTTTTAAGTGAGTTTAGACAAGCCCCCCCCCTTTAGATCGCACTCACAAAATATGCAAAAATATAAGGCACATCAATGGTTACCGCTCCCCTGGACAAGAACAGCCGGAAATGGTTACCCCGCCGTCACAGGAAAATGTACGTCAAACTGGATCCAGTTGCAGTAAAAGATGTTTATTTAAAACAAATAATGTAAAAGCCAACGCGTTTCATCCATAGATAAAGCGGACTTCATCAGGGCAAAAGAAATAAAGGCGGTACATGTCATACAACACATTTATATAATGTCCGAAATCAAGAAGTCTTGCGATCCGGTGTTCAATTCCGTCTTTCGCATCCGGTTCTCCTCAGTTCCGTTTCCAGAAATAACATTGCGAGACAGTTCAAACGACTATAACAAGATGAGCAGAAGCGGAAATAAAGAACCCGCATATACTTCTGGGAGATGTAGTGCATGTGACGAGAAACCTCCCAAACATCCTAAGTAAGGTGCGCAGATCTGGAAGTAAAGAACCTCCGAACGACGGATGCTGCGCTTATTTCTGGGAGATGTAGTCCACCTAGACAAAAATATATATCAGAAGCCGAGAAGCTTAACTTAATTATACTAATAAGACATTAAAACCCCATAACAATAAAAGGAAAGCTAAAAGACAAAAACAGGTGGAGAGACCGAGTGGACACATAAAATGTAGGTCTATAGACAACCCTTAATGTCCAGATCTACGTTAAGGCCTCCACTCTTCCAAGTACCCATTTTGTAAATCCACTCTTTTAGCCAAAACTTTAAGAAAGTCTCCCCCTCTCCAATCTTTAACAATCAGATCAATACCTTTTATACTTTCCACCGTTGCCAATTCATTCCTCTTCCGGTTTCGCTAGTGGCATGCGCTCCATCCTTTGAACGCATGCACTCGTTGCCGGAAGTGACCTTGCGCAATTCTTCTTACTTTCGCGGTGGTTTAGCTGGGATGCTGGTGCGCCCGGCGATGACGTGTCGGGTGCTGGCGGAACCTAGCACTCTCCATTAGGGTTCATTCAAAGTTCTGGCATGGAAATTCCTACGTGTGAATTGGCGATCATATATCCTCCAATAAAATAATGTTGCATGAGGATATGGGAAACATTCATATTACTTATACAAATTTCTAAAATATGGACTAAACTATATACAGCTCTTAATATCTAGATCAACGTTTAATCATCATAGATACGATATGCCTTAAAGCTCTTGATTCTTGTGAGTGCAAAAAAGTGGGCCACCCTCTATATATTGTATGGTTAAAAGGTTGGAGGAGACTTTAAACTAGTGGAAGGGGGGGAGGGATACAGTAGCTTACAAAATGGAGACAGAGCAGATAGCGGAAGGGTTTCAGTTCAGACTAAGGGGGGTGGAGCCGGGGGGATGGGTAATGTCAGAACAGTGGAGGCATGTAATGTAAAGTCGCATTCAGCATGTGTGGGTAGAGACAACATTAAATGTATGCTTGCTAATGCAAGGAGCCTCAATAACAAGATAGGGGAACTAGAGGTAATAGCACACACTAAGCAATACGACATTATAGGAATAACAGAAACATGGTGGGACGAAACGCATGACTGGGCTGTAAACGTAAACGATTATACATTGTTTAGAAAGGATAGGAAACATAAGAAAGGGGGTGGAGTGTGTTTATATGTAAATCAGGATTTAAAGCCTAATATTACACAACTGGTAAGCGATGAGGGAAATGTGGAATCCTTATGGGTAAATATTTTGTTGGGGAATAAACAGGGAAGTCAACTATTGGTTGGCATATGCTATAAACCACCTAATATAGATAATGATGAGGAAGAACAACTGTTAGAGCAAATTAGGAAGGCTGCACATCATGGTAGCACTTTAATTATTGGAGATTTTAATTACCCGGACATTAATTGGGATAGTGGGACTAGTAATTCAGCAAAGGGAATCCGGTTTCTGAACATTTTAAATGATACCTTCATGTCACAACTGGTAGAAACACCAACTAGAGAGGATAACTGTCTGGACCTGGTTATAACAAATAATGTGGATCTTTTCTCAAATATTAATGTAAAGGAACAGTTGGGAAACAGTGACCATAATATGGTGACTTTTGAAATTAACTCAAAAAAACACATTCATAAGGGGCATGCTAAAACATATAATTTTAAAAAGGCCAACTTTATTAAAATAAAGGAAGCTCTCAATGTCATTGACTGGCAGAAACTCTTTCACGGGAAAAACACGGAGGATAAGTGGAATATCTTTAAACTAACACTAGAAAAGTACACGTCACAATATATTCCACTGGTTAATAAATATAAAAGAAACAGACTGAAACCAATGTGGCTTAGTAGGAAGGTAACTAAGGAAATGAAAAATAAAAAGAAGGCATTTAAAGCTTTTAAATTTGATAAATCTGAGGCATCATATAAAGCATATAGGGCAGCCAATAAAGCATGTAAAAATGCGATTAGATGGGCTAAACTAGAAAATGAAAAAGAAATAGCCAAAGAGAGCAAGACCAACCCTAAAAGATTCTTTAGGTACATAAATTCTAAAAAACCCAAGAGTGAAAATGTAGGTTCACTAAAATCTGAGTCAGGGTTATTATTAACGGAAGATCAGGATAAGGCAGAAATTTTGAATGATTATTTTTCTTCAGTATTTATCAAAGAGAAACCTATAACAGGAGACATGAAATTCATTAATAAAAACTTACTAATACAAAGTGACTGGTTGACTCAGGACAAGGTTTTGCAGAAATTAAACAATGTGAATGTGAATAAAGCCCCAGGGCCAGATGGAATTCACCCACGAGTACTGAGAGAGCTATGTGTTGAAATATGTAAACCTCTGTTCTTAATCTTTCAAGATTCTTTTCTTTAAGGAATAGTACCAGAGGATTGGAGAAAAGCTGACGTGGTCCCTATATTTAAGAAAAGTTTAAAATTTGTGCCTGGGAATTATAGACCTGTGAGCTTAACATCTGTGGCTGGGAAAGTATTTGAGGGGTTACTAAGGGATAATATTCAGGAATTTATTGGGAGGTATAATGTAATTGGCAAAAATCAGCATGGTTTCATGAAACACAGATCATGTCAGACTAACCTAATTACGTTCTATGAGGAAGTAAGTAGGAGTATAGAACAGGGGGTCGCAGTGGATGTGATTTACTTAGATTTTGCCAAAGCTTTCGACACAGTTCCACACAAAAGGTTACTATTTAAATTGAGAAAAAATGGTCTAGATGAAAATACTTGTTCTTGGATAGAAAACTGGCTAAAAGATAGGGTACAGAGAGTGGTCATAAATGGTACATTTTCAAGATGGACACCAGTGGTAAGTGGTGTCCCTCAGGGGTCTGTTATAGGACCAATACTATTCAATTTATTTATAAATGACCTTGAGTTAGGCATTGAAAGTCATGTATCAGTGTTTGCAGATGACACAAAACTAGGAAAAGTAATGCAATGTGAGCAGGATGCTACTTCGCTGCAGAGGGATTTAGATAAATTGGGGGACTGGGCACTTAAATGGCAGATGAGATTTAATCTAGATAAATGCAAAGTTATGCACTTTGGAGTGAAGAACACGCAAGTAATTTATACCCTAAATGGTACGGAGTTAGGGAAATCCAAGCAGGAGAAGGATTTGGGAATAATCATAGACTTCAAACTAAGTAACAATGTGCAATGTCAAACAACAGCCGCCAAGGCCAGCAAAGTATTGGCATGCATTAAAAGGGGAGTTCACTCACGGGATGAAAACATAATTTTGCCTCTGTATAAATCAATGGTCAGGCCGCACCTTGAATATGCCGTGCAATTTTGGGCACCTGTCTTAAAAAAAGATATTATAGCGTTAGAAAAAGTGCAGAGACGGGCAACTAAATTAATAAGGGGAATGGAAGGGTTAAGTTATGAGGAAAGACTAACAAGCTTAAACCTGTTTAGTTTAGAGAAACGGCGCCTTAGAGGGGATCTGATAACCTTATATAAATATATACGTGGCCATTATCAACCACTGTCTGATAACCTATTCATTAACAGGTCTATACATAGGACAAGGGGTCATCCATTTAGACTGGAAGAAAGAAAATTTAGCTTAAAGCATAGGAAGGGTTATTTTACGGTGAGAACAATAAAGCTGTGGAATTCTCTGCCTGTTGAGGTGGTTGGGTCAGAGTCTGTACAGACTTTTAAAAAACGACTGGATGACTTCCTGCAGACACAGAATATTAAGGGTTATAATATTTAATATGTGGGTAAAAGCTTCTTGATCCAAGGAGAAATCTGACTGCCATTCTGGGGTCAAGAAGGAATTTTTTCCCGGTATGTTGCATATTTCAGACTGGGTTTTTTGCCTTCTTTTGGATCAACAGCAGTAGGTTATGTGGGAGAGGCTGAACCCGATGGACGCATGTCTTTTTTCAGCCTATGTAACTATGTAACTATATGTATGCACAGTATACACTGAGAATTATTTTTGTTATCATTCCTTAGATTCCCAATCTATCTTTTTACCTATATTACCAAGACGTTCAGGGGAGAGACGTCCAGGACATCTTGATGTAATATTTTTATTTTGTTTGTCACACCACGAGTATCAGCTATTTAGTACCTGCACCAATGATTTATGTTGCTTTAGCTACTTTCCATTTAATTTCTTTATATGCAGAACAATATGTGAACAGTTTAGTATGAGTTACCCTGTAACATGTATATGCAGTCCTACATGCCAGCATCTTAGAAAGCATAATGCTGGGTACTACTTTATATGGTTTATATAAAAATTATTTTTAAACCATTTCTTTTAATGCATGTATTATATTTGACTAGGTGCTGCCGTGTTTAAATTCTATCTTTACTGGAATTTGTTATGTATTTATAACCGCTAACTGTTGCTACATATGCGAATGTCACATTACATCATCGTTGCTATGTGGATAGTCTAGTACGAGTTACCCTGTAACATGTATATGCAGACATACAAAGTATTATGCTTTCTAAGATGCTATTAAAATACAGATTTTTATGGTTTATTTTTTTAAAACCTGTCATTTTTGTATGCATATAATATAAATATATATTTTTTATTTAGTCTTTGGGTGTGTTCATTTTTTTTATGTCAGTACTTTAGGGTACCATTAGGAGAAAGACCCATTGTTATAGCACCCTTTTTTGTATGTTGATGATCTTCTGGATTCCCAATTTCTCTGTTTTCCTATTGGTATTATTGGAAAGGCCATGTTCTCTGTGAGGCTTCTCCTGCATTCGTCAACCAATCTGAATGGGCTCTATTTATTCAAAAATGTCTTTGACAAGTCATCACTCTGAACCATAAATTCCTCAAATTTAGAGCAATTTCGATTCAAACAAACAAAATGATTATTTGAATGTTATTAAGCCATTTTCATGACAACTACTCCCATAGTGAGTTAATATCAGTGGATATCTTTGGAGCCCTCTCCCTCCCAAACAGCTCCACGTACAAAAAAAAAAGGAAAAGTACAGTTGGAAAGGGGAGAGTCTCCTGTCTTTAACCCCTCCGTTGCCGAATCACGATTCAAACCCGGAAGTGGCTGACATCTTGGATGTCAACCAAGCCTCTGGGTCAACCCCACCCACTAACATAGTCACCATATGTCAGTTAAACCCCTAGCTGCCAAGTGGAGATAGCAGGAAGGGGATAAAAAGCAAATCCATGAAAAAAATTGGGTATTTCTAATCTCAGGATAAAATTTTGAAACTATTTAGCTGGGGCCTTTTTTAGTGGTTGTAGATTTTGGGGATTAAATTTTGAAATAGGTGTGTATTTTCCATTTTTTTTATCATATTTCAGTTTTTTTTATAGTAAATTATACCATATGATGGAAATAATGGCAGCTTTAGAAAGTCCATTTAATGGCGAGAAGAACGGTATATAATATGTGTGGGTTGCATAAACGAGTAAGGCTAGGGTCAGGCGAACACATTCTGTGCGGACTGTGCGTCCGTGCACAACTGATGGACTGTGTGGCCACTACCTTGTCGTTAGTCATAAAGTATGTTTTTGTGACTGTCTTTTTTTTTACTGATGTAGATGGGAAATAAAATTAATATGAAAAACCATTTTGTCGGTCAAAAATGCAGTCTGTCTGACTACGTTCCATCACTCACACACAAAGCTATGTGGACGTTGTGCTGTTTTACGTTCTTGCCTAACTTGCGTCCGTTTGCCGCGTCCGTTGTGTGTGGGTCTCTATTGATCATAATTGTATGTTACCACGGATGTTAAAATGTACGGCAACACGGATGTTAACACTGCGCTCGTCTGACCTGAGCCTCAGAGGAAAATTTGACTTAAACACAAACAGCGCAGAAACGTAAAAACAGCAGCGGGCACATTCGGACAGACTTTCGTAAAACCGCCCGGTCATTTAGGGGTTAATATACCTCAATACAGAATGCACCTGTAAACATGTAACATAGTGAGTATATTCCTTACATTTTATTTACGGTTAATCAGTATATTTGTGTTTTATTTTTAACATCTTGGTCTTATTCATTTTATTTATAAAGGATTTTACCAGGAAGGATACATTGAGATTTCTCTCGTTTTCAAGTATGTCCTGGGTTCAGCAACATTACATTTTTACAGTAGGTACAGAAATACAAATTAAGATGCAGTTTTTAATAAACTGTTTTTTTCACAGCCACATTTCTTAGAATCTTTTGGGTTCCAAAAACAGCAGAACATAATTAGGTTCTCCAACTGGGACATACTTTAATCCCTTGCCCAACAACTGTAATCCAGAGGGACAAAAGGCAAGTTAAAAATACCCAACTCTCTGTCTGTTCTTTTATTTTTGGGCGTCGGCTGCAATTTTTACTTTCTCTGTTTGAAGGGGGAATTCTTCTCCTTCAAGAGGGAGAAGCTACTTTTGGGTACCCATAGTTCTTTTGCTCATGCTCCTGCTCTAAGGCCCCGTTCACACCTAGCCGTTTTAACGCGCGTTCGTGCACGCTTTAAAACGCAGGAACGGGGAAATCCCATGCTTTGCTATGGGACCCATTCAGACCTAAGCGTTTTAAAGCGTGCAGGAACGCGTTTTAAAACGGGCAACGCAAAAAGAAGTTCGGGAGCTTCTTTTCGGGCATACAGCAGCGCGTTCGCGGCCATATCATAGCCGCGAACGCGCTGCAACGCGCGTTTTTTGTATGCGCGAACGCGCGTAAAAAAAACACGCGCATTGCGCGACGCAGCGCTACGCCCAGGTGTGAACCCAGCCTTAAAGTCATATTCCTCATTGGAAAACCTTCTCCTGTTGGAAATACCCATCTGGAGCAGCTCTTTAGAGGCTCACAATCACCATTGTGTTCATTTACAGATCCAAGGGAATTCCTTTTTATTATACCATATGGCAATGATGAGGCTATAATTACAATATATTGCCAAACAAAACTTAATATCCATTCTTTTAGTATTAAAACTGCTGCAATTACCAGAAGAGCTACAATTAAATTCCGCTTTCTGTGCTCTGACTGGGAAGATTAGAACCCCCTCCCCGCAAACTGTGCCAAATGAGAAAAAAATAACCTTTATTTCCCTAAGGCAGAGGCCTTGTCAATTTTTCATGTATAAATTAAGCGATGCCACTGCCATTACTCACCTTCTCATTTCCCACACCAAGTGCAAGTTCAGTGTTTTATAAAAATGTGTGGAATAAAATACGAGAAAATAGGGGTGAAATGGCTAGGCAGCAAAGGGGTTAGAACACAGGGTTATGGTCATACGGTGTCAAATTAATTAATTCTGTCCCCTATTAACCCCTTCACTACGGAGAGATTTTCCAAAAAAACATAGAAACATAGAAAAATATCGGCAGATAAGAACCTTTCGGCCCATCTAGTCTGCCCAATTACATGGATACTTTACCTGGATTTATCTTTTGTTTAGGATAGCCTTATGCCTATCCCATGCCTGCTTAAATTCAATTACTGTTTTGGCCTCTACCACTGGTCAGAAACCAGGTTTTTTTTTGTAAAATCATTTTTAATTCATCGAATTGCTGTGATGTGCAAGTGGCTTCTGCAATAATAAACACATTTTTAATTAATTATACAGTAAGAAGTAGATCTCACTGTAAATAACCTATTTGGCCAGTAGATGGCGCCATCTCCTGCTAAATTGAGTTACAGAGGTTTGAGCTGCAGGTCGATCCCCCCCCTCCCGCATCGCTTGCTGATTGCTGCTGAAAGCCAGATATTTCACAGCATTCAGCAGTTGATTTTACAGTTTTAGCTCTTTGGGCATTATGCCCACAGAGCTAAAACTTTAAGGGCACTTTCTGCAGCCAAAAAGCTGACAAAATTTGCGTGCAGCAAAAGAATTTAATTTGCTTTGGGCTGCAGATCAGCATATTGATATATCTCGATATTGGGGCACTGGGTGGTGCCTTTGAAGCAGAGATATCTTGATATTGGTAGTAAAGGGGTTAATAGGTCTATTCTGTAAGGGGAGATTGAGATTTTGAAAGTAATCAATATTTATTAAACCTACACAAAGTAAAACCACTTTAAACAATCAGACCTTCACTTATGTTTAAGGCTAGGGTCAGACGAACGCAGAGCGAAAGCGCGTGCAGCCGCACTTTATCACGGCTGTAGTAGCAGCAAATGACGGGCAATATACAAAGTATGGCCGCACGAAAGTTCAGCCGTGCAACGCAAGCGGCAAACGAACGCATTTTTTCGAGAACGTGAAACCGCAAGTACTGACGTACAGAGTACGCTGCGTCCGCTAGTGGCGTGTGTGCGTGATTAGGAGATGTCAGATGCTGCTAATGCCCGGCCAACATAACGTCCAGATGCAAAAAGTGTTTTATTGACGATCCGTAAAAAAACACGCACGAAAATGCCCATCGTATGACCGCTATCGCGTATTCCGTGAAAAAATACGTCTAATCGTTCGAACGCACTTTTTCACGGACGACTTGAAAAATGCGTTCGTCTGACCCTAGCCTTAATGGGAACTAATCATTGGAAATATACGTACTCCCATTTAATATTTTCACCCATATAATACAAAAAGGCGACTTAATTTTTACGTTTGAAGGTAATAAATGTATATAGAAAAATAGAAAGTTGACAATTGTTTTACTGTCTTATCTAACTCACTGTTTTTTCTCACCAACATTACATCTTTTCTGTATTAACATATAGAGGTGAAATGGCTCACCTGTGAAAGGGTTAGAAGGGAAAAAAATGTTCATTATATTTATGGCATTTAAAACAACTTAAAAAATAATTTACTATATAATGAATTTACATATAAAGTGTTCTTTAACGCCGACTCATCAATGAATCAATATTGCAATTTAGACAAGCTCAAAACACATCCCATTGGTTTAGGATGTACATGGAGAAAAATTATGGGGTGAAATTCAGTAATAAGAGAAAAAAGTTTGAGAATAGTAAGGAAAGAGTGAGTGGTGCAATTTTTTGAATGGATATTGTGTGGATTTGCACTTGGCATTTGCACTGCATTAGAGAGAATGATCTTAATCTTGTGTCTTGAAAGTGACTCATACAGTGTTACAATACATACAGATAAGATGTGCACCTAGTTTTGTTACATAACATTTGTGTGCGTATTATTTTTAATTTATTTTTGTAAAAACAAAAACAAACTTTAAAAAATAAATTATATATTAAAACAATTATTGGAAGGAAGGTTATATAATAACTATAATCTGACAGCCATTTATGAGCTGAGACTAATATTAA